>CM040427.1:137341002-138043969 GCA_022702705.1 Papilionanthe hookeriana x Papilionanthe teres | reverse complement strand
GTGGATCACTTACATGAGTTAGGAGGTCAAGTTAGGTATGGGTGTGGTTTTAGGAGATGCGTGAAAGTGTAGTGTATAAGTGTAGTGTGTGTGTAAGTCAGCCCTCACCAGACCAGGCCACCCAGGGCAGTCCTAAGGCCAAAGAGTCCTATAGGAACTCTTCCTTTAAACTTCCACATTTGATTTCAACCCTCTAGGTGATTAGGGGCCTACAATTAAGTTTGTGGAGTTTGCAGGGAGTTAAGAAGTGGTTGAGTTTCTAAAGGGGTAGGTTCCATCTCTAGTCCTCTAAGATAGTCAAAGGAAAAGCCTAAGGGAATTGTTCAATGCCATAGTGTAAAGGATTAAACGTCTTCCTAACACAGGGCCTGCTAGAACAGGACGTGTTGTTAAATATTTTTTGATATTTTCTAAGGCGTTGAACAATTTCATCCCACACAAATTTGTTATATTTTTTAGTTAAGTCAATGAGAGGTTGACACCTACCTGATAAATTGAAAATAAAGTGTCATATATATGCTATTTTTTCTTGGAAAGATCGTAATTGAGTTATATTTTCGGTGGAGACATATTTATAATGGCTTTGATTTTGAGGGAATAAATTTCGATCCCACGATGTTGAACAACAAATCATAAAAACTTCTCTGAGGTGACACCAAAAGTGCACTTAGTTCGAAGACAATTCTCAAATCGTACACATGATCATCCTTTTGTTTACTGATGACAATCGAATCGTCCACATAACATTCGACCTGATTGTGAATCAGTTCATCAAAAATTTGTGTCATAACTCTTTGATAAGTAGCACTAGCATTTTTTAATCCAAATGGCATGACTCTGTAATAGTATATCCTAATGGATATTCTAAAAGTTGTATTTGGTTCATCTTTTGGAGACATTTTGATTTGATTATATCATGATGATCCATCCATAAAAGAAAATATTGCATGTGTAAATGCTACGTCGACCATCAACTCTGGGATTGGTAAATGAAATTAATCATTTGGACATGCCTTATATAAATCTCTGAAATCTAAACAGACTCTGATTTGGCCATTTTTCTTCTTTACTGGCACTTCATTAGCCAGCCATATTGGATAATTTTCATATTGGATAAAACCAGCCTCAATTATTTTCTTAACTTTGGCAATGACTTGTTCTTCAATTTCAACACGCATCCTTTTTGGATCTTGTTTAACAAGAATTGCAGTTTGTTTTATCTCAAGTTTATGGATTGCAACTTCTGGATCAAGCCCAGGAATTTCATCATAACTCCAAGTAAAACAGTCTTTGTATTCCTTTAAAAGTTGAACTACTTCTTTTGCTTTAATGTCGTTAAGGAACGAACAAATAAAAGTTGATTTTGGGTTTTTTTTCAGTCCCTAGATTTATTTCTAATTCATCAATTGTCAATTTGATTTCTCCTTCAAATTCTGGTTGTGCATCTTCAATTGGAGAATCAAATGTTTTTTCATAATCAAATGATTTGGTGATAATCAAGAAAAATTTTGTATCATCTAGAGGTTCTAGAGTACCAAACCCAATACCCTCTTTAGAGTCAGGATTTCATTTACTATTATCCCACAATTGTTCAAAAAGATAAGGTTGATTTAACAAACATTGCTCAGGCATTAAACTATTTGAATAAATTTTTGAACCCATGGAGAATACAGTTCAAAAGGGATTTTCATTGATTTTATAAGATTTTCATCTTCTAATTTTACATCTATTTCAGACCTAGAAGAAGTAGAACCAAGTCTAAACTTGATGGGCTTTTTATCATCACTATATACTTCTTTGACCACTAAATTCTCAAATTTAGATGTAGAGATTGGAGTTAGGGTCATAGCGTTTATAGAGTTATTAATTAGTTCATACATAGACTCAAATTGTTTTATTTGTCTTCTTTTTTAAGAGGTTTTTTGAACTGTGGTTCATTTAGAATCACCGATGTTGTCCTTTCTTCCTCTATTTCTTCTTCAGAGTCCAAACAAATTATGAACTTTAATGATTTCTTCATTTTGACAATTTGGTTTTCTTTCTCCCATCCTCGTCTCCGACCTTGATCTCAGATGTGAATTTGATGAGAATTGTCACCCTTTACCTGTGTCGAAGAACAATTTCTATTGATTTGTTTTTCTTTTTCATGGTCTTTTTCATTTATTTCATTTTTATTTATCCTTTTCTTTTGTATTCACCATTGCCTCTCTAGAGAATATTGTTTTCTTTATTGGAGCATAATATGCAGCATCTTCATGTACTCTAATTTCGTGGACTGAAAATTGTTGCAGATCTCCTGTGATAAAACATTCCTATCCTTTTTGTAGATATTTGATGCATTAATGTAATGAAGAGGGACCATCTTATACTTAAGGAGCCATGGTCGAACAAGTAAAGAATTGAAAGAAGTTTCAGAATCAATGATATATGTATTTTGCCATTGTCACCAAATTATACATCTTTAAGAGCAACATAAAATCGATCTTTTGTAGGAGTGCCAGAGGTGGATTACTTATAGGCTTAGAAACCGGTGGTGGGCCCCTTCGAAGTCATCCCAATGGGTGGTGCATCAATAGCAGAGATTAGTATAACGGTTAGTGTGCCACAGATCACTGCTGGAAAAACGGTTTGAGGATTAGTGGCCTGATCTGTTGACGAAGGCCATGGATCCCTAACGTGTCAAGATGGTTTACTTAAGCATGGTCACACTTAGGGCTGGCATGACCAAATTGAGGAACTTTCGAGTATATTCACGTCTGGCCCAGGTGTGACCATGTCGAGGAACGTTCAAGCATTGTCATGCGTAGGGCTTACATGACCATGTCAAGCAAAAAAAAAAGCAGGCTGCCTTTTATCCAATTTTTTTGTGTCGGATCAAGAGGTGATGTCCGTGCAAGTTTTATTTGACCAAGAATGAGGTCAACAAACCCTTCGACCATAGCCGCCTGGATCATAACCATGTCAGACACCATTTCAGTCTCTCAGCCTTACAACTATGTATTGCTCAAATGCCCCCCTATGGTACCTACTTTGCTAGGGATATTGCGCAATTTCTATAAAGAATGACTCATTTCATGAATAAAAGCAACAAAAAGTTACTGTTCATTAATGTGCTTTCTCTACTCTTTTCCTCTCTCTAGTGCTCTACTCCTTATGTGTGTCTCTTAGATAAATTTGGATTCGACAAAACATATGTCTTTCAGTCAAAATTTGAAGTAGAGCGCCATCCAAAGTAACAAAATCTTTCAATATTATAACTTTGAAACACGACTGATATTATAATAGAAATGCAACCCACTAAAGCAAAGCTAAATCCTATAACATCACTAAGGAGGATAGAGATAATTCAAGTACCCAGCTAACTGCTGTAAAATTTTTCCATATTTTCTTTTCAATATTTACTTCTCTTCTGGCTGCTTTGTGTTTAATTTTTGACATCAACAATTACGAGATATATCTTTCTCAACATATAGTTTTGGTGATTGCCCTTCTCATATGATGAAAGACACAATCGACACACAAAGTGAAAAAGTTCCTAAAATGGTGCCACCATACAAGCAAAAATGAATGAATTGTGTTGATAAAGATTTCATGCTACAAGATAATATTTTTTTATGTCACATCTTAGTTGAAAATAAAGTGAAGAACCTCAAGGTGTTATGCTCAAGTGCTTACCTTACCAAAAAAAAAAGAAGTTTCAAGTTTGACAAAACATTTGTAAGAAATAGGCTAAAATCCTTGATATCACAGGCTTTCAATATATAGAATTTTTAAATATTTAAATCCATAAAAAATAAAGTCGCAAAAAAAAAATGAATTCCTAAAACGTTAAAGCCATCAGAAATGATTTCTACTAGATTTCCACGAGCAAATTAGCCAAGAACACCAATCGCACATATCAAATTTTGTGCTAAAGATCAATAGGAAAAGCTAAAAATAAATGCATTAGATTGTTGAGAAAGACCAACAAAAAGTTCATCGAGCAACAGATTTTGTCGTCAGTCTATGAAACAAAAATATCGCCAAAATATATATCGGTGAAGATAGTTACCAGAGGATTATCCGTACTAGCTGATAATCTGCCTGTAAAGTTAACTTGTGACGATTTTTCATTGTAACCTCTACAGTCGTTTATAGACAAAAAATTGGCATAAACTGCACCAAAATTAAAGAAAGTTTATTGCATGTTTATTTGTCACAACACTACGGCCCAGGTGATGAAGAAAGAAATGTATTAAAATAGCTAAAATATAATAATTTAATAAACAAATTTAGATTTAAATTTATTGATAATATAACTTTACATTTAAATACAAAATATTATGGCAATCCTAAGAAACAACATGAATATACATTCGTTTCAATTTACTTAATTCTTTAGAAACCAATAAAAATTGACCTCACACACACACTTGTAATTTTTACTAATCTTCTTTTGCTTTTCAACCTTCTATTTTTTTTACGAGCTATTTATTTTGTTATTGTTGATAGCACAATACTTCCACCTCAGCTTATAGTGCACTGATCTAAGTATCAATATTTCTACTCAATGCAACCACCTTTTTATACTCGCTCATCCTCTAGAATAGAAATAATAAGCATCATATGCCACACCTTGTGGGCCTAGCCTACTCTCTATCTTACTTTCTTCCGTTGCCTGGGTCCACATAGATAAATATAAATTTTGAGAAGATCCTTATGTATCAAATATTGAACCAATAAAATAATAAAATTATTAATAACAAAAATATAACTTAAATAATCTATAGCTTAGTAATTTTGTATTAATTTATGCTCATTGTAATTTGTTATTGGATCAACCATTTGTTCTCTCAATGTTTATGAGTTCGTGTGTTCAGTTTTATGGGTGAGATTCTCTTCCCACTATTTTTTAAATAAACACAATTTTAAAATTCACAAAAACATATAAACATTTTATCATAAATAAAATATGACTTATCATTTTCCTCTTAAACTTTTTTTATGGAACTAAAAAATACTATAACGAGAGCTCACCATGTCTCATATATAGTCCAAAGCTCAATTTAAATTGTTATATACACTCTTATAAGCATATTTAAGGTCACCCCAAAATTTTGCAAAAATTCACCTATACATGCTTTCAATGTATAAGGATCGCTCTCCAAACTTTTGAATATATATGAAGATATTCTATAAATGACTTGAGCATTGTTGCTCAATTTTTTTCAAATTCTATCATGATGTATAACCACGAGAAATCTTACTATGAAATGTAAAAGAAAAATTC
Organism: Papilionanthe hookeriana x Papilionanthe teres; assembly: GCA_022702705.1. Lineage (NCBI taxonomy): Eukaryota > Viridiplantae > Streptophyta > Magnoliopsida > Asparagales > Orchidaceae > Papilionanthe > Papilionanthe hookeriana x Papilionanthe teres. The sequence goes on along the minus strand of CM040427.1, from coordinate 138,038,700 downwards.
TACCAACATATAAATCATTTTTTGAGTTATAAATATTTAAATATTTTTTTAATAGGAGTTGTTAGTAATAATACTATAGGGTGAAGCATATAGTGAAAGGGAGACAGTAGAGAAGATAGGTTTCTCGGTATAATATTATAGAGTGCAAAGTATATATAAACTTTCCAACATTCCAATTGTCAAAATATAGTGGGATTTTAGTTAATTTAATGAGACATTAAATAGAAGAAACAATATGGTGCAAAGTCTTTCAAAAAAATGTAAACATAATTAAGTTAATAAGGTATAGAAACACTATAAGAAAGCAACCATTTTTGGTAGAATAATTCAATGAAAATTACTTATAATCTATTGCTAATGAACTTTATGAAGGAATTTTCATTAACATACGTTCACCCAAAAAAGTCACATTAAAAATAAATTCCAACTGGCAGAAAAGCCAAAAAAATTATTTCTTATGAATTCTTATGAAATTTTTGTGACAAATTCATCAGAAAAGCTATTCATTTACATCAATCATTTCTATCGGTTTTACAATGAAAAAGTAGCAAAAAAAAGGCTAATCATAAATGTATTTAAGGTCATCATGAATATTCTCAGAAAGGTCGCAATCAAAAAGATTTTGTTGTCTATCATTTTGGTGTAGTTACTAGTTGACTATACATAGAAAATAATTATCGATGAATTATTTGCTAGAAAAATTGAATGGATATTTTGCTATCTGGCCAAATTATGACTTTTTTTATTTCTTAGATTTTTCCTACCAATATATATATATATATATATATATATATATATATATATATATATATATATATATATATATATATATATCATATGCACCAAAGTGAAATTTTTTTTTCGCTTTTTCATCATATTTTACACCAACAAACAGTCATGTCTTATAAAAATAACTAAAATATAATAACTTAATAATTTATTGTACATTTAAACTTATTAATAACATAAAATTTACATTAAAACATAAAATTTTGTAACATTCCAAACAATAACAAGAGTATAGACAAATAAGTATTTTATTTCATTTCACTAAAATGCAGTGGAAGAAGACCTTACACACTCTATGAATTTTTAACTAATCTTCTATTTTTTCATTACCTCTTTCATTTTGAGTGTTTTTTTCATTGTTGATATGGTGTGTTATTCCACATTAACGTATACTGCGCTTATTCATGTATCTATATTTCTACACGATAAGACCACCATCTTTCTTACCAACCCATAAATCATATATGCTCCATCGCTAAAATAAATATATTGTGTATTATACGCCCTTCCATGAGCACCTAACCCATAAATATTTGATATACTTTTTTTCTCCAATTACTTGGCACCGAAGGTGTAACACAAAATGTTGATAAGACTCATATGAAAAACCTTCTTCCATAGATGTTTGACTCAAAATATCCTTAACAGCAAATACACATCCTAGAAAACTAAAAAAATTGGATAAAAATAAATAATTTATAACTTAATCACATTTTTTATACTTAATAAGCTCATTGCATTCTACTATCAAACCACAACTACTATTAACATTAGTGAGTTTATATGTGCAACTCGATAGGTGTGGGTTCTCCTCCCATCATTTTTTATATAAACACACTAATAAAATTAATAAAAAAATATTAATTATTTTAAATATAAACATGATTTATGACTTGTCTTTTTTTTAATTTATAGTTAGGACGTGAAATCGAGCCATTAATATGGAGTAGCCTATGCCCCTATAATAAGATGCGCAGTGTTGCTTATTTTGCTCACTCTTATAAATGTACTCGAAGACATATATCTAAATCTACTCTGCAAACTGTAAGGAGCATCTCCTCAAACTTTTAAAAATATGTCAACATATTTCATAAACAAGTAAAGACTTTTGAACCAAACTTTTTATTATCCTAACATAGAGTTACGACAATGATTAAAAATATTAATATAAAAAAAAAACATTAGATTGCTAACATATAAGTTATAAGCAGTTACACCGTATTTTTTGTAGCAAAATAATATCATTAAATAATGATTATAACTAAAGCCCTCTAATCCAGTTGTTTACAAGCAAATGTCAATATTAATTTATGACCACGATAATAGCCTGTATATTACATAATAATTTTGTCTCTTTAGCTATGAAATTTAAGGCACTCGATAGGGCATGAAACTTTCCATTAGCTAAAATTTGCATAAAAATCACTCCTTGACAAACCTCTATATTGAATCTACAAGATTCCTTTGAATGAACCAACTCAACTTTTAACAATGATTATTGAGTTATATTGAGTGGCTACCTCTTTTTACTAAATACACTTATAGATCATGATAAATCAAGACGACCGAATCATATGATCTTGATAAGTTGTCACATTTCCCCTACCATCCACTCTTAATGATGATAAAAATTTAAATCTACATTGAAACTGCTGATCATATATACCGAGTTTCAAAACTTAACAGACTACTAGTTGGCTTTAATCAAAAGTGTTCCCTTGCTATCGATTGAGGTAATTAATTATAAAAACTTTAAACAATAAAAAACCTAGAATCAAATTAAAATATCAACACAGAATGGGCAAGACGTAGATTGTCTTTTTTAAAAATCTAATCTCTGAAAATTTTAAAAAACTCTCACAAGTCAAAAGGCTTAAATTTCACGGCCCACAAATCTCTATTTTTTTTCTCTTTAAAAACATTCGTAATTTTTGTAAAGATAAATTTTCTTGCAATACCCAGACAATTAACTCGGCATACATTATTACAAACACGAATAATTTAATATTCACTAATGCTCGACTCTCTTCGATATATTTGAATTTTTTAGTGAATAAATTTAACCATTTAAGAACATAAAATCTCACCTTATTTTAGTTGCCACTCTATGGCCATGACTGCATCTCCTTCATTCTCCATATACTTGTCATAGCCGTTGAGCACGCACTCAGCCAATTCATTGCACACGTTAGTGCCTGCCATCTATCTTTCATCTCTTTAAGTCCTGCAGATCTTCCTTTGGAGCAAAATAGCTTTTGATTAAACTACAAACTATCTGCAAGCCATTATAGTTGAATGATTATATATTAAACAAATTGAACCACAGCCTCTTTTGAAGGGCACAAACTGTCCCCCTAAGTCTAACATGAGAGGGATTATGATAACGAATTTACAAAGGGTAAAACCAAATTATTATCTCAAATAAGTAAAATCTGAATTTGAGAGGAGTCATATTTTTTTTTTCACTTAAAATGTTTTCACGCTCTCTTGTTATAAAAGACATATTTTTATAACATTTCGCATGAAAGAATTATTGAAAAAAAAAAGAAAAAAAGAATATTATTACAAAATTCTACGTTTTGCACGAGCTTCCTTTACCTTAAATTCAAAGAAGGAAATGGGAAAATTTCATAGGTTATGTTGAAATTTGTATGGCATAGCCACGGGCAAATTTATCTAGAGACAGCAGAAAATCCCCTTCCTTTTTTAACAACAAAAATCATCCAATGCAGGACCAGTGTCATAATTTACACAAAAAGCAGAATAAAATGCCACGCTAGTAGAGAAGTTGTCTTTCCTCTTCATTTCTTCCTGGAGAGTCAATTGGGGATTTCCTTCAGAAGTGTTACATTCTTACACATAAAATATCAATAGATACATTCCAGGATAATAGAGGCAACATGAAGGAAATCAGAATTTATCAGTCCTCGCCTTAGCCCATTGCATACTTCTGCGTCCAGCTCCTTGCCGTGGTCTCATACTTGGTCCTGTCTGTTTTATACATGTGTGCTATCTCAGGAACCAATGGATCATCTGGATTCGGGTCCGTCAACAGGGAGCAGATTGAGAGTAGAACCTAACCAAAAAAAGACAATCCTTACAATTTGCTCAGATGCATATATATGAAATTTATCCACACTTGTGGATATGAAAAAATGAATGCCACAATTACCATGCACTGGCATCTTCAAGTGCTTAATATCAGAGTTGTGATGTTGAAAAATGAAAAAGATTTAAATGCATGCTAGCCAATTCCTATGTATTTGCATATCTAAAACAATAACTTCAATTTTTACACACATACCACCTTACATATACATGAAAAGGTGTATTTCACTTTTAAAAGTTGGTATTTTTGAGATGATATGAGTGATAGAAATGTAAAAAGTAAAATTTACGTATTAGATATGTAAATACATAAGAATTGGGTGGTATGTATTTGAATGCCCCAAAAGAAAAAGGGAGCATTTTCTAAGTAAACAATCACATCAAACTTGACTACTGGGAAAAAAAAAGGAGGCTGACATTGCATGAATATACGAGATGGGATAGAGAATTTGCAATGCACCATAGTTTCAAGTAGGAATGAAGAAGATAGCGTTATGTGGAATGAACCGTTATATATTTCAAAATTAGGTTTGTAAAGAAAGTTGGATTCGATGTCCTCACATAGTGAACCATTCTACTATGTACCATGTCGCCCAACCATTAGTCATTTTGACACCAGATGAAATTCCATGGATGCTTCAGCAAAACCAGTTTCAACATGACGCGTTTAGTGGAGGTAGCTACTCATTAAAAAAAAAAGGAACTATGTGCTCTTAAAAAATTTAGAATAAAATTTAAAACATTGAAGATTTTAACCTTGGAAATTGTTAGCGCAGGGCTCCATTGTTCCTTGAGGATGTCTAAGCAAATACTACCATTGCTGTTAATATTTGGATGGAAAACTTTTGTTCTGAAAGCAACCTGCAACATTGAAACAGAACGGAAAAGCATTCCATTATTAGATTCACTACAAACTATCACAAATGCAAACAATTTGTGTTAAAACATTAGTCTCACAAACGCAAACTCTCACTACAAACACTCACAATATTAGTCTCAAATTCCCCTAAAATATTTCAAAAAAAAAAAAAAACAAACTTACAATTCACTGACAGAAATAGAATAGAAAACAAAATAAAGCAGCCCAATTTTATTACAAGGTTGGCCAGATCCTCGGTCATAGGTATCAGATTGGCTTTAATGTTGTCAAGATTAAAGCTCTGTAAAACATTGCCAAATACATAGTTTTTGGGGCTGTCCAACATCTCAAAATGACCTTAAGCCATCAAATATATAGTGATTTGTCTCATGCTTTTAATGATTTAATGCATTGCATTTCAAAGCACAATCTGATTTGACGTATGAACGGGAACCCAATGCAATACAAAATGCAACGATCCATATGACATCAAACCAAACAACAAAAAGTGTGTTACGTAAAGCACCAAACCAAACAACCCCTAAATAAACAATCAAGTATTATCATAGCATACAATTATTATGATTTATAAGCAACCCAAAATGTTCTCCATCATATAAATAAAAATGGAGTCAGCTAGTTGAAACTCATGAACATACAAACCTAAGAAATTAATGAATCATCATCATTAAACCAAAGCCAACAAAACAACTAGAAATTGGGGAATAATGATTATCCTACCCAGCTTATGTCCTAAACGGAATAATGACGATCTCAAGTGTAAATATACCCCAGTTTATGTCCTTAAACTTCATATTCTCCCACTTCAAATCACCGAATCGTAATTTATACTCCTTGACCTACTCTATCTTATCCTGATGTGCATACAATTCCACATTCCATCTAATGCAGATAAATGCACTCTCAATAATAATAACATCAACAAGTATTTATCCCACTAAGCGGGGTCAGCTACCAGAATTGTTGTCCATTGTTTTCTATTGAGTGTCATATTTTCATTTAGTTCTAATAAATTAAGATCATATTTTATACAAAATATCTGTCTTTTTAGGTCTACCTGCACTTTTTTAGCATAAGTCAAATCTAAAGCATCAACTCACCTAACCGGATCAGTATGTTATCGACGTTTAATGTGACCAAACCATCTATGACGACTCTCTAATCTTATTTACCACTCGAGCTACACCAACACTTTCACGGATACATTCGTTTCACATTTTGTCTCTAAGTGTCAAGCCGCTCTCATCCACCTAAGCATTCTCATCTCAGCAACACTTAATTTGGTTTTATACTTCTCTTTTAAAAGCCAACATTCTGCACCATAAAACATTGTCGGTCTCACCATCTTATACAATTTTCCTTTAATTCTAAGCGGTACTTTTCAATCACACAATTTGCCCAATGCATTCCTCAACTTCAACCATACTCTCAACAATAAAATTAACAAAAAGAGAAAAAATTTTGTTCCAGGCATTCTCATCATTCACAGTATCATGAACAAAAGCTAATTGAGTTAGTCTTGCATTAAGAAATAAAGAGTATAAAAGGGGAAAGTGGGCAACGTAATATTAGCAATCATGCAACACAATTTCATAGGTCACAATAACTTCATTTTTAAGAACTACTCATTGCTTGAAATGAAAAAAAAAACAATATAGAGCACAATCAACTTTGATGAAAATTTAATAGCCTTCAACAAAAAATGAATTGAGATTTACAAAGAAAAAAATCCACAATTTGTTGAAATCCATGAACTTATTAAAAATCAGATTGTATAGAATTTGAGTTAAATCAATCACCAAATCAATCAAATAATTAAATTTGTTGCAAAAATTAAAAGGGAAAAGTTACCAAAATGAAGAGTCACACCCATAACAAGAGATAACCTCTTCCAAAAAATTTTCAACTCACTCACTCAATTAAGGAGTTGATTCCTGAAAGAAAACACATCCAACTAAATTTTATTCATAACAATTGATAATGTTTTGAAAGAAAACAAGTCCTTTATTTATTTTTAACAAAATCAACAGGAATTCGTTTCCTTCTATCAAAAAAGCATATGAAATACATTCATCAACCATCAGATGAAAAAAAAAATATCAATGGTATAGGAAGTCAAAAAACACCAGTCACAGAGACAGCAAGTCCCAATTGGAACAAAAAGGTAGTAAGTCTAGTAATCAATCGTAACTGAAAGCAGAAGGAGCTGCAAGTCCCACATATGATTGCAACAAAAGGTGGAAAGGAACCGCATTGTTGCAAGAGACAATAGAGGCTAAGAAAGTAGATAATCACAAGAATTGACGAATCTAGCGGACATCCAAAAAACAAAAAGAGAAACGCGCATCAATTTTATTTAGATTGAAAAAATTCAGCTCTAACAACATTTAGTTGATACTTCTGTCACGCATGTTTTGACAAAGAAATCCATCAAACATCTTCTATAGATTTGTCTTTCCATTTCCAAGGCATCTTGGATATCCAACTTCAATAGTGAACATGATTCCATTGCCATTAATAATTTTAAAAATAAGATTAGCATGGAAAACTAAGAATTGTGTAGGTGATGTATTAGATGTGTAATCCAAAAATGATGAAAAGATATTAGAATTCCAAGGCCTTAGTTGAAAATTCACGATATTTTTTTTCTAAGGCAAACATCTTCTATAGATTTGTCCTTCCATTTTCTAAGGTATCTTGCATATCCAGCTTAAATAGCGAACATGATTTCATCACCATTAATAATTTCCAAAAAAAGACGAGCATAAAAAACTAAGAATTGTGTAGATGATGTATTAGACGTATAATCCAAAATGAGACGACGAAAAGAATAAGAATTTCAAGGCCTTAGTTCAAAATTCATGATATCACATTGAATGAAACACAATTAAAACTATACTAACACAAAAATTGTTTGTTATAACATCTAAGAATTCATTCCAATTTATTGTATGACTTTATATGGCAGTGATTCAGCATCTCTATTAAATTATTATATGAAAACTTTAAGGCTTACAAAAAGAACGGACCCTTGTATTATTACCTACTTTCAATTCCAAATGTCTCATATAACCCTATGTTGCATGGATACAAACAGAACAAGACAAAGACATTGAATACATCTATTATTGAAAATATAAGACACAGATACGCGTCAAACATGCAATTATATTAAAAATTATTAAACTATATATATATATATATATATATATATATATATATATATATATATATCAAATAATAAAAATATTAAGAATAACATAACAAGGAAAATAAAAAATTTAATAACCTTAGCTTTCAATAAAGATGTCCATCGATAATTGTTTAGTTTATGACATAAAAAAATAAGCGTATATTATGTTATATTACATCAAATTTATTCCAATGAAATCTTTCATCACATCTAAATATGTAATATACCAATACTTTTAGTTTTAAAATATTAAAGTCTATGTAAAAATTAAAGTGTTAGAAATACATAAGAATTGAGTGGTATGTATCTAAATTATTCTTAAATTTTACATTTTTTTAAATTTTAATCTTAAAAATATTGTTAACAACGACAACAAAAACTTTATCCCACTAAGTCGGGTCGGCTGCATGAATCTTTTTTCTCCATTGCGTCCTATTTAGTGTCAAGTTTTCATTTAATTCTAATAAATTAAGATCATTTTTATACAATATGCCCAAGTCATCTTAGGTCTAACTCAGCCTTTCTCAACATAGGTCGAATCTATAAAATCTACTATCCTAATCAGATCATCAGATGTTCGACATTTAATGTGACCAAACCATCTTAGACAACTCTCTCTAATTTTGTCCATCATTGTAGCTATACAAACCCCATCACAGATATATTCCTTTCGCATTTTGTCTCTAAGTGTAAAATCACTCATCAACCTAATCATTCTTATCTCAACAACACATAACTTAATTTTCTGCTTCTCTTTTAAAGGCCGACATTCAGCGCCATAGAGCATTGCAGGTTCCCCACCATCTTATAAAATTTTTGTTCCAGTTTAAGCGATAATTTTCTATCAAAAAATAAGCCCGAAGCATTCCTCCACTTCAACTAACCAACTTAAATTCTACAAATAACATCCCCATCCATATCACCAACACTTTGAACAATAGCCTCGAGATATCTAAATCGTTCACACCTTTTAATAATTTGACCAACCAAAGTTATACTTCTGTCACTATAGCTACTACTAAAATCACTATAGCTACTACTAAAATTACATTCCATGCATTAAGTTCTAGTTCTACTCAAACGAAGGCCTTTAGACTCCAATGTAAACCTCCATAATTTAAGTTTTTCCTGAGCTTTGTCTCTCATCTTATCCACGAGGAGGATATCATCAGCAATAAACACACACCAAGGTACAGCCTCTTGTAAATGTCCAGTAAGACCATCCAAAACTAAAGCAAAAAGATATGAGCTTAAAGCCGATCTCTGATGTGGTCCAACAGAAATAGAAAAATATTTGGTCAATCCTCCTTCTGTTCTAACACAAGTAACAACACTAGTATACGTATCTTTAATGACTTGAATATAAGTCATATCAACACCTTTCTTCTCGAGAACTCTCCAAAGGATATCTCTTGAAACTTTATCGTAAGCTTTTTCTAAATCAATAAAAGTTATATGTAGATCCTCATTATTATCTCTGAACAAACCTCTCAATAAATGTATAGCTTCCATAGTAGACCTGCCCGACATAAATCCAAATTGATTATGAGAAATCTTTGTAATACATCTTATGTTCAATTACCCTCTCCCATAACTTTAAAGTATGATGCATTAACTTAATTCCTCTATAATTTACACACTCTTGTGCATCCTCTTTATTCTTAAAAAATGGGGACCAAAATACTCTTTCTCCACACTTCAGACATCTTTTTAGTTTTTAAAATAATATTAAAGATTTTAGTAAGTAAAAAAACTCTCAAATCTCCTAAATATTTCCACACTTCAATTAAGATATCATCAAGTCCAACAAACTTTCCACCCTTGATTTTCTTTAAAGCATCCTCAACTTCTCTTTTACTAATTTGAAGATAAAAATGAAACGATTTATTATTATTAAAAATATTAAGATCACTATGGTCAATCGTATTTTCAGAAACTTCATTAAAAAGTTTATCAAAATAACTCACCTATGTTGAATATATTGTTCTAAGAGAAGTACTTTTTAATTTTAATCTTTAATACACATTATTTGAGTTAAATCTTTAATTTTTTTTCTCTTTATTTTGCTAGTTTATAAATATATTTTTCACTCTCCGTAGTATGTAATCTGTCATAAAAATCAATAAAAGCAAAACTTCTAGCGTCACAAATTGTTCGACTTCCTGCAAACCCTTTTGTATATTTTTCAATTATCTAAGCTTATACATTTAAACCAATTTTTATAATAAAACTTCTTATATTTTATCTTTTCTTGCACATTATTATTCCACAAACTATTTTTATTTATAAAATTTTTTTCTTTTGATTCTCAATTCTTTTGTCACTTGTTTAATAGTGTTTGTTACTTTGTCCCACGTGGCATTTGCTTCATCATGAACATCTCAATTTTTGAAATCTTGAGTTTTACTTATAAAAATAATTTTAGTTGTTTTTAAGTGCCCTCATCTAATTCTACGACCATGAATCCTAATATTCTTTATTTTACAACTCTTCATCTTAAAATCAAGAACTAATAATCAATATTTGGTACGTAAATCCTCACTTGGAATGACCTTACAATCTATACATTATCGATGATCTCTTCTTCTCATAAAAAAATAATCAATTTATGTTTTATTAGAACCATTCTCACAAGTAATAATATGCTCATATATTTACTTGAATAAAGTATTAGTAAAAACAAAATCATAAGCTAAAGTAAAATCTAATATGACTCTACCATCTTCATTAATCACTCCAAAACTGTAGCCACCATGAATATTTCTAAAATCTTCTACCACTCTACGAACATATCCATTTAAATCACAACAACAACAACAAAAACTTTTATCCCACTAAGTTGGGTCAGCTACATGAATCTTTTTTCTCCATTGCATCCTATTTAGTGTCATAATTTTATTTAATTCAAATAAATTTAAATCATTTTTTATACAATATGCCCAAGTCTTCCTAGGTCTACCTCAGCCTTTCTTAACGGAAGTCGAATCTAAAAAATCTCCTCTTCTAATCGGATCATCAGATGGTCAACGTTTAATGTGACCAAACCACTTAAGACGACTTTCTCCAATTTTGTCCTTCACTGGAGCTACACCAACCCTATCACGGATAAAAGTTCTTCCAATAAAAATTCTTTCTTCAAGAGATATCATTTATATCAAATCTTATAAATCATTCCAGAATTTATGTTTAGAACCTATATCTAAACCTACTTGAGGAGCATAAGCACCTATAAAATTTAAAATCTTAGTATCAAGAATAATCTTAAGAGCTATAATTCTCTCAAACTCTATTAATTTTTACAATATAATCTTTCAAACTCTTATCTATAATTACACCTACACCATTTATAGTGCAACTCTTACCAGAATATCAAAGTTTAAAACCTATGTTATCAATCTCTTTTGTCTTTTCTCCAACACATTTAGTTTCTTAAATAAATAAGATATTTATCTTTATATGAATCATAATATCAACTAATTCCATTAATTTACCAGTGAGAGTAAAAGTATTCCAAGATCCTATCCTATTATTAGTTTCATAGACTAACTTCGTTACCCGCATTCGTCTGTAATGTGAGAATCCTTACTTAATCGACACTACATCCGAGTGTCGATGTAGCGGCCTCGCACACTTTTCATCGTATTCAAGTCATACGACGTGTCGCTTCAGTGGGACGCCCTAACATTTAAACAATGATCAACAGTATTCATGTCATGATTTTTTGACAAGTTCTAAGCTGATTGTCGACTACCTAACACAACCCTCCACTTTTCACGTCCGGGGCTTGGAACCCGACAATGGCGGTATTCTTATCTAATATTTGTTAAAAAAAGTTAACATATTGTTACCCGACAATGGCAATGTTCTTAAAATTATTGTTACAATAATTTAATTCATTAATTTAAAACATGTGTCTGCCACACGTCCTTTTTTAAATATTATTTAAACTAAACACTTCTATCGGAGTAGTTTCCTTATCTGATATGTGTCTAACACTGCACAACTCCTTAATTAGGAGTGTTCATGCATTATAGCATCTACTAATTGCTGATGAATGTAATGGTAATGCTAAAATGCATATGATTTGCCTTTGAATTAAAGCCAAAAGATGAAATTTCTAAGCAAATATTTTTCTAAAAGAATTTATCATGAATAAATTATTTTCTAATAAGGCTCCTTTATAAGCATGCAAGCCAATAAACAATGAAAAAAATACCAGTTTGAATTGTAGACAAATAGATCATCTCATTAAATCTTTCAACAAGAATTATATTATCAAAAATGTTAATTCATTTACCAATATCAACATGTATGATTTCATCAATTTTTGATTATAATTGTGATTTAGCTTAATAAATATATTCTCATGTAAACCTTAAAGTATAATTTAACAAATCAAGTGAAAAATCATATAATAATTTAAACTATTAGATATTTATGAACTATAGTTTCTTCAATGGGATCACATTTGTCGGTAATTGTATGGCGCCACATATATTTTACAAACTTTATGTGAGATTATAAAGATTTTATATAAATAAAAATTGAAGATGAAATAGTCATCAAACAAGAGTAATTATAAAATATCTTAAACACTAAAGCTCAATATAAATCCTTATTCACAGTAATGAAAATGTATAACTTAATTCATACTAAAGTTATTGCCTAGACCTTTCATGAAATACATAAAGTTAACACATTAATTTGCAAGTAAATAATAATTGGCTATAAGAAATTTAAACCTAGAAAAATATTTAAACATATAAAATTCACTTTATTTAAAATTCTTAAATTGATAATTCAGTCGATTCCGATAATAAATAAATTACCAATAATGTTTTTAAAAGTTTATGTTTCGTATTAATCCCTGCAAATTTAGCATTAACTCCAACACTTCCCTAAAAAAACTGAACTAGTCCTAATTTTTTTTCTGCAAACTAACCTAGTTGGGAATTAGACATTATGAGCTTGCAATGAATTCTTCTATTTTAACTCTCCAATCTAAATATTTCCTTAAGAACACCTACTATCGATTATAAAAATGTTAATTTTTTTAACCCCCTTTTAATTATGTTGAAATGTTATAGAATCATTTAGATTTTTTTTAAAAGTGTTTCTTCCACTTTGTTAATAATTGATTTAGATGTTATATTCTACATATTAAAGACATCATGATGCAACCTAATGCTTAATTTCTTTTTTTTTTTACCTAATGCTTACTTTTAAATTCAATATAAGACATTTTAGGGATAACAAATTCAAATTTACCAAGAGATACCAAAAAAAATGCAACAGTGAGAAAATTCTGCAGAAACACAAATTTATGGTTTTTAACAGCTATTGATTACTTGTGATGAAAATCAAAATATTATGGTAAATCAATTCAAATGAAAATTTTATAACCTTCTTTTAAAAATGAAAAATAGAGCTTTTGAATCATGAAAGTTAAACAATGAGTTCAAATTCACACACCCATTGTTAAACTAGATTGCAAAGGATGATTAATAATCAATAACACTGTCAGTTGAAAAAGAAATAAAGAAAAAAAGAAAAAAAAAAACGCCAAATTTTATGCTTGAACAAGGATATGGTCTACCCAATAAGTCTTCAAATCACTTATAATCAGGGAGTTTATGCAAAAGAAAAATAGCACATCTAGCTAGAATTTTATTTAGAAGTCCACAAAAATCACATACATTAGATAAACAAAAAACGCTGTAATAGAGTGAGTTTTGAAAGATCTCCTATTGAATCAACCACAATAGCCACAATGCCAAACGATATAGTGAAAACAAGGCCCGAGTCGTATATTTGATTCAGGTAAAAAAAATTTAAAGGACCAATTGGGTGACAAGTTGTAATATAGGTAAAAGAAAGACCATCAACATAGACAGAAAAATCCAAGGACCGCCAAAACATAGAAACCACCCAACATGTTTGGTACCAATGATCACTTATTCTCTCTTAAACAACAATATTAAGCATTTCCCACCCCCACAACCCACACCCATAAAATACCAAATTAAAGCATTTCTAACATTGACTAATAATTAGGGCAGGGGCAGTCTCACTTCAAAAAATTGGAAGAGATGGCAATGGGTACAAGACAAGAATAATAAATTCTACCAAAATTATAAAGATCAATTAAAAACAAAAAAGATTTTAACTCAATTCAGGCTAAAATGGAAAGAAACAGCCCATTAGAAAGTTAAAAATCAAGATAGTGACTTTCGCCAATTTAATATTCAATAGCATGGATTATCTCGACTCACTCAAATTTACAAAAAGATAAACTAGTATACATCTTTTTAAAAAGACATAATATTCCATAACATTTTGGGTTGATTCTCAATAATAAACCATTGAAATAAGAAATCAAGGTAATTCATACAATAAATTAACACGATTCAAATTTAATAAAATTTTAAATTATTTAGCCATCATTCTAGCAAGCAAACTTAGAACCATACGAAGCAATCCAGATAATAAGATAGGATATACATGTGGCAATAAGAAGTAACGTTAATATTTAATTTTTTTCAAAAAACTTTGCTCTTAGATTATGCTAAGAAACAAAATTTATTGAAGCCCGTAACCATTTAAAGGTCAATAAAGTACTAAAAAATTTGTATGAAGGTCTAGTGGTTATTTAACCTTTTACAAATGTTTGACTTGATTGCAAACTTGAACATTCATAACTTGGTATGCAAAAGCAACTCAAATCAAATTAAACTTCGTCGGGATAAAATTTTGGAGGCTGACATTTTAAACATCATTTCTTAGATCCACCAGTTATTTGTTTATTCTTGATTAATAGCCAAATTACTAAAAAAAAAACTTAAGAATTAGTTTCTAACAATTTCTTATAAATGTTAATCAAGCATGATGGACTTGATTTCAATCATGAAGTATCATTATTCAAAAGTCACTGGATAAGCAAATTGAAGTTAGCAATAAACTGTAGTTCAGCACAATGTTTTAGTTATGTGACTGACATGTATTTTCATCATATCATGTTCAAGTTCCCAAATAAACAGAATCATAAACATTGATTTTTTTCCCTTCGACAATGAAATTCAAGTTAAATGGATGAGGTTTATTGGGTGTGTGCTACTTTAGAGTTTTCCTCTAGATGGATAACCTAGACATTAAATTTTTTTTTCCCTTCAACAATGAATTTAAGTTAAATGGCGGAGATTTATTGGACATGCTAATTAAGAGATGTTCGTTAGATGGATAAGTCTCAACCCACCGAACAAAAAAAAAAAAAAAACATCAAGTCCTTCACACAAGTGATATTACATAGCC
This sequence comes from Papilionanthe hookeriana x Papilionanthe teres, assembly GCA_022702705.1. Taxonomy (NCBI): domain Eukaryota; kingdom Viridiplantae; phylum Streptophyta; class Magnoliopsida; order Asparagales; family Orchidaceae; genus Papilionanthe; species Papilionanthe hookeriana x Papilionanthe teres. Next base: position 138,023,422 of record CM040427.1, on the reverse strand, counting down.
TCTACCCTTCGCTCTCGTGTTACCCTTGAATATTCTCATTGCATTTGCTTTGCCCTTTGCCTTCATCCTTCAACAGTCAACCTTCAAAGTTGAGCTCATTGACGCTTTAGCCTTCAAGATGAGGGTGGTTTGACTTTACAATTATAAAGATCTACAGGACTAAATCCAAGTTGTTAACCCAAAAGGCCTTCGAAACTTGTGTAAGGCAACAGTAATGAAGTAATCTTTTTGAGTATTCTAAGTTAAAAGTACAAGAAAATAACCCATAAAATGCAAATGGTAATTGAAACTTCATAAAGAGAGGAGAAATTGTTTTACAATTTGATTCTCTATGTTGATGTGAGAATGGATTAATATGATATATAATTTATTTGAAATATATTTGACAGATTATTTAGAAGTGGTTAAGGTTGATATCAAGCCAAGTTCAAGTGAGTTTAGCCAGACGCAAAATTAAAAATTTTGATTTTTCTCAACTCAAAATCAAAAATCATTTTGCGTCAAACCGATTGGATTCAAAATCAATTCAATTTAACTTAAAATTAAATTTTGTCCTGGTCTTAGAATACTTTTCAAGAGCACTCCATATATCATGTTAAAAATACTTTTCTAAGCTGGTAAAAATTTTAAAAAAATGACAAAAATGATAATTTCACATCTATGATTTCAAATTTTGTTTCTTGAACTCATTTGATTTTGAGAATGCTTCAATCTAAGCTTGACTTGGAGTTATGGCTTTAGCTTTTAATTTGAAATCGCCTTGTTTTTCCATTAAAAGAATAACAGAAAAAATTGAGTCATATGCTTACGTTAGGCTTTAAAAATGATAAAGAAATTCTCTCATTATGGTTAATCGATAACAACAACAACAACAACAACAACAAAGCCTTAATCCCATTAAGTGGGGTCGGCTACATGAATCTTTTCTCTCCATTGCGTCCTATTAAGTGCCATATTTTCATTTAGTTCTAAAAAATAACGCCTTTATTTTTTATACAATAAGCCCAAGTCTTCCAAGGTCTACATGTGCCTTTCTTAACATAATTCGAGTCTAAAACATCTACTCTCCTAATCGGATCATCATTATGGTTAATCTACAATATAAATAAATAAAAGTAGATTATTGATTTGTATGATTTGCTATTTTGAAATAGATTCGACTTTTATTTTTAAGCATTCTTTTGAAATGGTTCTTTTATATTAAGAATTTGGGAGGAAAATTTTTCTTTCATTATGGCATAGAAATGTGAATTCTCACCCATTCTTTAATGCCCCGGTAACATGGCTTCCCCAACACTCTCTTAATATCATCTCCCAACTTTAATACGCTTCACACAACATCCTCTTTAATGCCAAGCCCTCTCCACTGAATTCAAGACCCTTAAAACTTTAGCTTAAAAGAAGAGGTGCATGTTCCTACAATCTCTGATAACATGTAAGACTTGCTTTTTCACAAGCTGCGAACCAACTAGCCATGGAAATTATGATATTTGCAAGAGATGGGGGGAAGCTGATTGCTACACTAAGTCAATACAATTGGAACTACCTGATGCAAAGCATTCTTTCTTTCTCCTCATTTTGAATCTTACTGTGAATTTTCAAGCAAACCTTGAAGTTTAAACATTTACCTCCACTTTGGCAAGACAGAGAATGCACGTTGATCAATAGGTCTAATATTTTAGGGCTTCCCTATATCATTGATTGTTAACTAGGGCAATCTATGGTCAATTAGTATAGAAGAAGCACGATGACAATCCAAGAAGGGGCACACAAAGTGATTTCATATTGGTAAAACAAAAATTCAAATAATCAATTTTGTGCCAAACAAAAGAGGAGCTGCATATGCCAACTACGGCAGATCCAATAACAGCTGCAAGAGCACACCACTTCCTTTTCAATTATGACTATGCAGGTCACAAGCTAAGCAGCACTGATGTTGAACGGTACAACAGAGAACTAGAGCGCATAAAGTCCGCTAAAATAATAGAACTGTGTGACAAAACAGCTCCAAACAAGAAACCACATTTATGCCCCACAAGACAGACATAGGCAAAAATAAATGACATCAAGTGCACCTCCAGTATGCAGGACAGCAATCAAACAACGAGAGATCAGCATTTTTTTTTTTTTTTTTTTTTTTGTGAAAGATTACCAGAAAAATTCACTTACAATGATTTAAATTCTCAAATATTTCTCAATAAAAGGCAAATTGCATTCATGGTAATATAAAAATTTAAAATTGAAGAAAACAATTATCCTAATATAAATAAAATTGATCAAACGTTAGTCCCAGCAAAAATAGGAAATGAATAATAAGGCAAAGAAAAAAATACAGATTAAGCACCTTCCAATTAAAGGCTTATTGCATTGCAGAACATACTATGAAAAATACAAACAGAAGTAATAGAAACTATACATTGATCTTTACTCCAATAAACAAATTTAAGGCATACCTTAGGTGGTTTAAAGGGATAATCTGGGGGGAAATGTATGGTAACCAGAAATACTCCTCCAGCATACGGGCTATCAGGTGGACCCATTATTGTTGCTTGCCAGTGAAACATATCCTCAGCCACAGGACCTGTAAAGAAAATGCAGGTAAACCATACAGTAATCCATATCAGAACATTTGGACTATTTGTGATTAAGCACATACATTCCTAGCAACAAAAATTTCAAAAGAAAAAATTTTTTGAAGAAAAAGAACAATTAATGTGGAAAAAAAGTTAAATCACAAACTTGATTTATTGTTTGACATTATTGGCACCAAACTAACATGCTCAATTCAGAGAAATCTATTTCTGGAAACATTTAGGAAAGCAAAATTGCCTTCCGATCATCACAAAACTTGGTGCAAGTTCTGTATCTTAGAGGCTCAAAAATCAAATTGCAAATTTCCTATATTTCATAAACCAAATGAACTGTGAATCTTGCAAATTGATAATCCAAATGATTATCTCATCTCCACAACTCGAACACCACCAACATCACAGAAGCTCATGAGTTTGGGCCTTAGACACCTCAAATGTGGCAGTTAAGCCAGTCCAACAGGGTCAACCACCCCGCTTACTTCCTCCTGGTTTGTGAAATTTCATGCAATTCATCCATCTATATATATATATATATATATATATATATATATATATATATATATATATATATATAGAGAGAGAGAGAGAGAGAGAGAGAGAGAGAGAGAGAGAGAGAGTACTAGACTAGGTACATTCAATTCATGAAAAGATTGTGGTGGTGTTGCTCTTGGAAAAATAAAACAGTACAATACAAAAATGTCTCATTATCAGAAATCAAATTTTATGGAGATCGACGATTTACATCTGTGAACTATCTATAAAGGCTTACATGTTACTAAACATTGGAAACCAATGTATTCCTTCTCAGGAGAGAGATATGACGAAGGATGTGAAACAACTGAATGATAGAAGTGGTAAGAAAATTTTCAATTTATTTTTCTAAATTTACCTAGACTACTAATGATATATATAGATTTCACTAATGATTTATTGTTTAACCAGCATCTAAAGCACCATATCAAATAACATTTAAGAAATTACAAGAATTGTAAAGTCAGCTATAGGAACTGTTGTTGGATAGAGAATTTATCAGGCCTAATACATCGCCACGGAAAACTCTAGTATTATTTGTAATAAAATAAATGAAAGCTTAAGAATGTGTATTGATTATAGGGAATTGAATACACACATAAAATTAAGAATAAATATCTACTACAGAAAATCTACTATCTCTCTTATCAGCTTAAAGGAGCTTTTTAATTTTCTCTCTGATTGATTTAAGCTCGAGTTATCATGTGTCTATCTGAGAACAAGTTATATCGATGTCAACTTTCAAAGCAAAGTATAGGCACTACAAATTTGTAGTGATGTCATTTTTATTGACTAACAACAACAACAAAGCCTTAATCCCACTAAGTGGGGTCGGCTACATGAATCCTTTTTCTCCATTGCGTCCTATTTAGTGTCAAATTTTCGTTTAATTCTAATAAATTAAGATCATTTTTTATGCAATAAGCCCAAGTTGCATTGACTAACTATCCAACTTTATTTAGGCATTTAATGAATAGGATCTTTTGACTATTTTTGAATATATTTGTAATAGTATTCATACAAAATATGTGGTTCTATTCAAAGGATAAAAGCAACTATTCAAATCATCTTCACACAGTTATAAAAATTCTAAAAGAGAATAAATTATACACAAAAATTTCAAAATATGAGTTATGGTTAAAAAGTGACATTTCTTGGGCATGTGATCAATGGGGAGGGTATTTCAATGGACCAGTGTAATCAATTTGCAAAAAGCAATGCGATGAGCAAGGCTTTATTTTTGCTTCAAAGTGCAAAGCACGGAGCAAAGCGATACTTTTATTAACCAAAGCACTAATAGGTATTTGTTGACGTCATTTTTTATTAGGTCTATCTCTCTCCCTTACTCTAGAATTTAGGATCTTACCTTCAATGTTTCTTACAGGCTTTCACGAAGGGCTAGTGAAAGGCTGAAACCCTGAACTAGAAATTCAAATCAAATCTTCACTCTTTTTAATTTCATGTACTTGATTTTAATCCTTTAAATTTTTGTTGAGTTGATGGAACTTAGGTTATTGAAACTTAAGTTTAATATTCCCATAGGCTTAGAAATACTTTTAAGCTACCCATTGACCTTAGAAACTTAGGTCTTTGACTTAATTTTCTTTGGATCCTCTTTCAATTTCTTTCCAAGCTCCTTTACTAACTATTTTAGTTTATAAAAGAGCACATTTGGTTTAGTGTTCAATTTGAATCGTGATTGAAGGTCTATTTGGGTCAGCTGCATCTGTTGATAAGTTGATTAAAAATAATCTGTTTATAAGTTAGGTGCGGTAACTATTACAAATTTTTATTTTTTTGTAAAAGTCAGACCGTGAACAGAAAGCTCCCACCACACATAGGTAGGTGTTGTGTGAAAACGCTGTTTTCAGCGTTTTAAAAACACATAAGCTACCAAAACGCGATTTACCCAAACAGGTCATGTGCGTTTTCAAAACGCTACCGTACCAAATAAGCTGCCCCAAATGGATCCTGAGTTTATCCTAATTAAAGTTGAGCAAGATTAAAATAAAAATAATATATATATATATATATATATATATAAAATAACAACAATAATAATAATAATAATAACCAAATTAAAACCAAACTAATTAAATTCAAATTCAAACTCATGAAATCAAACCCATCAAAATTTAGATTCATTTTAATACATGATAAAATTCATTTCTAAAAGCAAATTAATCATAATTGAAATTAAAATCAATTAAAGTAAAAATGAACCTAATAACTAAATTCAAATATAAATTTTAAATATTAACAAAAAATCATAAAATTAGAATCATAAATAAAGTCAATTTTAAATTTTAATAAAAAAATAAAAATCCAGAACCAATTCAAAACAAAGTAATCCAATATATTAATTCATTTTTAAATCCTAATAAAGTTGCATAAAATCTAATTCACCTAAACCTCAACTCAAACCTTTCTAAGCCCCCAATTTTAACCGAAAATTAACACTAGCCCATCATCCAAACCTACCCAAACTTCTTCTCCTCTCAAATCTGCCTCCAAAACCACTCAATACTCAAGCCTCCCATGGCCTTACCTAAAGCTACCCTAAACCAATCTTCAAGGCCTCACAACCTCCGAACAACAAACCTCTTCAACCCGCTAACTAAGCCACCTTCACTTGAGTTCAATCCAAGCCAAACTAACTCATAGCCAAACAAACCTCAAACTCATTTAAGCTCAGTTAAATTCACCTTATGCTCACTTTCGATCATTCCATGGTTCATCTTTTGCTCACCACATCCAAGCCTAACCAAGCAAATCCAAGTCAAGCTCAACCCACTTCTTCCACGGCCAAATCAAGCCAAAACCGAGCCTCCCTCTACTTGTCATTCCTCCACTTGGCAGACAAACATTGGCCAGTTCCTAATTGATTACCCTTAACTATCTTAACTAACAACTCAAGCTCAGCAAGCCTAGTGCTCCTTCCTTCCTTCCCATGAAAGCTACCAGAATTTCCAAGCCCAAATAGAAAGCCCCCATTGGCTGCAAAACAAAATTGACCTTTAACATGGCTTCTCCGCATTGGCTTCAAGGTTTGACCATGCCACATCATCTTGGAGAAATTTATTGGTGCCTAGCCTCTTGCCAACCCAAACCGAGCCCATTTCAAGCCAAATTGATAGCTACAAATACCCCCATGCTCCTCCTTGAGGCTTGCTGAAATTCATTCACTCCACTCTAAAACTATTCCAACCCACTGCCTAAGTCTTAGCCATCTTCTCGATCAATCCCGAGCTTTTCCATTGCTTTCCCAATATTTTTTTCCATTACCTGAACTAGGCACCTTCAGTTGAGCTTTCCCATTGCGCGAATTTGCGCAGACAACTCTAGTACATGGTCTCATTTGGGACGATTTACAGATGTCGTTCATTGTTTTCTATTTGTTTTGGATGATCGAGATGAGGCCGAGCGAACCACGGAGGGCCTCCTTGAGCATTAATGCCTTGACCCAATCATTCTTAATGATTAGATAACCAAAGAAGTGGCACCATGTGTTTATGCTGCCAACCGAAAGAAGACGTTTGGAAAGGAGGTGGACCTGCGGAGCTGAGGCAGAGATTGAACTGGATTTTCCATCTGAAATCATTTGAATAGATCATGTAATATTAACAGAACTTACAAAAATCAAAATAAAAAATAAAAGAAACAAATACCGCAGATCAAGAACAATGTGAAAAAAAATCAAAAAAATTAATGCAAAAAATTTTAATAACAAAATAAAAATAGTAAAAGACAAATTTATAAAAAAATAAAATAAGAATCCATATTGAATGAAATTTTCACAAGAGTGGTGCTTAACACAAATAAAATCTTGTAAATATCTTGAAAATAGAAAATAAAAATATGTCATTTGAATTTTATAATGAAAATAACAAGAAAATAATTAAAATAATAAAAATAAATAAAGAAAGACAGAAAACAGAAAGCTTAAATATAGAAAATCAGAAACTAAATCAGTAATAAAATGGAAACCCAATTGAAATAATGAAATTAACAAATTAATGTAATAAAATCCATTTATATTTGCAAATTATTATTTACATAAATATCTTTATTTTTCAAAATTCTAATGAAAATAGTAAAATAAAATTTAAAATCATAAAATTCTGTATAAGTGATAACTGGAATCAAATGATTAAAAGAAATTTGAAAAGATAATGTGCATGGTAAGGTATATTTCTAATTTACAAAAATCACATATATATTTTTATTCACCTTTAAAATCCTATAATCAAATTAAACCAATTTCAAAATCAGAGAACTCACTGTTTTGAAAGCATAATAAAATTTGACATAATTACCAATTTGAATTTGTATGAAGAAGATCAACTGGGCGAAAATTTTAAAATTGCAAATCTATCATCCTTAAGAGACAAATATCAAATTGAATATTCAAGATCTCGAAAAATTTTAAAATCTAGTTTAAATTATCAACAAAGAAGACAACATTGAAATTTCAATAAAATTCATGTGTGCAAAAAAAAATAGATAGGTATATTTGTAGTTTTTCAAAATTACCTGTATACCTTCTTCACTTTTAAATCCAATAAAATAAACAATTAGAATTCAAAATCTTGCCCAACTGATCTACATCATTTCTTAACAAAAAGAGAATAAGAAATAACCTGATTTTACTTTGAAATAAATTGGTATATGAAAAATGCCAAAATTATAAATATACCCTACAAACGTAAAATCTTCATAACACGCTCATTTTAACTTCAATTTGAACCAAATATTTACCATTAAACTAAATTAACAAAAAGGAAATAATAAATACAAAAAAATATTTCATTAATTACTCTTCTAATAAATTTAAAATTATTAAATAATATCAATAATCCCTAGAAAATTTAGTTGAATTTACATGACTTCAAAGTTTTAGGGTTTGTTTAAAATTTTATTTTGAGCATGTGTAAAATTTCAAGGATTTTGGACGTCATTTCAATTTATTATGACTTTTTAATTAAAAATATATTTAAAATTCAAATAAATATAATAAATGAGGATTCAAAAATTCACAAAATATGTTTGAAATCAATAACTCCTAGAAATAATTTCAAAAAAAATGAGAACATTAAAGTCAAAATATACAAAACTTTGAAAAATCATAAAATAAAATAAAATTTAAATTTTAAAAATTTATTAAATAAAAATTACTTAAATTTTTATTTTTTATTTTAAGATGAATTTCTAATTAAAAATGCATTTTAAATATAAATAATTATAATAAATAAAAATTCAAAACATTCAAAAAATATGTTTGAAATCAATAGTAACTTCTAGAAATAATTTCGAAAATCATTAAAAATATTTTAGTTAAAATATTCAACTATGAAAAAGCAAAATAGAAATAAAATTTTAATTTCAAAAATTTATAAATGCTTAAAATTCCTTATATTTTGTATTTTCCATTTTATAAGATCCATAAATACTTACCCAAGTGGTTTATTGTATTTTCTAAAATATTAATGTGTATTAAATGCATATATATGCCTATAAGCATATCAATGAAATTTAATTTAAAAATGAAATAAAATTCATAAAAATTCAGAAAAAATTAAAACATTTATTTGAATATTGCGCTGGTAAAAATTGAATAAAATAATAACAAAACATTACAAAGGTAATAAAAAAGCCTAGTTGTTGCCTCCCTTTCTTTGTTCCACTCACAGTAAACATTTTTTTTGTAAGGGAGGATTGTTGTGTCTTGTGTTTACTTTGTTTAGTTTGCTCGCTAGAACTATTTAGTTTGAGCGGGTTTTAATCGCTAAACTGAATGTTGAGACGAGTAAATAATCCTTTTTTTTTTTTTTGCATGTTATGATTTGCTAACTTTATGTTGCTAGGCTATAGAAAGTTAAGTTGTGTTAACTTTGTTTTGCAAAACGTTGTAGTAAGTCTAGGCTGCTATACTAAACATAGATTTACGTTTCAGGATTTGCATAACATTAATACTTAGTCATTTTGATTTTATAATCAAGTTGTTTTGTCTGCTTAATAAATAGCAACCTATTATACACTGCATTTCATGAGACTGGCTAGGCACGATTTTACCACATTCAAGTGAGTTTAGATATCATTCCTTTTCAGACAGTATTGTAAGTCCAGTCGTGTCTGGTTTGCATGATCTTTTGTGGGATTGTGTTATAAGTCGTTGCTTGTTTCATTTTTCTATTTAGACTAGGTTCCCAGAATTTTTTTTTTTCTTTCAATAAATCACACCTACTTCAAAGATAAAACTCACCTTTAGTCTTAAGATTCCAAGGTTGTTCATCTAATTACGATATAAATCATCATCTCTTAAGTTATCTCACAATCAGATAGTGAGATATAAGCCCCTACCATTCCATTAAAAGATCAATTCATACATTAAAATTCTTTAATTTCCAAATTGATAAAAGTCAGACACTAGGATAATTGGCATCATTGAGCTTCTAACTATCTTCGAGGCTTCCTTTGAGTTTCTATGATAACATATCCACTTTTGATCTTTCCCATTTAAAATTCCAAATAATCAATCGTGCAAACCAAAAATTCAAAATTCTTCAAGATATAACCCTAGTCTTGATCGCGGGGTTTCTTAAGAGACTATTGTTTCTTAAGAAGTAATTAAATATAGGAGTTTATACTTATAGGAAGTAAACTGGATTAATTTAAATCCTATCCAACCTTCAAGTTACGTAGAGGAAAATTTTGTTAGTTTAAATGTAGACCTAACAAATTTCAAAAATTTATTTATTTAAATAATTATCATAAAGATGTATTTCCATCTTTTGAGATAGTATTATTTTTTATTTTATATTTGATTATTTAAATAATTAAATATTCAAGATTGATGCGATGTAATACAAAATAAACTGACTGCTATACATAACTACTAATATATAAATTCATTCAATAATAATTATAAAATATAATGACTTAAAAGTTAATATAAAATAGTAAAAAATGTGATATAATACAAAAATTGAAGGCAGAGGATAAACATGCAAATTAAAATTTCAAACACTTTCTAATAATTGATCCAATAATAAAAACCTTAGCAATTGCAACAAAAAAAAAATCCTACAAATTGAGTCTATTATTTTAAGTGCGCCTCAGCAAAGCGAACCAAGCGTCATGTGCTTCACTTTACTCGTAGTGCACACTTCAAACCGCGCGTTTAAAAATATTGCAATGGACTAAAATAAAATCAAGACAATTATATATCAGCCAAAATCGATTACAATTACACAAGTCAGAAGTCGCAGGAGATATGTGGAGGAATTCTTGCAAATTGCAATGCTATAATCAAGATCAAATAAAAAAAAACAAAATTTGAATGGATAGATCGTTGCACTAATATCTTTATAATTGTCTCAATATTAACAATTCCCTGGGGATCAAATAATTTTAAATTTATAATGATGCATCATTACAATAATTGAAATGAGTCCTTTAAATCATGAAAAAAGCAATCCCACTTGGTAACAATTCTGTTTGCTCTCAAAATTTAGAGACATTACTTATAAGGAGCCAAATGTAAGTTTTTAATAATCATCCAAATTTGAAATACATATTTACTTACAAAAATTTAATATGAGACAAATATGTTTACTAGAATTTAGTAAGAACTATGATTTGGATATATAGTCTCGCCAAGGAAAGTCAAATCTTATCGCAAATGCATCAAGTAGAAATGTTTAAAGTATTTAAATTGATTCATTACTCTGCAAGAGAAATTAATTAAAAATATATAAAAAATAAAATTATCAGTGATCAACATATTGATGAAATTTTGTTCAATTGATTCAGTTGACTGTCCAATCTATTTTAAATGACATAATGCAAAAAGGATGTTATTATTCAAAAATCAATCATAATCAAGTAAAAACGAGCAATCTAAAGAAATACATGAAAGATAAAAATGAATTATTGAAACATAAAAAAAAAACATTATCTACAACATGTTGATAATTTAAGAACAGAATTTTGAAATAAGCATATTTATCTTGTTATACATTACATGCATGAAGCAAAAAAAAAAAACATATTAGGAACATAGAGAGATTTTAGTGACCAAGATTGAAAAGAAACATTCTAGAACCTGTGACTGTCTTAAATGCCAATTAGTGGAAGTCAAACATCAAAGGCCAAAGAACAACTATAATTGTTGTCAATAAGAGAGTAAAAATGAGAAATGACGACAATGATTTTATTATTCGTCTGCCGAGATTAAAAAAAAAGACATGATGTTATTTGAGTTATTATACACATTAACAAAATCTGCGCATTTTCTGTCTATTTGAAAGACAACTTATGTTGAGAATTTAGCAAAATTATATGTGGATGAAATTACTTGATTACAAAATTTAACAAAATTTAAAATTTACACCCAGATTATGAAAAAAAAAATTAGGATATTTTGGGCACAATATTGAATTTTTAGCTAGATAGATGATCAATCAGAAATGACTTTTCAAACTTCAGAGGATTTAACTTGTTTATATGTACTTCACTTTAGTGAATGATGGGAGTCGCATATATCATTGATAGAATTTGCATAAATTATCAGTAATCAAACAAGCATTGAAAGGGTTTCATATGAAGCGTCATATGAAAGGAATTACAAAATACCATTATGTTCGGCTAAAACTGGAAAAAGAAAAATGATAGGAATAGACTTAGTAGATGATGCCACCTAAAAAATTTAACTGATTAGTGATAGATTAAATGTTATTCAAAATTGACAACAAAAATGTTAGGATGCTATACACAATTAAATTCAATTTGATGTTGGGAGTTTGCATTTATCAAGATCAATCCAAAGAAAACTATGTAATGTCTTGGGAAGACTAGAAAAATTGAGTCCACAATATATAGGGCTATATGAAATTATTAAAAAAATTAGAAATTTAGCGTATGGATTGAGTTTACAATCACATATAAACTGTACGTGATCCATTTCATATCTCAACACTTTGAAAAAATTATTGCTAATAAATCAAATAGAATTATTACAGATTCAATAGATACACAACTTCATTTGACTTATAGAATATGACATTAAGCAACTCTGGAATTGAGAAATGTTATTTATAATAGTTCAATAGAAATATGAATGAGAAAAAGATGCCACGGCGGAGAAAGCATTAGAAATTCAAAAAGATATCCACATATCTTCAATATTGGTATGTTTGCTCTTATTTAAATTTTCAAATTTTAAAGATGAAATATTTGTAAATAGAAATTTATAAAATTCAATTAAAATAAAATGAAAATCAAATAGACAATGTCGGTTCGACAGAATCAACTAGCCATTTCCATCAAATAGAAGATGGCAGAGGGCCTGCGGAATTTTTTTCTGTTACTAGCAAGCAGGGCGATGATAAAAATCATATGTAAAACAGTACACAAAGAGGTAAACAGCATCGCATGCAGGAGGGGAGGGAAGAAGAATCGATTGAGACATCTCGTGTGAGATGGAACCATCAAGTTGAATGTGGCATGCAATAAAACAGAGATGGGCAAGCAAACTCACAAGAGCAAAACAGAAGAGAAGGAAGACGGGCTTGGCTCAATGTCAGGAGGAGTTCGTCCATTTGCATGCAGAAAAAATGTCTACCATCTGAAGGGTGAAGAGAAGTTATGCAGGTTGAGCAACGACATGTTGAATCTTTAAATTAAAGGTTAGGGTTTATTTTTAAAATAAAAAATAGTTATTTTAGTTTAATGTTTGTTAATTATTAATATTAGATGTTACCAAATAATTTTAGAAATTGGAAGTGAAAGATATACGAATCTAAAGATTGAAAAAGAGATTATTGACTCCAAGAAGAGGATCGAGGTAAAATTGTACTAGTTTCTTTTTGTTATATAAATGTTCATACCCTAAAGTACAAAAACAGCAACAACAAAGCCTTAATCCCACTAAGTGGGGTCGGCTACATGAATCCTTTTTCTCTATTGCGTCCTATTTAGTGTCATATTTTCATTTAATTCTAATAAATTAAGATCATTTTTTATACAATAAGCTCAAGTCTTCCCAAGTCTACCTCTGTCTTCTTAACATAAGTCGAATCTAAAACATCTACCCTCCTAATCAGAACATCCGATGGTCGACGTTTAATGTGACCAAACCATCCGAGGCGACACTCTAATTTTGTCCGTCATTAGAGCTACACCAACTCGTCACGGATATATTCATTTCGCATTTTGTCTCTAAGTGTAAAGCCATTCATCCACCTAATCATTCTCATCTTGGCAACACTTAACTTAGTATTATGCTTCTCTTTTAAAGACCAATATTCAACACCACAGAGCATTGCAGGTCTCACTACCATCTTATAAAATTTTCCTTTCAGTCTAACCGGTACTTTTCTATCACACAATAGACCTCAAGCATTCCTACACTTCAACCAACCAACTTAAATTCTACTATTAACATCCCCATCTATATCATCATCGCTATGAAAACTAGACCCGAGATATCTAAATCGTTCACACCTTTTAACAATTTGATCACCCAAAGTTACACTTATCACTAGAGCTACTATTACTAAAATTATATTCCATGTATTCAGTTTTAGTTCTACTCAAACGAAGGCCTTTAGACTCCAATGTAGACCTACATAATTCAAGTTTTTCCTGAGTTTTTTCTCTCGTCTTATCTACGAGAAAATATCATCAGCAAAGAGCATACAACAAGATACATCCTCCTGTATATGTCCAGTAAGACCATCCATAACTAAAGCAAAAAGATATTGGCTTTAAGCCGATGACAATAAAAAAAAAAAAATTAAGGAAATACTTGAGAGCTTAGATTTAAGAGTAAATTCGTAAGAAGAACAAAGATGTCGACCTGAGGTAGTAATAAGATCAGAAATGAAACAATTTTATCTAAAATTTATTAAAACTAATAGAATCTCATGTAGTTTCAATTATGAAATTATTTTAGAAATATTAAGTTTCATAAAAACAAATGTTATATAATCAATTACTAAGAAATCTTGTAAGTGTTATCTTATAAGTATAACAATTAAAAAAATGATTCGTATTAATAGGTATAATACAAAAGAAAGAATAGGTTAGAGATTATGCAACAGAATAAAGTATTCAAAAGTTCCGGTGAGTATTTATGAACAAACGTAATTGAACATTTAATTTATAGAACTCGCATAAACAATCAAGCATGTCTTTGAAATAATTTTATACATTTCATTTGCACTAAAAGTTTAATTTATATTTCAAAAGATTGAAAGAAATTAAATAAAAATCAAGTGAAATGACTGTATAATGCTGAATCGAAAAAGGTCCGAGAAACACACCCAAGATATAGAACGTTCAACTAATACGTAGTTAAAGAAAGAGAGGGCACAGTAGGAAACAGTAAAAGAGTATCATCTTTATTCATGACATCTACCACCTATTTATAAGAATAGATCACAGTTATTGCAGAATTACAAGTCAACCCCTTCATTATTAGGTTTGAGGGAGCGGGCATTTAGTAATTACAAGAGTATAATAATGGACGAATATATTCGGTCAATGAAAAGTTTGTCGACCGCTCGTTATGCCTTAACTCCATTGGCTTAAGCTCCGGGACGAACTCATCGACCGTCGTTCAATATGAAATTCTTTGCCACAATATTTCAATCGCCCGACCAAACGCCATCTCCATTAGCATCCAATCATAAGGAGCCCGATCAATCGTTCCTCGCTCCGGAACCATCGCGTTGCCTTAAATTGGTTCTGACATACTTTTCATATACATATTTTGTTCTCCAATTTTCTTGCTCCTCAGAAGCTACACAATACGCGACAATAAGAGAATCTTTTTAAAATGTATGAAATAATTAAATGACATTATTGTGCAATAATGAACTTCCCTAGATTTTCGTACCCAGATCATTATAAATAGGCATTAGTTGATATACAAGCGAAGGCTCACAAACCCGACGCGAGGAGGAAACCAGCAAGCGAGACTTCTGTGGGAGAGTTAAGAAAGAAAAGGATTGTACAGGGGTCGCGAGCGAGGGAACACAAAGATCGAACTGGATCGTCGGGTTTTCTCACAGGCTCATCACAGGGAGAGAGAACCGCGGAGGAGTTTGGAGGGCGTATCGGCGATCATCCTTCGGGGACACTTGTTGAAAGCGGTCACTTCTGCCCAAAGGGGAGGAATGTCCGTTCGTACTCGCCTTCGCCGCAAAGGGCACCGGTCGAAGCGAAGACTCAACTTCGCCTGCAAAAGGGTGGCCTTTCCTCCAAGGGTGGAGGACTAGATGAGACTAGTGAGGACTCCATCTCTTACAACACTTTTGAATGATGTTGAGTTTTAGGTATGTAGTTTGAATCATGCTTCTAGTATTCCTTTTGCAGTTGCAGGAGTTCTGAGGATCGCTTCCACTTCCTTGGACATTGACCCCGACCCTGAGGGCGATGCGGTTTCTGTGGAACAAGCTGTGGAGAGGGGACAGAATACCGAGAAGCAGTTTGCTTTGGAGCAGAGAACCATGGAATAGGGGATCATAAAGTAAGGCATCATGGGGCTGGACGCTGTGGCCCAAAAAATAGAGGAGAATACTTCCTCTGGCGGAGGCAGGAGCGTGGGCAGTTGAGTTTCTCCCGGCGCGGCAATAGGGATGCGGCACTTGAGGGGCGCAGGGTGTATGCTGACTTTTTTGTTCGCCCTCTTGTCGAAATGGAGGAGCGCTTTCTTCGTCACATTGTACAACATCAGGGAGATAGTGATGGAGTTGCTAAACTCGTGGAGTGAGTCGACTGAGTAGAAAAAGAAGTTGCTGCACTTCATAAGGAACTTACTTGTTTTGGGGAGAGAAGCTGGTTGATCATGGGGTGATGGCTCAGTTGTGTAAGAACTACTAGCCATTAGAAAGAGTTTCGCCACTCAGCTGAGGGATAGTCAGAATGACCTCTTCAAGTTGGTTGGCGAATTTAAGTTGAGCAGCTGCGTCAACGAGGATTTATCCCGGATGAAGCCGTAAACGACCACTTAGGTTATTCCACTTTTAATTGTATCCGAGGGTGAGGCATGATGCTCCCTTTTTATTGTAACATAATAAATAAATAAATAATGTGGCAAACTTTCTATTTCTAGTAACGATTGATTTTCCTCGAGTACTATGCAATTATTGTCACAACAATCTTATCAACGGCGTTTTGCATTTTCAGCCGAGGTATAGGCCATCATAACCATTAATTCATTACGACTCTTAACTCCCCTTTACTCTTCTTCCCTCTCTTCTCCCATGCGTTGTTACAGATCATATAGCGTGGAAATTCTCCCAAGAATTGTTTGGGTCAATTCCAGTCTCGGAGATCTGGATCTCTCTGTAGCATAAGTGAGGGAGATTAATAGCAAGTTTTCTACCCTTCTATCCAACTTCAGCCGGCCGCCAGCTATGAGTGGGTGACGGGCCATTTCTTCTCTGAATTTGGTTTTTTATAAAGATCAGTTTAAAATGGGTCTTCGTCTACCGCACTACAAGGAATTACGATCAATTTTCAGACGGTGCGGAGTTATTCTTTCCATGCTCTTCCCAACCCAGTGGCTTCCACAATGACATTCATCCTCTTTTATCGAACGCTGAAAATCCCTTGGTCACTCAAATTGTTCAACCATTTCTTCTCCTTCTAAATCGGTCGGGATGACCATGTTCAGTTTGCTGCCGGCTCCAAGAAACATTTGGTGGGCCTTGAGAATAAGATAAAATATTGGAAAGCAAAATTACTAGTGGGCTCTTGTGCTAGTGGCTGGGGGAGCGGCACCGTTCCGGTGGAAAGCGAGGTAAAAAGATGAAGACACTTTTTGGTAATCTCAGAGATCATAAGGCACTGATCGAGGATCAGCGCCTCTCGTTACTGCCATACCTCGATCAGGACGTGCTAGAGCATATGATTCAGCCCGATGGTAACGAGATCATGACCGAAGGGTTGTGGGCGTCATCTAACGCTCGGGAAGTAGCCAGAGAGAAGGTCGTCGAGAAGAGAGCGGCCTAGAAGAAGAAACAGGGGAAAAGTGATCCTGCTTTGCTTGGGAGAGGTAAGGGTCAGTCTGCTCCCATTGGTTCGACCGAAGAAGGAGCTCAAGGTAAAAAGATTTTCCTTATTTTAGTTGCATGTATGTTTGGTGTGTGCTTATACTGTTCTGTTGTGTTATTCGAAGGAAGCGGCGAGGATGTCTTCGAGACTTGCGACGCATCGGATTTTGGGGCTTCTTCAGCCTATCCATCGATCGTGGATTTGCACGATCGAGTGGAAGCAAGTCGCTCTTCTCGTCCAATCTCGATAGGAACTGAGTCGGAAAGAGAATTAAGAGATGCTAAAAGGGTGAAAGGTGATGTTCCTCGGAGGAAATGAAAGGCACCTGTTTCAGAAGCTGAGCTACTTCCTCCGGGAGAAGGGATTTCATTAAAGTGGTTGTTCTCTCATGAGCGAGGTGCTGGAGTTTGAACGAGCGATCATTACACTCTCCTTGATAGGGATACCGAGTGATACCCTTTTACCCCTTGGAATGTGGACTACCCGTCGACCTTAATGGAGGCGTTCTGGTCTCTCGTCTTTGCAAAACACTTGAGAAAGATGGACGGGCAAGATATGTATCAGACAATTGATCGTTGTCATGTCCTTCCATGAGAGGCCTCGCATTTTCTGTGGGTTCTTTTGAATTGGGCCAATAGGAAAATTGAGAGGGATGCCTTGAGAATAAAAAATTGAGGTTAAGGGCCACAATGGCCAAGAAAAGGCTGAATTTGTCTTTGGAGCAGAGGGAATTGGAGTCTCAGAAACATGAACCCTTCCTAAGGAGCAAGAAGAGTTGAAAGAGAATGTCTCCTCTATGATTACTCGGGAAGAGCATGTTGAGGGCCTTTCCCATCAGATTGTGGTTGGTACATCTCTTGATGTACTGACATTTGTGAAGCATGGATTGGTTGATCCCAAGTGACGGACAGGGAAGAGTTCGACATGTTGCTCTTAGATTCAGAGGGTGGAGAAAAGGACTTGTCGAATGGGAAGTCAAACGGTGCCGAGAGAGCTGAAGAAACTGGGTAAGTGGGTGATGGAGAATCTTCTAATGTATAGAGTTGGTTATTTCTTTTTTTAGTTTTATATCGTTTTGAAGTTTACACATGCTAGCATAAAAAGTTTGTAACTCAGTTTTTGTAAACATACTTTAATGCAAGGGTTTTTTTTGAAAGTGGAGAATTTAGTGCTTCGAGTTTTCTTTTTTGCGCTCCACAATTGTTCTATTTTATGGATACTTTCTTGCTTGTCATGATTGGTTGGCAAGCATATGGATATGCATCCATGTAAATTAGGCACAGGACAATCGTTCGCGCAACCCTCGAGGAGCTTATTGCTACCGAGTGCCGATAGGTCCCTAGGCCTTTCACAATCGTTAGACACCCTCACAGATCTTGTCGCTGACGCGTGTTAACTTTGTAATTTAAGTACAACAAAATGTTCGCACACCTCTCGCTAAGCTTGTCGTTGTCGGGTGTCGATACGTATCATAGGCCTTTCACAATCATTAGACACCTCTCGCGAATCTTGTCGCTGCAGGTGTTAACTTTGTGAATTGGGCGCAGGACCATCATTTACAAACCCTCGCGAAGCTTGTCACTATTGGGTGCTGATACGTCTCATAGGCCTCTCGCAATCTTTAGACACGCCTCACGAAGCTTGTCGCTGTCAGGTGTTAAATTTATAAATTGGGCGTAGGACGATCGTTCGCGTACCCTTCACGGAGCTTGTCGCTGTCAGGTGTCAATACATCTCATAGGCCATTCACGGTCGTTGGACAACACTCGCAGGGCTAGTCGCTCCCGGGTGTTAACTTTATAAATTGGGTGCAGAACAATCATTCGCGCACCTCCCGCGGAGCTTCTCGTTATCGGGTGTTGATACATTCCACAGGCCATTTTAGCCACCTACGGAGCCGACTTCCACGCATGAAAGGGTCAGCTCTCCGAGTGTGAAGCATTAGTTCCCCGAGCATAAAAATAATCAAAAGTGATATTGAATATGTGAACTTCATACTTCTAGATGCCATGTATGTATAAAACCCCTTCATTATATAGAGCCTTTGAAATAAAATAGAGGTTTATACAAAACAACCATCGCAGTGTTCTTTCTACAATTAGGGATAGCTTTAAGGGAAAATTTTCTTTAAATCGTCACCACTCCAAAGTTCGAGGGACATTGTTTCCTACGAATGTCTTCGGTATGTATGCTTCGGGTCCAACTCTCAGGTGAATGATGTTGGCTTGCCCCCAAGCGGCGGGGTTAGACTTCTTCAGCACTAGGTTTCCTGGGGTAAACTTCTTTTCGTGTACGTGTTTGTTAAAATATCTGATTGTCCTTCTCTTGATCTCTTCTTGTCGGAGGGCTGCGTTGGCTCAATTCTCCTCGGCCAGATCTAGGGCGAGGTTGACTCTTTCGTCGTTCGCCTCAAGCCACACTCCTAGATCCTCCTCGCTGAAAGCTGAGACTGAGAGTACCCTCTGTCTGTAATTGTTGTATTCGATCGGTAGCATAACTTCCATTCCGCGGGACAACAAAAAAGTGGTCAGTCCAATGGACAGGACGGAGTTGTTTGGATTTCCTAGAGTGCCGAAAGGATTAGGTCTGCCCATTTGTCCTTTGCTACATCTACCTTTTTTCTTAGCAATTTGATAATGATTTTGTTTGCAGCCTTCGTCTGCCTGTTAGTTCGAGGGTAATGCACAAAAGCAAATTTGAGGTTGATCCCTCGACCTTTACAGAAATCTTAAACTCCATTGTCGGCGAATTGGGTCTCATTATCTGTAATGATGACAAGGTGCAATCCATACCAGCAAATCAAGTCAGTCCAGATGAAGTTCTAAACTACCTTTGTCGTTATGTGTGTCAGAGGCATTGCTTCTACCCAATTAGAGAAATAATTGACGTCCACCAGCACAAACTTTCGTTGTCCTCACGACGGGAGAGGGGGAGTTCCCAGGATGTCGAGGCCCCACATGGCGAAAGACCAAGGACTGACGATCAAGTTAAGTGTTTGAGCTGACTGATGGCGTAATGGTCTGTATCTCTGACATTAAGTACACCTTTGGCAATATTTTTCGGCATCTTTGAGCAAGGTCAGAAGTAATTCTGTCGCTGAATTTGGTGAGCCTGTGTCTTTCCCTTGGAATGGTTCCCACACTTTTCCGCCATGCACTTCCCGGAGTTTGTTCTCGACTTTGTCCTCCCCGGTGCACTTCAAGCATAAGGACGTGGGTGACTTTTTGAAGTGTTTTCCTTCGACTAATATAGATTGGGCATCCTTACATTTGAATATCTTGTGATCTGTAACTTTTTTGTCGATCTCCCCCATGCTTAGGTACCAGATGTATGAGTTCATCCAGCTCTTCTTCTCCTCCTGATGAATCTCCTTTGCTAGTGGTTCTTCGATCGAGGTCAACCCGTTCTTCAAGATTGTCCTCCTAGGTGAAGGCTCTAGGATAGGTAAGCGACTTGATTTTCCTCTTTTTGGACATATTCGATTCTGAAGCTGGCAAACTGGCCGATCTCCATTTTCACCTTCCCAGGTACTTCGCCATAGTCTCGTCCCTAGTTTCAAATTCCCCGTTAACTAGGTAAAATCCGACAATCAAAGCTTCATATTCTGCTTGTTTGTTAATCAATGGAAATTTAACTCGATTGAGTGGTAGACGTTTTCCCCTCCGGGGCTGCACAAAAAAACTCCACATCCAACACTTGATTGGTCGGACGCCCAATCGGTGATTAGGGTCCAGGTCGATCTATCAATCGTCAGATCGACGTTTGCCCCTCTTAGTTCGGAGAAATCTGCAACAACCTGTGTCTTTATTATCGAGATGTCAAACTCACTGAGTTCCATGACCCATTTGAGTAGTCGACCAAAATATTTTGGTCTGGTGAGAACAGATTTTAATGGATGATCTATGATAATTTATATGGGGAGTACCTTAAAATATGGTCGGAGCCTCCATGTTGAAATGACCAAAGCAAAAGTCAATTCTCCATTATTGAATATCGGAGTTCGACGCCTTTGAGGACCCAGCTAGTGTAGTACACTGGTGTTGTTTCCGTGTTTTTCTCTGACCAAGGCCGAATTGACGACTTCGAGGCTGGCCCCAAGGTAAAGATAAAGTTTATTTTCGGTTTCGAGCTTTAAAAGTGAGAGGCGAGGAACTGCTTGAGGTTCTTGAAGGCCTCCTCGCATTTTAGTATCCATTCGAAGCATTTGGCTCTCCTAAGCACTTTGAAGAATGTGTGCCTATCACCTTAGTTGAAGATGAACCTTCTCAAAACCTGCGATCTGACTAGTTAGTTTATGGGTTTTCTTGGTGTTTATAGGGGTGGACATATTGAGGAGTGGTTGCATTATTTCTGGATTAGCCTTTATGCCTTCTAGGGTTGGTAAATATCACAAGAATTTGCCTGTCATGGCACCAAATGTGCACTTTAGTGTGTTTAGCTTCATGTTGAATTTTAAGAGTCAGGAAGGTTTATTTTAGATCTTCAAAGTGTTGTTCAGTCGACTTACTCTTAACCAATACATCATTGACATACACAAATTTTCATCCTTTTTTATTAGTAAAAATTACATCCATGAGGCATTGGTAAGTCGCCCCGCTTTTTAAGCTCGAAGAACATTACATCAGTAACAAAAAACTCCCTCACAAGTAAAAAAAGTGGTATTTTCAGTGTCAGCTAGGTACATTTTGATCTAATGATACCCGAAGAATGCGTCCAAAAAACTTAGGACTGAATGGTCAACCGCTAAATCCACCAGAGCACCAATCCTTGGTAGAGGGTAAAAGTCTTTTGCAAGCAGAGTTCGGGTTGCGAAGTTCACGTGCATCCTCTATTTTTCGTTAGACTTGTGCACCATTACCACAATGGAGCCAAGTGGAGTATTGCACTTCCCGAATGTACCCCACCTTCTCCAACTTTTGTACTTCCTCTTGGATGGGTCCCGCCAACGTCATGGTCGAGCTTCTAATCTTCTGCTCATATGTCGAGCAAATGGATCGATGTCCAATTTGTGGTAGGCAGTGTCGATCGGCATGGCCAGCATCTCGGTACACGTCCATGCGAAAACATCTCGATTTTCTAGGAGGGTTTGGACAGTAGCTTCTTGTGATCTGCATTAAAAGCTTCACTTATCAGAAAATGACCCACTTTTTAATATGTTTGTAATTTATGTTATAAAGAACGGCACCAAAAACTTGATTCTGCTTTAATATATATATATTTAATGATTGAATGATTAATGCGAATTCTACGCAAGTACACGTATCGTATCAAGTAATACATACGTATCAGTGAGTCCCAGTTATCGATCCCACATGAAGTTTTTAACGAATTCTTATCGACTAAATTTAAAAGAATTACTTACTAATCTAAGTAGACGTAAAATTTAAAGTAGACTTAAAGAAACTAAAATGAACTAACGTCGAAATAAAGTTCGATTTAACTAATTTAGAAAAAGTATCCTTCTCCTCGTTTTTAAAATTATGTAACGATGATTTTAAATGAATTCTTAAATTGTATCGTGACAAATAGGAGCATTCCTATTCTTTACCCTTTCGGTCGAGTCGCAAATAATATTGACTAATCCCATGTTTGATTATCGAATCTATAGCTAGTATGTAGGATACCTACGCACTTCGTAGCTCTCCCACGTTCCCTCACATTGAGCGCTAACATCTACAACTTCAACTTTCAAACAATAGGATCAAATTGAATATTTTAGTTATTACACTAAAACGTCCAGTTCTACGTCCAATAATTAATATTTCTCTATTTATTCGCACCTTCCTTCCAAGCACTTTCGACTTCGAATATCGGATGTAATTTTTACTATAACTGATAATTCAACATATTTTAACAACTCAATTGGCCAGATTGAAATGAATTAAGTTTTAAGTAAAATTATCACAATTTATTTTAATATATTAGTGACTTCTATTTAATTTCATCAATTCGCATAACTTTCATAAACAAAAGAAAGTAAAAGAAACTACTCGAATTCACTGTAATAAACAAAAGCACTGGATTTCATTTAAACTTAACAATAACTAATAAACAAAGATACTTATCTTAATTTCCTCCCTAATTAATTCATCAAGCTTCTTCGACTTTTCCTTCTAAGACAAAGAACTAAATAAAGACTCCAATAAACTAATAAACTTACTAATGATAAACAAACTCACTCGAACTCACTAAAATAAACACACGTAAGACTTCAAGAGACACACTAAGACACTAGTATCAGCCTCTATTTATAGAGGTAAGAAGGCCCAAGGGTGCTTAAATAATTTCTTTAAAAGTGTCCAGGCTTAAAGTATTTGCATTTTAACTATCTCGCCGTCATGGCCTAGCAAGTCTTCAAACCGTGACGATCTCATTGTCGGAGGCTCGTGCTCACTTGTCAGCGTAGAAGTTATAAATACTTCGAAATTCTCCTAGAATCTAGCTGTCGAGCGATTTAGCTTAATTTGCATGAATTTCTTCCTTTGATCCAAATTTGCCTCAATTTCGTATTTTTGCTCCATTACTTATAAATCTTCGTTCCGCAAGTAAAATGTTAAAATACTTTTCTTTAAAGTGCAATTTTATCAAAATAGATATGAATTCTTAACGAATTTTTCTGCGATCAAAATCCCTAAACTTAATTATTACTCATTCTCGAGTAATTTTAATACTAAATAAAAACAATGATTTCCTAATAGAATTTTTCAATTCGGATATACTACGAATTAAATTTAAATAATATTATAAGTAAAGTCGAATAGTAAATATTTCAAGTAATTAAATTAACTTTATAGATATAAGATTATCTAGTTATCGAGCTTAAGATTTCTAGTTTTCTATTTATTTCGTGAATGACTATATTTAAAAAGAAGTAAATTACTTAAGATATTTAGATGATAGGAAATTCAAGAAAACATCTATTTAAGTAAAATACTTAATTCGTAAATATAAGTTTTAGAAATATAATTAAGTTTTTTACCTTTAGGTCTGAATCGATCAGTTCTACTATGGACGCATTCTCATTGCCTTCTCCTCACTTATATATATATATATATATATATATATATATATATATATATATATATATATATATATATATATATATATATATATATATATATATATATATATATATATATATATATTTGTTTCTTTCTTTTCTTTTTTTCTTTTCTTTTGGATTGATTTTCAACCATTCTCTTTTTCTTTTTCAGCTGAGGATTACTATATCGGGATAGTCATTAATAATTTTGAAGCTTTAATTTCTCTTCCTAAAATTAAACTTAAAATATTTCCTCGTTTTATATATATCTCATGCCTACTTACTTCATCGAGTTTCAATCCTTTCTTTTCACTTAAATACTTAAGAATTTTCAATTTTTATAATATAATTTTCCTTACTTTAAATAGTTACTATATTCTTATTCCTTTTAACCAAATATCTTATTCCATTTATTGATCGAATTACTAAACATTTTATTTAACTTTATATAATAATTAGATAAAGTAATTCATGTTTATTGAATTGAAAAGCTACTATAAAAAATCATTTAATAATAATTTTTAAAAATAGAAATTGAGAACAATTTTAATAATTAAATTTGTATTTTTACCTTCCAAACTTAAATTTTTCTATTTATACTAAATAGTGAAAAAGGAAAGTATATAAGTAAAATTCATCATACTTTGAGCTTTACGTATTTTTTTTCTTCGAAATTTTGCGAGCTTTTTTCATTATTTACGATAACATCGTATCGTTGAGTATTCTTCCATACATATATAATATTTAAAAGAAAGTACAGTGATGGAAATTTTAAAATAAGTATCAAACATAACGATCGAAAACTTAATCTATTACTACACATACAATCAACTGATCTACTTTAAAACATATTAAAACACCCTAACGATGTTTAACATTCATAACTTATAAAAACTTTAAACTAACATCCTATATATATAAAAATTTGCAAACTAATTTAACACATGAAGAAATCTAATATCACGAATCAAGCAAACAAACAAACATACCAAGTCCAAAGTCCACGAGAAAGTACGGAAATATTACACACAGAATAATAAAGTTTCGCAAAACAACAATCTAAACAAACTAAATAAACTAAACAAAAACTCTAATCTTACGCATTAAAATCCCAACTATGTCATCTCCTTGATCTCTAAGTACCAGAAGGCAGTGAAATAGCTTCAGACTAGCGAAATGTCACTATGAAAAAGACAATATCTAAATCACCACTCCTATAGCGACGTTCGAACTTTTAGCAGTAAATTCATATTCCGAATCACATTGGAGATATTCACTATCGTAATCATGCTCTTCTTTCCAATCCATCAATTTTGTGATCCGGACGATCAAATCCTCTCTCCATAGTTTCTCCCAACTGCTCAAAACTTCTTCTACTCAAGGTTAATTCATTCATTAGATCTTGCAAGGGTAGGGGTGGTAGGGCGAGGAGGATCATAACTCAGTAGAGGAATATCTCTACTTGATGAAGGCATCTAACTCCTCGTTCCCGATCCCCATCTCTCATGGGATTTATAAGTCTTAATATTGGTGGGAGTGATAGGTTTCATAGGCTCTATCCATTCCTCATCTTCTGCCGGCCTCGACTCCAGAGAGTTGGCAGAAGTGCAAAAATCAAACTCAGGATGTCCCAATCACTCCTCTACTCTCACTTCGAGCGATGGCTAAAATATTTCATAAATAATGTTACCTATGTTGATGCTCCTATTGTTCGAATGCGAAGTTTAAATTCTTTCTATCTCGTTACCTCACTACATGGTGATAAGTGGGTAACAATGTAGAAGCAAATAAAATAACGTCGTGCTCTGTAGATCAGCATTTAACATGTAGAAGAGGAAATTTACTCTATCTCGTCGCTTAATCTTCCAAACTTCTCTCGTCGGTGAGAAAGTACTATAACTTCTTCCGAGGTCCTTCCACACGATCGAAAGTATCATACTCGCTAGTATGCGGATCACGAACTTCATGTAACAAGTTTATTCTTGCGTTAGCCGAATACAACCATAAATCCCCGTACCTTTACCGGTGCATCCTCGATCGTCGTCAAATTTCGCATAGTAATTCTTTTACTACTTCCACAAATGCTTCTATATGAAACATACATGAAGTTTTCCCATCCTCGTTCCTTTATAACTCGCTCCACTTCTCCTCCGGATTCTCGAAAACTCGATCTGCAATGCACTTTCTTCCTTGAATATTTTCAAAATATCGATTTTGCGCTCGTGCATTGATGAATCGATCAGTGCCATAATCCACTCTTCATTTTTGTCGAGGAGCCATTCGTTCGATCTATAAAAATCACAAAAAATTCTAACTAAACTTCCAAATATTAATAAGATGGCTTCCTACAACATCTAAAATCGATTTAAATCAATCTCCATGGATTTCTTCCAAGTAATTTCTCCACATTTCGAATTTTTCCAAAATTTCCAATGTAGAAGAAATCCATAGTGAAAATCAAAAATTTTTGCATAGGAGTGAAGTTCTTACCGAGAGAAGATGAAATCCGTGTCAAAAGTCTTCAAATCGCTTCAAATCCGAGATCTCTCAAGCCCTAGATCGGTTTTTTCGAAAATTCGAGGAAATGGATGATGAATGGTGTCGGTTGACCGATCAAATATGTGTCTTTTCGCGATCTCGCTGTCGGCGAGATTTTTCGCCGTCGGCGAGATAATTAATTTGATAAGGCAAAAGTTTCAGGAAAAATCCGCCGTCTGGCGAGATCGGTCTCATTCGTCACGGTTTTCTCGTTGCTCGGCGAGATAATTCTCGTCGTCGGCGAGATCCCAAAATTTTTAAATTTTTGAAATTCGTCAATCATTTTTAACCTCGATTTGCGCTTTAATCAATCTTTCGATCACTTAATTTAATAATAAGTATGAAGATTAGATATTAAAACTCACAAAAAGTTCACACAACACAAACAATATAGCTTTATATATGAAATCCATGAAACTTACAAGCTTCACACTAACAACTTAACATATACTTAACTTAAAATGTTCAAATCTATAATACTCAGCATCGCAATGCACACCACAACACTCTAAATGCTGAGACAAAACAATTACAAATAATCTCATCAAATCTGAGATGATCAAATCAAAGTTCGACTCATAATAAAATCTAAATCCAAATCAACACATATTAACATAAATATATGACATAAACATGTAAATCTTTCCTACTCTTCAATAGTTCGAACTAACATCTTCTCCGATATTTCCGATGCGACTGCAGTGCACAAATAAATTGCAGAAAGGCGCCGAAAGTGAATTCCGCGATGAGATTCTTCATTAATCCATCCTTTCTGTCTTAATAGATGAATAAACCTGGCCTCCGGATGTCCAGAGTATGATCAAAGTCGTTCCTTCATTCTCCGATCATCGTGATCAAACATATCGTAGATATTATCTACGAAATTCATCATATTTCGTAATTCTTTCTCCAATCCTTTAATCTTCTTCGTAATGAAATTAATTTTATCAAGAATGGGCCTCACTAAAGGATTGTTCGATGATCTTCGTCGTAAATAATGGTAATCTCATCATCGTTATCCAAAGTTCGAAACATATCGCAGGATCCATCTGTTTCCATATGAAGTACTTTTCCCAAGCCTCATAAAAACTTAAGATCTGATCGCATAAAAGAAATATAGTTGATGAGTGTCAAAGTTCATGACTCGACCCACACACAATCAATCCCAATGCGTACTTTACTATTATCGATCCAACATCGATAGCGTAATCCGATTTGAATACGATAGTTTAAAATAAGCGCATTCCTTCGAAACTTCATTTACCCTCACGATAGGTAATAATTTTGATGATATAAAGAAATGTCAATGCTTCGAGACAGAGTTAAGGTGATGCGAAAAAACTAACATACCCGTCTTCGCGTAACTCCCAATCATCGTAGTTCGTCTACGGATATCTATGATCTCTGTTCATTTTGTATTTTCAAGGCACAAAGTTGGAATAATGACAAACAGAGTATTCTCTATAGAAAATAATTCATTTACTCTCGAAGGAGTAAATGTTACCCATCTTCCTCCGACGTAGACATTTCCATTGTTGATCGCATGTAAATTAGAGTAAAACTCTTTAACTACTTGGAATAACTACAACGGATATCGTATAACAAAATACTTCCGAATGCCGTCGTGCGATCATTTCTTCGATTTTTGTAGTGGAATTTTCTACTCCTCTCGTTGACAAATCCTCTTTCTTTAATAAGTTTTTTCTTCATCAAACCTTTGTCAAGATATGCGCCTCCGAATCGAAGAATTTTCTTCGGTTGAAAACTTCGGTTTTGTGGTTTCTAAGAGTTTGGTGGCTATTTCGGATCGAAAGGATTGGTCTCTACAGTGGTTTCTAAGGAAGAAAACAGTGAAAATTTGGATTTGGGATAGTTTCCCACGAAGAAATGGCTTAGATCCGTCCAAAACCGTACGAAAAATCTTTAAGAAACCAAATTTTCAACAACCTCGCCATCGGCGGGAAGTTTCTCGCTGTCGGCGGGATAGTTATAGAACTGACTCCAATTTTGCACGAGATCTCGCTGTCGGCGAGAATTGACCTCGCCGTCGGCGAGATTTCATAAAATTGTCCAATTTCGCTCTGGTCCGAATATTTTCTGATCTCATCATATAGGTTCAAATTTGTGATGATTCTTATAAAGATTTTCGAGTAGAAGATTTGTTTTAATAATATATACTCGTAATTCGCGTAAAATTAAAATAAAAGACTAGTATGGCGTTGTCTCCCATAAAGTCACTGGTTTAACGTCGACTGACTTAATTCAATTAGTAATCGTGTTGATCAAGCATTAAAACCTCTTTAAAATTTGTCTTCTACCTTGAAATATGGTTTTAATCTATGTCCGTTTACCTTAAATCTATGTCCTGTTTTTGATCTTCGATTTCTATAGTTCCATACGAAAATATTCGAGTTACAGTGAAAGGTCCTAACCATCGAGATTTCAATTTCCAGAAATAATTTCAATCTAGAATTATAAAGCAAAACTTTCGTCCTAGTTCAAAATTTCTCTGATTAATCTTCCGATCATGCCATAATTTCATTCGTTCTTTCTAAATCCTATCATTATTATATGATTCATTTCTTAATTCTTCCAATTCATTTAATTGCAACAATCTCTTCTCACTAGCTTCTTTCAAATTATAATTAAATTCTTTAATCGTCCAAATATGTTTTATGTTCTAATTCAACTGGTAAGTGGCAAGTTTTTCCATATATAAGCGCTGTAGGAGTCATTCCAATCGAGTTTTATAAGCTAGTCCTGTATGCCCATAATGCAAGTATCTGAGCCTTATGTACTCGCCTAATCTATTAGGGTTTATGCATTTTTCTAATATACGCTTAATCTCTCGATTAAACTTCGATTAATCCACTAGCTATGTGGATGATAAACGATTAATATCTTATGCATAATATTATATTTTTCTACTAGTTTGTGAATATATTTATTTCTAAAATGAGTTCATCCGTCGATTATAATCACTCTCGCATTCCAAATCTAAGAAAAATATTTTTTATTAAAAATTTTGAAACACTTTTAGCGTCACACCAGTGTAAAGCCATAGCTTCAATCCATTTCGAAACATAATCAACAACTATTAATATATATGAGTTTCAAATGAAGGAATAAAAGATCCCACGAAGTCTAATCCCCAAACATCAAAAAATTTCAACTTCTAATATAAAATTCGGATGCATTTCATTTTTTCGATATATGTCATTTACTCTTTCGGCATTTATCGCATGTTTTTATATATCTATATACATCTCTAAATAGTAGTAGCCAATAAAATCCGGATTGTGAATTTTATACGCAGCTTTATCTATCCAAAATGCCCTCCAAAATCGAATCATGACATTTTTGAATGATCGGTTCAGCTTCTTCATAAGCGTACGCATCTTCTAACGATTAAATCCTTACATCGCTTATATAAATATTGTTCATCCCAAAAATATGTTTTAAGTATCGTGAATGAATTTTTTCATCGTTGCAAAGCTTAACATGAGTGTAAAATGTCACTTACAATATAATTTACTATATCAAGATACCAAGTATTTTCAACTCATTAATATTATAAAGTTGTTCATCGTGAAAATCTGTCTAAAATTTCATTATCAGTTCGGATAATTCACGATTTTCTAATCTCGATAAATGATCTGCAATTCGATTATCGCTCCTTTTTGTTAATGATTTCAAAATCAAATTTCGCATTAATAATATCCATCCGATTAATCTCGATTTGAACCTTCTTTCGCATTAAATATTTTATAGCGAGAATGATCAGTATGTACAATACATTTAGTTCATATTAGATAACGTCGAAATTTATTAAAAGCATATACAATCGCTAATAATTTCTTCGATGAATCGTATAATTTATTTCAAGATCATTTAGAGTTTTACTAACAGTAAGATATAACTTTAAAAATTTTATCATATCTTCGCCTATGAACTACTCCTATAAGATAATCACTAAGCATCACACATAAGTTTCAAATGGTTTCTCCAAGCTAAGTGAAACTATTATAGAGTCTTGTAATTAATTTATCTTTTAATAATTCAAAAGCATTCAGGCATTCAATCGTAGAATTCAAATTATTTGTCCTTTTCAAGAAGTTAGCATAGAGGTTTAGTAATTTTTGAAAAATCTTTAATATAACGTCCGTAGAATCCAAGATGCCCAAGAAAACTTCTACCCCTTTCACCGTAATTGGAGTGGTAATTTAGCCTATAACTCGAATTTTTGCGTGGTCTATTTCCATGCCTTTTCCGAAATTTTATGCTCTAATACAATCGTCGTCAGTAATCATAAATCGACATTTCTCCCAATTAAGAACTAAATTAGCTTTTCACATACTTCAAATACTTTTTCAAGATGATTTAAGACGTTGTCAAATGTTGTTCCAAATACGTAGAAATCATCCATAAATACTTCTATTCCATTATCAATTAATTTACTAAATATAAACTTCATACATGTTCGGAATGTTGCGGATGCAGTTACATAATCCAAAAGACATTCTTCAAAAGCGAAAGTTCCATAATGACTAAGTAAATATAGTTTTATCTTGATCCTCGTGAGCAATTTGTATTCGATGATAACCGGTATATCCATCTAAAAAACAAAAATATTTATGTCCGATTAATCTATCTAACATCTCGATTCAGAAATGGTAAAGGAAGTGATCTTTCTCGTGGTATGTGTTTAATTTTCTATAATCAATGCATATTCGCCATCCAAGAATCATTGTCTTATAGTGATAAGATCATTATATTTATTCGCTTTGACAATTACTCCTCCTTTCTTGAGTACACAAATGATCGGGCTTACCCAAGATCGTCGTAAATAGAATATATAATATCATTATCTAACCATTTTAAAATTTCTTTTTAACTACTTCTTTCATTATAGTGATTTAATCTCCTTTCATGGATCCGCATTGTGCTTATGTTCATTATCTAAAATAATTCTCATGCATACAAATCAAGTCATTAATTTCTTTAATATCCGCTAAAGTCCAACCAAAAATTTTCTTATATTTTTTTAATGTATCTAAAAGTTTTTGTTCTCGAGATTCATTTAATTCTGATGAAATAATAACCTGTAGAGTTGAAGAATTACCTAAGTAAGCATATTTTAAATGATCAGTAACATTTTTAACTCAAGTTCGGGAGTGTTTAATAATCGATTGAACTATATTTTTTTCAAATGTTTTTCGTATTATCCAAAATTCAAATTTCTCTTGAATATAATCTAGCTTCTTCATTTATTTCGTATATTTCAATTAATTCAATATTTTCTTTTTCTAATTTTTCTTCATAATATTCCTTAAAATGTTCTTTTTGTAAATGATCGAAGTACTTCCATTCGAAAAGACTCATCATCTTTTTCTAAGTGCAGATATTTCATCGATTTGAAGAATATTAAAAGTAATTTTTCGGTCATTTACTCTATCGTTAATTCTCTTTTCGAACATCAATCATAGTTTTTCCAGCTGCTAAAAATGGTCTTCCTAAAATGATAGGAATTTTTTATCTTCTTCCATATCTAAGACAATAAAATCTACAGTGAAGATAAATTTGTCCATTTTTACTAATACATCTTTAATAACTCCCTTGTGATATGTAACGTAACGATCACTAATCAAGAAGTTATCAAGTAGTGAAATTTCTCTCAATCCTAATCTTCTAAAAATCGATAGAGGCATTAGATTGATGTTGCTTCCTAAGTCACACAAAGCTTTTCCATAGAATTTTTCTCCAATAAGCAGAGGTATAGTGAAACTACCGGATTTTTAAATTTTTCGTAAGTTTTTTCGAATAATAAGACTACACTCTTCACTCGATGCGACCATTTCATTATCTAGAATTTTCTTTTTTATTTAATATCTTTCATGAATTTTACATAATTTGACATCTGTTTCTAAAGCTTCTACGAAAGTGAATATTTATCGTTAATTTTTTAAAATTTCAAGGAATTTAAAGAATTGTTTATCTTTTTTATGTTGAATTAGTTGTTGAGGAAATAGTGGTGGAGGTTATTCAACAGAAATTTTCATAGGTATTAAAGGATTTTCTAAGTTTGGATCATGTTGATTCTTTTCCTTTTCATTTTCCACTTCCTCTTTTTGACTTTGAAGTTCTTTTTGAATTTTAGGTTCTAATTCTTTTCCACTTCGTAATTGTATTGCTTTAATTTGTTCATTCCTTATCTTTGTGATTTATTTCTACATTACTTAGTGAAATGCTCTGCGTATTCTATTATTAAGTGCAAGTAATGATATGTCCAAGTTGAGTTTCAATATTTTTGATCAATGTTCTCGATTTTGTAATTGGCTTCCTCTGTATTTGTAATCGATTTCTTGATTTTGTAAATGTTGACTCATATTTAATATTAATTCTTCATTGATAATTTCTTATCTTTAAATTGTAGGTTATTATTATTAAATTCGAGTAGATAATTAGGTTATAATTAGGATTTCCTGATTAGATGGATTTCATAATGGTTGTGTCATATTATTCATCCATAGTTGATTAGTTATATTATTATTCCAATTAAAATTAGGATGATTTTTCCATCCGTGATTATAATAATTTGCGTATAGGATTATTGGTTCATTGTTAATCGCATTAATAGTTTCATATCGAGATTGTGATTCGAAAGTAGTCCGAGATGAATTTTCTTCCGATATATTTGTAGAGAAATTCATTCCAAAATGATCTAATTTTTTAGATATAGCAATGATTTGCGAAGCCTAACATAGATATCAGATCATTTTCATGAACACTAGCTTATCTTTTTCTGGATTCATTCTATCACAGACCATCGAAAATTATTAGTTGTCATTTCTTCGATTAGTGCATAGGCGTCATCAAATGGTTTTGACATTAATGATCCTCCGAAGAAGAAGATCGATGATTGATCTTAAAGATCCTACTAATCTATTATAAAAAGATTGGATAATTAACCAATCTTAGTAACGCATGATGCAGGCATTTCCTAGAAGCTTTTTAAATCTCCGTCGAGCTTCATATATAGATTCTCCATCAAACCGACTAAAGAAGTTATATCATTTCTAAGTTTAGCAGCTTTAGATGGTGGAAAATATTCGGATAGAAATTTTCGTGATAATTCTCCCCAAGTTTTAATAGATCCAGAGTCTAACGAATTTAACCACATTTTAAATCTTATCCCTTAAAGAAAAAGGAAAAGTTCAAGTCTAATAAGCATCGTTGAGATACTCTTTCATATTTGAAAGAAGACATAGCTTCTAAAAAACTAAGAATACGTAAATTAGGATCTTCGAGTAGGTGAACCACTAAATTGATTATTTTGTACCATTTCGATAATTACAAGTTTAAGTTCAAATGAATTACATGCTACATCGGGTTTTGAATAGTTAAATGAATTTCATCTAATGTAGGTTGGCATAATCTCGTAATGGTTTTGGTTGATTGATATTTTCATTTTCGTGAATATTTGCCATTCGAGTTAAATATATAATTTCTCTTTTTGTTTTCTAATTCTTTTAATCGTACGCTCTAATTCCGAATCGTATGGTATTAAGTTCTCGTTTCCAAATTTTCGCATACAATTTTATAAAATAAATTTAAAATAGTCCGTTACTCTAGTAAATAATTTTTTTACTTCCCCGGCAACGTCGCCAAAAACTCGACCCACTTTTTAATATGTTTGTAATTTATGTTATAAAGACAACGCACTAAAAACTCGATTCCGCTTTAATATATATATATTTAATGATTGAACGTTTAATGTGGATTCTACGCAAGATACGTATCGTATCGAGTAATACGCGGCTTTAGTAGAGTCCTAGTTATCGATCCCACAAGTGAAGTTTTTAACGAGATCGTTATCAGCTAAATTTAAAGAAATTACTTACTAATCTAGTAGACGGAAATTTAAAGTAACTTAAAACAAACTAAAGTAAACTAATGCTTGAAATAAGGTTGATTTAACTAATTTAGAAAAAGTATCATTCTCCTTGTTTTTAGAAAATTAAGTGAATGATGATTTTAAATAGAATTTTTAAATTGTATTGTGAAAAATAGGAGCATTCCTATTCTTTACCATTCTAGTCTAAGTACAAAGAACATCGACTAATCCTACATGTTTGATTATCGAATCGTAGGCCAGCTGAGAGGATACCTACGTCACTTCGTAGCTCCCACGTTCCCCTCACTCGAGGCTAACATCTACACTTTAGCTCTCAAACAATGGGACCAAATTAAATATTTTAGTTTGTCACACTAAAATGTCCAATTCTACGTCCAATAATTAATATTTCCTATATATTCGCACCTTCCTTCCAAGCGTTGACTTCCCGAATATTGGATGTAATTTTTACTATAGTTGATAATTCAACATATTTTAACAACTCAATTCGACTGGATTGAAAGTAAATTAAGCTTTTAAGTAAAAATTATCACAATTTATTTTAATATATTAGTGACTTCTATTTAATTTCATTAATTCGCATAACTTTCATAAACAAGAGAAAGCACTAAGAAACTACTCGTAATGCATTGGAATAAAACAAAGCATTGGATTTCATTTAAAGCTAACAATAATAATAAACAAAGATACTTATCTTAGCTTCCTCCCAAGCTGACTCCTCAAGCTCTCTTCGACTTTTCCTTCTAAGACATAGAAACTAAATAAGACTCCAATAAACTAATAAACTTACTAATGATAAACAAACTCACTCGAACTCACTAAAATAAACACAGAAGACTCAAGAAACACACTAAGACACTGAATCTCGACTCTATTTATAGAGATAGATTAAAGGTCCAAGGGCTGTTTAAACACCTCTTCAAAAGTGTCTAGGTTCAAAGTATTTGCGATTTTGAACTATCTCGTCGTCTGGCGGAAAAGATCTCGCCGTCTGCGGGGCTTAGCAGGTCTTCAAACCGTGCGATCTCATTGTCAGCGGGCTCTGCTCGTCATTGTCGAGCGAGTAGTTATAAATCCTTCGAAATTCTCCTTAATGAATCTCGCCGTCGCTGCGCTTCGATCTCACTGCCGACGACTTGGATTC
This sequence comes from Papilionanthe hookeriana x Papilionanthe teres, assembly GCA_022702705.1. Classification (NCBI taxonomy): domain Eukaryota; kingdom Viridiplantae; phylum Streptophyta; class Magnoliopsida; order Asparagales; family Orchidaceae; genus Papilionanthe; species Papilionanthe hookeriana x Papilionanthe teres. The sequence goes on along the minus strand of CM040427.1, from coordinate 137,987,600 downwards.
AATTCCGCATGAATTTCTTCCTTTTCGATCCAAATTTGCTCAATTTCATGCTTTTCGCTTTCATTACTTATAAATCTTCATTCCCGCAAGTAAAATAAAGAAAATATCTTTCTTTAAAGTGCAATTTCATCAAAAATAGATATGAATCTCTTAATGAATTTTTCTGTGATCAGAAAACATCTATCTAATTCTCCTTCGACTGTCGGAACTTCACAAGTGGTCTTGTTGGTCTCGAGCCCACCTTCCCTTACATTCTGGATGTCTAGAAAATCGTGCTCCACGTTTATGGCTTGCAAGTAGCAGACCAAGGACTATTCTAGGTCACCCCTGACCATGATAATTTCTCCATCTCCAAGAAACTTGACAACAACATGGTAAGTAGAGAACACGACCTCGAAATCATTTAGTTGTGGTCGGTTGAATATAGAGTTATATGTTGGGGGTGAATCCAGAAAATCTTCCATGAGCGTAAAGTGCTTCACGTTTTCTCCCCACCATACCGAGAACCCGACCACCCCCAGCACTACCTTCCTTTCGCCCGAGAATCCATACAATGGTCTGGCCAGCATAGTCAACTGACCGGTAGTGAGACTTAGTTTGTTGAATACTTGCTTGAATAGTACATTCACAGAGCTCCATATGTCAATGAGGGCGCTTCCTACTTGATAATTGTTGATTATCATCATTACAATAGCATCATCATATAGATATCCCTTTGGGGGAAGATCGTCGTTAGTGAAATAAATAGACAAGTGTCCCTTATGTTTCGAGCAAAGTTTGCGGCGTAGAATTCCCCTGTTTCCTGTCTCTTCCGAGTTGTCTTCTTGGGTGGTCGCTTCCTCCAAAGATTGTGGGCATATACCCTACAATGTGAATGGCGTTGGTGCGGATGGGCCCGTCGATCATTCCTCCTACAGGAGTTTTGCCCTGACATTAGGTCATGGCTCCAGGGGCGACAAATTCTTTTAACTTCCCCTCCTTTATCAGCTCCTTGATCATGCTCCACAGGTGCATTCTTCCGTATCATGTCTGTGGTCTCTGTGATACAATATTTTCCGCTATCTTGAAGAAAAACTCCAGTCCTCATCGACATTATTTTCCTGAAGAACTCATTATCCTAGATGGCGTCCACTATTTCTGCCATAGACACCCTGAGTGGGGTTTTGAAAGGGACCCCAGGATTATACCGGGATTGTTCATGACGGTAGGACGATCGATAGTTCTGAGCCTTGGTTTGTCACCTCTGATCCTCATGACGTTTGGTGGAGTTATTGTCGGGGTGACCCTCGTAGCAGGGGTGGTTGGACAGTCATGCATTTTGTCTGACTTGTCTTATGCTGTCTTGTGGCGGTCTCTACTGGTGCCTCTGTTTGGCGGGCTCAGAGGCATTCTCATAGGCGACGATATAATTGTTGGCCATTTTTAAAAGCTCGACCAAGGTTTGTGGCTCTGGAAGTTCAAGGTCGAAACGGAACATCTCTGACTTCACTCCCAGTGCGACCTCGGCCATGTCGGGCTTCAACTCATTAACGTCTAGTGTTTCACTTTGGAAGCACACGATAAACGACCGCAAGCTCTCGTTGGCTCCCTGTTTCAGTTGCCATAGAGATCAGAAGCTTTTCTTAGGCCTCGGGGCCTGCGATAAAGTCTTCTGAACTTTGCAAAACAGGTTATTCCCCTCATGGGCAACCCGTCGAACCATCTTAAAGCAGTTGATCTCAACATCGTGAAGAAAAGCTTACACTTGAGGCAATTAGAAATTTTCAACAGGCATATGGACGATTCGAACGATGCAAGATAGTCGTTAGGATCCAACCGTCAGCTCCTGAGAACTACAGGGAGAAGGCGTTCTCCGGGTGCCCCTATACCTCGGTTTGCACTGCAAGGTTCCTCTCTACCACAGGGATGGATCTGGCACTGTCTTGGTACAACCCATCGTCTTGCCTTTATACCTTAGTCAGCACTGGTTGGTTCCTCTCCTCCATAGGGGTGGATCCGGCACTGCCTTGGTACAACCCGTCGCCTTGCTTCTCCTGTAGGCGGATCACTCTCTCCGTTGCTTGTTGGTGGTGCTTCCTGAGGGAGGTTAAGTGCTCCTTATTGGACCGTTTCTCCTCCTGAGACTAGGACTGTTCCCAAGGCAGCTACGGCTCTGAGTACCTCCGCAAATTGTGTTGACATCCGGTTAATGATCTGAGTGCTCAAATCTTGCAGGTCTTGCTAGATGAATTCTTCCATGAACTCCCAAATGCATGTTTCTTCAAAGATGTTCCTCTAACTGGATTCTCCCTATTGTAGTTGGGTTCCTCTTCTTGTTGATCGCATATTTCCACACTTACCGCACCTTAAAAGATGTTGAATCCGAAAATGTCTGGCCTGTATCATGACACGGTAAAAGAGAAAAAGAGAGGGCACAGTAAGTGGTTAGTGAAAAAGAGAGGGCACAGTAAAAGAGTCTCACATGTATCATGGCACGAGCCCCTTATTTATAGGAATATGTCACAATTATTACAAAATTATAAATCAACTCGCTCATTAGATTTGAAGGGGGGGCTTTTAGTAATTACAACAGTATAATAAGGTTGGCGAATATATTCGGTCGATGAGTAGTTTGCCGACTTCTTACTACTCATTAACTCCATCGGTGCACAGTCCGGGACTAAGTAACTCATCGATCGGCTTTGGATTCGATCGCCGTTCTATATAAAATTCTTTTCTGCATTATTCTGATCGCTCGACCCCAATGCTTTCTTCGTTAGCATCCAATCATTCAGTCGTCGATAAGGAGCCCGATCTGTCGTTCCTCGCTCCAGAACTGTTTGTTTGCCTTAAGATTCGTGTTGACATATTTTTCATATACATACAACTCAATCAAAAGAGTTACCACCTTATAGTACTAACAAGGGACACTATTTTAATAGCACATGTAGAAAATGAAAGACTTAAGAAAAAATGAAAAACGACGTACATTAATTGATACAAATTTTCAGGTAGTTATCTTGAGATGACTTCATAAAATGAAATGTTTATGTAAAATCAGTTTTAAATGGCAAGCACAGCAAAGAAAATTCAAGGAATTAATATATTATAATACCTTAATTATTCAATTAGTGTTCTATAACATTACATGTTTTTAACCAGTTATTATAGGACAAACTCATTAAGTTTAATGACCAATAGAACAGAGTATGTTTACAGAAGGAGATGAGCGAATTTAAAAAAATACTAGAAAATATTACATCTTGTGTTTCAGTTTCTTTGCTAAAATTGCAAATTAGATATTTTTATAGGTTTAGAAAATGTTTTTAAAATCATGAGATTCATAGGCTCATTATTGATTGTTATAAACATTAGAATAATATAACTCTACAGTTCAACCACTCATCCTTGCCTTAAAAATTTCAAAATACATGTTCAAGTCATTACAAGTTTATTTAAAAAAAAAACTAAAATTAACATTACTTTGCAAATCCAGCTTTCCTATAATTTAATGAATATATAAATTTGTGGTGCAAAATGTATTTCTATATGAGAGTTTGGCAATCATATGTCATGCACCACAATGAAAAATCGAACAAAAAAAAGCAAAATTTTATTCATACAGCACATTCTTAAAAGTACAAAAAAGTTAAGGACAGGTGACTCGAAAGATAAAAAGAGAATATGAACCCATATCAAAAGATCATAAAAGCAAGGTATCAAATCCAAACTTTGTTAGGTATTGAATAATACAAAACTAGTTTATTTGCGTCAATGGGAATTACATAATTTATTTGCGTCGATTGAGATTACATAATTAAGGAAAATTAAAAGGGCTCCTTTCCATGTGAACTAGATACATAATGCTACCTAAAGTTACAAATTACTTTTAAATTGTTAAGATCAATTAACAACATAGACTAACAATTTAAAAAGAGGATCAATTTTTCATTCCAAACACCATCAATGTATCACAATTTTCTAAAGAAACATAAAACTATAAGATATGAATACACTTGAAAAAAAAAGACTTGGTAGCCACACAAAAATTTCTAGTTGATCTAAATAATAATTCACTTCACAGTGACTAAAAGTAAAATCAAGAAACACGATCTCCATATTAAACAGAAAAATGAAAATCGAATCTTTTAATTCAAGCTTTACTCGATTACGTGAGAAACTACATCCAACATGAGAGCACAAATATCCAACATCTATGATTCAGATCTTTATAATATCAAAAAGTGCAATCTCCAGAACAAATGATTGAATGCAAAATCATTTGATTTAAGCTTAACTTCACAAATTGAAAAAGTGTATCTGAAGAAATCAACATATAATATCCACAGATTATGAAGGTGCAGATAAACGATCAGACATGTCAATCATATCAATAATCGGCAATTGGACTAAAAACTTCTTGGTGAAACCATAATTAATGATTTACAACAATCAAAAGATGGAATAGCAAATGCAAGGATTCCAAACAATAAAGAGAAAACCAACAAAAATATATTACTTTACCTTAACCTTCTGACAATGATGGAACAACCTTCTGACAATAATGGAACAATATACCTAAGTATTAATTCAAAGGTAATAACAAAATTTGCTAGTATTACAAGCAGCAAGAGAAAATAAATAAGAAGCATCTCCATTCTAGAAATTAATGTTAAGGTAGGTGAGATTTGGTTTAAGTATAACATCAAAAGATGAAAATCTGTTGGTGTCCAAATACCAAGTATTTAATTGTCAGCCATAAGCATAAGCTATTAGGCTGAAAAAGAGATTGCCCATTAGTACATCAGCCCCATTTTTAATCTCCCTTTGGTCTAACCCCATTGCCAACAATTAAGGCATAGAACTAAACAAACAAATCATGCACAAGGGATTCTAACCAACTACTAAGAGCTACATGCTCTTACCACATGACTTAGACATGACAAACTAATGTTAAAAAGACATTGATATGACAGACCATGATACGTGCAAGTACCAAAAAAAATAAAATTGACTAAGTTTCGGCTGAAAAGTCCTTAAAAACTACTTATAAATAATCTACAGCTTACGCTGCAGAATCAAGTGTATTCAACATCACCTCACAAGAAAGTAGCCCTCCAAACACTGTTGAAACAAGAAGACTCGAGGACTGAGTTGGTTCATTGTGCATAACTGTCTCTTAAGAACATAACGGGATAGAAAGCTACTCATGCTATAGCCCCTGTAAATAGACGCCAAGCACATGCTGAAAGCCAACTGACCCAAAGAAAATTAAATGATGATCAAAACACAAACCTATGAAGCCCAAACAGCAGCTAAAAAGCTACTCGAGTTTCACATATAAGCCTCAAAAGGCCAAAAATTCATTGGCCGATAGCCAATAAAGATAAAATAATAATAATAATAATAAGAACGAAAGGTTTAATCAAGGACCAAGAGATTCAAATCTCAGACAATTCGACAGCGCTAACAACAGTATCAGACCTAAACCACACGAGCAGATAATTCTACGATATCTCCTGAAATCAAACAACAACAGATCCTGTATAATAGGGTTTCCCTTCCAATATACCTGCACTACAAGACGTCGGAGGATCTTTCTGCAGATCCTTCAGCTCTTTCAAGATCCGCTTTGAAGCCATCGTCAAAGAGCTAACCACACAAACAAATCGATAAACAAACCATTCAGATATTTAAAGAAAAAAACCATAACACCATAACAATACAAATACCGAAAAAGGGAGCGGCCTGCACCGAGAGTTTTCGTGGAAGCTCTCCTCCTGCAGAATGCTCAGAAGCGAGGAACGGAGAAAAAGGATAGAAATAAGAAGCAGTCGGGCAATAAATAAATATTCTATCTTTATTATTAATTTTATTTTTCTTTTAGATTTTATTTATAATATAATTCTTTAATATTATATGTATATATACAAGTTTATATATAATATCAAAGAATTAAATTAGTAAATGAAATAAAAAATAAAAAATAAAATTAATAATAAAGATAGAACAGGAAGGCCTTTAAAAAAATATATTTATTTATTGTCCGATTATTTTTTATAATAAAATAAAAAATAAAAATAAAATTAATATAAAGTAGAACAAGGGAAGGCCATAAAAAAAATTAATTATTATTAAATTAAATTTTTTATATATAATTTAATATTTTTTTAATATGTAAGATATATTTTTTTCAAATCAAAATATAAATTAAATTAGATTTTTTGGGGGAAAATAAAATTTAATAAAAAAATTTAAATAATCACAAACAGTGCATTCGTCAAATTGGAATTCAATTGTTGGGTTTCAAAGAGTTTTTTTTTTTTTCTCATCTATTCTGACTAACTCCTCTTCTTTATTAAAGTTACATCCCAATTTTTTTTTCTACAGATATATTCTATTTTTCCAAGCTAAATCTGAGCATACTTTGGATTAGAGATCACTCGACTAAGACTTCATGGATCCATTGGCTTTTCCCTGTCCACAAAAACTCTTCTCCTCCTTCTCTCTTGGGAGCAAGGGTTATTTTCTTTAAGCCTTCAAAATCTGCTCTCAACTAGAATGGATTGTTGACACCTATGTGCCAAAATATGCTTCTTTCTCATTTAGATTTATTGATGATGAAATTGTTAAAAATTCCAAGCTATAAAATCTCACTCATGTTGGTTCTGTGATTAACAAATAACAATTATATTGTAATTTTCGTCCTACTATGGGTATGATTTAGAAATTTAAAAGTAAATTCAATTTATATTATCTATATGATGATTTCTTCTTTTGTAATTTAATTGTGTGGAAGATTATGAGATAATTAAAAATTGTGGATTTTACTTCATCACTGGTAGATCATTCATTTTAAAGCGTTGTAGCCTTCATTTTATTCATATTAAAAAAACATTTCAAGGAATACTAGTCTTGATTAAAATTCATAATCTTCGTCCTGAAGTTGGTATTTCCAAAATATAAAAAAAATCGGTCTTTCTTTGGCCATGGTCGTTCTTACAATCACATTTTTGAGATAACTGTATGTGTGCAAATGTACACATTTCTACCGAATATCTATTATGAATGAAAAATTGTGTGCAAATGTACAAATTTCTATCGAATATGTATTATGAATGGAAAATAAATCGCTTAGTCAATAATCTACAGGTGAAAATTATGTCCATGCCAAGAAGGAGATACTTTTGCTCTGAAAATTTCAGTTGTCTTTAAAATGTCATTCTATTTTTCTAAGTAAACATCAAGGAATAAGTCACAACGTAAGTTGAGGCAATTACCTTAAAGTCTCTAAGGTGATTAGCTTCCATCACCATTAGCTAAACCTTAAATTCATGCTCCATACCTTAGTATGTCTGCATCTATACCTCCAACTTGGTCTAATGACTCCTCTTCCTCCATTCAGTCTTATTAAAAAGAAAAACCCATAATTAACCTAGCCTAGCTGTTTTTTTCTTTTTAATTTAACATTAGAGTCGTCAGTTTGTCTATTTATATATCGTCGTCGTATGATTTCTTCTTACCAAGCAATTCTCTCGCTCGGATCATCAAAAATTATCTAGAGAAGAAAGGAATTAGAAAGTTGAGAATATACGACAAAAATAAACAAATAAATTAAGAAAAAATATGAAGAACTTATGTAAGATAAGCCTCATATGATTGGTCGAGAGTATACGTCAAAAATAGAATCGAATCGACATACTCGAAACACAATATCCACGAAAAAAAAAGTCCTAATAAGCAATTTATATAACAAGAGAACCAAAAGTTATATTTTTGTTATGAGGTTAAGAGCAACTCTCAATGGGATAACCCTTTAGTTAATTACATCTTGGTTATTTCCTAAGAATACTCTATATAATAGGGGTCCTAATTACATATAAGTGATAACTAGTGAATATGTCATCGAATGGATGGTTATCTCAAGGGGGCATCTTGATGTTTTCAAAGCTTACACTAAATCATATGGCATAAAAGTGACTATCACACAATTCCAATATGGTTAACGGCTCATCAAAAAATGAGGCCTATGAAATAATCAGATCGTCAAGTAGGATCATCCCACAGTTTCAGGCCTAGTTGTCCCATAAGGTTAGAAGGGTGAATCATCATATCTCAAACAGTCTAAGGCTTTCAGCAAAATTGGGCCAACTAGTTGATATCAATAAGATGTCAAAGGATCGATATGGCTCAAAGTGGTATATTAAGAAAAGGGGAGAAATCCTTTAGCAGGTCAAGGGACTCGTGTTGAGATATCATGGATCCATTATCCAAAGATATTTTAGACCCTAAGTCCACCTAGTCGAGAAGGTAGTCAACCCAGCCCAACCAGGGGCCTCTTGTTAGTAACCCATGTGTTATGTCATTCAAGGGAACTTTGGTAGACCTAAGGTCAAATAATGGAAGAATTTAACTCCTATGATCCTATAATGGTAAAGCATAAAGAGATGAGACTTATACCATCCAAATAAATAGTAAAGAAGCTGCTGAAAAAGAGAAAAGAGAGACGCGGCTACAAAGCTGAAACCACTTCCACAAAAGACTCACCCCATATGAGTCTGGGAAGCCTCTAACATCCTATAACATGATAGAAGACCACTTACGTAGAAATATTATGCTTGGTCGGTCATATTGGGGAAGTATGAGAACTCCCCCTCGAAACATGCAGAATGATGCAATTATTTAAAAATAATCATAAGCATGGAGTCCCTATTGAATATGACTTGGGAGATGTTTATGTTATGCGGTCTGTATAAAGCCGACTCAAAGGACATGCATGAATGTAAAGCACGAAATAAAATGCTCATTTTAAATTGATAATTTTTACCCTCCTATGATTTAATTGAGCTCAATGTTTTATTATTAGAATTTTCATAGAAATGTGATAATTTAATTTTAAAGAACTTAAATTATATATTCGATAAGCATCTAAGACAATCAACAATCAAGGAAAAAAAATGAGCACATCGCATAAGGTAAACTAAGTGAAAATGAATAATCATAATAAACAGAGGTCGGGTGTCATTGGGTCGACAACGTATCCCAGAAAAGTAGAATAGGCGGTCAGACTCCACATTTACATGTTTGGTCCTAATTTTGTACATCAATATGAAATTTAAAACTAAGGTACGAGACACGAGCAGCTGCTCCTAGTCCTCATCACGCAGTTTGGTTCATCAATAACATCAAAACCCATGCCCATACTTTATTTTCAATACAGAATATCTGCGAACTTAAAATTAGAATACATATAAAAGTCTAAAATATACTCGACCTGCAACATAAAAAGTTAGCATGGGTTATTTACATCCAACAATATAAAAGTCCATATCTTGTGGGAAGAGAGCTAAGTAGCATCTGCAAAAAATGTGTTAGCATAAATCATGAAAGCTCTTGCCTTGTTAGACATGACACCCTATGGAAGGACACCTCTAAATACACTAGTGCACAAGTCTTAAACTCAGTAAACGCATAAAGCAGCATGCAATTGCTTGGATGAGGTGCAAACTAAGAAAAACAAAAGCCAATGCATTTGAAAAGCCTAGCTATACCCTACTAGTGACCCGTTCCCTTTCTATAAACCAAATTAAAAGAATTTAGTCTGTCACTCTAAAAACTTATTAATTCTACGCCCATTGAATAATATTTTCCTATTTATTTGCACTTCACCTTGAATAACCCGCACAAGGCCTTCGACTACCCAAGGATTCATGTGATATCTACTAGTTAAGAATTCATCTCCTCTAGGTCTCAAAATTCTTCAACAGATTTTAACAACTTAAATGACCAATTTAAATAGTAAATTAAGATCTCGTATTAATATCATCACAATATTTAAACATATTTAGTTTTTAATTCTCCAACGAATTTTATATTATCTTATTTATCTTTTCATAATTGAAAGGAGAAAGTAAAGTAACTACTCAGAACACATTGAATTTAAATAACAAAACATATAAATAAAACTTTGAATCAAATTACAAATACTTATCTCAAGTGTTTCTCCAACTGAACCTCTGATTCCTACTGACTCCAAAGTGAAATAGACTTCAAAAGCACCAACTCTTCCAAATTATCAATACAAACTCTAAATTAAATAAACTCACTAATTTATGAAGGAAAGTAAACTAAAAGTGTGGCCCTTTATTTAAAATTATCTCTCTGATTAGAGGCCTCCTTTTATGTAGAAATGACCTCCTATTTATAGGGCTTCAAGGGTTGCCCAAAGCACCTCTTCAAAAATGTGTCCAAGTTCAATGAACCATCTAGAAACTGTGTCTAGCGCCTAGGCGCCGGCATCTAGCGTCAGACTCTGCATTCAGTTCTTCGCACCTCTTCACTTTGGATCGCACCTCTTCGCGATCCAAACCGTTTCTAAGCGTCTAGATACAATGTTTCACATGTTCTATAATCCAGGAATAACTGCCAATCTTCTAGAAGGTTCAATAACCACTCTAATCGTTAAAATAACTGCCCAAAATAGTTACAAAATCGTAATTGTTTTAGTATCAAGCTGACGTTTAGGCGCCGGATTCTGGCGCCAGACCCATTATTTTGGCAATTTTGCATTTTGGCTCCATTTTTGCTTCTTTTTGCTCCTTTTTGCTCCTTTTTCATCCTTTCTCATCTTTTTTTCTTTTTGAACATTTTTACATCACCTGCATCCAAAAACATAAAAAAATAACTTTCATTAAAGCATAATATCCTAAAAATTTTAATAAAAATAAAGTCATAAAAATATATATTTTTTTTCATGAATCAAAAATCCCCCAAACTTAAACGTTATTTGTCCTCAAGTAACCCTTTTTACTATATAAAATGTATAACAATTGGAATAAAATGTAAATATTTAAGATTCCTTGTAATTTTTTATTTTATAAAGGCTTTAGTAAATCATTAACCAAATTTCACAAACTAAGTTTGATTTTAAGAATTTAAAGAATATTTAACTACCAAATCGTAAGACTTCAAAATTTTTCATTCATTTAAAAAATAATTGTAGTTTATTATATTAAGATCACATAAATTATTTACAAGAAAAAGATCTTCATGAAAATCTTTTCTAATAAAGATGCATGCATAAAAATTAAGTAAAATATGTAATTAGTTTTGTTCTTATAAGATAATTCAAGTGAAGCCAATTTTTTATTAGGCATCTCTTCAAGCTTCTCCTCTCTTTTTTTAATTTTTTTCACGAATGAGGATTATCAGTATCTCGGATAAACTCGTTAATGATTTTGAACTTCACTATCCTTAACTTATATTTACAAACTTATACATCTTCACTTAATTACTATAACATGAATAGTTTTCAAAAAGACTTTCAATCTTTTCTTTTTCAAGTTATAATTCTTGATTTCTTAATGCTTCTAAAATTCAATTATCTCTACCATGAATAGAAAAAATTCTTAATCATACTCTTCTTTAAGTTGAATAATTCTATTCTTAAAATCAATCATAGTTATTAAAATTTTTGTTAAGTCTACTAAATTATTTATAATTTCAAAAAAAATTAAGTGATCTTAAATAGATTTTTCATTCCTTATGTTATATTAATATTTTTTTTCGAGAAAATATTGCACTTAAGGACAAATAAAATTTAAATTTGCAAGTATTTTTCCTTCCCCCAAACTTAAGTTTTGGTATATCATAAAAAATTTTAAAGTATGAGAGAAAGAAAGGCTTAATTTAAAAAGGAATTTTATAAGTATGTAAAAACAGTCTACGAAGAAAAAATTACTTCTACACATGCTTTTATGAATATCACTAGAATAATGAAGCATATATAAAAGTAAATTGGTTCAATTTTTATATCAGCAGCTAAATTAAACGACTATACTAATCACAATAACATAAACAGAACAACGTGAATAACTAAATAGTATGACAATCATCAGTACAGCTAACATCAACAAAACATCAAACAAACATAAACCAATCATACTACTAATTCTAACACACAGACAAATTAAACAAGAACATAATCTCGACAATCTAATCATCACTCGCAGTCTCCTCATCATCATCATCATCATCGACACCAAAGGAAAAATCCTCGCCTTCTTCGGATCATAAGGTGTGAATGCAGGACAAGTAGGAATCGAACGGATCGTTCTCCTTCGAGAATCTAACAAGAGCTTCATCATAATCAACATCATAATTGCTCTTCCTATGGGTAAAATCAACAAGATGATCAAATTTTGCATCGATCGTATCCATGCGACAATGAGCTAAATGTAACACATTCTGCTGCTCTGAATACCTCTCATCCATAGTCTCTCAAAAACTAGGTGGTGGTGTAGCAGAAGTAGCAGGTCTAGAAGTAGAAGCACTACATGGAGTAGGTACAGAAGTAGAAGGAGCAGTAGATCCCTTCCCGCGAAGACGATCATAAATACTAACACTCTCCTGACCCATAGGCTTTGTAGTCTTCAACTTCTCCTCAGAAATATCAGCAATAACTCCATCACTCACGCATAAAGAATATATCAAAGATGGGAATCCTAATCCCACAGAAGTGTTGGATCGTGCAGTTGATTCTACAGAATCATAGATAATGCTGCCAACATCAATCAACTTTTTTTCTTGAATGCAGTAGCTCAGGATAGATCTATCTCTGATAACTTCACTCAGGTGGTTGGAAGGAAGTAGTCCAGCAGAAATAAAATAGTGTCAAGCCTTTGAAATACCATTCAACTTAGAAGATTTAAAATTTACACGTTTGTCGTTCCGGATCTTCCAAGCTTCAGTGACATCAGTCATATATGCAATGATCATCTTCAGATCTCCTTCAGATGGAGATAGACCAGAATAGTAGCACTCGACAGTAGGTGGTAGGTCGTAGAAAATGTTGATCCGCTTCGGAGTGAATCCCACTCGACACCTCTAACGAAGACTTCATAGTCTTCCGCATCCATAAACTTGGCGAAAAATTCTCGTACAATAGGAATAACAACAACGACAATGAAATAACAGAATCGATGCCAATTGTGTGCAACGATCGTGTTCTCGATCATCTCTCCAGGACTGTAAAAACTGCGCTCCGAGATAAATTTCCTCGATGTCGCAAATTCATGGTAACGAAAGTGCGCTGCCGCAGTAGCGAACTTGCTGCGATCAAAATTTTTTCGTTCTTTTCCGCGCTTAAATTTAGGTGTCATCTAAACATGAAAGAAAATACAAATAAATTAAGGAATCAAATAAACTAAACTCTTTTAAGCTTGAGAAACTTAAAATGAGTTTAAAAATTTATGGAAAAATTTCTAAAAATCAAAATTTTTCTCTAAAATTTTGGTTTTTTAGCAAAAATAGGATAATCCTTGGTAGAAATCAAAAATAAATGGATTAGAAGGTAGATCTGACATCGAGATGAAGAAATCGAGTGATTTCGGGCTAAAAAACGTGAAGATCTGGCCTCGAAATCGATCTATGGGGTAGGTGTTCACGAAAAAGAGGAAGGGGACGAAGCTTAGGCATCGGCAATGGCTAATGAGGGTTTAAATCCTGATTTTCGATTAGCAGGTCGAACCGGCGTCTAGGCGCCGACCTCTGGTGCCTAGGCGCCAGACTCGCCTTTCACAAAAATCATTTTAAAAATTTAATTTTCAATCAAAACTCACAACTTCAACTTTCAATTACTCATATAAGAATATTGCTTTAGTTTCCAACTTCCAAAATATTTTTCAAAAATTTTGAAAAATTATAAATTAAATCCACCAATCCAACACAAGTTTAAGTCAAATTCTTCTAATTCCATTCATAATCTTCAATTTCGGGCTCAATATATTACAGATAAGTATAATAACATAATTCAAGTTTTAATAAACAATCAAACAACACAATTTCAAAGCAAATACTACACACATTGAACAATAAAACAAACACACAAACAACACATTCGATTTACCAAATCGATGCAACGACACACTAGATAAAGTCTTGATCTAACCACATTTACTATATAATCTTCAAATTTGACGTTTCCACTCTCGTCGCAATGAAGATTACTTTGGCCTACTTGGGAAGAACACTAACGCCCTTGGAAAATCCGCAGCCATTTTCTCGTTGATCCATTTGTTCTTCGCATACATCTCCACTTTAGCGTCTTCATAGGCCGCTAGATGATCAAATTGAAGCTTTGCCTGTCATTCCAGATGCTCGATTTGATGATACATCTCATGAAGGCGATCTCCAATACTTTTGAATTCCGCTTCAAACTTATCTAGGCGACTCGAAAACTTCTCCAAACTAACAGCAATAAAACCATTAAAGAATGGCTGAGGATCCTTAGAACACTTGTCTCTAGTCTCTTCTCCATGATTTCTTCTCTCAATTTCTTCAAAATCTTCTCTTATCTCCTCAAGAATGAAGTGTAAAGGTCGTATATATGATTGCTTAGGGATTGGGAACGAAGATGGGGTAGTTTATAGGAGAAAATCGTGTGAAAAACTGAAAATTTTTTGTTTTTACACGACCCAACTGTGGCGCTTAGGCGCAAAAACTGGCGCCTAGGCTCCGGACCCATCGATACACAGTCTACTTTGGCGCTTAGGCGCCCGGATTTCGGCGCCTAGGCACCGGAACCATTTTCGACTCCGTTTCGCCTAACGTCAAATTCCAAAGTTTCGATTTTAAAAATAGGTAAATTAGAATGGTAAGATCAATATAAACTCCGTAATTAAAATTAACTCAAATTATAAACAATCATAATGAAGGTTAACTTGATCTCCTTTTTACTCACATACAAAATGGAGTGATCCAAAGTCCAAACTTTGTATACTTCAAAATAATCTTTAGCTTAAGTCAATAAAGACTTGTTAACATCCAATTTTCTAAAGTTATATAAAATTTAGTCAAGACCAAGGCATAACCTTACATTAAAGATGTAAAAACACACAAAAATAACTATGGGTTGCCTCTCACAAAGCGCGTGATTTAACGTCGTCAGCCAGACCTAATTAAGTCTTTAATTTGGTAGACTTAACTCGTAAGCCTCTTTATAAATCATTTTTATGTCTCCCAAATAAGGCTTCAGTCTTAGGGTCTGTTTGGGGAAGCTGCAACTTATCCAGCTTATCCAGATAAGCTGTTGATCTAGATAAGCTGCTAATTTGGATAAGCAGCAGCAGCTAATAAGCAGCTGATCCGGATAAGTTGTCGTCTATTTGGTTTGCGCTTATGAAAAACAGCTAATTCTGGAAAATTAATCATTCTGCCCCTGTTCTAAATAAACTGTTTAGCTATTTGGTTATCGTGTTTTGTAAACAACTTATTTGCAAATTTTTTTAATTAAATAAATAATCTGGGCAGCTAGAAAGACATTCATATCCCAATCTCAAGCATGCTAAAAAAAAAATTTGAGGCAATATCAGGCACAGATTTGAAAGATTATTCACGTCTCTTGGACAAAAATCATCAGAAACACATTGTTCCCCAACACATCTCATAAATTATGAATTGTAAGTGATAAAAGTAGCTCAGTTATCTAGGAAGCACATCAGTTTGAGAAGCATGGAAGATGTATCAAATTTTCAATCTTTCAGTTATCATTTTGAGGCATGGGCAATAAATTATTCTAACCAAGTTTGTGCTCTACCCTTAGAATATGATCTTCTAAAATCTTACCTAAATAGCTTAACATCAAAGTCATAATTCATACCATGAACGATGGCATGTGCCACCAGTGGGATCCTAAAAATTTCTTAACTAATGTAGATCTCTCTCTCAATGATAAGGATCGCAGCAGTGCTTGCTAGGTGATGAATGAACCAATGAGTCAGAACTCTTTGCTAGCAAAAGCTCGGCCGTGGTTTCTTCTTTAGCTTTAGGAATCCAATCAGACAACCTCCGGTGATGACTTCACCGGCGGCGGCCCCATCATCCCTTATTTGTCTCCGCCGACGGTAACAAAGGCAAAGTATCCCCGTCACTTCCTTGCTCGGATGGAAGTTCGACGAAAAAGGATCATGCGGGGGAGTCGCAGCTCGATCCATTAGAGCTAGCTGGAACAACGAAGCTTGAACCGAAGAACGGCTTGGGCATGAGAGTTGCTAACCATGATGAGGACGGGAGATGCGAACGACAAACAAGGCAAGGGAGTAATAACGAGAAGGAAAATGCAGCTTGCGGGGTCACCCTGCGGGCCGCTTCTTTCACAAATATAAAATGTAGTTTTTGAATAAGTTGATGAAAGTGTGAAATAAACAGTGGGGTGGCATTTTAGAAAACGCCGCCGCACTTATAAGCTGCCCCAAACGGGCCCTTAATCCATTAACTTTAAATATTTTTCCCGTTTTGGGGTCTTTAATATCCACAGCTCCATAATGGTATACTTTCTCAATTATATATGGTCCCATCCATTTAGATCTTAATTTTCCAGGAAAAAGTCTTAAACGAGAATTAAATAATAATACTTCTTATCTAGGCTCGAATATTTTTCCTGAAAACTTTTTATCATGTAATATCTTCATTTTCTCTTTATAAATCTTTGCATTTTCATATGACTCATTTCGTATTTCATCCATCTCATTTAATTGTAATAATCGTTTTTCTCCTGCAGTATTCAAATCAAATTAAACTCCTTTATCGCCCAATAAGCTTTATGTTCAAGTTCAACAGATAAGTGACAATGTTTACCATAAACTAACTGGTAAGGTTAAATTCCGATTGGTGTCTTATAAGCTGTTCTATAAGCCCATAATGCAGAATCAAGTCTATCAACCCAATCAGTTCTTTTAGGATTAATAGTTTTCTCTAAAATTCTTTTAATTTCTCTATTTGATACTTCAGCCATTCCACTTATTTGTGGGTGATAAGCGACTGCAATTCTATGTTTGATTCCAAATTTTTCTAGTAATGATTGAATTCTTATATTTTTGAAATGACTTCCACCATCTGTGATAATTACCTTAGACATTCCAAATCTTGAAAAAATCATTTTCTTTAAAAATTTCGAAACACTTTTAAAATCACAGTTAGGTAAAGCTACAGCTTCAATCCACTTTGAAACATAATCAACTGCTAATAAAATATAAATCTTTCCAGATGATGGTACAAATGGTCCCATAAAGTCTAAACTCCATATATCAAAAATTTCAACTTCCAATATATAGTTTAAAGGCATTTCATCTTTCTTAGACATATTTCACATCCTTTGACATCGATCACACGTTTTCACATATTGTCTCACATCTTTGAACAAGGTAGGCCAATAAAATCCTGAATTTAAAATTTTAAATGCAGTTTTATCTACTCCAAAGTGTCCTCCAAATTCGGAATCATGACATTTTTTAATAATAACAAAAGTTTGTTCAAAAGGTACACATCTTCAAATTACAAAATCTCTTCCCAATTTAAATAAATGAGGATATTCCCAAATATAATATTTAGCATCATTTTTAAATTTCTTAATATATTTGTTATTCAATCCATAAGGTAGAATATTGCTAACTAAATAGTTAATTATATCCGCATACCAAGGTGTTTGGTATCCTTGAATAACATATAACTGTTCATCAGGAAATTTCTCATTTATATTTTCTTCAATAATAATATCATTTTTAATTCTAGATAAATAATTAGCAATTTGGTTATCAGTTCCTTTTCTATCCATTATTTGAAAATCAAATTCTTGTAGAAGTAAAACCCATCTTATCTGTCTGGGTTTAGCATCCTTTTTTGACATTAAATATTTAATAGCGGAATGATCAGTATGAATTATGCATTTGGTACCAAGAAAATAAGGTCTAAATTTATCAAAGGCATAGACTATAGCTAAAAGCTCTTTCTCAGTAGTAGTGTAATTTCTTTGAGTTTCAGTACGAGTTTTACTAGCATAATATATAACTTTGTAAATTTTCTCATATTTTTGTCCCAATATAGCTCCAATTGCAAAATCACTTGCATCGCACATTAATTTAAAATGTTTATTCCAATTAGGTGCAATAATAATAGGTGCAGTTATTATTTTTTCTTTTAAAATAATGAAAGCATTAACACAATCTTCATTAAATTCAAATTTAGCTTCTTTTTCCAATAAATGACAAAGAGGTTTAGCAATTTTGGAAAAATCCCTTATATATCTTCTATAAAATCCAGCATGTCCCAGAAAACTTCTCACATCAGTAAAAGTAGTAGGTGATTGTAGTTCAGCAATAATTTTCACTTTTGCTTGATCAACTTCCATCCCTTTTTGTGAAATTTTGTGACTAAGTACAATGCCTTCTGTGACCATAAATTGACATTTTTCCCAGTTAAGAACTAAGTTTGTTTCTTCACATCTTTTCAGAACTTTGGAAATATTTCCAAACAAGATTCAAAATAAGTTCCAAAAATTGAAAAATCATCGATAAATATTTTAATTCCTTTGTCAATCGAATCGCAAAATATTGACATCATACATCTTTGAGAAGTTGCAGGTGCATTACATAAACCGAAATACATTCTTCTAAACATAAATGTTCTATAAGGACTTGTAAATGTTGTTTTCTCTTGGTCCTCAGGAGCGACAGGTAATTGATGATAACCAGAATATCCATCCAAAAAATAGAAATATGAGTGTCCAGTTAATTTATCAAGCATTTGATCCAAGAAAGGTAAAGGAAAATGATCCTTTCTAGTGGCGTTATTTAATTTTGGATAATCAATGCAAATTCGCCATCCAATAACTTGTCTTGTAAGAATTAGTTCATTTTTATCATTGACAATGACAGTTACTCCTCCTTTCTTCGGAACTCAATGAATAAAACTCACCCATTGACTATCCGAAATAGGATAAATAATTCCAGCATCTAACCATTTTAAAATTTCTTTTTTAACAACCTCTTTCATGATAAGATTTAATCTTCTTTGAGGTTCAATAGTAGGTTTAAAATTTTCTTCCATTAAAATCCTATGCATACAGATGGAAGGGCTTTTTCCTCTTATATCAGCAATAGTCCAACCAAAAGCTTTTTTATAATTCTTTAACATTCCTATTAATTTTTCTTCTTGATCTAAGCTTAGTTTAGAAGAAATAATAACAGGTAAAGTTAATGGATTTCCAAGAAAAGCATACTTTAAATGTGCAGGTAACATTTTAATTCCAGTTCAAGGGCTTTTTTAATCAAGGGTAAAAGTATATCATTTTGAGTTATGTCCAAAATTTTCCAGTTATCTATAATATAATGAGTTTCTTTAGATAATTCTTTTTCTTTTAGTTCTTCATTTTCGTCAATTAATAATTCAATTTTTTCTTCAGAAATGATTTTACATTTTTCTTGATAATGTTTTTCAATTATATAATCAATAATATCCATTCGATAGCATTTTTCTTTGTCAGGGTACTTCATTGATTTAAGGACATTGAATTTAATATCTTGATCATTAACTCTCATAGTTATTTCTCATTTTTGCACATCAAGCATAGCCCGTCCGGTAGCTAGAAAAGGTCTCCCTAAAATAATAAGTATTTCTTTATCTTCTTCCATATCAAGTACAATGAAATCCACAGAGAAAATAAATTTATCCACTTTAACAAGAACATCCTCTATAACTCCTTTAGGGTAAGTGATATGTCTATCAGCTAACTGAAGGGTTACAGTGGTGGGAGAAATCTCTCCTAAATTTAACCTTCAAAAAATAGAAAATGGCAAGAGATTAATACATGCTCCTAAATCACATAAAGCTTTTCCACAAAATTTTTCTCCAATAGCACAAGGTATAGTGAAACTTCCAGGATCTTTAATTTTCTGAGGTAATTTTTTTTGAATTATTGCACTACATTCTTCACTTAATGCTACAATTTCAAAAGCTTCAAATTTTTGTTTCTTACCTAAAATATCCTTAATAAATTTTGCATAAGTTTCCATCTGTTCCAAAGCTTCAGCAAAAGGTATGTTAATGGTAAGTTTTTTAAAAATTTCAAAGAACTTAGAAAAAAATTGATCAAGCTTCTGTTGTTTTAGTCTTTGAGGAAAAGGTGGTGGTGGTTTTTCAACTTCCACATTAATAGGAATAACGATCTGATATCTACTAGGAGAAGGAGTTTCTTTAGGTTTTTCAATCTCTTCAACCTCAATCTCATTTTCAATTTCATCCTGAATTCTTTCTTTTAATTCCTTCCCACTTCTAAGTTGTACAGCTTTAACATGTTTATGTTCTTTTCTAGTTTCTTTTGGGTTGATTTCAACATTACTAGGAAGTGTTCCTGGAGGTCTGTAATTAATTAAATTAACGATTTGTCCCATTTGATTCTCAATATTATGAATAGTAGTGTTTTGATTTTGTAATTGATTACTCAGTTGTAAAATTAATTCTTCTATAGATAACTTTTTCTGTTGATTATTAAATCCAGGAGGTTTATAGTTTGAATTTACTTGATTGTTCCAATTTCCAGTTGGATGAGATTGATTATTACCCCATTATTGTTGTGAGTTATTCCAGTTAAAATTAGGGTGATTTTTCCATCCAGGATTATAATAATTTGAAAAAGGGCTATTTTTACTAGCAATAGCTTGTAAAGTTTCAATAGTTTGAGAATCTTCAATATTAGCAGAGTTGTTATGTGATACATTGATAGCAAAATTATCTAATTTCTTAGATATTGCAGCCACTTGTGAAGCTAAGATAGAAAATGCTTCGTTATCATGAATACTTGCCATTCTTTTAGGATTAACCCTTTCAGAAGGCCATTGAAAATTATTGTTAGCCATTTCTTCAATTAAAGTATAAGTATCTTCAAATGATTTAGCCATTAAAGAACCTACAGCAGCAGCATCAATAATTAATTTCGGTGATCCAATAAGTCCGTTATAAAATGTTTGAATAATTAACCAATCAGGTAAAGCATGATAAGGACACTTTCTTAAAAGTTCTTTAAATCTTTCCCAAGTTTCATAAATTGTCTCCCCATCAAATTGACTAAACGAAGTAATATCATTTCTTAATTTAGCAGTTTTAGAAGGAGGAAAATATTTAGCAAGGAATTTTTGTGCCATTTCAGCCCATGTTTTAATAGAACCTGTTGCTAATGAGTTCAGCCACATCTTTGCTTTATCTCTTAAAGAGAAAGGAAAGAGTCTAAGTCAAACAACATCATCAGAAACATTGTTATATTTAAAGGTAGCATAAAGTTCTAAAAAACTAGCAAGTTGTAAATTTGGATCCTCATTTGGGGTTCCCCTAAATTGATTATTTTGAACCATTTGAATAATAGACGGTTTAAGCTCAAAAGAATTAGCATCTACAGCAGGTATTTGAATACTAATATGAAGTTTATCAGATGTAGGGTTAGCATAATCCCTTAATGGTTTGTAAACATTTTGTTCATTAATTTCAATTAGATTCTATAAATTGTTATGTAAATTAGCTATCTCTTGATATTTTTGAATTTGTTTTCCTTTTTTAATTCTTCTTACAGTTCTTTCTAATTCAGAGTCTAAAGGTAATAATCCTTCAGATCCAGAACTACGCATAAAAAGCAAATAAAAGTAAAATAAAATAGCAAGAAATAAAATCTCTTTTTTTTATTTTTTTATAAATGTTTTTGTATTTTATATTTCTGTATTTTGACAATAAAAGAAATAAATAAAATAAAAAAATATTTAAAATATAAAAATTTGCCTCCCCGCAACGGCGCCAAAAACTTGACTCGACCGCAAATAACGCGAGTAATTTATGCTTCCAAAATATGTTATAGCTAATACCTCGACCCAAATAATAATAAGTGAGCTAGCATATATAAATATAATTTTATGGAAAATATTTTACACACTAGAGGTACTACGCAAGTATACGTATCATTTCGAGTAATATAGGGCTTTAAATAAAGACCCCAATATCGATCCCACGAGGAGGTTTATAGATTTTTAAATATTTTAATTTCATTTTTATGTATTTCTTTTAAAGTTATAAATTTAATATTTAATTTACTAAATGCAGAAATAAAGTAGTACTAATATAATGAGTGATGCAAATAATAATAAGCAAACAACTTTCTTCCTTCCAAATAATTCAAGACTTTTTAGATAATGTAATTCTCGTGGAGAATATAAATTTATGGTATTGTGCCAAATAGAAGAATTCATATTTTTAACCTTCGCTCGATAGTATAAAGAACATTGGCTAATCTATAGATTAGTTCTGGATGTATTTTTAGTAGAATGGGTTAATCTAGGTTCACACTACTAGATGTCCAAGGGTGGCTATGGTCAGCCCTACTAGTGACCCGTTCCCTTTCTATAAACCAAATTAAAAGAATTTAGTCTGTCACTCTAAAAACTTATTAATTCTACACCCATTGAATAATATTTTCCTATTTATTTGCACATCACCTTGAATAACCCGCACAAGGTCTTCGACTACCCAAGGATTTATGTGATATCTACTAGTTAAGAATTCATCTCCTTTCCTTCTAGTTCTTAAAATTCTTCAACAGATTTTAACAACTTAAATGGCCAATTTAAATAGTAAATTAAGATCCAGTATTAATATCATCACAATATTTAAACATATTTAGTTTTTAATTCTCCAATAAATTTTATATTATCTTATTTATTTTTTCATAATTGAAAGGAAAAAGTAAAGTAACTACTCAGAACACATTGAATTTAAATAACAAAACATATAAATAGAACTTTGAATCAAATTACAGATACTTATCTCAAGTGTTTCTCTAACTAAACCTCTGATTCCTACTGACTCCAAAGTGAAATAGACTTCAAAAGCACCAACTCTTCCAAACTCTCAATACAAACTCTAAATGAAATAAACTCACTAATTTATGAAGGAAAGTAAACTAAAAGTGTGGCCCTATATTTAAAATTATCTCTCTGATTGGGGGCCTCCTTTTCTGTAGAAATGACCTCCTATTTATAGGCTTCAAAATGTGTCCAAATTCAATGAATCTTCTAGAAACCGTGCTGGCGCCTAGGAGCCGGCATCTGGTGTCTAGGCGCCGGCATTTGGTGCCTAAGCGCCGGCATCTGGTGCCTAGGTGCCGGACTCCGCGTCCAGTTCTTCGCACCTCTTCACTTTGGATTGCACCTCTTCACGATCCAAACCGTTTTCAAGCGTTTAGATACATTGTATCACATGTCCTGTAATCCAGGAATAACTGCCAATCTTCTAGAAGGTCCAATAAATGCTCTAACCATCAAAATAACTGCCTAAAGTAGTTACAAAATCATAACTATTTTGGTATCGAGCTGGTGCGTAGGCGTCGGATTTTGGCGCCTAGGCGCCATACCCATTATTTTAGCAATTTTACATTTTGGCTCCATTTTTGCTCCTTTTTGCTCCTTTTTCATCATTTTTCATTGTTTTTTCTTTTTGAATATTTTTACATCACCTGCATCCAAAAACATAAAAAAATACCTTTCATTAAATCATAATATCCTTAAAATTTTATTAAAAACCAAGGCATAAAAATATGTATTTTTTTCATGGATCACAGCCCCATCCTAAAAAGCTAAAATATATAATGTACATCACTATGAGATGACATTTTAAAAAATTAACCTTGAATATGGTCTTGCTTTTTAGTTTTATAACATAAGGCAAGAATTATAAATAAAGAAAAATATATATTTTTAATATTTTAAAATAGGACTACTAAATTCAAGTTCAAACTATACAAGTGGCGACTTTATATTTCTTCCAACCTTAGCATAAGCATACCATATGTTGATCTTAATATAAAAAATCACATTGTTCAGTGAAATATCCTCGCGAGTAATGCTCGTTTAAAGTATTAAAGCCCATAATGGGTCATACATCTATGCGGATCAACTTGGCATCAAAACGGACTAAGTGATGCATGTGCAGAGATTCAAATATGAAGTAGCATGCCATGGTCACTTGAGATAAATTTGACCAAACATGTGTGGTACACTAGCTGACATAGCGCAATGCGGATGTTCCAATGAGGTGTGAACATCCACATTGAATTCCAAGGGTGGTTTAGCACGCTGCAGTTACTCGAGTTAAATGTGAGTGCACATGTGTAACGCACTAAAAAAATTGACACAACATGAATATCCCGACAACATATGAACATTCATATTAAATGCCAAAGATGCTTTAGCATTTCATGGTTGCTCAAGCTTAGTGCGAACAAACTAATGTTAAACCTTAAACTATACTAAGTCTACATATCATGACATGATTTTGCAAGCTTGACATGGTTGCACGAAGTGAAACAATCTCAAACAAAATGCAAGCAAAAGGTTCATGCATGTAGATTCACAGAAAGCATGTTGACCTCACTTTTGTTGAGGTCTAGTATTTCTTTAGGCAGCCTAGGATCTAGCCATAGGACTTTTCTTGTGACTATCTTAGAAGACTAGCAATGGAACCCTTACCTCTTAGAAATTCAAAACACTTCTTTGCTTCACTTGGAGTTTCAAATGTTTTAAAGTCTTACCTCTAAGTACTTAGGAAGATGAAACCAAGCATAAGGAAACTCAAGAGGAGTTCCCTATAGAATGGTCAAGCCTTAGGACTCACCCTGGGTGGTCTGGTTTGAGTTAGGCTCATGCACACACACATACCTAAACTCTACACTTTCACTCACCACCTCAATCACTAAGCTAAACATGGCTACGTTTGATCCCCTACTCTTAGGAAACTCATGTGGGTGGTTCCCCAAGCTCTTAGTCCCCGACTAGGGTTTGGCTAGAACCAACACGTGGAGGTTCCAAAAAGGGAATTCCCTTAGTCCATGGCTAAAGAAGGTTGGCATCCTTCAATTAACCCCAATTTTACCAAAAATCCCAACTTTAACCCTTTGATCCCTAAACTTCTCCCAAATTACTAAATTGCCCCTATAACCTTAATTTTGAGCAAAATTCCCAAAATTACAAAAATTCCCAAATCTTCTCCAAAACATCATTTCAAAATGTTCCTCACCATCAAAATTGAACAAGACACCCTAAATCTACCAAAATTTTCCAAAATACCATCAAATAACCAAAATTACCTAAAAGCTCCTTAAAATCCAAAAATTCCAAAAATTTCCAAATCCTTAAAGGTATTCCTAAAACCCTTTGAACTACTCCCATGAGCTTAATTTGACCAAATTGAACCAAATTGACCAAAAGACCCCAAATTGCCCCTTAAGGCCCAAATTCACAAATCACCTCCAATGTCCACTCAATTGACTCTAATTTTCCCAAATTTCAATCCTAAACTCAAATTCACCATGTCTAAACTTAATGTAAACCAAATTCATGCCCAATTTGACCCTATTTCAAACTCAATTTCTAGCCCAATCAAAGAATCCCCAATTTTGGCCACATGACCCAATTCCCCCAAATTGAACCTCTTAGCCAAGTCAATTTCCCCAAAATTGATTTCTAAACTTTTTCTAACATTCCTACACACCAAATTGATCTTCCAGTTGACCCAAATTTAAGCCTAAACCTCATCCAAATCTATTTGAAGTCAAAATCCCCAAATTTGTCTCAAATGTGTCATATGCTTTAGTCACCAAATTGAATGCTCTAACCCTAAAATTTCCACCCAAGTTTTATCCAAAACACTTCATGACATTCCCCTAGACAATTGGAACCATCAATTTAACCACTCAACCTAAATTCAAGCATAAACCAAGTTAGCCCAAATTGACCAAATGTCAAAATTCCACCAAATTGACCTTCCAAATCAATTCAAAATCACTCTAATCTTTTTATAAACTCTTAATGATAATCATACACACCAATTTGACCAATCAATTGAACCCGAACCAAGATCAAACCTGACCTAGCCCAACTTGAACCCAAAGTGAACCAAATTGAACCAAGATCCAAAAGTCACCCAAGCCTAGCCAAATTGACCAAACCAAGCCTCCTACAGCCATCAAGTGGACCCTAAAAAGCACCCTAGATCCACTTAGCCCAACTTACTTGGGTCATAGAGTAAGGGTCCCTTAATTTAGGGGATCTCATCCCATTTATGGTTAAACCATGAAGATCTCTTACCCCAAAGCCATCACCACTCAAGTTAGGCCCAGTTTGTTTGCGCTTTTTTGGGTGCGACGCGACCATCTGCCGCAAAGTTTTTTTCGCGGCACTGTTTGTTTTACGGCTTTGAGTCCGTTTGAAGCTGAAGTAGGTGAAAAGAGGGCAGCAGAATCGACCTCGCGGCCCAGCATTCACCACGCCAATATTCAGAATTGCCCTGGCAAACTCCAAGCATTCTTCCCAAGCCTCGTCGTCCAAGAATCGAAGCCCGCAGCCCTAGCGATCCTTCCCTCATAGTCCCGCACCATCTTCTTTGCCGTCCCATTTGTTCATAGTCGCCCTCGCCGTCTCGCTTGTTCTTTTTCACCCTCGACGTCCCATTTGTTCGTCGTCGCCCTCGCTGTCTCACTTTTTCATCGTCGCCCTCACCGTCCCGCGCCATCTTCTTCGAAATCGCCATCTGGTTTTGGGATCTTGCTCTGATGATTTATTTTTTGGTGATGTGAGTAATCTTTCTAATTTGCGTCACTTAAAAATTGTCTCAAGAACTAAACCAGTTTAGTGTTAGGGATGAGAATGGTTATAGAATTAGGGAGTTGGAACATATGAGCAAGCTGCACAAATTAAAGATACATTTTCTGCTATTGCTTCAGAACGAAAGGCCCTAATTCTTCCTTCTACAATGAATTTGTACCTGTTTTTATTTGTAAATACATAAGAGTTGTTTTTTATAAAATCATAGATTATTATCAATTTATTATCTTATTATGGTTAGAGGTATATAAAGGCTATTTGGTTACATTAATTTGTTAGAGATGCATATGTTTAACGATACAATTTTTTCTATAGTTTAAACAGTATCAAATATATCAAATATATCGTGTCACAGTTCTGTGTTAGACAGTTTTAAGAAACATGGGTGGTTTAGTCATTTTCACAGGAAAAGCTGCCCCGCAGCTATTTTCACACAGCTGAACCAAACAGACAACCAACTTCCCCACAGCTACTTCCCTGCAGCAGCTTTCTGGGGCAGCGCAGCTGCAGCTGAAAAGCTGAGAAGCTGTAGCTGCACCAAACAGGCCCTTAATCACCTTAATGTCCTGACCACCTGACCACCTGACCACCTGAGCACCTCCTCTGTGATGCACAAAAAATAAGTTTAATTTTTCATAAATATTTTGTACTCATTTTTTATGAGATTGCACTTTAAAGGAAGATATTTTTCATGTTTTGTTATAGGTATGATGATTTTAGGTAATTGGAGCAAAAAAAGTGAAATGGAAAAAATTTGGAGCAAAAAAGATAAAAACCATATTTTTGAAGTTCTGGCGTCGACAGTGCCCAAACGGATGCCGACGGCGTGTTTTCCTAGAAAGCAGGGAATTAAATGGCGCAATAGGCTGCTGATGGCTCCTTGGCCAGCAGTGTTCCCAACAAACGCCACATGAGACATACATCAGACGAGGTCGGACAATAGTAGAATGGTTAAACAAGAATTACTTTTTCAGAGACCCACTGTGGCAAAGATGTTCCAAGGTCTGATAAAGATGCCAAAATTCATACTACCAGAGCCAAAAAAGCCAAAGAAGGTTGGCAAGAAGGATTATCCCCAATACTGTCCATACCATCAAATGCTCGACCATACCATAGAAAACTGCTTTAGCTTGAGGGATTGACTTGAGAATAATTTCAAAAGTGGACATTGAACCGACCCTGCGCTTTAAACCAATTCAAAGTTACTTTAGTAACTATTTAATATTTTAATCTTTTAATTGCAGGGTTACTTTCAAACACAAGTATACGTATCGTTCAAGTAATACATGGCTCTAATGGAGTCCTGTATATCGATCCCACATGGATAATATAGAGGCTACGGACTTAAGATTATAAAAATCAATTCAGAATTACAACTAAATTGAAATGCCTATCTGTCACTAATATGCAATCGATAAGAAACTTATATTAAAACCTAGTTTTACTAACAATTTACTAATACTACTAAAGTTAAGTTCAAATATAGATAATAGCAAGAATCTTTCTCCTTAGTTAAGATATTTAAGTGAAATGATAATTATAATTAGTTTTAATGTGTTGTGCCAAATAAGAGCATACCTATTCTTTACCCTTTGGTCTAGGTATTAAGAACATTGACTAATCCTATACTTGGATTACTGATTCTGCGACTAGGCTGAGAGGATACCGGCTCTCACTTCGGAGCTCCCACGTTCCCCTCACCTGAGGGCTAACAATCTACATATCAACACCCAATCAATAGGACCGAATTGAGAATTTTAGCCTGTCACTCTAAAATCTCCAATTCTACACATGATAATTATATTTCCCTATTAATTTGCACTTCTCAATACAAGGATTTACCCGTCTACCTTGCAAAAAGAATTGTGATACATACAAGTTAAGAGTTCTTAGCCCACAGTCAGGTCCTAACAATTCTTCACTAATTTTAATGCAAATGCCCAATTCGTATAGTAAATTAAGTTTAGGTATAGTACCATCACAACTTCTTTTATAATTTATTTAATAGACTAATTATATAATCATTTCACAAAAAAACATCGAAACCACGAGAAAGATAGAACAACTACTTAGAATTCATGAAGAGGATGCAATCAAACTTAGATTTCATAAAATAAAATAAAGTTTTACACACTAAAAACAAATAAACACTACTTATCTTAAACTCCTCCCCAAGCAAACTCCTCGAAGTTTCTCTAGATCTTTTCCTTGGAATTCTCCTTTGAAACATCAATGTGGAAGAGTACTCTCACTTCCCTTCCACTCTTACAATCCCTCGAAGAATTCCTTACAATTTTTCTATTTGAACTCACTACTCACTAAATTAAACTCACTAATGGACTCTCTTTACACTATGGACTCACTAACAATTACTTTTGAGATCAGAAGAAGAGTCCTTTTTTTGGCTAAAATTTGTTCCTTTTAAAGTTGTAGAAGAGTATCTAAGGGTTGCGAAGGCACCCCTTTGAAAATCGTCCAAATTCGACGTATTTCTGGAAAGATCCGTCGAGGCCGCCGTCGGCGGCCTCGATCCGTCATCGGCGACCTTCTAAAAACCATGCATTTGAACTGACCCCGCCGTTGACGGCCTCGATCTGTACCATCGGCGGTCCCCCTTGTAATTAATTCTGAACTCTCGGGAAAATCATGCCGTCGGCGGCCTCGATCGCGCCGTCAGTGGCCTCGATTGCGCCGTCGACAATCTAGGTCAAATTTGCATTATTTTGTCCTTTTTGCTCCAAATCCACTAATTTTTGCATATTGCCATTCCTTTGTTCTTAATTCTTCATACCTGCATAAAAACACCAAAAATAACTTTCTTTAAAGTACAATATCATCAAAAATCAGTGTAAAATAAGCATGAAAATCTTGACCTTTTTCTCTTGGGTTAGACATGTAGTGATCCTGAAGGATTATCTAAGAAAACCCGAAAAGGGTTCTGTAAATATAATTTCAGAGGATTGAATTGTCACCTAAACCAAGCCTTCTATAGCCATCAAGTGGACCTTAGGATCCACCTTAGATTCAATTAGCTCAACATACTTGGGTCATAGACCAAGGGTCCTTTAATTTAGGGGATCTCCTCCTATTTATGGTTAAACCATGAAGATCTCTTACCCAAAGCCATCACCACTCAGGTTAATCACCTTCATGGCCTGCTCACCTGACCATTGAGCACCTCCCCTATGATGCACCAAAAATATATTTGAATTTTCATATATATTTTGTACCCATTATTTATGAGATTTCACTTTAAAGGAAGATATTTTTCATGTTTTACTATAGGTATGATGATTTTAGGCAATTGGAGCAAAAAAAAGTGAAAAGGAACAAATTTGGAGCAAAAAGATAAAAACCATATTTTTGAAGTTTTGGCGTCGATAGCGCCCAAATGGACGCCGACGGTGCATTTTTCCAGAGAGCAGGAATTAAATGGTGCAATAGGCCACTAATGGAGCCTTGACCAACAGTGCTCCCAACAAACACCGCATCAGATAGAAATTAGACGAGGTCGGACAATAGTAGAATGCTTAAACAAGAATTACTCCTTCAGAGGCGATGCTGTGGCAAAGATGTTCTGAAGTTTGATAAAATGTCAGAATTCATACTACCAGAGCCAAAAAAGCCAAAGATGGTTGGCAAGAAGTATCACCCCCAATACCGTCCATACCACCGGATGCTCGGCCACACCATAGAAAACTGCTTTAGCTTCAGGGATTAGCTTGAGAATAATTTCAAAAGTGGACATGAAGTGATCCCAAAGGATTATCTAAGAAAACCCGAAAAGGGTTCTTTAAATATGATTTCAGAGGATTTAATTGACTTCTACATGAAAACACCAGATTTCGAGGAAACAAGTGATGTTTCTCAAGAATCCCCAGTTGATCTTAAAGTTCTCAAAGGATTGCCGATTGAGTCTGCCTTGGAAAAGCTCCGAACTGAAATTGCACAACTATTTGAAGATTAGAAAGAAGATACTGAGGATGAAGATTACGGCCTAGCATATTACACGAAAATCAATGTCATTGAAAAGAAGGCCACACCATCCTCATGCGACGCTCCCTTACCCACTGAGGAGAATGCCGTGGATGCATTTTAAAAGGAAATTCAACAGCGGGATGAACAAATAAGTCAAATGAAGAAACAACTGGAAGAGATAGTGATCGTTATGGCTACAATTCAAGGGCAGTTGCAGTTGTCGGCATATTTTTAGGGTTGTGTGTTTTATTTTGAAAAGTGGTCTCCTAACAGAAGTTGTTGGCGAATTTAAATTTTAAATTTGATTTAAATATATATAATTTAGAAAGTAGTATTTGATTTTGAAAATAATTTTTAAATTTGAAAGTTTTAAGATATGAGATTAAACCGATCTCACATCCCCAAATAGTTTATATAAACGAGCACCGCGCCACAAACCGTATATCTATCCCTAAGGATAGTACTACACCGCTCGATGGTGAGGCTCGATCAAATAAACTAGAAGTTTTGTGACATCCGTTTGGTCCGCGAACCAATTTTATAAGCCGACAAATTCCCTCGCTTAATATGAAAGTATCAAACAGGGTTTATATTACTCGGGTTCTTTAAAATTCCCTATAAGGGCAAGCCCCTATAGTTAATTACATCTTAAGTGACGGAATCACTTAAGAAAACTCTCGATAATAATCAATAACTCGCTTTCAAGAATTTCAAAGTTTAAGGTTTTCAAAGATTGAATTTTGGAATTTCAATAGGAATGGATCAAACTTGAACATTTTGTTTTGTGAATCCAAAGGAAGAAAGGTAGGAGAAATCACTGATTCGAAGTGAACTTCGGTAATTTCCCGACTATCCTATCGTTTGGCTTGAGTTTAGGAAAGTCCTAATACTTATTTAAATGTTTTGATCTTGCCAATTTTAATTAATTAGGACTTATATTTGTATGATAAAATCAAACAAATAAACTTAGAAGATGTGAGGGTTTATTGTCGTATCGGACGACTACCTCGGAATCCTAAGACCGGTTAGAGCTTAATTTGCATAAAATGATTATGCAAGTGCCTAACGAAAAGGTCGAGGATTTATGTTGCACTGATGCAAGCTACCTCGAAGTCCTATGGCTTTGTTGTTTAATTCTAAGAATGTTCTGTCGAAGTAGGTTCAAGTTTTGTTGATGACGATGGCCGTGCTGCCCACCATGCTCCAAGCTCCTTGTTGTTGCAGAGGTTTAGTTTTAGAAATCATAAATCAGGGGATGAGAAAAGTATTTTGGTTTAGAGAAAATCTTAATTTTCCAAGTGTTTTTTACGTTTTAATTAAAACAAATCTTAAAGTTGATTATAACGACACCTGCTAAGATCCCACGGTTCCATCCTTCCGCATCATTATTTTTATCGGATTCACTTAGTCCGGATGAATTCGCTAAACTCAACCGAATGAGTTCCACACTTTCATTTAGACCGTGGGAAATCCCGTTAGCAACACGTAGGTTACATCATCCGAGGTATTCCCGATCATCCAACAGTGACGTTTTGATTTAGTTGCAATTGTAGTTTTGTGTTCTGTTTGTGATTAAATTTCGAGTTGTTTTATATTTTGAAATGTTGTGGCGTGAATTTTATCTTGCAATGACTTTTAACTTAATTTTGGTTTCAGCTTTAGTGGACTATCCTAAAGGTGTGGGTTTTCATGCAACTCGTTGTTTTATCATGCAAGAAAAGTAAAGTGCATTCGCAATAAAGTAAATCGCAAGAAAATAAATTGCAAGAAAGTAAATCGCAATAAAATAAAAGCGTACCTTGAGGGTCTTCCCGTCATCCCAAGCTGCACTTAAAACACAATTAGAATATTTAAGCAAGTTCCTAGTAAAGCTAAGGGAAGGGTTATGGTTTTCTACCAAATTCCTAACCCTATAGTCTAGTCATCTCTTATGACGTCTGGGTTCTTCGTGTTTTGGTTTAAAGACGATTTTCTTCATCAAAGAACAATTAAGTCCAATTGTTCTTATAAATATCCTATCATATCGAGGAAGTGCTTAAGAAGAATCTTAAACATCTTTTCAATATTTCTAGGATTGCTTTTAAGTCCAAATGAATTTAATTATATAAATGAATCGATCGTCCGAGGTTTTCAAGTCTTGTTAACTTGCTCAGATGAATTAGGACATTTGAATATCCTATGAGTGAAGTAAGCACTTCATTTAATGTTTCATTTAGGAGTTATAATAATCAAAGCTTTCAAGGGTAAATTAAGTATTCAAATGATTTGATTTTAGTTAAAGGGTTTAAATTTGAATAGTGTTCAAGTTGCTTTACATTTATTTCCTTTATGTCTTAAGTGATGTTATATTTAATTTAATTTAATTTAATTGAGTTTTAATTTAACTTAATTTAATTGAGTTTTAATTTAGTTTAATATAGTTCAATTTAATTTGATTTGGTGTTTAATTAATTTGATTTGATTTAATTTAATTTAATTATTTAATTTAATTTAATTTAATTTAATTGTTTAATTTAATTTAATTTAATTTTAATTATTTAATTTAATTTAATTTAATTATTTAATTTAATTTGATTTAATTGTTTAATTTAATTTAATTTAATTATTAAATTTAATTTAATTTAATTTAATTTTAATTTAATTTTAATTTAATTTAATTTAATTTAATTTAATTTAATTTAATTGATTTAATTTAATCCAATTTAATTTACTTAATTTAATTTAATTTTTAATTTAGTTTTATCTTTAATTTTAATTGAAATTTTTTGAAAGAGTTTAATAATTTAATTAAGTTTTTTAATATTTTGAATTTGAATTATCATTTTAATTAAGAGTTGAATATTAATGAGATGATTAATTTAGGGATTTTTAAATTAAAGAATAAATCTCTTCCTAATAAATATCCCTTATTTTAATGATTCCAATTTTATTATTCTTCCAAATTTAATCCATTATTTAATTAAAGTTTAATCATTTTGAAAGTTATTTAATGGGTTTCTACCCTTTAATTATTTAAATTTCAATCATCCAAATCAGATTAAGATCAAATGTTTTACTTGTTGATTTTTTTTTTATTAAACCTAAAGTTTTAATTAAAGGTTAAAAGTTTAATTACCATTTTACCCTTTAAGCTTAATAATTTCATAACTCACTAAATTGAACTTAAATGAACTTGAAATTTTTATGTGACTTCACTCATATGTCAATAAAGACATGAGAGGAGAAAATGTGATTTTTCTGTATTTAATTTATTTATATAATTATTTTTGGTGGAAAATAGTAGATTTTCAAGGAAAATTTGATAACATGACCAAAGGAAAGTTTCTGTCCTTAAGAAAATTAGGGGACATTCCTAATGACCAGAGAAGCACTTGGACCAATTTTGGTGATTTTTTGAATTATATTATTTTTATTACAATTATTTTGAGTTTTGGAGTGTTAATTAATTTAAAAATAAAATAAATGTTGAAAAATGAATTTTATATTTTTCAAAAATCTCTCTGATATCAAGGAAACCAGAGAATCAAATTTTGCAATTTTCTGATTTTTCTATGATTTATTATAATTATTTTAGTGAAAATGCTAGAAAATACATTTTTTTAATTTTAAAATTACCCTAGTGGCTTTAAAATTCAATATCTCACTAAATAGACTTAGGAAAAATGTGGGATTTGTTCCTAAGTGATTAAAATTCAAAATTTGACATTTTGGTGAATTTTATTATTTTTTGTGATTTTTATTATTTTTTAATTATTAAAAATATTAAAATATTATTAAAAATCAACTTTTTTAGAAAATTGAAATTTTAATTTTCTTAGATTCCCCTGATATCAGAGAGGCTCCAAAACCAATTTGGTGAATTTTTGAAAAGTATTTTAAAAGTTATGAATTTTTAAAGTTTAAAATGGCTAAGTGACTTAATCAACCCAATTAGTGGGGCTAACCAAGTCCAATCGACCTCAAATTTTTATGGTAGATTCCTCTGATCCTAAAGGTCAGTGGAGAATCGATTTCAAGTCAATTTGATGCCTCGGTTAACTCTAATTAATTAAAGACCTATTTTGGGTGTTTAAGTCAATTAGGGTTGTTTTGAATGAACTAAGCCAAAATCTATTTTTCCTAGGGTTCTCTCGGTCATAAGGAACATCACCAAATTTTCCTAGAATTTATTTCACAACATGCTATTTACTGGAATTAAAATACTCAAAACAGATGACTCGAACTTGAAAAATCAAGAACTCCTCATAGGATGGCCTCCGACTTTGAAAATTCAGGGAATGTTCCCAAATTCGTAGGCTTCAAAAGCCCTATGGTCTCATGCCATGGTGAATTGTATGCATGCATGGAGAATTAAAACAATGCAGAGAGTAAATAAATTATAAAAAATAAAATACTTCGATGAAATTAAATGATTTCTTTTCCACATTATTCTCCTCTCGTTCACTCGAGCAAGAGGGTATTTTTATTTTATTTTTGTGATTTTTCTACACAAAGATATGGATTTTGAAGCTTAGGGAATTAAATAAATCGTAAAATACCCTATTTATCTATTTATCCACGCGCGCGCCGAAACATCTGCAGCTCCGAAGGGGTACGTGTCGCGCCGTGATCGGGCGCCGCCATCCGAGTCGCCAGCCCGGCCCCGCGGTTCTCACACCGTTTCCTCGGTCCGACGCCATCCGAGCCGTTCGTCCGCGCGTGTATCGAATGGACGCGCATCCGTTCATCGTCCCCAAGTGTTCTCACCCGAGAGCCGTCCACACTAAATCCCTAAGATCTCACTCGATTCTCAATGGATTTTTACGTTCTTATACTGCTATGGATTCGTCTTCGAAGAGACGAACACATCTATACGGCTAACATGCATCGAAACTAAGGCATTTGAAATAGTAGAATCTTCGAAGCTCGGGATGAAGAGTTAGCTCATACCTTGGCTCGTAGAAGTGTGGCTTCAATCCGAGAGTTGTTGCACCTTCGATCGGGTCCTAAGCAAGCTCCAGCATGAAGTCTCCCGGCCTCGGTGAATCGTCCGGATATGATTTCGACCAAGCCCGATCACAAAGCTTCGGAGGCCGGAGCAACCGGGTGGCCCGGAGATGGGGCTTTTGATGGTGGACACCTTCCCTCGGTCCGGTGAAGGTGTAGAGCCAATCAATTCGAGAATTGGCTCACCGTGGAGAAGTGTCCCGGTTTCGGGTGGAATTTCAACTCCGAAATCGAGCTTACGAGAGGAGAAATGGCAGGGGGATTTCACCTGGGATCAAGTGCTCTAAAGGTGGAGAAGGGTCCGGAACAATTTTGCGTAGTTTTGGCAAGGTTTGTGCTTCTCTCCTCATATGGCCGAGAGGGGTGGAGTTTAAATAGAGAGGGTGGAGGGCCTCCCGTGGAGAGTTAGTGGCTCGGGATCAGCTGCTCCGGTGAGGAGAAGATCAGCCATGGTGACCACTGGGATGGGGCAGCTCAACAAGTGAGAATTTCAATGTTGGCTCACATGCGAGCTCTCGGCCATGGTGTTTTCCGGCGGCTCAGGTGGCCGCCGGCTGGCAATGGTCACCATCTTGGTCAGAGTGGGTCGTGGCTGGAGGCTTGTGCAATCAATCGGCAATTGCCATGTGTAAAGGAGTTGGATCGAAGTGGAACTGGGGATGAGCCTATTTTGGGTCCAAATGGGTCAACTCACCTTTTGGGCTTGGTTCACCTCCCCATGGCCTGATTTTGGGCTGAGAGGATCAGCTGGGTCGCCCAAGAGAGAGTGGTGTGGTCTCTATCCATGATGAGGTGGCTAAACATGGTTTAGTGTGCGACATGCTTAAGGTAAAAAAGGCTTAATGAAAGATTAGGAAAGGAGCCCCTCCTTTTACCATTAATGGCATGGTCACATGTCAAGCCTCCCATGGCTTCATGTGGCTTGTCAATGGCTTCGCATGGCTTGTCTTCGCTTCGAGAAAGTCGAGTCAATTTCATAAAAATCGGTTTTAAGAAATTTTTGGTAATTTGATGGGAATTTGGATGAAGCTTCATTTGGAATAATTCAATGATGATTTTAGGACTTAGGTAATGGATTTAATTAAATGGATGACAAATGGAGATGTCATGTGGGCTTTAGTGGTAGATTTGGGCTTTTGAATTTCAAGGAAATGGGCTTTTAGAACGGTTTAAGTGAAGTGGGCTTTTAAGTTTATGAATGTGTTCATGGATGAAAAATTTTTGTAAAAGGTTGGGCCAAATAATTGTTGGGTTTAGCTCATGGATGTGTCATGAGTAACTTGAAGCAAATTTGGGGTAGTTTGGGCTTGAATCGGGTCGGATTCGGATTCTTTTGCGAATGGGCCAATATAGGTCCAAATGGGCCAAGTCGGGCCAATGTTGGGCTAGGGTTGAAATTGATGTAGAATTATTGTTGAGAAGTATTTATGGGAGTGTTTCAAGGAGGTTTTGACTTTGGTTGGGCTTTGATTTTTTGGGGTTTGGGTTCATTTGGGTTAGGTTCTGGGCTTAGGTCAAAAAATGGCCTTAAGGTCAAAAGTGGAATTGGATCCAAATGTCAATCAAATTGGACTTGGATTTGGTCTAGATTGGTATTAGGAATGTTGAATTGAAGTTTAGAATTGAATTGAACCAAAATTGGGGACAATTGGGCAGGTTTGGTTTGACATTGGGTTCACTTAGGGTTAAAATGGGTCAATTTGGGGGTTTTGACAAAAGTAGGGTAAATTGGCAGAATTGGCCCATGGTGTAGTTGGACAAAATGAAATTGGAAATATTTAGGATTTTCTGGAATTTTTTTGGGAATTTTCTGAATTTTTGGATTTTTAGGCCAAGAAGGGTATTTTGGGTATTTGGAGGGTATTGGGGGGTATTTTTGGAATTTTTGGTATTTTTGGGTATGGATGATCAATTTGAATGATGTGGAGATGTTTGGGAATAATTTTGAAGAATTTTAGGTAATTTGGAAAATTTGCAAAAATTTGGGTAATTTCATGGTTTTGTAGGTTTAGTAGGTGTAGGATCTCGGGGTCAAAAATCGAAAATTTGGGAAATTGAAGATTGGGTGAATTTAGGTGAAAAGAAATCATTTTGGTTGAGCCATGAAACCATTTCAAGCCCATATGAGCCATGAAGGGACTCATTTCGAGGCATTCACTATGTTGTTCCTAACCCTCTTAGCCAGCGGCTTAGGGGTTAAGGACCATCCATGTGAATCACCTACATGAGTCGGGAGGTTAAGTTGGGTATGGGTGTGGTTTTAGGAGGTGTGTGGAAATGTAGTGTGTAAGTGTAGTGTATAAGTGTAATGTGTGTGTAAGTCGCCCCTTCACTGCACTGAGCCACCTGTAGGGGCCCTAAGGCCAAAGAGTCCTATAGAACTCATCCTTTAAACTTCCATATTCGATTTCAACCCTCTAGGTGATTAGGGGTCTATAGTCAAGTTTGTGGAGTTTGCAGGGAGTTTAGAAGTGGTTTAAATTTCTAAAAGGCGGGTCCCAATTCTAGTCCTCTAAGATAGTCAAAGGAAAAGCCTAAGGCTAGATCCTAAGCACTAAAAAGAAGAAAGGAAGACCTCATCAAAAATGAGGTCAACAGCAGTTGCCACGAATAGTAGCTCCAGAGGCAAATCGACCAGATATTGTTCACATTGTTGATGAAAAAAATAGTTCACCTCGAACGAGTAGCTGAAAAGGGATTCAGTTCAAGATCTGATACCAGAAAGTGACATTAAACAAATGGTGGAACAACAGGTGAGAGAAGCAATGGCTCGATCAAAAACAGAGTCATCAGTTCCAAAGGGTAGACCTTACCCAGAGGAGTTTGATGTCATCCAATACCTTAAGGGCTTCATATCACCTTTGTTCAGAACCTTCGACGGGATTGGAAACCCCCGACAGCATGTTGTACACTTTCGAGCAAGTTGCTGCAACGCTGGGGCTAGTGATGCACTATTATTCCAACAGTTTGTGAGCAGTCATTCATGAATCGCTTTTGACTGGTACGTAGAATTACCTTACGGTTCAGTAAATACTTTCATAGAAATGGAGAATTTTTTTGTTAAGCGCTTTGTCAGAGTTTAACACCACATTACTATAGGCAGTCTAGTTGAAGAGAAGCAGAAGACATATGAAACATTGGTGGAGTACATCATACATTGGAGAAATCTTAGCATGAGGTGTGAACCACAGCTCCAAGAGCAACACACAATTGAGATTCTTCTAAAGAGCATCCATGGTCCAGTAGGCTTCTTACTCAAGGGACTTACAATTAAGACTTTCGAGAAGCTACTTAGCAAAGCCGAGAATCTTCAAGAAGAAGCTAAACAACTTGGCTTTCTTGGAAAAGCCGAGGAGATGGAGTCAGTAAGGACATTTTAGAAGAAATCTGGAATAGTTGCAGTGGTTAACATGAGCATGAGACAGTTACAAGTACAAGCCGAACAACCTTGACAGAGCTACCAACGTCCTCGGCAGAATGGTCAGTGATTGTTTCAGTAGATACACTACCAAACAGATGAAAGATAAGTCCCGATCATGACCGATCAATCAAACAAGATATACTCTTTTAAAGATGAAGCAGCTAAAAGGATGTGTCACAATCTGATCAAGAATCCTGAGTTCAGGTTACCCATATCAAAGAGACCGGATGAGATTAGCAAGAAAGGACATTCGAGATACTGCCCGTACGACAGGTTCATTAGACATACTATAGAGGAGTGTTGCAGTTTCAAAGACTGACTTGAGGAGAACTTCAAGAATGGTAACATAACAATTCTGGAAGAATATGTGAAAAGAACCTGAAAAAGGTTCTATCAATATGATTTCGATTGATCTGTTTTGTGCCAACTGACTCCTACGCAACTGGCCACAAATGGGATGCCTTTTGACTACTATTGTACTACTACAATCAGTGTAAAGGGATTTTAGTAGGATTAATGTTTGTCTGTCCCATCCCTCCCATTGCTATGAATAAAAAGAAAAGTGTTTTTGTTTAGAATTGTTCAATATTTGGAAAGTTCATCACCCTAAAGGAAAATTTGGATATTTTAATAAGACCATGACTTCAGAAAAGAATGAAATTAATGCCCTAATAACTGTGTCCTTCACTTTAAAGAATTCGGACTAGGTCCTAAGTAGATTTTAAAATGAAATATTTTGCTTAAAATATGAGTAATTGACTCGAGATATCACAAGCCTCTTAATTTTCTATCATGTGACTATGTCCAGACTTTCAAATAAGTTATAATATCACATGATTCATGTTAATGAACATTTCAGAATTATTAATTAGGGGAGTTTCTACATTCAAAATCTTTAACAGAAATATGTCTTACCAGATACAGTAACTCTCATAAACAAAAGGAGTAAAAGAAAAAGACCTAGAAACTGTTTTGTGAAAGTCAAACTGAGGAGAAGCTTGAGGTGAGCACAAAATCAAAAATTGGTGTTCCAATTCAGACATTCAAAATCTTTAACATGTGCTCCAGATATAGTAACCCTCAATGAAAAAGAAAAAAAAATGAGCAAATAGCTTAATAAAAAAAAGAGAGAGGAAATAAGAAGACTCCCTGAGAAGAAGCTTGAGGCAAGCATATAACCATAAATTAGTGTCTTAATCCTCCCCCGATTAATAAAACTTAAAAGACTATCTTAAGGATGTTCTTCTAATATTATGCTTTAAAAAGATTTGAGTGATTTTATGCCTTTTGGTCAGTCATTAATTGGCTCAGAAATATCGTTGGACAGTGAAAATCATTTTGATCACGTGAGCGGAAATTCTGAAATCTGCTTAGGTCCAGAAAGAAGGAATTAAATAAAAGGGCTATGTTATTAGCAATTAATGGAAATTTGAACCTGAAGTCATAACCTTTAATGCTTAGAAGATGCAATGCCAACGTCAATTCAAGAAGTGTCAGAGCGACTTCCTAAAGAAAACTTGGACAGTCCTTACAAATTAATGGCAAAGAATGACAACTACTACAAACGAAGATACGAAGTTACAGTCTCTTCAGCTGTGGTGATCTTATAAATAACACATCTTTATGTGTACGTAAAAGAATATAATTCTGATAGCACCTTAAAGAGTGGGTTATTCTTTACATGTGCTTCCCGTCAGTGAACGATAACTTGAGCTGTACTGCTCATTGTGATGTTTCAAAGACATCCTTGTTCTACGAAGCATCAGTGCTGTGCTTGTCTAAAACTAGGCCTAAATCTTAAAACAAATACAAAAATATAAAACTCAATATCAAACAAAATAAAAGTCAATATCAAAATAAAACTTTGCATCTTGCATTTTACTTTTCATGCATCTCTGCACAAACCCTTTTTAACAGATTCTTGCATTGCATAAGTTCCACAAATTCCTCCAAAAAATTTAAAATTCAAATTCTAGAGGTTGAGGATTTCACATCCGACACCCCATTATTTTGGGAGACCTCCCTATCACAATGATTCAAATTCAAATGTCAAATTTTAGAGGTTGAGAATTTCACATCTGACACCGTATTACTTTAGGAGCACTCCTTATCACAACGATTCAAATTCAAATTTCAAATTCTAGAGGTTGAGGATTTCACATCCGACAACGCATTGCTTTAGAAGCCCTCCTTATTACAATGATTCAAATTCAAATTTCAATTTCTAGAGGTTGAGGATTTCACATCTGACACCGTATTGCTTTAGAAGCCCTCCATATCGCAATGATTCAAATTCAACATTCAAATTCTAGAGGTTGATGATTTCACATCCAACATCGCATTGCTTTTGGAGCCCACCCTATCACAATGATTCAAATTCAAATTTCAATTCTAGAGGTTGAGAATTTTACATCCGACACCGCATTGCCTTAGGAGCCCTCCCTATCGCAATGATTCAAATTCAAATCTTAAATTCTAGAGGTTGAGGATCGCGACATCTGACACTGTGTTGCTTTAGGATCCTTTCCCATCACAGTGGTTCAAATCAAGTTTCTAAAATCAAATCTCAGCATAAATTGATTCTTTATAATCTCTCGCATTCCAAACTCTCAAAGAAATCTCTACAATTTTGTAATCTTACAAGCTTTCAAGTCTCCTTAAATCCGATGAATTCTACAAATATCCATACATCTTACACAAACTGCACAGTCTCTAATCAAATTCCTCTAAGATTGATGTCAATTCCTCAAGTTTCCATACATTTCTATACAGTTTCCATACATTCTCTACATGTCATACATTTTTAGCATCGGTGCATGGTTGTCCGATTCCTTACATTTACCTTACATTTCCCTACATTTTCCATACAGTTTCTATATATATCCTACATGTCATACATTCTAGGATCTGTGTAGGGTCGTCCGATTCCTTACATTTACCTTACATTTCCCTACATTTTCCATACATTCCCTACATGTCATACATTCTAGGATCAATGCAGGTTCGTCCGATTCCTTACATTTACCTTACATTCCCCTACATTTTCCATACAGTTTCCATATATTCCCTACATGTTATACATTCTAGGATCGGTGCAGGGTCGTCCGATTCCTTACATTTACCTTACATTTCCCTACATTTTTCATACAGTTTCCATATATTCCCTACATGTCATACATTCTAGGATCAGTGTAGGGTCGTCCGATTCCTTACACTCACCTTACATTTTCCTACATTTTCCATACAGTTTCCATATATACCTAGATGTCATTGTCGGCATATTTTTAGATCATATGTTTTGAAAAGGGGTCGCCTACAGAAGTTGTCAGTGAATTTTTTAATTTAATTTAAATATATAATTTGAAAGTTAGTATTTGATTTTAAAAATAATTTTTAAGTTTAAAAAAATTTAAGATATGAAATTAAACCGATCTCACATCCCAAATAGTTTATATAAACGAGCACCGCACCACAAACCGTACATCTATCCCGAAGAATGTACATATCGCTCGATGATGGGGCTCGATTAAATAAACTAGAAGATTTGTGACATCCGTTTGGTCTGTGAACCAATTTTATAAGCCGACAAATTTTCCTGCTTAATATAAAAGAAGTAAGCAGGGTTTATATTATCTGGGTTCTTAAAGTTCCCTATAAGGGCAAGCCCCTATAGTTAATTACATATTAAATGACGGGAATCATTTAAGAAAACTCTCGATAATGATCAGTGGTTTTGCTCTCAAGAATTTCAAAGCTTAAGGTTTTCAAAGGATTGGATTTTGGAAATTTCAAGAGGGATTAGCTCAAATTCGGAACAGTTTATTTCAAGAATCCAAAGGAAGAGAAGTAGGAGAAGCTGAGGATCCAAGAAGAACCTTGGCAACCTCTCAAACTATCCTATTGTTTGGCTTCAATTTGGGAGTTTATTTAATGTTTCAATCCTGCCAATTTTAATTAATTAGGACTTATATTTGTATGACATAATCATACAAATAGCCTCGAAGATGTGAGGGTTTATGTCATACCAAACGACTGCCTCAGAGTCCTAAGACCGGTTAGGGCTTAATTTGCATAACATGATTATGCAAATGCCTAACGAAAAAATTGAGGATTTATGTTGCATTAGGCAAACTACCTCGAAATCCTATGGCTTGGTTATTTAATTCTAAGAATAGTTTAGCTGAAGTAGACACAAGTTTTGCTGACGACGATGGCCGTGCTGTCCACTATGCTCCAAGCTCCTTGTTGTTGCAGAGGTTTAGTTTTAGAAGTCATTGTCGGCATATTTTTTAGGTTGTGTGTTTTATTTTGAAAAGGGGTCGCCTAACAAAAATTGTTGGCGAATTTTAGA
Source organism: Papilionanthe hookeriana x Papilionanthe teres (assembly GCA_022702705.1). Classification (NCBI taxonomy): domain Eukaryota; kingdom Viridiplantae; phylum Streptophyta; class Magnoliopsida; order Asparagales; family Orchidaceae; genus Papilionanthe; species Papilionanthe hookeriana x Papilionanthe teres. The sequence continues at coordinate 137,944,414 of CM040427.1, read as the reverse complement.
TTTTAAATTTAATTTAAATATGTATATATGGTTTGGAAAGTAGTATTTGATTTTGAAAATAATTTTAAGTTTGAAAATTTTAAGATATGAAATCAAACTGATCTCACATCCCAAATAGTTTATATAAACGAGCACCGCACCACAAACCGTGTATCTATCCCTAAGGATAGACACACCGCTCGATGGTAGGGCTCGATTAAATAAACTAAAAGATTTCGTGACATCCGTTTGGTCTCGCGAACCTATTTTATAAGCCAAAAAGTTCCCCGCTTAATACAAAGGAATTAAACGAGGTTTATATTACTCGGGTTCTTAAAGTTCCCTATAAGGACAAGCCCCTATAGTTAATTACATCTTAAATGAAGTGAATCATTTAAGAAAACTCTCGATAATGATCGTGGTTTCGCTCTCAAAAATTTCAAAGTTTAAGGTTTTCAAAGGATCGAATTTTGGAAATTTCGATAGTGAATAACTTCAAATTTGGAACATTTTATTTTAGGAGTCCAAAGGAAGAGGAGTAGGGAATTTGAGGATCCAAGAGGAATCTTGGCAACTTCCCGACTATCCTATTGTTTCGCTTCGAGTTTAAGAAAATCCTAATATTATTTGATATTTCAATTTTGCCAATTTTAATTAATTAGACTTATTTTCGTATGACATAATCATACAATCGACCTAGAAAATGTGAGGGTTTATGTCGTACCGAACAACTACCTCGTAGTCCTAAGACCGGTTAGTGGCTTAATTTACATGACATGATCATGCAAATGCCTAACGAAGAGTCGAGGATTTATGTTACACTAGGCAAACTACCTCGAAGTCCTATGGCTTCGGTTATTTAATTCTAAGAAAGTTTTGCTGAAGTAGACTTAGGTTTTGCTGATGACGATGGCCGTGCTGCCCACCATGCTCTGAGCTCCTTATTGTTGCAGAGGTTTAATTTTAGAAGTCATAAATCAAGAGATGAGAGAAGTGTTTTGGTTTAGAAAAGTTAAAAATTGAGATGGTTTAATGTTTTAATTAAAACAAATCTTAAAGTTGATTAAACAGAACCGATTAAGATCCCACAGTTCCGTCATCTCGGCACGGTTATTTTTATCGAATTCACTTAGTCCAGATGAATTTGCTAAACTCAACTGAATGAGTTCCGCACTTTCATTTAGACGGTGGGAAATGCCGTTAGCAACACGTGGGTTACATCATCCGAGGTATTCCCGATCATTCAACGAGACGTTTTAGTTTAGTTGCAATTGTAGTTTTGTGTTCGTTTCGCGATTAAATTTTGAGTTGTTTTGTATTTTGAAATGTTGTGGCGGTGATTTTTATCTTGTAATGACTTTTAATTTAGTTTTGGTTTTAATTCAGGGACTATCCTAAAGGTTTTGGTTTTCATGCAACAGTTGTTTATCATACAAGAAAGGTAAAGTGCATTTGCAATAAAGTAGATTGCAATAAAATAAAAGCGTACCTGGAGGGTCTTCCCGTCATCCCAAGCAGCACTTAAAACACATGTTAAGTCATTTAAATATCCCAACAAGTACCTAGGTAAAGCTAAGGGAAAGGTTTTGGTTGTCTATCAAAGTCCTAGTCCTATAGCTATTCATCTCCTATGACGTCTAGGTTCTTCTATTTTGGTTTAAGGACGATTTTCTTCATCAAAGAACAATTAAGTTCAATTGTTCTTATAAACCTCCTATCATATTGAGGAAGTGCTTAAGACGAGTCTTAAGCATCTTTTCAATACTTCTAGGATTGTTTTAAGTCAAAGAGAATTTAATTATACAAGTGAATTAATCATCCGAGAGTTTAAGTTTTGTTATCTTGCTCAGTAAACATAGGACATTTGAATATCCTATAAGTGAGGTAACACTTCACTTGATGCTTCATTTAAGAGTTATAATATTAAGAGCTTTAAAAGGGCAAATCAACCCATTAAGTATTTTAATGATTTAAACTTAATGATTTAATTTTAATTTTGATTTAATTATAGAAAATTAGTTTAAGTTTTGAATAATGTTCAAGTTATTTTAGGTTTAATTCTTAACGATTTAGGTTTGTTATTAAATGATTTTAATTTAATTTAATTCAATTTAATTCAATTTTTTAATTTAATTTAATTTAATTTAATTTAATTTAATTTAATTTAATTTCAATTTAATTTCAATTTAATTCAATTTAACTTCATTTTAATTTAATTTAATTTAATTCAATTTAATTTTAATTTAATTTAATTTAATTTTTAATTTAATTTCAATTTAATTCAATTTAATTTTAATTTCAATTTAATTTTAATTTAATTCAACTTAATTTTTATTTTAATTTAATTTAATTTAATTTAATTTTAATTTAATTTCAATTTCATTTCAATTTTAATTTAATTTAGATTATTCTTCTAATTTTCTTTTTAAGTATTATTGAAGTGATTTATTTAGGGATTTTTAAATTCAAGAATAAATATCTTCTTAAATAATATCCCCACTTTAATAATTTCAATTTTCCATTAATCTTCCAAATTTAATTAATTAATTGATTAAGGTTTACTTTAAATAATCTTGAAAGTGATTGATGGGTCTCTACCCTTTAATTATCTAAATTTCAATCATCCAAAATCAGTTTAAATCAAATATTTTACCCTCCCCTTTTATTAAGCCTAAAGTTTTAATTAAGAGTTAAAATTTTAATTACCATTTTGCCCTTCAAGCTTAATAATTCTATAACTCACTAAATTAAGCTCAAATGAACTTGAAATTTTTATGTGACCTCACTTACATGTCAATCAAGACATTAGAGGAGAAAATGTGATTTTTCTGTATTTAATTTATTTATGTAATTATTTTTAATGGAAAATAGGGGTTTTCAAGGAAAATTCAATAACATGACCAAGGAAATGTTTTTGTCCTTAATAAATTATGGGATGTTCCTAATGACTAGAGGACCATTTGGACCAATTTTGGTGATTTTTTTAATTATATTTTATTTATTAGAATTATTTTGATTTTTGGAGCATTAATTAATTTTAAAATAAAATTAAAGTTGAAAAATGGATTTTATATTTTTCTTAAATCTCTCTAACATCAAGGAGTTCAGAGAAACAAATTTTGTATTTTTCTCATTTTTATTTGATTTGTTAGAATTATTTTAGTGAAAAGGTTGGAAAATACATTTTTTAATTTTAAAAAATACATTAAGCCTTTAAAATTCAATATCTTACCCTAGGGACTTAAGAAAAATATTTGGTTTGTTCCTAAATGATTAGAATTCAAAATGTGACATTTTGGTGATTTTTAATATTTTTATGATTTTTATTATTTTTTAATTATTAAAAATATTAAAATAATGATAAAAATCAACTTTTTTTTAGAAAATTACAATTTTAATTTTCCTAAATTCCCCTGATATCATAGAAGCTCCAAAACTATTTTTGTAAATTTTTGAAAAGTATTTTGTGGGTTATGAATTTTTAAAGTTTAATTTTACCCGTTATTACTTAAGAGGCTTAATCAACCCATTTGGTGGGGTTAATCAAGTCCAATTGGTTTCAAATTTTTATGTGGTAGTCTCCTATCCCTAAAGGACAGTGGAGAATTGTTTTTAAGTTAATTTGATGTGTGGTTAAACCTAATTAATTAAAGTTCAATTTTGGGTATTCAGGCCAATTAGAGTTATTCAAAGTGAATTAACTCAAAACTTATTTTTCCTAGGTCCCTCTGGTCACAAGAAACATCACCAAATTTTCCTAGAATTTATTTCTCAACATGCTAATTATTGGAATTAAAATACTCAAAACAAGTAACATGAACTTGAAAAATCAATAACTTCTCATGAGGATGGTCTCTCGACCTTGGAAAATTCAGGGAATGTTCCCAAGTTCGGAGGCTTCAAAAGCCCTATGGTCTCATGCCATGGTGAATTTCCTATATGCATGGAGAATTAAAAAATGCAGAGAGTAAATAAATCATTAAAAATAAAATACTTCGATGAAATTACTTCGATTTCTTTTCCACATTATTCTCCTCTCGTTCACCGAGCAATAGTAGTATTTTTATTTTATTTTTAGGATTTTTCTACACAAAGTTATGAATTTTTGAAGTTATGGGTATTTAATAAATAAGAAAAATCCCTATTTTCCTACTTATCCACGCGGCGCCGCGTCAACCTCGGCGTCTCCGAAGCTCCAAGCTTCGTCTCTTGATTCGGTGCAGCCATCTGACTGGGATGCCATGCGGCCCGCGGTTCATGTCCCATTGCTCCGTCCGGCGCGATCCTGGTCATCGTCTACGACTGGTGTGAACCCGTGACCATCAACCTTCTAACCCTAATTTCTCACTCGATTCTCAACGGAGTTTTGTGTTCTTATGCTCTATGGATTCGTCTTGAAGAGACGAACACATCTATACGGTAAACATGCATTGAAATTGATTCAAATTAAATGGAGAATCTTTGTAAGCTCGGGAAGAAGAGTGAGTCCATACCTTTGCTCGCAGAAGTGAAGCTTCGATCCGAGAGTCGTGTCACCTTCGATCGGGTCCAAGCAAGCTCCAGCATGAAGTCCTCGGCCTCGGTGAATTGTCTAGGTATGATTTCGACCATACTCGATCACAAAGCTCGGAGGCCGGGAGCAATGGCCGGCCCGGTGAGAGGGCTTTTGCCGGGAAACTTCTCCTCTTGGTCCGTGAAGGTGTAGGACCAATCAATTTGGAGATCGGCTCACCGTGGTGAAGTGTCCTGGTTTTGAGCTTGGATTTCAACTCTGAAATTGAGCTCACCGAGAGGAAATGACAGGGGGATTTCAGTGGGGATCAAGTTCTCTATGTGTAGAGAGTGGTCTGGGATGATTTTGGTAGGGTTTCAGTAAGTTTTGGTTCAGCACCTCTCTTGGCCGAGAGGAGGTGGTGTTTAAATAGGCATGGCTGGAGGGCTTCCTGTGGGGGTTCAAGGCCGGGATCACCGCTCCGGTGAGGAGAAGAAGATTTATGCCGTCCATTCGGGTCGAGACAGTCGGCAAGGGAGAATTGAATTTTTTGGCTCACATGGAGCTCTCGGCCATGGTGTTTTCCGCGGCCCGGTGGCCGGCCGGCTGTGCACCGGTCACCATCTTTACCAGATGGGGTCGGGGGTCGGCAATGGTGCGATCAATCGGAGTTTGACATGTGTAAAGGGGCCGAATTGAAATGGAATGGGGAGAGGCTCATTTTGGGTTCAATTTGGTCAACCCATGTATTTGGGCTTGGTTCACCTTCCCATGGTCCGATTTTGGGCCGGGGGATCGGCTAGTCACCGCCATGGAGTGGTGAAGTCTCCATCCATGGTGAGGTGGCTAAACTTGGTTTTGTGTGTGACATGGTTATGGTTAAAAAAGCTTAATGAAGGATTAGGAAAGGGGCCCTCCTTTTGCCATTAATGGCTTGGTCACATGTCAAACCTTCCATGGCTTCATATGGCTTGTGAATGGCTTCGCTCATGGCTCCATGTGGCTTGGGACAAAGCTTCGTCATTTACATGAAAGAAGGTTTTCAATTTTTGGGACTTATGGGTGATTTTGGCATGAGGCCTAATTTAGAATTATTTGATGATTGATTTAGGACTTAAGGGATGATATCAATTAATGGGGTGATGAAAAGAATGTCATATGGGCTTTAGCATGAAGTTTGGGCCTTTGAAATTTAAGTGAAGATGGCTTTTAAAATGGTTTAGGGAAGTGGGCATTTGGATTTTAAAATGGATTTTAGGATGAAAGTTTGGTAAAGGCTTGGGCCAAATAATTGTTGGGTTTGGTTTAGGGATGTGTCATGAGTGATTTGAAATAAATTTGAGGTGGTTTGGGCTTGAATTGGGTTGGATTTGTGTTCATTTGGTACTTGGGCCAATGTAGGTCAAATTGGGCTAATTTGGGCCAATGTTGGGCTAGGATTGAAATTGATGTAAAATTAATGTTGTGAAATGTTTATGGGAGTGTTTCAAAGAGGTTTCAACTTTGGTTGGGTTTTGGTTTTGGGACTTGGGCTTATTTGGGTTAAGTTCGGGTTTAGGCCAAAATTGGGCTTTTTGGTTTTAGGTTGAATTTGAGTGGGGTTTGGGTCCAAATTTTGGGTAAATTATGTTAGTGTTTTGTTTTTGGGGATGTTAGGGAAGGTTTAGAAAAGGTTTAGGGTCAATTGGAGTTGAATTGGTTTGGTTTAGGCTAAGTTTGGGTCATGGGTCCAAATTGGGCTTTAAGGTCAAAAGTGAAATTGGATTCAAATTTCAATCATATTGTACTTGGATTTGGTCTAGATTGATATTGTGGATATTAAATTGAAGTTTAGAATTGAATTGGACCAAAATTGGGGTCAATTGGGTGGATTTGGTTTGACATTGGGTTCACTTGGGTTAAGAATGAGCTAAATTGGGGGTTTTGGTAAAAGTGGGGTAAATTGACAAAATTAGCCCATGGTTTAGTTGGACAAAATGAAATTGGGAATATTTGGGATTTTTTGGAATTTTCTGGGAATTTTCTGAATTTTTGGATTTTTTGGCTAAGAGGGGCATTTTGGGTATTTGGAGGGTATTGGGGGGTATTTTTGGAATTTTTGGTATTTTTGGCTATGGATGATCAATTTGATTGGTGAGGAAATGTTCAAGGTTAATTTTGGGGAATTTTGGGTGATTTGGAAATTTTGGAGGATTTTGGCAATTTTAAGGGCTTTTGGTAGGTTTGATAGGTGTAGGGTCCCCGGGGTCAAAAATTGAAATTTTGGAAAAAAGAAGATTGATCAAATATGAGTGAAATGGAAGCACTTTGATGAGTGAAATGGAAGCACTTTGGTTGGGCCATGAAGCCATGTTAAGCCTATATGAGCCATGAGAGGACTCATTTGAGGCATTCACTATGTTGTTCCTAACCCTCTTAGCTAGGGGCTTAGAGGTTAAGGTCCATCCATATGAATTACCTACATGAGTCAAGAAGTCAAGTTGGGTATGGGTGTGGTTTTAGGATTTGGATTGTGTGTGTGAGAGTGTAGAGTATGAGTGTAGTGAGTGTGTAAGTCAACCCTCACCAGACCAAGCCACTCAGGGTGGTCCTAAGGCCAAAGAGTCCTATAGGGAACTCATCCTTTAAACCTTCACTTTTGATCTCAACCCTTTAGGTGATTAGGGGTCTACAATCAAGCTTGTGGGGTTTGCAGGGAGACAAGAAGTGGTTTAAATTTCTAAAGGATGGGTCCCAATTGTAGTCCTCTAAGATAGTCAAAGGAAAAACCTAATGCTAGATCCTAAGCACTAAAGAGGGAAGAGAACACCTCATCAAAAATGAGGTCAACAAATGGACCCCCAATAGGTGTGGTGTGCTAATAAAGCACACCGTGCGTATTAGCGTTGACCAAAGAGATCAACAGAACCAAAACAGATGTCCAAGTGACAAACTTAGGACGAAGTGTAAGAAATTTTCACTGGGGAGTATCAGGTAAATCTCCAAGACTGAAGATTCCAGAACTCTCGCTGGGGAAAAAGGAGGTAAATTTCAGATCACAAGATTTCAAGAGATGGGATCTTAGATTAGTTTCATTTTTTATTTCAAGTTTTTTAATTTTGAGTTTGAATTTCGATTTGAGTTTCAATTTTGATTTTATGCTGAGAAAAGAGTAGGGCGGAGGCCTACCCGAATGCATCTGTATGCTGAGAAGGAAGCAGGACTGTGCCTACTCCATATGCTGAGTAAGAATAGGACAAAGCCTATCCGAAATGCAGAGTGCTTTAATTTTAATTTCTTGCTGAGAGGGTCAAATTTTTTAGATTGTTGAGAAAGGAGTAGGACTGTGCCTATCCCGAGTGCTGAGAATTCGTCGAGAAGGGAGTAGGATGGAAGCCTATCCCGAGTGCCGAGAATTACCGAGAAGGGAGTAGGCGGAAGCCTATCCCGAATGCCGAGATTGCCGAGATGGGAGTAGGCGTAAGCCTATCCCGAATGCCGAGATTTGCCGAGATGGGAGTAGGGCGGAAGCCTATCCCGAATGCCGAGATTCGCCGAGATGGGAGTAGGAGGAAGCCTATCCCGAATGCCGGGATTTGCCGAGATGGGAGTAGGCGGAAGACTCTCCACTCCGGATCCGGCCGGAAGTGGTACGGTGCCTTCTCGTTGTCCATCCTTCTAAATGTGACGAGATCCGCTCCACCGGTACTCCCGTATACAATGATTTGCGATGTCTCGCTCCATTTCTCGTAATATCATGACGGAACCTACCGGAAGTGGTATCTCCACCGGCCCTCGAACTTACCCGGTCCCGCTATCCGGAGGTCGATCCGAACATGATATTGCATTGATTAACGAATGAAACTGCTCGTAAAGGTCCGAGAAAGTCATGGTGGTCTATGTGCGGAGGTATGCGCCGCCCTTCGATAAATGTCGATGATGCAACCGTTGGGTATGCGCTCGCTGGCGTACCCTCCACGTTATCATTATTTTCACCATTCTTTTAATTATTCTCGGCATCGGATCCACCTCACCGTGACGGAGTATCCCCGGTGGATTTCCTTTTCGTCCTCTCGCGAAGTTATAACTACATCCGCATTGTATCGCGACTCTTTTTTCCCCGGCATCCATTTTCGGGTTCCGAATAAGTCTTTTTCTCGCACTGCCTCGCTCGACCCATCTTCCGAAGTTCTAAAATGCAATCCACAATCCGTCGTTGCTCGTACTCGAGAATACACTCGTGTGTAACTCGAGGCCTTCCAAAATGTTGATTCTTTTGCCTCTAATCCTTTCAAAGTATTCGAAAGTCTTCTTCTCAACATTTCGCATTCTTTCTAGTTCATATTCTGGATGATCCGCAAGTGACGAGGCCTAGTAACGTACTCGCGGGATGTATGGCTCAATCCTCGTCACGTTCTCCCGCATACCTCGGCTCCTCGGGGATTGTCACCGTCCGGATATCCTCCGGGTCGCTTTCGCAACAAGGTTTCTCGCATATGGTATCTCCGTCCGGCGTCGAGGCAATCTCTCCGCCTCGATCTTCTCGCAGTTTCCCTTATCCTTTCGTTGTTCTTGGAGCTTGTTCTTTCTTTTCGTGTTCCCGATGAACCGGTATCTTCGAAATGCGTGTGTCCGCGAAGGTGGCTATTTCCTCGTGTTGATCCGTCGCTAGTTTAGTTACCATCTTGCGGATACGCCGATTCTTATTCCTTCTTTGAGTAGTAGTGAGCGTAGCTCTCCTTACTTCGAATTCGCGCGGCGCGGCGCTGACGAGCCTGCCCTCTGCCGTGGCAATTACTGACTTAATTTTCTTGCTTTCTTCGATACTTGTCTTTCTTTTCTTGTTTCTGGATTGGCGGCTTGGGCCACCCATCTTCATCACAGTCGGGCTATGAAGCTCCTCTCGGTCCACTGGGACCCAGTAATTTTCTTCATACTGTAGGTTGGCTGGTGTGAAGTCAGAATCAATTTCTATCACTGCTCCATTCTTCACCCTCTTTTCATCGAGTGCGAGACTCAAGCCATTTTTAAAGTTTAGGACCAACCGCCCATTCGACATTTCCCTGCGAAGAAAACAAGGAAAGGATCAGGGGCTGTACTAAGAACAAGAACATTAAGAAAGTATTTATCACTAAAGATTCTTATTTACTTATTCTAAATTTAATTTTTAACGAAAGAAGGAAAAGATAAAGAAAGATCAGAAAAAAGATTTGATTTGAAAGGAAGGGTAAAACTTTATTATTATGATTTCACATATTTTATTTTTAGCACACATATTTTTTATCCATTTTTATGTTTTTTTTTTGGGTTCGGACCAAGTCACAAAGTGATTGCTTCACCCGTGTTTCTAGGGATAAGACTCTATTTTAGAGGCCGCCCTTCGAAACATCAGGTTGCGTAATAGTTCTTCAAATATCGTCTATCGATCGGAAGCATTTGTCGTTCTCCTTGGTAATTCACAAGTCGGTAGAGCCTCCCGAGTAGACCGCCTCGACCACAAACGACCCTTCCCAAGTTGGTTCAAATTTTCCTCCTATCTTGCGATGTGCAAGAATAGGTCTTCGAGAACAAGAACTAAATCACCAACTTCGAAAGTCCTCTGCGGCACTCGGCTTATCATGGGCCCGGATCATCTTAGCTTGGTACAGCTCCAAATTTTGTCGCGCTAAAAGTCTTTTCCCTTCCGAGTTTTCCAGCTTCTTCCGCCGTAATCCGACATTCTCTTCTGTAGTAATTTTATTTGCAACTGCAATCCTGAGTGGCGTAGACTGAGTAGGAGTCCTGAAAGTTGTCCTGTAGGCCCATAAGGCTTCTAACAACTTCTCGTGCCAATTTCTCTTGTTGTCATCCAAAGTTTTCTTTAAAATTTGAACGAGAGTTTTATTAAAAGCCTCGGCCAAGCCGTTTTCTCTTGGGTAGTAGATTGTTGAGTATCGCCAATCGATTCCATGTCTTCTGACAAAATTATTAATTTTTGTGCTTCTGAATGCAGACCCATTATCTGAAATGATTCTGAGCGGTACTCCAAAACGGTAAACAACTTGATTTTTGAAAAACTGGAGCACGTGGTGTGCCTTTACTTCTCTGAGTGGGATTGCTTCTACCCATTTAGAAAAGTAGTCTGTAGCTGCAAGGATGAAGTGATGTCCTCTTGAAGAAGGCGGTTCTATCAGACCCACTATATATGTGCCCCAACACTCAAATGGCCACGATGCAATTGTCGGATGTAGCACATTTGGAGGTTGGTGTAGAACCACTCCGTGCACTTGGCAATGGTGACAACTTTTGGCAATCTTCATGCAATCGGTCATCATCGAGGGCCAGTATTACCCTAGTCTTTTAATTTTCATTTTCATTTTCGGGCCCGACTGATGAGCGCCACAAAGTCCTGAATGCACTTCTTTGACAATTTCAAGAGCCTCGGACCCGCTCAGACATCTTAACCACATCTGATCAAAAGACCTTCTGTATAATGTACTGTTTATTAATGCGTAAGACAGAGTTCTTTTCTTGATTTGTTAGGCTAATGACTTTTCGTCTGGTAATTTCCCTGTTTGCAGGTAGTCTATTAGAGGTCGACGCCAATCTTTCGCGTTTTCCGTCACTCACCGCAACCGATTCTTCCGCTTTTTCCGATTTCCGTATCATGTCTATGTCGAGCCGTGATAGGACTCCGTCGTCCTTGAACTAACACTTCAACTGACTCATCTTGCAAGCAGGCAAATTCTTTTGCAAGGCGAGCTAGCGCATCCGCGAGAGCATTTTCACTTCTGGGAATCTTGTAGATTGTTACATTCGGAATTCGTTCCAACAGTTTCATGGCATACTGAAAGTATTGCTCGAGTCTTGGCTTTAAAATTCGTATTGTCCGACGATCCGTTGAATGATCAACCGAGAATCTCCGTAGATGTTGATATCCATTATTCCCATTCGAATGGTCGGTTCTAGTCTCGTTATGAGGGCTTCGTATTCGCGCTCGTTGTTTGTTCACGGCTCTATTAAGTGGTAGGAGTATCTTAACATCCCCCGCTCCGGTGTTATAAAGATTAGTCCGATTCCTGCCTTACCGGGCACTATCGTTTGCAATTCTTTGTCTTTCTGTGCTGAGGACGCTCCGTCGAAGTACAATTCCCAACGTAGATCATCAGCGTCTTCTAGGCTCATTATCTGCTCATCTGGCAAGTCGTCGTTGAGAGGCGATTCCGCCGGCAAAGGGTGTGCTGCAAGGAAATCTGTTAGGATTTGTCCCTTTACGGCACGAAGAGGAATGAAAGTTATGTCGAATTGCAATAGTATCATCGACCACCTGGCAAGCCTGCCAGAAAGTGTCGGACGGGTCATCAAATATTGCAATGGATTAACTTTCAAAATAAGGTTGACCTTATGAGAGAGCATGTAATGCCTGAGTTTCTGTGCGTCGAAGATCAGGGCCAAACAATGCTTCTCAATTAGAGGGTACTTTACTTCCGTTGAAATCAGATGACGGCTTAAGTAGTAGAGAGTATTTTCTTTTCCCTCATCATTGACCTGGGCTAGCAGGGCTCCAAGGGAGTCGTCTAGAGCCGCGATATAAAGTATCAACGGTCTAACTGAGACTGGGGCTACTAAGACTGGAGGTGTCATTAAGTATTGCTTAATGTCCTCGAAGGCCCGTTGGCATTTCTCTTCCCAAATGAATTTGGCGTCCTTTTTAACTAATGTCGAGAAGGGTCATCACCTACCGACAAGTTCGAGATAAAGCGTCGAAGATATGCCAACTTCCCTTGAAAGGATCGTAGCTGTTTTAAGGTTTTGGGAGGCGGCATTTCTAAGATAGCTTTAATCTTTTCCGGATTAATTTCAATCCCGCGATGTCGGACAACAAATCCTAAGAATTTCCCAGAGGTAACGCCGAAGGCGGATTTTAAGGGATTCATCTTAAGGTTATATTGCCGTAGTCGCTCGAAGACAATTCTCAAATCATACAGGTGATCTTCCTTCAGTTTGCTTTTGATGACCACATCATCCACATAGCACTCAACTTGGTTGTGAATGAGCTCATCAAAAAACTTTGTCATTGCTCTTAGGTATGTTGCTCATGCTTTCTTTAGTCCGAATGGCATTACTGTGTAGCAATATACTCCGATTGTTGTTCTGAATTCCCTGAGTTTTTCATCTTCTGGTGCCATCTTTTTCTGGTTGTATCCTGAAGATCCATCCATGAAAGAGAATATTTCATGTGTCGAAGCGATGTCGATCATTAACTCGGAATTGGTAGCGGAAATTCATCCTTTGGACATGCTTTGTTCTAGTCTCTCGAAATCCACGCGGATTCCGATCCGACCATTCTTCTTCCCGACCGGTACCACATTGGCTAGCCAAGTAGGGTATTGTTCTTCACGTACAAATTTAGCGTCGATTAGCTTCTTAACTTCAGCTATTACTTGTTGTTCAATTTCCAAACGCATCCTCCTGGAAGCTTGTCTGATTGGAACGGAAGTAGGATCTACTCCTAGCCTGTGAACTGCGACTTCTGGAGCTAATCCTGGAATTTCGTCGTAACTCCAAGCAAAACAGTCCTTGAATTCTATTAATAGCTTGATCATTTCCTCAGAATCTTCTTTATTGAGTAAGGAGCTAACAAAGGTTGGTCTAGGCTTTTTCAAAGTGTTGTGATCGGCCTTTTGTCCATTGTCGAGGTAAGACACCTCGCTGAATTAAATTTTGAACACAGGGAGAGTACCACTCAAAAGGTAATTCCATTAATTCGAAAGAAGCGACATCTTCAAATCGTACATCGTTCTCAGTATTAGAGGAAGAAGTGCCACGGTAAAATTTGATTGGTTTTGCACAGCTGCTATGTACTTCTTTGACCACCATACCCTCAATCTTATTAGACCGGATCGGGGTCAGGGTCATAGTGTGTACATAGTGGTTAATCTTCTCGTACATCGATTTGTATTCTTCGTTCTTCTCATCTTCGAGAGAAATCTTGAATTGTGGTTTCTTCCGGCCTCTTCTTCCTCAGAGCTGTTCTCCCAATCAACGTTGATCATCTGCTTTTTCTGTCCAACTGTCCCAGTGTCTCTTCCACGACCTCGTCCCCGGCCTCGACCTAGGATGCGATTTTTGGAGAAACCTTCACCATCTCGCCGTAAGGGAGTGGTGAGTGACTGTTGGACTAGAACTTCAAGCTCTTCATTATCTTGAATTTCTTTTGCTTCATTTGGCACGGTGTTTCTGGAGAAGATTGTTTTCTTCGGAGGTGCCTAGTAAGCTGCATCTTCATGGACTCCAATCTCATGTACGGAGAAAGGTTGCAAATCACCCTTAATGTACTGTTCTCCTCCTTCGTAGTATTTTATGCACTGATGCAGAGACGACGGTACCATCTGGTTCTCATGTATCCACGGTCGGCCCATTAGCGCGTTGAACTCAGAATCAATTATATGGAATTTTGCGGTTGTCTTTGCTAAATCACCGGTCTTCATCAACAGTGTTATTGATCCAAGGGCTCTTTCTCCTTTCTGGTTGAATCCTCTTAGTAACATCTTGTCCGCTTCAAGCTCGCGAGCATCAATTTCCAAGTATGCTAGCGTCCGAAGATTCATTATGTTGATCGATGCTCCTGGATCCACCAATACTCTGGAGAGCGTAAATTTTCTGATTGTAACTGAAATCTACAATGGTCGGTTGTGATCGGCCGTCTCAAGTAGTAGATCACTCTCCGTGAAGGTAACACCTCGTTGTTCCTTTAACAAGCAAACCTCGTCTAAGGATTCTCCGGCCATCTGAGCTAAACAAATCTCTGGATCAAGTAAGGCCTTGATCAGAGCTTCTCTCATCTCTTTTGATAAAATGAGAGCGTCGTAGATGCTCAGTTTGGCTGGTAGTTTCCTAAGATGGGCTAGCACGTTATAGTTCACTTTGTTACCGTGTGTTTCAGTTTCTTCCCGAATGGGCAATTCTTCTGCTGGGGTTGATTCTTCCTGAACAACCACCTGCTTTCCTTTGTCTTTTGAACCCATTCTCGGAGGTAGAACCCTTCCGCTCCTTAAGTTGACTTCTGTGATTTCTTCTGAATCTGGTACTGAGTTTACTAGTGTCTCCTTTTGAATCGGCATGACAGGTTCTTCTGGAGTTGCTTCGGAATCTGAAAGCTCTAACTCTATTGTGATTGGAGCTCCTCGAAATTCACAAATAGATTCATTGCTTGTTGAACTTTCGTAGCCTTCTTGTTGAATGTCTTCTTTGTCATCGTGATTGTCGAGGTTGTGTATGATTTTAGAATTGTTATTTGTATCGGAATTGAGATACGAATTAGATTGGTTGTCGTTAGTTACGTAATCGTTAGAAACAGTCAAAACGTAGCCAACGCCATAACTCTTATCATTATAAGATCCTGCCAGAGCGAGCAAATAATCATACAGAGTCAGAGGTTCGAGGAATTTTTCCCCCGAATCGGAAACAACCATCCTAGGATAAGCAGCCCCTAGTCTAGCCTTAGGAGCCTCGGTCTTTTCTTCTTCTTTGATCTCCTTCTTTTCTATGATCTTTTCTTCCTGGTGCGGTTCTTCAATTGCAAGCGATAGCGCCGGCTTGACAGGTTTCAAACTTTGAGTTGAAGCACGCGCCGAAGCGGTTTGGATGCTATCCAAAATTTTCTTCGATGACTTCGTCGAAGCGGTACTCCATCCATCATCGGTCGTGTAAGGGTCTATCGGAACAATGAGATCCGTTGAAATAACATTGACAGAACCTCCTTTTTGGGGTTCTTTCATGTATTCCCTTGGGATCATTATGTTCCCTTTTTGGAGATTGTTGTGAAGCCAACTTTTGAAGGTGATGCAATCTTCTATCTTATGTCCAAGCTTCTGGTGGTAAGGGCAGTAGTTGGGATGGTCTTTCTTGTTAACTTCTTCCGGCTTCTGGGTTCCGGCAGCCGAAAATCCGAAGTCTTCATCAAGCTGCGGAACATTTTTGGCACTGCCTCATTCTTGAATGGATATTCTCTATTTATAACTCCTTTAACGTGCGCTGTGGGCGAGGCGGTTGCTCATATTGAACATAACGATCCCAAGGGAATACATGAAAGAACCCCAGAAAGGAGGTTCTGTCAATGTTATTTCAACGGATCCCATTGTTCTGATAGACCCTTACACGACCGATGATGGATGGAGTACCGCTTAGACGAAGTCATCGAAGAAAATTTTGGATCGCATCCAAACCGCTTCGGCACGTGCTTCAACTCAAAGTTTGAAACCTGTCAAGCCGGCGCTATCGCATGCAATTGAAGAACCTCTCCAGGAAGAAAAGATCATAGAAAAGAAGGAGATCAATGAAGAAGAAAAGACCGAGGCTCCTAAGGCTAGACTAGGGGCTGCTTATCCTAGGATGGTTGTTTCTGATTCAGGGGAAAAATTCCTCGAACCTCTGACTCTGTATGATTATTTTCTCGCTCCGGCGGGATCTTATAATGGTAAGAGTTATGGCGTTGGCTACGTTTTAACTGTTTCTAATGATTACGTAACTAACGACAACCAATCTAATCCAGATCTCAATTCAAATACAAATAAAAATTCTCAAATCATACACAACCTCGACAATCACAATGACAAAGAAGACATTCAACAAGAAGGCTACGAAAGTTCAACAAGCAATGAATCTATTTGTGAATTTCGAGGAGCTCCAATCACAATAGAGTTAGAGCTTTCGCATTCCGAAGCGACCTGCAAGAACCCGTCATGCCGATTCAAAAGGAGACCAAGAAACTCGCACTGCGATTCGAAGAAATCACGAAGTCAACTTAAGGAGCGGAAGGGTTCTACCTCCGAGAATGGGTTCAAAAGACAAAGGAAAGCGTGTGGTTGTTCAGAAGAATCAACCCCACAGGAAGAATTGCTCATTCGGGAAGAAACTGAAACACACGGTAACAAAGTGAACTATAACGTGCTAGCCCATCTTAGGAAACTACCAGCCAAACTGAGCATCTATGACGCTCTCATTTTATCAAAAGAGATGAGAGAAGCTTTGATCAAGGCCTTACTTGATCCAGAGATTTGTTTAGCTCAGATGGCTGGAGAATACTTAGACTAGGTTTGCTCGTTAAAGGAACACGACGTGTTTCCTTCACGGACGTATGATCTACTACTTGGGACGGCCGATCACAACCGACCATTGTACATTTCAGTTACAATCGGAAAATTTACGCTCTCAAGAGTATTGGTGGATCCAGAGCATCGATCAACATAATGAATCTTCGGACGCTAGCATACTTGGAAATTGATGCTCGCGAGCTTGAAGCGGACAATATGTTACTAAGAGGATTCAACCAGAAAGGAGAAAGACCCTTGGATCAATAACACTGTTGATGAAGAGGATTCAACCAGAAAGGAGAAAGAGCCCTTGGATGAATAACACTGTTGATGAAGACCGGTGATTTAGCAAAGACAACCGCAAAATTCCATATAATTGATTCTGAAACATCGTTCAATGCGCTACTAGGCCGACCATGGATACATGAGAACCAGATGGTACCATCGTCTGTACATCAGTGCATAAAATACTACGAAGGAGGAGAACAGTGCATTAAGGGTGATTTGCAACCTTTCTCCGTACATGAGATTGGAGTCCATGAAGATGCAACTTATTACGCACCTCCGAAGAAAACAATCTTCTCCGTAAACACCGTGCCAAATGAAGCAAAAGAAATTCGAGATAATGAAGAGCTCGAAGTTCTAGTCCAACAGCCACTCACCACTCCCTTACGGCGAGATGGTGAAGGTTTCTCCAGAACTCGCATCCGAGGTCGAGGCCGGGGACGAGGTCGTGGAAGAGACACTGGGACAGTTGGACAGATAAAGCAGATGATCAACGTTGATTGGGAGAACAACTCTGAGGAAGAAGAGGAAGTCAAGAAATAAGCAGCTACAATAAACCGGAAGAAACCACAATTCAAGATTTCTCTCGAAGATGAGAAGAACGAAGAATACAAATCGATGTACGAGAAGATTAACCACTATGTACACACTATGACCCTGACCCCGATCCAGTCTAATAAGATCGAGGGTATGGTGGTCAAAGAAGTACATAGCAGCGGTGCAAAACCAATCAAATTTTACCGTGGCACTTTTTCCTGCAATACTGAAAATGATGTACAATTTGAAGATGTTGCTTCTTCTGAATTAATGGAATTACCTTTTGAGTGGTACTCTCCCTGTGTTCAAAATTTAATTCAGCGAGGTGTCTTACCTCGACAATGGACAAAAGGCCGATCACAACACTTTGAAAAATTATGGAATAATGCCGGTCGGCCTCCCAATTCAAAACATGGTCTCGGATTCGGCACAAGAGGTCGAGTCGACGATACGGAATTTTGTTTGGTTGTCACTGCGAACCTAATGAAGACTCGCTTGGAATCTACGTAAGAGATCAAGATCCGCAAATTGGAGACGCTCCACCGTAGTTCGAAGAAGAAATCAAATCTACAATAGATGAGTTAATGGAAGTTAACTTAGGTACTAGCGAAAAGCCTAGACCAACCTTTGTTAGCTCCTTACTCAATAAAGAAGATTCCGAGGAAATGATCAAGCTATTAATAGAATTCAAGGACTGTTTTGCTTGGAGTTACGACAAAAATGCCAGGATTAGCTCCAGAAGTCACAGTTCACAGGCTAGGAGTAGATCCTACTTCCGTTCCAATCAGACAAGCTTCCAGGAGGATGCTTTTGGAAATTGAACAACAAGTAATAGCTGAAGTTAAGAAGCTAATCGACGCTAAATTTGTCCGTGAAGAACAATACCCTACTTGGCTAGCCAATGTGGTACCAATCAGAAGAAGAATGTTCGCATCGAATCGCGTGGATTTCGCAGACTCGAACAAAGCATGTCCAAAGGATGAATTTCCGCTACCAATTCCGCAGTTAATGATCGACATCGCTTCGACACATGAAATATTCTCTTTCATGGATGGATCTTCATGATACAACCGGATAAAGATGGCACCGTGAAGACGAAAACCCACGGCATTCGTAACACCAATCAGAGTATATTGCTACACAGTAATGCCATTCGGACTAAAGAACGCAGGAGCAACATACCAAAGATCAATGACAAAGATTTTGATGAGCTCATTCACAACCAAGTTGAGTGCTATGTGGATGATGTGGTCATCAAAAGCAAACTAAAGGAAGATCACCTATATGATTTGAGAATTGTCTTCGAGCGACTACAGCAATACAACCTTAAGATGAATCCCTTAAAATGCGCCTTCGGTGTTACCTCCAGGAAATTCTTAGGATTCGTTGTCCAAAATCGCGAGATTGAAATTGATCCGGAAAAGATTAAAGCTATCTTAGAAATGCCGCCTCCCAAAACCTTAAAACAGCTACGATACTTTCAAGGGAAGTTGGCATATCTTCGACGCTTTATCTCGAACTTGTCAGGTAGGTGTCAGCCCTTCTCGGCATTAATTAAAAAGGACGCCAAATTCATTTGGGAAGAGAAATGCCAACTGGCCTTCGAGGAAATTAAGCAATACTTAATGACACCTCCCGTCTTAGCAGCCCCGGCCTCGTGTAGACCGTTGATACTTTATACCGCGGCTCTAGACGAATCCCTCAGAGCCCTGCTAGCCCATGTCAATGATGAGGGAAAAGAAAATACTCTCTACTACTTTAGCCGTTGTCTGATTCCGACGGAAGTAAAGTACCCTCCAATTGAGAAGCATTGTTTGTCCCCGATCTTCGCCGCACGTAAACTCGTGCATTACATGCTCTCTCATAAGGTCAACCTTATTTCGAAAGTTAATCCATTGCAATATTTGATGACCCGTCCGACACTTTCTGGCAGGCTTGCCAGGTGGTCGATGATACTATTGCAATTCGACATAACTTTCGTTCCTCTTCGTGCCGTAAAGGGACAAATCTTAGTAGATTTCCTTGCAAAGACACCCTTTGCTGGCAGAATCGCCTCTCAACGACGACTTGCCAGACGAGCAGATAATAAGCCTAGAAGACGCTGATGATCGACGTTGGGAACTATACTTCGATGGAGCGTCCTCAACATAGAAAGACAAAGAATTGCAAATGATAGTGCCCGGTAAGGCAGGAATCAGACTAATCTTTATAACACCGGAGTGGGGGATGTTAAGATACGCCTACCACTTAACAAAGCTGTGCACAAATAACGAGGCAGAATACAAAGCCCTCATAACAGGACTAGAACTGACCATTCAAATGGGAATAACAGATATCAACATCTACGGAGATTCTCAATTGATCATTCAACAGATCGTCGGATAATACAGAATTTTAAAGCCAAGACTCGAGCAATACTTTCAGTGTGCCATGAAACTGTTGGAACGAATTCCTAATGTAACAATCTACAATATCCCCAGAAGAGAAAATGCTCTCGCAGATGCGCTAGCTCGCCTTGCAAAAGAATTTACCTGCTTGCAAGATGAGTCAGTTGAAGGACGACAGGTCCTATCACAGCTCGACATAGACATGATACAAAAATAAAAAAAAAGTAGAAGAATCAGTTGCAGTAGTGACAGAAAACACAGAAGATTGGCGTCAACCGCTAATAGACTACCTACAAACAGGGAAATTGCCAGACGATAAGTCATTAGCCCATCAAATCAAGAAAAGAACTCTGTCTTATGCATTAATAAATAGTACATTATACAGAAGGATTTTTGATCAGATGTGGTTAAGATGCCTGAGCGGGTCCGAGGCTTGTGAAATTGTCAAAGAAGTGCATTCAGGACTTTGTGGCGCTCATCAGTCGGGCTCGAAAATGAAATTAAAAGACTAGGGTATTACTGGCCTTCGATGATGACCGATTGCATGAAGATTGCCAAAAGTTGTCACCAGTGTCAAGTGCACGGAGTGGTTCTACACCAACCTCCAAATGTGCTACATCCGACAATTGCATCGTGGACATTCGAGTGTCGGGGCACATATATAGCGTGTCCGATGAACCGCCTTCTTCAAGAGGACATCGCTTCATCCTCTGCAGCCTACGTACTACTTTTCTAAATGGGCGTAAGCGATCCCACTCGTAGAAGTAAAGGCACACCACGTGCTCCAGCTTTTTCAAAAATCAAGTTGTTTACCGTTTCGCAGTACCGCGTGAATCATTTCGTATAATGGGTCCGCATTCGAAGCACAAAAATCAATAATTTTGTCGAAGACATAGAATCGATCGGCGATACTCAACAATCTACTACCCAAGAGCAAACGGCTCGGCCGAGGCTTTTAATAAAACTCTCGTTCAAATTTTAAAGAAAACTTTGGACGACAACAAGAGAAATTGGCACGAGAAGTTGTTAGAAGCCTTATGGGCCTACAGGACAACTTTCAGGACTCCTACTCAGTCTACGCCTTATGCTTTTGTATACAAATCCGAGGCAGTGTTGCCATTGGAAGTCTAGCTTCCATCACTCAGGATTGCAGTTGCAAATAAAATTACTACAGAAGAGAATGCCAGATTACGACTGGAAGAACTGGAAAACCTAGAAGGGAAAAGACTTGAAGCGCAACAAAATTTGGAACTGTACCAAGCTAAGATGATTCAGGCCCATGATAAACTGGTCCGCCCGAGGACTTTCAAAGTTGGTGACTTAGTTCTTATTCTCAGAAGACCTATTCTTGCACATCGCAAGATATGAGGCAAATTTGAACCAACTTGGGAAGGGCCGTTTGTGGTCGAGGCAGTCTACTCAGGAGGCTCCTACTAACTTGTGAATTACCAAGGAGAACGACAAATGCTTCCAATCAATGGATGATATTTGAAGAAGTATTACGCAACCTGATGTTTCGAAGGGCGGCCTCTAAAATAGAGTCTTATCCCTAGAAACACGGGTGAAGCAATCACTTTGTGACTGGGTCCGAACCCAAAAAAAGAAATCATCCTTAACCAAAATCCTAATCCAATAGCTAGTCATTTCCTATGACGTCTAGGTTCTTGATTTTGGTTAAGGATGATTTTCTTCATCAAAGAGCAATTAAGTTCAAATGTTCTTTAAAACCACCCATCGTATTTAGGAAGTGCTTAGAACAAATCCTAAACATCTTTTCAATACCTCTGGGACAGTTTTGAGTCCAAGTGAATTTAATTACATAGGTGAATTAATCATCTAAGGGTTTAGTTAAGTTTTGTTCCCTTGCTTAGTGAACTTGGATGTTTGATTATCCTATGAGTCAGGTGACATTTCACTTAGCGCTTCATTTAATAGTTATAATAATCTAAAGCTTTCAGGGGCAAGTTAATTTGTTAAAGATTTTAATGATTTGAAGTTAAAGGTCGATGATTTACTTTAATGTGATTTAATTATGAAATTTTAATCAATGATTTTAAGTTTGGAATAATGTTTGATTCATTTAAGTTAAACTTTTTATAAATGATATCGATATTTCGTGTTAATTTAAATTTTAGATTTAACTTGGGTTAAAAAAGGTATTCAAATTACTTAGTAAATTTTGACGATTTAATTAATTAATTTAATTTTTTACATTATCTTTTAAGGTGAGTTGTCTTAAAATTATTTAAAATTTGTAATTTTTGATGATTTTGAATTAGTTTCTTTTAATTTACTTTTTAATCATTTAACATTTTAGGCTTTAATCAATTATTAAATTATTTAATGATATTGGTTTTAAGAATTATTTAAGTTTAATCATTTAATTATTAATTCCACTTATCCTCTTAAGTAAAGAGTTAAATATTATTAAGTGATTTATTTAAGGATTTTTAAATTAAAGAATCAATATCCTCTTAAGTTATATCCCCATTTCAATAATCCAATTTCAATTAATCTTCCAAAATTTAAATCACTCAATTAATTAAAGTTTCATTTTTGGGTTTATTAAAGTGATTAATGGATTCCTACCCTTTGACTTCCCAAAGTTTCAATCATCTGAGAGAAAATTAAAATCAGACATTTTACCCCCCATTCTGATTAAACCTAAAGTTTTAGTTAGGGGTTAAAATCTTTTAATTACCTTTATGCCCCTTTAAGCTTATTTATTTTATAACTCATTAAATTAAGCTTAAATGAACCTAAAAATCTTTATACCACTTCACTCACATGTCGATTAAGACATTAGAGGAGAAAATGTGTTTTTTCTGAATTTAATTTTTTTACATAATTATTTTTAATGGAAAATAGAGGTTTTAAAAGAAAATTCACCAACATGATCAAGGTAATGTTTCTGTCCTTAAGAAAATTATGGGATGTTCCTAATGACCAGAGGACCACTTGGACTAATTTTGGTGATTTATCCAATTATATTTTATTTATTATAATTATTTTAAGTTTTGGAGTGTTAATTAATTATAAAATAAACTAAAAGTTGAAAAATGAATTTTATATTTTTCAAAAATCCCTCTAACCTCAAGAAAGTTAAAAAAATAAATTTTATACTTTTCTGATTTTTCTTTGATTTATTAGAATTAATTTAGTGGAAACGCTAGAAAATATATTTTTTTAATTCAAAAAATTGTTTTAAGGCTTTGAAATTAAATATCTTAACCTAGAGACCTAAGAAAAATATTTGATTGGTTCCTAAGTGATTAGGGGACAAAATATGACATTTTTATGATTTTTATTATTTTTGTGATTTTTATTATTTTTTAATTATTAAAATATTAAAATATGCTTAAAATGAAAGTTTTTAGAAAATTCTAATTTTATTTTTCTTAGACTCCTCTAATACTAGAGAAGTCCCAAAATCAATTTCGTGAATTTTTGAAATGTATTTTTGAGGTTATGAATTTTTAAAGTTTAATTTTGGTTATGTGACTTAATTATTCCATTTTATGGGGTTAAACATTTCCAATTGACTTCAAATTTTTATGTGAGGGTCCCCTGATCCTAAAGATCAGTGGAGAATTATTTTCAAGTCATTTTAATGTGTGATTAACTCTAATTAATTAAAGTTCAATCTAGAGTGGTTAGGCCAATTAGGATTATTTTTAAGGAATTAAATCAAGCCATAATTTTCCTAGGGTCCTCTGGTTCTAAGAAACTTCACTAAATTTTCCTGGAATTTTCTAAGCAACATGCTAATTTTTTGAATTAAAGTATCGAAAAGAGTGACATAAACTTGAAAAATACATAACTTGTCATAGGGATGGCCTCTGACCTTGAAAATTCAGGGAATGTTCCAAAGATCAGAGGCTTCAAAAGCCCTATAGTCTCATGCCATGGTGAAATATCTATGCAAATGGAGAATTAAAATACTGAAATGAGTAAATAATTAATTAAAAATAAAACACTCATCGAAATAAATTGATTTCTTTTCCACATTATTCTCCTCTGTTCACTGAGCAAGAGGGTATTTTTCTTTTATTTTTATGATTTTTCTATGAAAAATATGAATTTTTAAAGTTTCTGGTATTTAATTAAATAGAAAATAACCTAATTTCTTACTTAAACCAGTCGGCGTCGCGTCAACCTAGGCGGCTCCGAAGCCCTACGTGTCGCGCTCCCATTCGACGCAGCCACCTGAGTCAGCAGCCACGCGTCCCGCGGTCCCGCTCCGTCTTCTGGTCCGACTTGATCTCCGCCGTTCAACCGATACACAATCGATCGGACGGCTCCTGGTCATCGTCTACGACTGGTGCGTCCCGTGAGCCGTCGACCTTCTAACCCTAAGATCTCTCTCATTTCTCAACGGATTTTTGAGTTCTTATACTCTATGGATTCGTCTTGAGGAGACGAACACATCCGTACGGATAACATGCCATGAAATTAAGCTAAATTAAATGGAGGATGCACAGAAGCTCAGGAGGAAGGCAGAGTTCATACCTTGGTTCTGAGAGGTGAAGCCTCAATCAGAAATGCTCGACACATTCGTTGTAGTCCAAGGAGGCTAGGGATAAAGCCTGGAGCTGTGGTGAAATGCCTAGCCTTGACTTCCACCAGGCCCGATCACAAAGGTTGGAGGCTGAAACAACTACGTGGCCTAGAGAGGGGGCTTTCACTGGGGAACTCCTTCTCTACCTCTGGTGAAGGTGTGGGAAGAGTTAATTTGGATTTGGTGAAGTTTCGTAGGGTGTCCCGTTTCGACTCGATTTTCACCGAGAAATTAGGCTCGACTCGGGGGATTCAGGCAGTGAGAACAATGCGGGTTCTTTTTCTCTAGGCTGGGAGAAGCTCTGGGAGTGATTTGGTGAGGTTTTGTTGAGAAAAAATTCAACACCTTTCAACACCTTTCTCATGGCCGAGAAGAGGTGTTTAAATGGCCAGGACCTTAATTGGTGGGTGGATTCCACTGCTTAGGTGGAGGGCAGTGGAGCTCCAAAGTTTGATTTGGCTGAGGTGGCCAATTGGGTGAGTTTGGGTTTGTTTCACTTAGTGGTGGCTCTCGCTTGACCCCTCCGACGGCCAGGCCGGCCGGCAAGGACAAGGGAGCCGACCATGGGTCGGTCAACCAAGGAGTAGGGTTTAATGGTGATAAACCAGGCAAGAGGGGATTCAGGGTGAGGAAAAAGGTGGATTTGTCCATTTAAGGGAAGAGATCCCTTAAATTGGGGAACCCTTGGTCCATGGCTCACTTAGCTTGGGCTAGGTGGATCTAGGGTGGTTCCTAGGGTTTACTTAGTGGCTGTGGATAGGTTGGTATAGCCACATTTGGTTCAATTTGGTTTGGTTTGGTCATGGGTTTAAATTAGCTAATTTGGGTTTGGGCTGGGCTAACTTGAGTTTGGTATTGATTTAGGCCCATGTGTCTTGAGAAATTTTGAAAAGATGATTGCCATGAAGAAGTTTCATGAAGACATGAAGAGGTTTTGAGTTCAATTGAAAGGTCAATTTGGTGGATTTTGGTATTTTGGTTAATTTAGGCAAGGTTGAATCAATTTGGGCCCAAGTTGGGTTAAGGTGGGGTTTAGACCCAATTGAAAGTTTCAAATGGTCTAGGGGAATGTATTGAAGAGTTCCCAACATCAATTGGGAAGAAATTTCAGGGTTTGGCTAATCAATTTGGTAGGTTTAGGGCATGGGTTCACTTTAGGCTAAAATGGGTGTATTTTTGGTTTTCTAATAGATTTAGGTTAAGATTAGGCTTAAATTGGGGCAATTGAAAGTTGCATAGGTTTCATTGGAATTTTATGGAAAGTTTAGGACTGAAATTTGGGGGGGAAAAGTTGGTATTAGGTTAATTGGGGGTTTTGGATTAATTAGGTAAAATTGGGGATTTTGGATTTCAAATACAATTGAACTCAAATGTGAATCAAATTGGGCTTGGATTTAGTTTAAATTGATAGTAATGATGTTGAATTAAAGTTTAGAATTGAAATTGGGCAAAATTGAGGTCAAATGGGTTGGTTTGGTGTGACATTGAGTCCATTTAGGTTAAAAATGAGTCAATTTGGGGATTTTGACAAAAGTGGGTTATTTTGGCAAAATTGGGCTATCATATAGTTGAACAAAATGAAATTGGGAGTAATTGGAATTTTTTGGAATTTTCTGGGAATTTTTGGAATTTTTGAAATTTTGTGCCAAAAGGGTATTTTAGGGTATCAAGAGGTTATTTGGAGGGTATTGGGGTATTTTGGTGCATTTCAAAGGTGGGGGTTGTTTCAAAATGATCTTTAGGTATTTTAGGAATTTTGGGTAACTTTTGGGGAATTTTAGAAAATTTGGGGCAACTAGGTAATTTCAGGTAGGTTTGAAGGACCCAATGCCAAAACCATACATTTTGGCAAAAGTTGAATTTTGATCATGACGAAGCTTAATGTGAGCCATGGACCAAGAAATGTCCATTTTGAACATCTCATGGGTTGTACCCAACCCTCTTAGCTAAAGAGCTAGGGGTTTGGACTTAGCCACATGAGTGTTCCAATGAACTAGGGGGGAGAAATGGGTAAGGATGGTGTGTGTGAGAGTGCAGTGTGTGTAAGTCAGACCTCACCAGGACCAGGCCACCCAAGGTAGTCCTAAGGCTTTAAAAACCTTATAGGAGCTCACTATTGGTTCATCATATGGTGGTCTTAACCTTCTAAGGTGATTTAGAAATTTGCAACCATCCAAGTGGGGTCCCAAGAGGAGTCAAGAAGTAGCTGAATTGCTATAGGGTGGGTCCCAATTCTAGTCTTCTAGGAAAGTCATGGAGAAAACCTTATGGCTAGATCCTAAGAAGTACTAAGGAAAGAAAAGACCTCACCAAAAATGAGGTCAACAGTCATACATTCTAGGATTGGTGCAGGGTAGTCCGATTCGTTATATTTACCTTACATTTCCCTATATTTTCCATACAATTTCCTTACATTCTCTACATGTCATACATGCTAGGATCAGTGCAGGGTCGACTGATTTCTTACACTTACCTTACATTTCCTTACATTTTCCATGCAATTTACATACATTCCCTACATGTCATACATTCCAGGATCGGTGTAGGGTCGTCCGATTCCTTACATTTACCTTACATTCCCCTACATTTTCCATACAGTTTCCATATATTCCTTACATATCATAAATTCTAGGATCGATTTAGGGTCGTACGATTCCTTACATTTACCTTACATTTCCCTACATTTTCTATACAATTTCCATATATTCCCTACATGTCATACATTTATAGGATCAGTGCAGGGTTGTCCTATTCTTTACACTTACCTTACATTTTCCTACATTTACATACAATTTTCATATATACCCTATATGTCATACATTCTAGGATCGGTGCAGGGTAGTCTAATTCCTTACATTTACCTTATATTTCTCTATATTTTCCATACAGTTTCCATACATTCTCTACATATCATACATTCTAGGATAGGTGCAGGGTCGACCAATTTTTTACACTTACCTTACATTTCCCTACATTTTTCATACAGTTTCCATACATTCTCCATATGTCATATATTCTAGGATCAGTGCAGGGTCGTCCAATTCCTTACACTTACCTAACATTGCCCTACATTTTCCATACAGTTTCCATACGTTCCCTACATGTCATACATTCTAGGATCGGTGCAGAGTCGTTTGATTCCTTACGCTTACTTTAAATTCCCCTACATTTCCCATACATATTCCATACACTTTCTACATGTCATATATCCCGTGAGTGCTACAAGGTCGTTCAATTACCTTCATCACTCTGAATCAAAATTCCCAATTCGAAAAGATGATAATCCCATTCAAATTAAATTGAAATCGCAAACTCAAATTCAAAAGTAAAACTTCAAAATCAGAATTACAAAAATTACTCTAAATCACTTCTTAAATACCCAAACTTAAGTTCTCAAATCAAATCAAATCGGGTCCCCTTTAGAATGTGGAAGAGTGAATTCTTTGTTGCATTTTGAAGGTTTTTTTCCACTGTTCCCCAGTCGAAATTTTCTCTTCCCATGTAGAAGTTCAATCCCCAGCAGATACTTTCTCACTTGATTCAACGTCCTATCTTGAGCTTTGGCTCATACAGTTGTGTTGGTTTTTTTGATCCCGTCTGTCAACACCAATATGTGCGGTGTGCTCTTCTCGCACACCACACCTATTGGGGGTCTGTTTGTTGACCTCACTTTTGGTTGAGGTTTAGTCTCTCCTTAGATAGACTAGGGTCTAGTGACCGCAATTTTTAATATAGTTAAAAATATGAGAATTCGACACCACTACTAGAAGATCTAAATCCTAAGCAATATCGCCAAATTGATTTGGAGCCTAATTTTAATTTTAGTAATAATTATATATTATAATCTTTTAATCACAGTGTTACCTTTAAACGCAAGTATACGTATCGCTCAAGTAATGCAGGGCTCTAGTGGAGTCCTGGATATCGATCCCACAGGGAATATTTTAGAGGCTACAGACTAGGATTATAGAAATCAATTCAGAATCACAACTAAATCAAAATTGCCTATCTGTTACTAATACGTAATCGACAATAATATGAAATTTAAATTAGACTAGTTCTACTAACAATTAACTAATACTACTAAAGTTAAGTTCAAATATATAAGCAAGAATCTTTCTCCTTGTCGGCATATTTTTAGGTTGTGTTTTATTTTGAAGAGGGGTCGCCTAACAGAAATCTGTCGGCGAATTTTTAATTTAATTAAAATAAATAATTTGAAAAGTAGTATTTGATTTTGAAAATAATTTTAAATTCGAAGGTTTTAAGATATGAGATTAAACCGATCTCACATCCCAAATAGTTTATATAAACGAGCACCGCACCACAAATCGTGTATCTATCCCTAAGGATAGACACACCGCTCGACGGTGGGGCTCGATTAAATAAACTAGAAGATTTCGTGACATCCGTTTGGTCCGCGAACCAATTTTATAAGCCGACAAAATTCCCCGCTTAATATGAAAACATTAAACAGGGTTTATATTACTCGGGTTCTTCAAAATTCTCTATAAGGGCAAGCCCTTATAGTTAATTACATCTTAAGTGACGGGAATCACCTAAGAAAACTCTCGATAATAATCAATAATTCTGCTCTCAAGGATTTCAAAGTTTAAGTTTTCAAGGGATTGAATTTTGGAATTTCAATAGGGAATGGATCAAGTTTGGAACATTTTGTTTTGTGAATCCAAAGGAAGAAAAGTAGGAGAAATCACGCATTCGAAGTGAACTTCGGTAATTTCCCGACTATCCTATTGTTTGGCTTAGATTTAAGAAAGTCCTAATATTTATTTAAATGTTTTGATTTTGTCAATTTTAATTAATTAGGACTTATATTTATATGATAGAATCATACAAATAGCCTTGAAGATGTGAGGGTTTATGTCGTATCATACGACTACCTCGGAATCCTAAGTCCTAGTTAGGCTTAATTTGCAAGGCAAATGCCTAACAAAAGGTCGAGGATTTATGTCGCACTAGTGCAAACTACCTCGAAATCCTATGGCTTGGTTATTTAATTCTAGGAAAGTTTTGCTGAAGTAGGTTCAAGTTTTGCTGACGACGATGGCCGTGCTGCCCACCATGCTCCGAGCTCCTTATTGTCGCAGAGGTTTAGTTTTAGAAATCATAAATCAGGAGATGAGAAAAGTGTTTTGGTTTAGAGAAGTCTTAATTTTCCAAGTGTTTTTTTGTGTTTTGATTAAAACAAATCTTAAAGTTGATTATAACGACACCGGTTAAGATCCCACTGGTTCCATCCTTCCGGCATCATTATTTTTATCGGATTCACTTAGTCCGTATGAATTTGCTAAACTCAACCGAATGAGTTCCACACTTTCATTTAGACCGTGGAAATCCCGTTAGCAACACGTAGGTTACATCATCCGAGGTATTCCCGATCATCCAACATGACGTTTTAATTTAGTTGCAATCGTAGTTTTGTGTTCTCGTTTGTGATTAAATTTTGAGTTGTTTTATATTTTCGAAATGTCGTGGCGGTGAATTTTATCTTGCAATGACTTTTAATTTAGTTTTGGTTTCAGCTTTAGGGGCTATCCTAAAGGTGTGGGTTTTCATGCAACAGCTTGTCTTATCATGCAAGAAAAGTAAAGTGCATTTGCAATAAAGTAAATCGCAATAATGTAAATTGCAAGAAAGTAAATCGCAATAAAATAAAAGCGTACCCTGAGGGTCTTCCCGTCATCCCAAGCTACACTTCAAACACAATTAGAATATTTAAGCAAGTTCCTAGGTAAAGCTAAGGGAAAGGTTATGGTTTTCTACCAAATTCCTAATCCTATAGCTAGTCATCTCCTATGACGTCTAGGTTCTTTGTGTTTTTTTGTTTAAGGACGATTTTCTTCATCAAAGAATAATTAAATTCAATTGTTCTTATAAACATCCTATCGTATCGAGGAAGTGCTTAAGACAAATCTTAAACATCTTTTCAATATTGCTAGAATTGTTTTAAGTCCAAATGAATTCGATTATATAAATGAATTAATCGTCCGGATTCAAGTTTTGTTAACTTACTCGATGAACTAGGACATTCGAATATCCTATAAGTGAAGTAACATTTCATTTAATGTCCTATTTAGGAGTTATGATAACTAAAGCTTTTGAGGGTAAATTGGTGTTCAAATGGTTTGTGATTTAGTTTAATTTCCATTAATGAGTTTAAATTTGGAATAGTGTTCAAGTTATTTTAGATTTATTTTGAATTCTTTATGTCTTAGGTGATGTTATATTTAATTTAATTTAATTTAATTTAATTTAATTGAATTGAATTTTAATTTAATTTAATTCAATATAGTTCAATTTAGTTTGATTTGATGTTTAATTAATTTGATTTGATTTAATTTTAATTTAATTTGATTTAATTTAATTTAATTTAATTTAATTATTTAATTTGATTTAATTTGATTTAATTTAATTTAATTTAATTTAATTTGATTTAATTTAATTTAATTTAATTTTTTAATCTTAATTTAATTTAATTTAATTTAATTTAATTTAATTTTAATTTAATTTTATTTAATTTTAATTGAAATTTTTTTAAAAGAGTTTAATAATTTAAATTTAGTTTAATGATTAAGTCTTTTAATATTTTAAATTTGAGTTATCATTTTAATTAAGAATTGAATATTAATGAGATAATTAATTTAGGGATTTTTAAATTAAAGAATAAATCTCTTCCTAATAATATCCCTATTTTAATAATTCCAATTTTATTATTCTTCCAAATTTAATCAATTATTTAATTAAAGTTTAATCATTTTAAAATTGTTTAATGGGTTTCTACCCTTTAATTATTTGAATTTCAATCATCCAAATCAGATTAGGATCAAATATTTTACTTGTTAATTTTTTATTAAACCTAAAGTTTTAATTAAGGGTTAAAAATTTAATTACCACTTTACCCTTTAAGCTTAATGATTTCATAACTCACTAAATTGAACTCAAATGAACTTGAAATTTTTATGTGACTTCACTCATATGCCAATAAAGACATGAGAGGAGAAAATGTGATTTTTCTGTATTTAATTTATTTATATAATTATTTTTGGTAGAAAATAGAGATTTTCAAAGAAAATTTAATAAAATGACCAAAGGAAAGTTTCTGTCCTTAAGAAAATTAGGGGACATTCCTAATGACCAGAGAACCACTTGGAACAATTTTGGTGATTTTTTGAATTATATTATTTTTATTATAATTATTTTAAGTTTTGGAGTGTTAATGAATTTAAAAATAAAATAAATGTTGAAAAATGGATTTTATAATTTTCAAAAATCTCTCTGATATCAAGGAAATCAGAGAAGCAAATTTTGCAATTTTCTGATTTTTCTATAATTTATTATAATTATTTTAGTGAAAAAGCTAGAAAATATATATTTTTTTTAATTTTAAAATTACCTTAAAGCTTTAAAATTTAATATCTCACTAAATAGACCTAAGAAAAATGTGGGATTTGTTCCTATGTGATTAAAATTCAAAATGTGACATTTTGGTGAATTTTATTATTTTTGTGATTTTTATTATTTTTTAATTATTAAAAATATTAAAATATTATTAAAAATCAACTTTTTTAGAAAATTGAAATTTTAATTTTCTTAGGTTCCCTTGATATCAGAGAGTCCCCAAAACCAATTTAGTGAATTTTTGAAAGGTATTTTAAAAGTTATGAATTTTTAAAGTTTAAAATGGCTAAGCGGCTTAATCAACCCAATTAGTGGGGCTAACCAAGTCCAATCGACCTCAAACTTTTATGGTGGATTCGTCTGATCCTAAAGGTCAGTGGAGAATTGATTTCAAGTCAATTTGATGCATGGTTAACTCTAATTAATTAAAGACCTATTTTGGGTGTTTAAGCCAATTAGGGTTGTTTTAAATGAACTAAGTCAAAACCTATTTTTCCTAGTGGTTCTCTCGGTCATAAGGAACATCACCAAATTTTCCTAGAATTTATTTCACAACATGCTATTTATTGGAATTAAAATACTCAAAACAAGTAACTCCGAATTTGAAAAATCAATAACTTTTCATAGGATGGCCTCTCGACTTTGAAAAATTCAGTGGAATGTTCCCAAATTCGGAGGCTTCAAAAACCCTATGGTCTCATGCCATGGTGAATTGTATACATGCATGGAGAATTAAAATAATGCAGAGAGTAAATAAATTATAAAAAATAAAATACTTCGATGAAATTAAATGATTTCTTTTCCACATTATTCTCCTCTGTTCACCGAGCAAGAGGGTATTTTTATTTTATTTTTCTCGATTTTTCTACACAGAGATATGAATTTTGAAGTTTAGGGAATTAAATAAATGAAAAATACCCTAATTTTCTATTTATCCACGCGGCGCCGCGTCAACCTCGGCAGCCTCCGAACGCACACGCGTCGCGCTCCCATTCGATGCCGCCACCCGAGTTAGCAGCCCGGCCCCGCGGTTCTCGTACCGTCTCCCGGTTCGACGCCATCCGAGCCGTTCGTCCGCGCGTGTATCGAATGGACCGCATCCGTTCATCGTCCCCGAGCGTCCTCACCCGAGAGCCGTCCACACTAAATCCCTAAGATCTCACTCGATACTCAATGGATTTTCATGTTCTTATGCTTCTATGGAATCGTCTTCGAAGAGACGAACACATCTATACTAGTAACATGCATCGAAATTAAGGCATTTGAAATGGAGAATCTCCGTGCTCCGGATAAAGAATTAGCTCATACCCGAGCTCGTAGAAGTGTGGCTTCAATCCGAGAGTTGTTGCACCTTCGATCGGATCCCGCAAGCTCCGCATGAAGTCTCCCGGTCCGGTGAATTGTCCGGATGTGATTTCGACCAAGCCCGATCACAAAGCTTCGGAGGCCGGAGCAACCGGGTGGCCCGGAGATGGGGCTTTTGCTGGTGGACACCTTCCCTCGGTCCGGTGAAGGTGTAGAACCAATCAATTTTGGAATTGGCTCACCGTGGAGAAGAGTCCTAGTTTTGGGTGGAATTTCAGCTGGAAATCGGATTTGTCACTGGGGATTAGTGGCAAATCGACACTCTGGGATCAACCGCTCTAAGGGTGGAGAAGGGTCCGGAACAATTTTGGCGCAGTTTCGGCAAGGTTTGTGCTCGGCTCCTCTCATGGCCGAGAGGGGTGGAGTTTAAATAGAGAGGGCGAGGGCCTCCTGTGGGAGCCGAGGCATGGGATCAGCCTGCTCGGTGAGAAGAAGAACAGCCATGGTGGCCATCGGGCATGGGGCAACTCAACAGTGAGAATTCCAAGCTCGGGCTCACATGATGCTCTCGGGTGTGGTGTTTTCCGGCGATCCGAGCGGCCGGCCGGCAGTGCATGGGTCACCATCTCGACTCGTGGAGGTCGTGGCTCAGCAATGGTGAAGTCAATCGGGCTTGGACATGTGTAAAGTGTTTGAATTAAAATGGAATGGGAGGGGGTCATTTTGGCCTTAATTTGGTCAACCCATTGGTTTGGGTTGGGTGCACCTCCCCATGGCCTCGATTTTGGGCCGAGAGGATCAGCTGGGTCGCCCAAGGGAGAGTGGTGTGGTCTCCATCCATGATGAGGTGGCTAAGCATGGTTTAGTGTGCGACATGCTTAAGGTAAAAAAGGGGTTAAGGAGGATTAGGAAAGGGGCCCCTCATTTTGCCATTAATGGCTTGATCACATGTCAAGCCTTCCATGGCTTCATGTGGCTTCGTCCATGGCTTCGCATGGCTCACCTTCGGTTCGGGAAAAGGTTTCGGTCAATTTCATGAAAATGGGTTTTAAGAATTTTTGGTAATTTGATGGAAATTTGTATGAAACTTGATTTGGAATAATTTGATGGTGAATTTAGGACTTAGGTAATGGATTTAATTAAGTGGATGACAAATGGAGATGTCATGTGGGCTTTAGGGTAGATTTTGGGCCTTTGGATGTGGTGAAGTGGGTTTTTAGGAAAGTTTAAGGGAAATGGGCTTTTGATTTTAAGATGGGTATTTGGATAAAAATTTTGTGAAGAACTTTGTCAAATAAATGTCATAATTGGTTTAGGGATGTTCTATGAAGGGCTTGGAATCAATTCGATGTGATTTGGAGTCGAATTGGTTCGAATTTCGTGTTTATTCGTAAGTGGGCCTATGTAGGTCCAAGTGGGCCAAGTTGGGCTAATGTTGGGCTAGAGTTGAAATTGATGTAAAATCAATGTTGAGAAATGTTTATGGGGGTGTTTCAAAGAGGTTTTGGCTTTGGTCAGGCTTTGATTTTGGGGTTCGGGCTCATTCGGGTTAGGTTCTGGGTTTAGGTCAAAAATGGGTCCTTTAGCCTTGGGTTGAATTCTGAGTGGGGTTTGGGTCTAAATTTGGGAAAATCATGTTAGTGTTTTGTTTGTGGGAATGTTAAGGAAGATTTATAAAAGGTTTGGGGTTAATCGGAGTCGAATCGGGTGAGTTCGGGTTAGGTTTAGTGTCATGGGTCCAAATCGGCTTTAAGGCCAAAAGTGAGATCGGATCCAAATGTCAATCAAATTGGGCTTGGATTTGGTCTAGATTGGTATTTGGGATATTGATTTGAAGTTTAGAATTGAATTGGACCAAAATCGGGGTCAATTGGGTAGTTTGGTTCGACATCGGGTGCACTTAGTGGTTAAAATGGGTCAAATCGGGGTTTTGACAAAAGTAGGGTAAATTGACAATATTGGCCCATGGTGTAATTGGACAAAATGAAATTGGGAATATTTGGGATTTTCTGGAATTTTCTGGGAATTTTCTGAATTTTTGGATTTTTAGGCCAAGAGGGGTATTTTGGGTATTCGGAGGGTATCGGGAGGTATTTTTGGAATTTTTGGTATTTTTGGGTATGGATGATCAGTTTAAGTGATGTGGAAAGGTTTGGGATTGATTTTGGAGAATTTTGGGTAATTTGGAAATTTTTGAGAAATTCGGGTAATTTCGATGGTTTTCGGTAAGCTAAGCGTGTAGGGTCCCTGGGGTCAAAAATCGAAAATTTGGGAAATTGAAGATCGGGTGAATTTAAGTAGAAAGAAATCATTTTGGTTGAGCCATGAACCCATATCAAGCCCACATGAGCCATGAAGGGACTCATTTGAGGCATTCACTATGTTGTTCCTAACCCTCTTAGCCAAGGGCTTAGGGGTTAAGGACCATCCATGTGGATCACTTACATGAGTCAGGAGGTCAAGTTAGGTATGGGTGTGGTTTTAGGAGGTATGTGGAAGTGTAGTGTGTAGGTGTAGTGTATAAGTGTAGTGTGTGTAAGTCAGCCCCTTCACTGCACCAGTGCCACCTGTAAGGCGTCCTAAGTGCCAAAGAGTCCCATAGAACTCATCCTTTAAACTTCCACATTCGATTTCAACCCTCTAGGTGATTAGGGGTCTACAGTCAAGTTTGTGGAGTTTGCAGGGAGTTAAGAAGTGGTTTGAATTTCTAAAAGGTGGGTCCCAATTCTAGTCCTCTAAGATAGTCAAAGGAAAAGCCTAAGGCTAGATCCTAAGTACTAAAGAGAAGAAGAGAAGACCTCATCAAAAATGAGGTCAACACTCCTTTGTTAAGATATTTAAGTGAATAGATAATTAGAATTTGTTTTAAAATGGTGTTGTGCCAAATAGGAGCATACCTATTCTTGACCCTTTGGTCCAGGCATAAAGAACATTGACTAATCCTATACTTGGTTACTGAATCTGCGGCTAGGCTTGGAGGATACTGACTCTCACTTCGGAGCTCCCATGTTCCCTTCGCCTGAGGGATAACAATATACACTTCAGCACCCAAACGATAGAACCAAATTGAGGATTTTAGCCAGTCACTCTAAAATCTCTAATTCTACGCTCGATTAATATTATTTCCATATTTATTTGCACCCGCCTTCCAAGGACTTTGACCTCATTGAATATCAGATGTAATCTTTACTATAGTTGTTAAACTCAACAAAATTTAACTATTCGATTGGCCAGATTGAAAGTAAATTAAGATCTATGTTAAAGATTATCACAACTTATTTAAAATTTTTTATGGTACATTAATTCAATTTATCATAACACAAAAATATCAAAACAAGGAGAAAGATAAAAAACCTACTCAGAATTCATGGAGAGGATGCAATAAAACTTGGATTTCATATATAAAAGTAAAGTATTACAAACTAAAGTAAATAAACACAACTTATCTTAAATTCCTCCCCAAGCAAACTCCTTGAAGTTCCTCTGAATCTCTTCCTTCTTTACAGTACACAGAATTCTCCTTCGAAACGACAATGTAGAAGAGATGTCTCACTTCCCCTCCACTCTTACTATCCTTCGAAGAATTCCTCACGATCTCTATTTGAACTCACCATTTAACACTCACTAATAACAATGGGCACTAGTGGACTCTATGTTGAACACTAAGTAACTAATAAAAAATCTCTAATAGTACTTTTTACAGACTCTTACTGACTTTTAGAGGACTCCAAAAGGACAATTTTTCGGCCTAAAACGGTTCTTTTTAAATTTTTGAAAAGTTTCCAATGGTTTTCTAGGCATCCCTTCGAAAATCGTCCAGATTTAACGTATATTGTGAAAGAATCGCCGATCTCACCGTCAGCGGCCTCAAATTGTGTTGCCGGCGGCCTTCTAGAAACAATGTTTTAAACTGACCTCGCCGTCAGCGGCCTTGACCTCCGCCATCAGCTGTCTCCCTTGGAATATATTCTATACTCTTGGGAAAATCACGTCGTAGGCGCCATCAACCTCGCCATCGGTACCCTAGGTCAAATTTTCATATTTTAGTCCTTTTTTCTCCAAATTTGCTCTTTTTTGCATATTTTCACTCTTTTGTCCTTAAATCTTCATACCTAGAGAAAAATACCAAAAATACCCTTCATTAAAGTGCAATATCATCAAAATCAGTATAAAATAGGCATGAAAATCTTAACCTTTTTTTCTTGGATCAAAATCCCTCAAACTTAACTATTAATTTTCCTCAAGTAATCTTTAGAACTACATAAAGTTATGATTATTGTGGCAAAGTTTTTATTCATAAATACTATTAGTTTGATTTAAATTAATATTATAGCAAGAATTCTTAGAAAGATTTTCAAGTAATTTGATTAATTCTGCAAGTACAAAGCTATCTATTCATCAAGTCTAAGAGTTCAAGTCTTCTATTCATTTCAAAAATGACTATATGTTGCAATATCAATTCACTTAGAATATTCAGAAGATAGGAAATTCATGAGGAAACTATAAGTAAGATACTAGTCATAAATATAAGTTCGGAAATGCTTTTAGTTTTCCCTTTAGATTAATCCAAGTGAAGCCAATTTTTTATAAGGTATCTTATCAAGCTTCTCCTCACTTACTTTTTTCTTTTGGATTGTTTTTCAATCCAATTTTTTTCTTTCTTTTTCTTTTCTGGGATTGTTTTTCAATCCTTTTCTTTTTCTTTCTTTTTCTTTCTTTTTCTTTTGTTTTCAAGTGAGAATTACTATATCTGGATAGTCTGTTAATAATTTTGAACTTCACTCTTCTTTTCCTAAATTTGAAACATTCAAACATTCTTTACCTTATATGTACTTCATAGTTTTTACATTATTGAATCCCAATCTTTTCTTTATCAACTAAATTCCTAAGATTCTTAATATTTCAAAATATAGTTTTTTTTTACTTTAAGTAGTTAACTATATTCTTATCCTTTTATACTAAATATCTTATCCTACAAAACTGATTTTCATTACAAAAAATACTTCTTTGAATTTTCTATAATATTTAGATAAAATCTAAACATAGTTATCTGAATTAAATTTTATCACAAAAATCATATTATAATTTTTAAAAATATGTTATTTGAGAACATATAATAGTTAATATTTTTCTTCCCTCACCCAAACTTAAAGTTTTCTATAATAGAAACAGTACATGGTGGAAAGAAAAATTCTAAATATAAAATTCATACCTTTACACTTTAGGCATTTTTGTCTTTTTGGAAATTCGCATGTTCTTCTCAAAGTTTCTAACTTCAACTGACCTGTAATATTTAAAAGCCTTTCTACACACATAACAGTTTACAGAATTTGCTGGGGTAATGAAATTTTAAAACAAGTATATAAAACTAAACATCAACAACTAATTACACAGGACATATGCATTTCACAACACAGAACAAACATTTTACTATTTTAGACTATTCATTCACAATTACAATTACCATCACAGATATTACAAACATCCATAAATGAAAATGCAAACTGCCAAACCAAACACATATCCCAGAAACAAGCATAGTCCATAGAATACAATAAAAATTAAAGTACAACAACAAAACTAGAACCAACAAATACATCACTTCACATCACAATCACAAAGATCAATCATCAAAATCCCATACAATGTCCTCATCACCCTGGTCAGTAGGAGGATTGGATTGATACTGAGTATATCGGGTGCATTATGGAAAAATGACATCAGGCTCTCCTCTATAGTATCTCTCCTGAGCATCATAATATGCCATCTCAAAATCAGAGTGCCTCTGAAAATACTCACTATCGTGATCATGTCTTCTCTCTAAACCTTCAATCCTGTGATCAATTCTTTCTAATTTTTCATCCAACTGCTCAAAACTTTTCCTCTGCAGGGTCATGACATTCATCAGATCATATAAGGTAGGGGGACTAAAGGCAGGAGGGTCATAGCTAGTGGAAGAAATGTCTCTATTAGTAGAAGGTGCCTTGCTCTAACTCCCTGATCTCCATTCCTCATGAGATTCATAAGTCTTTATATTCACTTTACTAACGAGTTTCATTGGATAAACCCATTCCTCATCATCTCTTGCTTCAACTCCAGATAATTGACAAAGTGTATAAATGAGGTCAGGATGCCCTAAATATCCACTCGTCTCTCTCTTTGTAGTGGCCATAATGTTCTTATAAATTATTCTCCCTACATTAATGCTTCTGTTGTTCTGAATACAGAAATTTAGAACTGCTCTGTCTCTTGAGACTTCACTATGATGGTAGGTGGGTAGCAGAGTCGAACAAATGAAATAATGTCATGCCTTAGCACAGTGGCATTCATCATAGACAATGGAAAGTTAATTCATTCATGATTTTTAATTTTCTAGACTACTTTCCCATCAGTGAGAAAGTTAATAACATCGTTTAATGGACCCTCCATTGTTCCAAATGTTTCATACTCGCTAGAAAATAGTCATGAAGCTCGTAGAAAGTGTTAATGCGGTTAGCATTAAAGTCAACAAAAAATCCTCTTACTTGGACAGGTTCATTCTCGAGTTGAGTAAGGTTTGAGTAGAACTCTCACACAACTTCGATAACAGCTCTATTAGTTGTGTAGCAGAAGTTCTCTCATCCTCTCTCTTTGATAACTCGTTCCACTTCTCCTCCAGAATTTTCAAAATCTTGATCTTGGATGCACTTCTTACTTTGAAAGAGTGAAGTATACCTCGATTGTGCTTTCACATTTATAAATAAGTCTTGTCGCATTCGAGTCTTCACTTTTATCGTAGAGTCATTGTTTGATCTATCAAAATTACAAAAATCAAAACTAATCTCTAAAATAATAATACAATGGCTTCTAAAGGGGGTTTAAGGCAATCTAAACCACATTCCATGAATTCCTTCTAAGTCTTTTTTCCACATTTTCAAATTTTTCAAAATTTCTTAATGTGGAAGAAATTCATGGTGGAAATAAAAAATTTTTACATAGGAATGAAGCTTTTATTAAGGGAAGATGAAATCCAGTGTTAGAATTTGTTGAAATCGCTCCAAATCTGAGATCTATCAAGCCCTAGGTCAACTTTTCGGGTAAAACGGGGAAGAAGACGATGAATAGTGACATTTGACCGGTTAAAATCGTGGTAAATAGGTTATTTTCGCGATCTCGCCATCTGCAGAGTTGTTTGCACCGTTGACGGGCTCTATTGAATTAAATTCCATTCTTCTAGGGAAAATCGCGCCGTCGGTGCCTCAAGCGTGCCGTCGGTGAGATTCTAAAAAATTGATCTTTTTTCAAATTTTTGCTATTTCGATCATTTTTAAGCCTCATCATCATCCGTTCGATCCTTCTAATAAAATATTTTAAGTGATTAAGTAATGTATTAACATAAAAAAACATACACACAACGAAACTTCACATTTATATATTGAATCCAAGTGTTTACAACACACATTACATAACACACATAAACATGTATTTTCTCAACCTAAATCAATTTAATCAGCGTCGCAATCCAAGCCACAACACTCAAAACACTGAGAACAAACATTTCAATCATAATCTCATCTATATTGAGATTAAAAAGCAAACAAAGAAGCAAACACAATAAACAAAGTTCAAATCAAACACAACAATAAGAAATAAGCAAATTAATTCTACTACTCTTTAGAATCTATGCTGGTTTCTCCTCTGATATCATCCATTGCTTGAACATGGACAAACTAGTTGTAAAAAGGTTAGAATGAGAATTCTTCAGTTGAATCTTCATCAATCCATCCCATCGTTTTCATTAAGCATATCAGACTCGCTTCAAATTGCCCAGTATGATCAAAATGTTCTTTCATCCTCCAATCAATATGATCAAAGAAATCAGACATATTGTTAACTGTACTCATTAAATTTTGTACCTGCTTCTCTAGATTCTTGATTTGATGTAAGATCATCGGTATCTTGTCCGCTACTAGAGGTTTAATAGGAACAGAATTCTAAGATGCTTGATCCATGATCACACATGTATCATTCTCCTCATCATTGGCTGGGAACATATGAGTTGGGTCTAAAGATTTCGGGTAGCAGAATTTTCTCCCAAATCTCGTACGAAACTTGAAACAAACCACATATTGAGAATATTGTGGAAGGATGTCCAAGCCCTTGAGATGATCCTTGAACGATCAGGCCAAACACAGACTTCACAATAATTGATCTAATATCAATGGGCCATCCCATTTGAATGCATTAATTCAAAATTGCACTTTCTTTAGTGACTTTACCAATTTTTATTGTCGGCAATAACTTCACAGATATGAAAAAGTGCCAATTTTATGAGACGGGATTTAAAAGTGTTACAGAAAAATTAACGTACCCGTTTTCTCTAACTTCCCAATCAACGGTTTTGTCCGTCAAATATTGGTATATTTCATTCATATTGTCTCTTGTCGACATGAAATTTGAATAATGGAAGATAAGAATATTCTCAAGCATGTATAACTCATTAATTCTTCCAGAATTAAATGTTATCCACCTACCTCACACATAGACGCTTCCTTGGTTGATTCCATGTAAATTGGTGTAGAATTCCTTAACCACTGTAATGACTACTGCGACAGTAGTATAGGAAAATACTTCCCATCTTCACCTCACAATCATTTCTTCAACTGGTTACGAAGATCTTCATAATTCTCGATTGACGAATCCTCTTTTCTTAATAAGCCTTCTCTTGGACATCACCTTGTTGAAAAGTCGTTGCGCCTCGGCACTGACGAAGTTTCTCTAATTGAATATTTGAAATCTAGAGTAATCTACTGAATTGGAATCCATCAAAGAGGAATTGAAAGTGGTTTTCATTCATTTTTGAGATTTGAAGTGTTTAGGAACCGTCCATAGGAGTTTATAAGGGATGAATTCACTAAAAACTGCCAAAATCCAACATTTTGAACTCGAAAAACTGCCCACTCACCGATCCCGCTGTCGGCGGCCTTGAAGGCGAGCCTTATTCAATTAATTCCAGGGCTCTCGAGAAAAACCCGCCGTCGGCGGCGTTGAGCTCGCCGTCGGCACCCTTGGTAAAAAATTGCACTTTTACACCGTGGTCTTTCATGTTCCAAATTTTCTCTATGGATTTAAATTCTTGATAATCAAAGGTTAAATCCAAGTAATAGGATTCAATATTACTACAAACTAATGACAAACACAAACAAACACACAATAAATAAAGATAACTATGGGTTGCCTCTAATATAGTACTTGGTTTAACGTCGTCAGCCCGACCTATTCAGGTGTTATTCAGGTTGACTGAGCATTAAACCTCTTTATAATTTGGTCTTTTACCCTCAAAATATGGTTTTAATCTATGTCCATTCACTTTAAATCTATTCCCAGTCTTCTGATCTTCAATTTCAATAGCTCCATAAGTGTAAACCTGAGTCACAATAAAGGGTCCTAACCAACGAGACTTCAATTTCCCAAGGTATAATTTCAACCTTGTATTATAAAGCAAAACTTCTTGCCCTGGTTCAAAGTTCTTCTGCTTAGTCTTCCGATCATGCATTAACTTTATTTTTTTCTTATAAATTCTATCGTTATCCTAAGATTCATTTCTTAATTCTTCTAATTCATTCAATTGCAACAATCTCTTGTCACCAACAATTTTCAAATTATAGTTGAACAAGTTTTCATATATAAGCCTGTAAGGAGTCATACCAATAGGAGTTTTATAAGCAGTCTTGTATGCCCGTAATGTAGCATTCAGTCTCGCAGACCAATATACTCTATTAGGATTTACAGTCTTTTCTAAAATTTGTTTAATCTCACGATTAGAAACTTCAGCTAAACCACTGGTTTGAGGATGATAGGCAGTAGAGAAACTATGAACAATATTAAATTTTTCTGACAATTTTTCAATGTATTTATTCCTAAAATGGGATCCTCTGTCAGTCATAATCACTCTCGGCATTCCGTATCTTGCGAAATGTTTTTTCATTAAGAATCTTGAAACACTTTTAGCTTCACAACGAGGTAAAGCTTGTGCTTCAATCCACTTTAATACGTAATCAACTGCAATTAAAATATATAAGTTTCTAAAAGAGAGAATAAATGGTCCCATGAAATCTAATCCCCAAACATAAAAAATTTCCACTTCTAACATGAAATTCAGAGGCATTTCATTTCTTCTAGATCTATTACCTACTCATTGACATCTATCATAAGTTTTGATATATCTCTAAACATCTCTAAAAAGAGTAGGACAATAAAATCCAGCTTGCAAAATTTTATACGTAGTTTTGTCAATGCCTAAATGTCCTCCAAATTCAGAATTGTGGTATTTTTGAATAATCTATTTTTAAATATCTCCTAATAATAAGATCGTTACATTGCTTATATAAATATGGTTCATCCCAAAAATATGGTTTTGCATTATGAATGAATTTTTTTGTTGCTTCAAAGTTATCAT
This sequence comes from Papilionanthe hookeriana x Papilionanthe teres, assembly GCA_022702705.1. NCBI lineage: Eukaryota > Viridiplantae > Streptophyta > Magnoliopsida > Asparagales > Orchidaceae > Papilionanthe > Papilionanthe hookeriana x Papilionanthe teres. The sequence goes on along the minus strand of CM040427.1, from coordinate 137,900,961 downwards.
AGGTGGGAAAATATCGCTTACTATATAGTTAACAATATCAACATATTAAGGTATTTTCCACTCATTTATATTATAAATTTTTTCAGTTGGGAAACTGTTTGTAATTTCATTGTCGGTATCTGTCGGCATATTTTTAGGTTGTGTGTTTTATTTTGAAAAGGGGGGTCGCCTAACAGAAGCTGTCGGCGAATTTTTAATTTAATTAAAATAAATAATTTGAAAAGTAGTATTTGATTTTGAAAATAATTTTAAATTTGAAGGTTTTAAGATATGAGATTAAACCGATCTCACATCCCAAATAGTTTATATAAACGAGCATCGCACCACAAACCGTGTATCTATCCCTAAGGATAAACACACTGCTTGACGGTGGGGCTCGATTAAATAAACTAGAAGATTTGTGACATCCGTTTAGTCTGCGAACCAATTTTATAAGCCGACAAAATTCCCCTGCTTAATATGAAAACATTAAACAGGGTTTATATTACCTAGGTTCTTTAAAATTCTCTATAAGGGCAAGCCCCTATAGTTAATTACATCTTAAGTGATGGGAATCACCTAAGAAAACTCTCGATAATAATCAATAATTCCGCTCTCAAGGATTTCAAAGTTTAAGTTTTCAAGGGATTGAATTTTGGAATTTCAATAGGGAATGGATCAAACTCGGAACATTTTGTTTTGTGAATCCAAAGGAAGAAAGGTAGGAGAAATCACAGCATTCGAAGTGAACTTCGGTAATTTCCCGACTATCCTATTGTTTGGCTTAAATTTAGGAAAATCCTAATGTTTATTTAAATGTTTTGATTTTGCCAATTTTAATTAATTAGGACTTATATTTATATGATAGAATCATACAAATAACCTTCGAAGATGTGAGGGTTTATGTCGTACCCAACGACTACCTCGAATCCTAAGTCCGGTTAGGGCTTAATTTGCAGTGCAAATGCCTAACGAAGGGTTGAGGATTTATGTTGCACTAGACAAGCTACCTCGAAGTCCTATGGCTTTTTAGTTCTAGGAAAGTTTTGTGGATTCAAGTTTTGCTGATGACGATGGCCGTGCTGCCCACCATGCTCCGAGCTCCTTGTTGTTGCAGAGGTTTAGTTTTAGAAGTCATGAATCAGAGGATGAGAAAAGTGTCTTGATTTAGAGAAGTCTTAATTTCCAAGTGTTTTTGTGTTTTAATTAAAACAAATCTTAAAGTTGATTATAACGACACTGTTGACCTCATTTTTGATGAGGTCTTCCTTTCTTCTTTTTAGTGCTTAGGATCTAGCCTTAGGCTTTTCCTTTGACTATCTTAGAGGACTAGAATTGGGACCCGCCTTTTAGAAATTTAAACCACTTCTAAACTCCCCGCAAACTCCACAAACTCGACTATAGACCCCTAATCACCTAGAGGGTTGAAATCAAATATGGAAGTTTAAAGGATGAGTTCCCATATGACTCTTCGGCCTTAGGATCGCCCCGGCGGCCCGGTCTAGTGAAGGGGCCGACATACACTACACTTACACACTACATTTCCACACACTTCCTAAAACCACACCCATACCCAACTTGACATCCCGACTCATGTAGGTGATTCACATGGATGGTCCTTAACCCCTAAGCCCTCGCGCAAGAGGTTAGGAACAACATAATGAATGCCTCAAATGAGTCCTTTCATGGCTCATATGGGCTTGAATGGCTTCATGGCTCAACCAAAATGATTTCACCCCACTCAAATTCACCCAATCTTAAATTTCCCAAATTTTTAATTTTTGACCCCTGGACCCTACACCTACTAAACCTACCCAAAACCCTCAAATTACCCAAATTTTTGCAAAATTTCCAAATTACCTAAAATTTTCCAAAATCAATCCCAAACACCTCCACATCACTCAAACTGACTATCCATACCCAAAAATACCAAAAATTCCAAGAAAACCTCCCAATACCCTCCAAATAACCCAAAATACCCTTCTCGCCTAAAAATCCAAAAATTCAAAAAATTCCCAGAAAATTCCAGAAAATCCCAAATATTCCCAATTTCATTTTGTCCAACTACACCATGGGCCAATTTTGTCAATTTACCCTACTTTTGTCAAAACCCCCAATTTGACCCATTTTAATCCAAAGTGAACCCAATGTCAAACCAAACCTATCCAATTGACCCCAATTTTGGTCCAATTCAATTCTAAACTTCAATTCAACATTCCTAATACTAATTTAGACCAAATCCAAGTCCAATTTGATTGACATTTGGATCCAATTCCACTTTTGACCTTAAGGCCCATTTTTCGACCTAAGCCCAAACCTAACCCAAATGAACCCAAACCCCAAAAATCAAAGCCCAACCAAAGTCAAAACCTCTTTGAAACACTCCCATAAACACTTCTCAACAATAATTCTACATAAATTTCAACCCTAGCCCAACATTGGCCCAACTTGGCCCATTTGGACCTATATTGGCCCATTCACCAAAAGAATCCAAATCCAACCCAATTCAAGCCCAAACTACCCCAAATTTGCTTCAAGTTACTCATGACACATCCATGAGCTAAACAAACAATTATTTGGCCCAACCTTTTACAAAAATTTTCATCCATGAACACATTCATAAACTTAAAAGCCCACTTCCCTTAAACCTTTCTAAAAGCCCATTTCCTTCAAAATTCAAAAGCCCAAATCTACCCTAAAGCCCACATGACATCTCCATTTGTCATCCATTTAATTAAATCCATTACCTAAGTCCTAAAATCACCATCAAATTATTCCAAATCAAGTTTCATACAAATTTCCATCAAAACATCCAAAATTCTTAAAACCCATTTTCATGAAATTGACCCAAGCTTTTCCCAAGCCAAATGGAGCCAAGGATGAGCCATTCACAAGCCATATGAAGCCATGAAAGTTTGGCATGTGACCATGCCATTAATGGCAAAAGGAGGAGGTCCTTTAGCCATCTCCTAAAAGTCATTAACCTTAAGCATGTCTCCCCTTAACCAAGATTTAATCCAAATATTCTTGGATAAGGACATCACCACCTTCGACTCAGCCTAGCCTAGCTGATCTTCTCACCCAAGACCAGCCATGGGGAGGTGAACCCAACCCAAACCAATGGGTTGACCAATTTCAAGCCAAAATGACCCCCTCCCCATTCCATTTTAATTCAAACACTTTACACATGTCCAAACCCAATCGACTTCACCATTGCCAAGCCCCGACCTCCCCGGTCAAGATGGTGACCCATGCTCGCCGGCCACCCGCCCGGATCGCCGGAAAACACCACACCCGAGAGCTCACATGTGAGCAAACTTTGGAATTCCACCTCGCCGAGCCGCCCCATGCCCAATGGCCACCATGGCCGTTCTTCTCCTCACTGCAGCAACTCGATCCCAAGCCCTAACTCCCCCGGGAGGCCTCACAACCAACTCTATTTAAACTCCACCCCTCTCGGCCATGAGAAGAGAGAAGCACAAACCTTGCCAAAACTCGCCAAAATTGTTCCGCACCCTTCTCCACTCTTAGAGCACTTGATCCCCAAGGAGATCCCCCCGCCATTTCTCCTCTCGTAAGCTCAATTTCGTAGCCGAAATTCCACCCAAAACCATGACACTTCTCCACAAGGAGCCAATTCCCAAATCGATCGGCTCTACACCTTCACTCGTACCAAGGGAAGGTGTCCACCATCAAAAGCCCCATCTCCAGAGCCACCCAAGCTTGCTCCAGCCTCCAAGCTTTGTGGATCGGGCTTGGTCGAAATCATATCCGTACAATTCACTGCACCGAGAGACTTCATCCGGAGCTTTCTAGACCCAATCGAAGGTGCAACAACTCTCGCATTGAAGCCACACTTCTCCGAGCCAAGGTACGAGCTAACTCTTCATCCCGAGCTTCGAAGATTCTCTATTTCAAATGCCTTAGTTTCAATGCATGTTAACCGTATAGATGTGTTCGTCTCTTCGAGACGAATCCATGGAGTATAAGAACGTAAAAATCCATCGAGAATCGAGTGAGATCTGTAGGATTTAGTATGGACGCGCTCTCGGCGAGGACACTGGGGACGATGAACGGATGCCGTCCATTCGATACACGCGCGCACGGACGGCCGTGGATCGCGTCTGGACCAGAGATGGTACGAGAACCGCGGGGCCCGGCCGCCGACTCGGTGGCGGCGTCGAACGGGAGCGCGCCGCGCGGCCTTTCGGAGTCGCCGAGGATGCGCCGGCGCCGCGTGGATAAATAGAAAATTAGGGTATTTTCTTATTTATTTAATTCCATAAACTTCAAAAATCCAAATCTTTGTGTAGAAAAAACACAAAAATAAAAAAAAAATACCCTCTCGCTCAAATGAACGAGGAGAATAATGTGGAAAAGAAATCATTTAATTTCATTAAGTATTTTATTTTTTATAATTTATTTACTCTCTCGCATACATTTAATTCTCCATGCATGTATACAATTCACCATGGCATGAGACCATAGGGATGTTAAGCCTCTCGAACTTGGGAACATTCCCCGAATTTTCCAAGGTCGAGGCCATCTCTGTGAAAAGTTATTTATTTTTCAAATGCATGTTGCCGTTTTGAGTATTTTAATTCCAAAAATTAGCATGTTGTGAAATAAATTCTAGAAATATTTGGTGATGTTCCTTATGACCGTAGAACTCTAGGAAAAATAGGACTTGAGTTAATTCACTCGCATTAACCCTAATCTGGCTTAAACACCCAAAATAGGTCTTTAATTAATTAGAGTTAACCAGGTATCAAATTGACTTGAAATCAATTCTCCACTCGACCTTTAGGATCAGAGGAACCCACCATAAAAATTTGAAATCAATTGGACTTGGTTAGCCCTACTAATCGGGTCGATTAAGTCGCTTAGCCATTTTAAACTTTAAAAATTCATAACTTTTAAAATACTTTTCAAAAATTCACCAAATTGGTTTTGGAGCCTCTCTCGATATCAGGGGAACCTAAGAAAATTAAAATTTCAATTTTCTAAAAAAGTTAATTTTTAATAATATTTTAATATTTTTAATAATTAAAAAATAATAAAAATCACAAAAATAATAAAATTCACCAAAATGTCACATTTTGAATTTTAATCACTTAGGAACAAATCCCACATTTTTCCTAGGTCTATTTAGTGAGATATTGAATTTTAAAGCCCTAGGGTAATTTTAAAATTAAAAAAAATGTATTTTCTAGCATTTTCACTAAAATAATTATTATAAATCATAGAAAAATCAGAAAATTGCCAAATTTGATTCTCTGGTTTCCTTGATATCAGAGAGATTTTTGAAAAATATAAAATTCATTTTTCAACATTTATTTTATTTTTAAATTAATGAACACTCCAAAACCCAAAATAATTATAATAAAAATAATATAATTCAAAAAAATCACCAAAATTGGTCCAAGTGCTTCTCTGGTCATTAGGAATGTCTCCTAATTTTCTTAAGGACAGAAACTTTCTTTTGGTCATGTTATCAAATTTTCCTCGAAAATCTCTATTTTCCACCAAAAATAATTATATAAATAAATTAAATACAGTAAAAATCACATTTTCTCCTCTCATGTCTTTATTGACATATGAGTGAAGTCACATAAAAATTTCAAGTTCATTTAAGTTCAATTTAGTGAGTTATGAAATTATTAAGCTTAAAGGTTAAAATAAGTAATTAAAATCTTTAATCCTTAATTAAAACTTTAGGTTTAATAAAATTAACAAGTAAAATATTTGATCCTAATCTGATTTGGATGATTGAAATTTAAATAATTAAAGGGTAGAAACCCATTAAACAATTTCAAAATGATTAAACTTTAATTAAATAATGGATTAAATTTGGAAGAATAATAAAATCGGAATCATTAAAATAAGGGATATTTATTAGGAAGAGATTTATTCTTTAATTTAAAAATCCCTAAATTAATCATCTCATTAATATTCAACTCTTAATTAAAATGATAATTCAAATTCAAAATATTAAAAGACTTAATCATTAAACTAAAGTCAAATTATTAAACTCTTTCAAAAATTTCAATTAAAATTAAAAATAAAGTAAATTAAAGATAAATTAAATTAAAATTAAATTAAATTAAATTAAACAATTAAATTAAATTAAATTAAATAATTAAAATCAAATTAAATTAAATTAAACAATTAAATTAAATTAAATTAAATAATTAAAATTAAATTAAATTAAATTAAACAATTAAATTAAATTAAATTAAATTAAATAATTAAATTAAATTAAATCAAATCAAATTAATTAAACACCAAATCAAATTAAATTGAACTATGTTAAACTAAATCAAATTCAATTAAATTAAATTAAATTAAATATAAAGCAACTTCAACACTATTCCAAATTTAAACTCTTTAACTTAAATCAAATCATTTCAATACTAATTTACCCTCGAAAGTTTTGATTATTATAGCTCCTAAATAAAACATTAAATGAAATGTCACTTCACTCATAGGATATTCAAATGTCCTAGTTCACCGAGCAAGTCAATAAAACTTGAAATTCTTGACGATTAATTCATTTGTATAATTAAATTCATTCGGACTTAAAACAATCCTAGAAATATCGAAAAGATGTTTAAGATTCTTCTTAAGCACTTCCTCAATATGATAGGATATTTATAAGAACAATTGGACTTAATTGTTCTTCGATGAAGAAAATCGTCTTTAAACCAAAAACACAAAGAACCTAGACGTCATAGAGAGTCGACTAGCCATAGGATTAAGAATTTGTAGAAAACCATAACCTTTCCCTTAGCCTTTACCTAGAACTTGCTTAAATATTCTAATCGAGTTTTAAGTGCAGCTTGGAATGACGGGAAGACCCTCCATGTACGCTTTTATTTTATTTTATTGCAATTTACTTTCTTGCAATTTACTTTATCGCAACCGCGTTTATTTTTTTCGCATGATAAAACAACCGTTGCATGAAAACCCACACCTTTAGGATAGCCCCTAAAACCGAAACCAAAACTAAGTTAAAAGTCATCGCAAGATAAAATTCACCGCCACAACATTTCAAAATATAAAACAACTCAAAATTTAATCACAAACAGTAACACAAAACTACAATTACAACTAAATTAAAACGTCCCGTTGGATGATCTGGAATACCTCGATGATGTAACCTACGTGTTGCTAACTGGATTTCCCACGGCCTAAATGAAAGTGTGGAACTCATTCAACTGAGTTTAGCAAATTCATCCGGACTAAGTGAATCCGATAAAAATAATGATGCCGAAGGATGGAACCGCGGATCTTAACCGGTGTCGTTATAATCAACTTTAAGATTCGTTTTAAATAAAACATAAAAAACACCTGGAAATTAAGATTTTCTCTAAACCAAAACACTTTTCTCAACTCCCGATTTATGATTTCTAAAACTAAACCTCCGCAACAACAAGGAGCTCTGAGCATGGTAGGCAAGACGACCATCGTCATCGCAGAAACCCGAGTCTACTTCAAGAAAACTTTCCTAGAATTAAAACAACCAAGCCATAGGACTTCGAGGTAGCTCGCCTAAGTGCAACATAAATCCTCAACTCTTCGTTAGGCATTTGCATTGCAAATTAAGCCCTAACCGGTCTTAGGATTCCGAGGTAGTCGTCCGATACGACAATAAACCCTCACATCTTCTAGTGCTATTTGTTTGATTTTATCATACAAATATAAGCCCTAATTAATCGAAATCGGCAAGATCGAAATATCAAATAAACATTAGGACTTTCCTAAATTCAAGACAAACAATAGGACAAGTCGGGAAATTATCGAAGTTCACTTCGAATCGTTGATTTCTCCTACCTCTCTTCCTTTGGATTCACAAAACAAAATGTTCCAAAATTCGATCCATTCCCTATCGAAATTCCAAAATTCAATCTTCGAAAACCTTAAACTTTCAAATTTTCGAGAGCAGAATTATTGATTATTATCGAGAGTTTTCTTAGGTGATTCCCGTCACTTAAGATGTAATTAACTATAGTGGGCTCGCCCTTATAAGGAATTTTAAAGAACCTGTGTAATATAAACCCCGTTTGATACTTTCATATTAAGCAGTGGAATTTGTTCGGCTTATAAAATTGGTTCGCAAACCAAACGGATGTCACAAAACTTCTAGTTTATTTGATCGAGCCCCACCATCAAGCGTGTGTCTATCCTTAGGGATAGATATACGGTTCATGGTGCGGTGCTCGTTTATATAAACTATTCTGGGGATGTGAGATCGGTTTAATCTCATATCTTAAAACTTTCAAATTTAAAAATTATTTTCAAAATCAAATACTACTTTCTAAATTATGTATATTTAAATTAAATTTAAAATAAAAATTCGCCGCACAACTTCGTTAGCGACCACTTTTCAAAATAAAACACACAACCTAAAAAAAATAATGCCGACAATTTCGGCGACTCACTGGGAGAATTCCTCTCTCCATTATAATCAAATAATTTCGTTTTCAAAAATCGGTAGTGTATCCATGTCCCTAATGGATCAAACTACTCCTTCTTTCCGTTGGAATACTATGTTCATTTCTATCTCGAACAAGTATAGCCAACATTCTCTCGGATTTAGGAGCCACCGTTTGACACCCCTAAACAGAGAGGTTCCGAGATCCTTTTACCTCATTTCCGAGGTGGGGTGGACCCCCAATAGGTGTTAGTTTAGGAGTGATCCTTCGAGCTCGGAAGTCTTGCTTAAGACTTTCTTTTCCTTTCGAATCGGATTCCTTACCTTCTCTACACCTTTCGAACATTCCGTTCTAAATAAACAAACCCTCTAATAAGTGATTCTTTTAACAAATAATTCCTTCTTATAAATACATGAACAAAGAATGCGTTCGACTCTTTTCAATTTCTTTTCGTCCTAAAGAAAAGAAGCATAACTCGGGACCGACAACCGAATCTACCTCGCTGAAATGGAAGCCCCGAAACCGATTTTCTCCTTCACCAACGGACCGGACTTCGCCGTCTATAAGGATGAACTCGCCCGACAATGGGGTCATCCGATTTGACAGGATTTGAAAACACGACCGCTGTGTCACCCACGTCTTCCTCTTTGCAATCGACGAAATAATATCGGAAGCTAAGGAATCACTGCTTGAGTTCAACCTTAGGTCGACCTGGAGAGCTTCTCCCCCGCAAGCAGGTCCCGACTAAAGAGGAGCATCGCCGTCCGCAGGAGGACTGCTCTCACTACCCCCACCGGTCTAGTTGTTTCGCACCTACCCCGACTTCTGCCAAATCAAAGGGGAAAGGAATCCAGAACTATGATAAACCCGTTACCGTGGAGGGTACGGATCTTCCCGTAAGACCTTCGTCTCGAACGGGGTCCAGCTCGAAGATTCCTTCGCCGACAAAGACCCAAAGAAGAAATAGAAATAGAAGGACGCTGCAGCTTTCGCAGCCGTCGAGATTGCCTTCCGGAGGAAATTCCGCAGTTACCAGAATATACACCGCTACTAGAATATACACCACACCGCCCTCGACTACATACCACTTTTGGGAGGAAGCGGTGTTCCATCCTCTCCGTCGCAGGACGAGGGGAGAATGTTCGCAAGATTGCTGCCACATTACCTCGGCCCGCATACTACAACGATACCGCAAGAAAAGAATCAGAACTACGCCGTTTGCTCGACTGCAAACTTGGCAGAAAGCTACAAAGAAGGAAAACTGGTTCCGTGTCGGAAATTCTACGAAGGATGGGCGGGTGCCGCCTCAAACCCGTCTGGGGCCCCGAGTAGGAACCCGCCATCATGATAGAAAAGCCAAGCAAGAGAATGAAGGGCTAGCCCGCCCTCGTCGTAGTATCGTGATTGCTGCATTAGGAGGATACCACCTTCCAAACATTTGGCCGATAGACCATCCGGTCATAGACCTTTCCGTCGCTTAGAAGGATGGTGCGGCGTCCCACCACGCAAAAGGGGCCGTAGACCGAAACAAGCAGCCCCCGAGAGAGAAAGTCTCGCCAGAGGTCGGAATCTCGAAGAAAGTGCTACCGCGATGAAGGGGACCTGGAAAAGGGACCCGGCAACCATCGCATGACAACCACAAAGATACACAAAAGCTCCGCTAGAAGATGCCATGAAAGTTGAACCGACATCCGACGGCCGGGTAAAAGAAAGAGAAGAAAAGTCTTGAGACGAGATCGACTCATCGGAATCTGCGGACAACGAATATGCAGAAATCAACATGGTTGAGACACGAGCTTCGTCATCTCTCATGTCCCCGCAGCCGCAGAAGAGAGGAGCCGAACTCGATGAAGAGATGCCTTCAGAAAAAGGATCTACACGATCGCTCAAATGGCGAAGAGGATGGAAGAGATGGCCGTAGCTCTACCACTCTCCAAAGTCAAGTACAACCACATGGAGAGACACCTCAGAAGTCATTCACATCGTAGACTTTAGGAAAGGAGATTACATCCGTCAAATTGGGATGCATCAAATTAAAAAGGATACAACACAAAAGTATGATCCCCGAAAGGATATCAAGAACTCAAGAGTGCCAGTGCGAGAAGCCCCTAGCACAATCAAAGAACGGACATCCATTCGCCGGACGGCAGACCTTTACCTGTAAGAATTCGATCAGTCTAATACCCGAAAGGCCGTACCACCTCCGTTTAAGACCTTCGACGGAATCGGGAACCCCGACAAAGATGTTGCACACTTTTGTGCTGCTGCTGTAATGCTCTGGGCGGAGCGATACGCTACTCTTCCGACAGCTTCGTTAGCAACAATAGAATCGCCTTCGACTGCATGCGTACCACGAACGGATCCGTAAAGACACTCGCAGCTAGAGAGCCTCTTCATTAAGCGATTTGCTCGTAGCCTTCCGCACCACATCACTATATGATTTAGTGGTAGAGAAAACAAGTACGAATGAAACTCTAGTGGATTACATACTTCGATGAGAAATTTAAGATGAAGTGTGAACCACAACCGCAAGAACAACATGCACAGATCTTGCTTAAAAGACCACGCGCCCGATAGCACTTCTCCTCAAGGATTCACTATTAAGACTTTTATAGTTGTTACAAGGCCGGAAGCTTGCAAGAAGAGGCGGCGACTAAGCTTTGCCGACAAGACGGGACAAGCGTGCTGAAGACTTTCGAAAAGAAATCCGGGTCGTCGTGTGCCAGCTTGACAAAGGCAAACAACCGATGCAAATACCAATTTAACGGCCGCAAGAACGACAACAAAATTACCAGCAACCCCGGTCCAGCTATCACTGCCTCCGCAAAGATGAACAACCGCTCGTCCGCAACGTACATCGAGGAGCTCGAGTGCAGGAATATCCGTTCAAAATGAAGAAGACGAAGATGTTCCGTAAATTTTTAATGAAAACTCCGTATCACCGCTGCAGCCTAAAAGACCAGAGGAAGTCAACAAGAAAGGTGATCCCACTCTGCCCCTACCATCGATGCTCGGGGCACAAGATAAGACCGCATTACCTTCAAAAGTTGGCTCAACGAATAACCTTCGAAAGGAAATATAACAATCCCCTAAGGAGTACATGAAGGGAACCTAAAGGAGGTTCCGTCAATGTTATCTCAACCGATTCCGTCATTCCGATAGATCCCTATGCAACCAACGACAGATGGACTACCGTCTGACGAGATCTTCGAAGAAGATTTTAGACAACATCCTAACCGCTTCGTGCGAGCTTCAATTCGCAGTTCGAGACTCCGTTAAACCGGTACTATCACTTGCGATAAGAACCACTCGACAGAGACAATCGAAGAGAAGAAGAAATTGACGAAGAAGAGGGGACCGAGACTCCTAAGGCTGTGATTAGGGTCGCTTATCCTAAGATAGTTGTTTCCGACTTGGGAGAAATCCCTCAACCTCTGATTTTGTATGATTATCCGCTCACTTCGGTGGGATCATATAATGATAAGGGTGATGCATACATACGTTTTGATTCCGTTTCTAACGATTGCGTAATTAGCGACAATCCGGCGTCGATTTCGATACCAACAACAATTCTCAAATCATACAAGATCTCATCGATCAAAATGACGAAGAAGGCATCCATCAAGAGGCTCACGAGAGTTCAACAAGCAACGGATCTATCTCACAGTTTCGAGGAGCTCCAAGACATGTAATTGTAGCCTTCAGATTTGGAAGATAATCCGTGTTGTTTTCGCTCATTCCGATTCGTGAGGAGACACCGACAAACTCAACACTAGATTCAAGAAATTACAGAGCCAACCTAAGAAGTGGAAAAGTTCTACCTCCAAGAATGGGTCCAAAAGGAGAAGAAAGCTGGTGGTTGTCGAGAAGAACCAACCTCACTAGAAGACATGTACCCGTTCGAGAAGAAGCCGAGACGCATGGAAACAAAGTGGACTACAACGCAGCCCATCTTAGGAAACTACCGCCAAACTGAAAGATTTACGATGCTCTCATCTTATCAAAGGAGATGAGAGAAGCTCCGATCAAGGTTTTACTCATCCGAAATTCGCTAGCTCAAATGGCCGGAGATTCCTTAGATGAGGTTTGCTCGTTAAAGGAACAATGAGGTGTTACCTTCACTAGACAATGACCTACTACTTGGGACAACAGATCACAACCGACCGTTGTACATTTCAAGCATAATCGGGAAGTTTACGCTTCCGTAGTATTGGTGGATCCAGAGCATCAATCAATATAATGAGTCTTCGAACACTAGCATACTTGGAAATTGATGCTCGTGGAGCTCGAGGCCGACAAAATGTTATTAAGAGGATTCAACCGTAAAGGAGAAAGAGCCCTCAAGTCAATAACGCTACCGATGAAGCCGGTGATTTAGCAAAGACAACCGCAAAATTTCATATAATCGATTCCGTAAACGTTTAACGCTCACCTAAGCGACCATGGATACATGAAAACAGGATGGTACCATCATCTCTCGCATCAAGGCATCAAATATTACGACAGGGGGAATGTGTTGCATCAAAGGAGACTTACAACCATTCTCCGTACATGAAATTGGAATCCATGAAGATGCAAATATTATGCACCGCCAAAGAAAACAATCTTCTCCGTAGATACCATAATAAATGAAGCAAAGAAAGTTCAAAGACAACGAAGAACTCCGCAAGTTCTAGTCCAACAAGCCACTCACCACTCCCTTCCCGCGAGATGGTGAAGGTTTCTCCACAACTCGCATCCGAGGTCGAGGCCGGGGACGAGGCCGTGGCAGTAGACACTAGACACCGACGAAGAAACCAACCATCAATGTTTCGATCGGGATGATAGCTTCCGAAGAAGAAAAAGAAATCAAGCAAGAAGCGGCAACAATAAGTCGAAAGAAGCCGCAATACAAGATCTCCCTCGAGGATGAAAAGAACGAAGAATACAAATCAATGTACTAGAAGATTAACCACTACGTACATACTATGACCCTAACTCCGAACCATTCTAATAAACATCGAGGGTATGGAGGTCAAAGAGGTACGTAGTGACTCGTGCAAAAGCCGATCAAATTCTACCGTGGTGCTTCTTCCTCCAAAACTGAAAATAATGTACAATTCGAAGATGTCACTTCATCGAATTAATGGAATTACCTTTATGGTACTCTCCCCGTGTTCAAAATTCTAATTCAACGTGGTTTCTTACCCCGACAATGGACAAAAGGCCAATCACAACATTTTGAAAAGTTATGGAATACCCGCCGTCCTCCCAATTCAAAGTATGGACTCGGATTCGGCACAGAGGGTCGGGCCGACGATACCGAATTTTGCTTGGTTGTCACTCGCAAGACCAATGAAAACTCGCATGGAAACTAAGGTGACGAACCCGGCTAAGATTTACAACCGAGACGCTCCACCAATTCGAAGAAGAAATTAAATCCACACATGAGTTAATAAGTTAACTTAGGTACTAGCAAAGAGCTCGTACCTACCTTTGTTAGCTCCTTACTCAATAAAGAAGAATTCGAAGAAATAATCAAGTTATTAATGGAATTTAAAGACTGCTTTTGCTTGAGCTACGATGAAATGCCAGGATTAGCCCCGCAGGTTGCAGTCCATAAGTTAGAGTGGATCCTACTTCTGCTCCACGTACAAGGTCCCAAGAATGCGTCCGGAAATCGAACAACAAATCATACCGGTTAAAAAGCTATCAGACGCTAAATTTGTCCGCCGCGAAGAACAATACCCGACTTGGCTAGCCAACGTAGTGCGCCGAAAGAAGAATGGTCGATCGACCCCGTGTGGACTTCGCAGATTTAAACAAGGCATGTCCAAAAGATGAATTCCCTCTACCGATTCCAGAATCGATGATCGATATTGCTTCGACACATGAAATATTCTTTATTCATGGATGATTCCTTTCGTGATACAACCGTATAAATGGCTCCGTAAGATGAAAAGCTTACAAAGATTCGTAACGCCGATCGGAGTATTTTGCTACACAAAGGATGCCATTCGGATCGAAGAACGTTAGAGCAACTTACCAAAGAGCAATGACAAGAATTTTTGATGATCTCATCCACAACCAAGTCGAATGCTACGTGGACGATGTCGTCATCAAAAGAAAGTAAAGGAAAACCACCCGTATGATTCGAGAATTGTTTTCGAACGCATTAAGACAATTTAACCCAGATGAATCCCTTAAATGCGCCTTCGCGTCACCTCCGGAAATTCTGGGATTCGTTGTCCGACATCGTGGAATCAAATCGATCCGGAGAAGATTAAAGCCATCTTAGAAATGCCGCCTCCCAAAACCTTAAAACAACTACGATCTTTTCAAGGGAAGTCGACATATCTTCGACGCTTTATCTCAAACCCGTCAGTAGTGTCGGCCTTTCTCGGCACTAGTTGCAAGGACGCCAAATTTATTTCCGGGAAGAGAAATGCCGAAGGCCTTCGAAGATAGCTAAACAATATTTAATGACACCTCCCGTCTTAGCAAATTTCATTTCAGTAGACCGCCGATACTTTACACCGCGGCTTTAGACGACTCTCTCGCAGCCCCGTTAGCCTGTGTCAATGATGAGGGTAAAGAAAATGCTCTTACTACTTAAGCCGTCGTTTACTCCCGACGGGAAGCAAGGTATCCGCAATTGAAAAGCATTGTTTGGCCCCCGATCTTCGCCGCTCAAAAGCTCGTGCACTACATGCTTTCTCATAAGGTCACCGATTTCGAAGTTTAATCCATTGCAATACTCGATGACTCGTCCAACACTTTCCTCAGACTTGCCGTATGGTCAATGATATTATTGCAATTCGACATAACTTTCGTGCCTCTCGCGTGCCGTAAAGGGACAAGTCTGCGTACTTCCCAAAGACACCCTTTGCCGCCGAATCTCCTCTCAATGACGATCTCGCCGCATGAACAAATAATGAGCCTAGGAAGACCCCGATGATCAACGTTGGGAATTGTATTTCGACGGAGCATCTTCAAGACACAAAGACGAAGAATCGCAAGTGATAGTGCCCGGTAAGGCAGAATCGGGCTAATCTTTATAACACCGAGCGGGGATGTTAAGATACTCCTACCACTTGACGTAATCCGGTACAAACAACGAAAGGTACGAAGCCCCTCATAACGGGACCGGAATTAACCATTCAAATGGGGATAACAGACATCAACATCTACGGGGATTCATGCTTAATCATTCACCGTATCACGGACAAGACAGAATTCTAAAGCCAAGACTCGAACAATACTTCCAAGATGCCATACAAACCTGTTAGAACGTATCTCCAAATGTGACGATCTACAAAATTCCTAGAAAAGAGAATGCTTTAGCGAGATGCTTTAGCCCGTCTCGCAAAAGAATTCGCCGTTTGCAAGATGAATCAAGGAAGGCTACCACGGACGGCCAGTCCTATCACGCCGACATGCATATTGATACACAAATCGAAGAAGAAAAGAATCAACAGAAGAAGGATGTGAAACACGTAAGATCATGCATACCATTGATAGACTACTCCGCAAACAGAAAGCGCCAGACGATAGGTCGCCGGCCCATCGATCAAGAAAAGAACTCTCATTCTACGCATTAATAAACAACACATTGTACAGAAGGTCTTTTGATCAAATGCGCTTACAGGGCGAAGCGGGTCCGAGGCCCGTGAAATCGTTAAAGAGGTGCATTCAGGACTCGCGGCGCTCACCGCCGGGTCCAAAAATGAAGATGAAAATTAAAAAGACTAGGGTACTACTCGGCCCTCGATGATGACCGACCGCATGAAAATCGCCAAGAGCCGTCACCAATGCCAAGTGCACCTGGAGCGGTTCTACACCAACCTCCAAATGCTACACTCCGACAATTGCGCGGCCGTTCGAATGTCGGGGGGCACGAGCATAGCCTGCGGTCCGATGTAATCCGACCATCTTCAAAAGGACATCGTTTCATTCTTTGGTAAATGACAGACATTTCTTCAAGCGAAGGTATGTACCCACTTAGAGAAGTGAAAGCACACCACGTGCCATGGGCCAAGAACCAAGTTGTCTACCGTTTCGGAAAGTGCCGCGCAGATCATTCCGTATAATGGGTCGCATTCAAGCACACAAATCAACAATTTTGTCAGAGGATACTCAATCGACCGCGATACTCAACAATTCTATCACCCAAGAGCAAACGGCCTCGCCGAGGCTTTTAATAAAACTCTCGTTCAAATCTTAAAGAAAACCCCGGACGATAATAAGAGAAATCGGCACGAGAAATTGTTAGGAGCCTTATGGCCTACCGACAACCTTCGTAACTCCTACTCAAGCCACACTCCTTACGCTCTCCGGGTGTATGGGTCCGAGGCGTTGTTACCTTTAGAGGTTCAACTCTTTCACTCGAATTGCAATCGCAAATAAGATCACGATGTATGAGAACGCTGCATTACGACACGAAGAATTAGAAAGCTTGGAAGGGAAAAGACTTGCAGCACAACAGAATTTAGAACTATACCAAGCTAAGATGGTTCAAGCCCATGACAAACCGGTCCGCCCAAGAACCTTCAAAGTTGGTGACTTAGTTCTTCGTTCTCAAGAGACCTATTCTCGCACACCGCAAGATGAGGGAAAATTAACCCACTGGGAAGGACCGTCTTCGTGGGTCAGCGCATACTCGTGAGGTTCCTACCGCCCAGTGAATCGCTGTGGAGAACGACATGCTTCCAATCAACGGACGATACTTGAAAAATATTACGCTACCTGATGTTTCGAAGGAATGAATCTTCATCCCTAAGAAAACACTAGTGAAGTAATTACTCGTGGTCGGGGTCCGAACCCAAAAATAATAAAATGTGCTAAGATAAATAAAATCATGATAATTAAGTTTTCCTGTTTTCTTTTCAAATCCAAAATCTCTTCCCTCATTTTATCCTACTTCATTCCCGTTAAATTTCAAAATATAAGAATAATAAAAAAATGTATCTTTAATAAACATTTCTTTAATGTTCTTGTTCTTAGTACAAATTTCCCCGATCCTTTTCCTTGTCTTTTCGCAGGGAAATGTCGAACGGGCGGTTGGTCTGAACTTTAAGAATGGCGTAAGCCTTGCACTCGATGAAAAGAGGGTGAAAGATGGAGCGATGTTCCAGATTGACTCGCATTTCGCACCCGTTGTGCCCGCGCACGAGGAAAGTGACTGGTCCCGCTAACCGAGAAGAACTACCCGTACAAAGGATGGAAAGTGGGTGGCCCAAGCCACCAATCCAACAACAAGAAAAGAAAAGCAAACACCGAAGAAGACAAGAAAATGAAGTCCGTAGTCACTACAATGAGGGCAGTTTGCCGCCGCCGCGCCTCCGCAGATTCAAGAAGTTCGGAGGGCTACTCTCGTCAGCCCACGCAACGAAGAAATAAGAATCGCCGCATCCGTAAAATGTTAACAAAACTAGCTGCGGACCAGCGCGACGAGACAACAAGCACGCACTCACATTTCTGCTGACACCGGTTCACGAGAACTCAAGAAAGGAGGCCACTCCTAGAATACCGTAAAGAACTGTGGAAATCTCTGTGAAGATCGAAGAAAGAAGGCTACCACGCCTGCGACCGGATAGAATCACCAGCAAGGCATGACCTTGTCGTTAAGCAACCCCGGGGATGTCCGACAGCATCATCCGAGGAGCCGAGGTGCGAGGGGAACGTGAAGGGATTTCGCAGAACCATATATCCCACAATATGTCACAAGGCCTCGCCATCCGCATCATTCCGGAATACGAGCCGGAGAGGATGCGTAATGTTGAAAAGAAACTTTTGAATACTTCGAGAATTAAAGGAAGAAGGATCAACATACTAGAAGGCCTCAGCCACACACCGACGTATTCTCGTAGTATGAACAACAAAGAAATCGTGGATTGTATCCGGATCCGAAAAGAATGGGCCAGCAAAGCCGCCCGAGGGAAAACACATACTGAACCCCGAGATGGATGCCAGGGAAAGGAAGAATCACAATACAATGCGGATGCTTCGTTGCCAACTTTGCCGAAGATGAAGGGAAACCCACCGGGAATACTCCGTCATGGGCAAGTAGATCCGATGCCATCGCTTATCAAGAGAATGGTAAAAAGATTGATAACATGGAGGGTAACGCTGTGCGCATTGCATACCCACAGCCGCATTATCAACATCTACAAACAAGGGATCGCATACCCCCACATATCGATCACCACGACTTCGCCGACCTTCGCACGGTCTCTTCTTGAATGAGTGCAAGACGATACGGATCCGACCTCCGGATAGCAGCCCGGTGAGTTCCGAGGGCCAGTAAAGATACCTTTACCGGTGGGTTCCGTCATGATACCGCAAGGCACCTGAGCAGATATCGCAAAGCATTGCATACCAGTGGGTGCCAGTGCAGCGAATCTCGCTACTTTCGTGAGGATGGACGACAAGAAATACCTTACCATTTCCCAACTGCATCCAGAGGCTAGAGAACCTCCGGCCTTACGAGCTGTGAGTTACATGGGAAATATCACACTTCCAACGTACATCCAAATTTCGCATCCTTGCCAAGGATGGCTTGGAAGGTGATGTTATCGACCATGTACCTCACTATTCGTACACGGATTTTTCGAATGTATTGATTCTTTTGATGGATCAACAAAGATCATACACACCGTTTTGAGTCTACATGGATTGTATGAAATATATTCCGTATCGAGTCGTACGACGTATTTTCAACATGATTGGAATGAAAGTGACCATGTCAATGCCACCTTCACCTTTTCAGGTAAATCGATCGGGGAACGCCATTAAAGTTAAATGAACTTCGAAATGTGCTAGAACGTAAAAGAAAAAAAGAGAATAAAAGAAAACTTTCTAAAAAAAATCGAAATGACAAATACCAAGTTCACATGAACATTAAATAAACAACAAAATAAAATTTGAACCATTAAAAGATAAACGAAATCAACACAAATCTCAAATTCAATCTTTCCAAATTCCGAATCAAATTTCAATCTTTTCAAACTTCAAAATCAAATTTCATCTTTACAACTTCAAAATCAAATTCTCAATCAAATTCCAAATCCACTCGATCAAATTTCAAATTCGATCTTCCCAAATCTCAAATCAAATTTCAATCAAAATCCAAATCCAATCTCGATCAAGTTTCAAACTTGATCTTTCAAATTTCAAATCAAATCTTAAATCAAGTTTCAATCGAGTTCAAACTCATCCTTCCAAATTTCCAAATTTCCAAATTCAATCTTTCCAGTTTCAAGTCTCAATCAAATTCAAATTCAATCTCATCAAATCTCAAATCCGATCTTCTAGATCTCACATCAAAATTCAAAACTTTTGGGTCGAGATTTTACATCCAAGATCGCATCGCTTTAGGATTCTCTTCCTATCGTACCGAAATACATCAAAATTCAAACTTTTGTCGAGGATTTTACATCCAAGACCGCACCGCTTTAGGATTCTCTTCCTATCGCACCGAAATACATCAAAATTCAAAACTTTTGGCTCAGGATTTCCACATCCAAGACTGCACCGCTTTAGGATTCTCTTCCTATTGCAATCGAAATACACCAAAATTCAAAACTTTTGGGTCGAGGATTTTACATCGAAGACCGCACCGCTTTAGGATTCTCTTCCTCCCCGCACCGAAATACATCAAAATTCAAACTTTGGGTCGAGGATTTTACATCCAAGACCGCATCGCTTTAGGATTCTCTTCCTATTGCACCGAAATACATCAAAATTCAAACTTTTGGGTCGAGGATTTTACATCCAAGACCGCACTCGCTTTAGGATTCTCTTCCTATCGCACCGAAATACATCAAAATTCAAAACTTTGGGTCGAGGATTTTACATCCAAGACTACACTCGCTTTAGGATTCTCTTCCTATTGCACCGAAATACACCAAAATTCAAAACTTTGGGTCGAGGATTTTACATCCAAGACCGCACCGCTTTAGATTCTCTCTTCCTCCCCGCACCGAAATACATCAAAATTCAAACTTTTCGGGGTCGAGGATTTTACATCCAAGACCGCACCGTTTGTGGATTCTCTTCCTATTGCACCGAAATACATCAAAATTCAAATCTTTTGGGTCGAGGATTTTACAGACCCGAAGACCGCACCGCTTAGGATTCTCTTCCTATTGCACCGAAATACACCAAAATTCAAAACTTTCGTCGAGGATTTTACATCCAAGACCGGCATCGCTTAGATTCTCTCCCGCACCGAAATACACCAAAATTGCACCTGGCCGAGGATTTTACATCCAAGACCGCACCGCTTAGATTCTCTTCCTATTGCACCGAAATACACCAAAATTCAAAACTTTCGGGGTCGAGATTTTACATCCAAGACCTAATCGCTTTAGGATTCTCTTCCTATTGCACCGAAATACATCAAAATTCAAACTTTGGGTCGAGGATTTTATATCCAAGATCGCACCGCTTTAGGATTCTCTTCCTATCGCATCAAATACACCAAAATTCAAACTTTGGGTCGAGGATTTTACATCCAAGATCGCACTCGCTTTAGGATTCTCTTCCTATTGCAATCGAAATACATCAAAATTCAAAACTTTTTTGGGTCGAGGATTTTACATCCAAGACCGCACCGCTTTAGGATTCTTCCATTGCATCGAAATACATCAAAATTCAAACTTTTGGGTCGAGGATGTTACATCCAAGACCGCACCGCTTTTAGGATTCTCTTCCTATCGCACTGAAATACATCAAAATTCAACTGTCGAGGATTTTACATCCAAAACCGCATTGCTTTAGGATCATTTCCTATCGCAATGAAATACATCAAAATCAAACTCTTGAGGTTAAGGATTTTACATCCAACACCACTTCGGCTTCCGAGGTATCTTCTCATTGCAACGATTCAATCTAATCAATTAATTTTCTTTCGAGGTTGGAGATGTTACATCTAAAACCTCAAAATCCTAATTTTCATTTCAAATCAAATCCCCAAATTAATTTTGACAAAACTTCAATCTAAATTGAAACTCCAAACTAAAATTTAAACTCACACATCAAAACATAAATTGAAACAAAATAAAATCTAAATCGAAATTCCCTCGCATCATGTGATTCGGGATTTACCTCCTTCTTTCCCTGCCGAGAGTTCAAGAATCTCCGGTTCCGTAGATATACTGGACACTCCCCAGCGAAACTCTTTCTACTTCGTCCCAAGTTCGTCACTGGGACACCGTGTTGGTTTTGTCGATCGCTCGGTCAACACCAATACGCGCGGTGTGCTCCGTCACCACCACACCTATCAGGGGGTCCATTTGCCGACCTCTATTTTTGATGAGGTCTTCCTTTCTTCTTTTAGTGCTTATATCTAGCCTGAAGCCTTTCGACTATCTTAGAGGACTAGAATCGGGGACCCGCCTTTAGAAATTTAAACCACTTCTAAACTCCCCGTAAACTCCACAAACTTGACTATAGACCCCTAATCACCGTAGGTCAAATCAAATATGGAAGTTTAAAGGATGAGTTCCTATGACTCCTTTTCGCCTTTGTGGATCGCCCGGTGGCTCGGCTCCAGCCAAGGGGCCGACATACACTACACTTACACACTACATTTCCACACACTTCCCAAAACCACACCCATACCCAACTTGACCTCCTCGACTCATGTAGGTGATTCACATGGATGGTCCTTAACCCCTCAAGCCTCTCGCGCAGGGTTAGAACAACATAAATAATGCCTCAAACGAGTCCTTTCATGGCTCATACGGGCTTGAATGGCTTCATGGCTCAACCAAAATGATTTCACCCCACTCAAAATTCACCCAATCTTAAATTTCAAATTTTTATTTCGAATTTCGGACCCTACACCTACTAAAACCTACCCAAAACCTCGAAATTACCCAAATTTCGCAAATTTCCAAAATTACCTAAAATTTTCCAAAATCAATCCCAAACACCTCCACATCACTCAAACTCGACTATCCATACCCAAAAATACCAAAAATTCCAAGAAAACCTCCCAATACCCTCCAAATAACCCAAAATGCCCTTCTTGGCCTAAAAATCCAAAATTCAAAAATTCCCAGAAAATTCCCAGAAAATCCCAAATATTCCCAATTTCATTTCTTTATTCAACTACACCATGGGCCAATTTTGTCAATTTACCCTACTTTGTCAAAACCCCCAATTTGACCCATTTTAATCCAAAGTGAACTCCAATGTCAAACCAAACCTATCCAATTGACCCCAATTTTGGTCCAATTCAATTCTAAACTTCAATTCAACATTCCTAATACTAATTTAAAATTCTCAAATCAAAGTCCAATTCATCGACATTTGGATCCAATTCCACTTTTGACCTAAGGCCCATTATTCCAAGCCCAAACCTAACCCAAATGAACCCAAACCCCAAAAAATCAAAGCCCAACCAAAGTCAAACCTCTTTAAACACTCCCATAAACACTTCTCAACAATAATTCTACATAAATTTCAACCTCTAGTCTAACATTGGCCCAACTTGGCCCATTTGGACCTATATTGGCCCATTCACCAAAAGAATCCAAATCCAACCCAATTCAAGCCCAAACTACCCCAAATTTGCTTCAAGTTACTCATGACACATCCATGAGCTAAACCAACAATTATTTGCCCAACCTTTTACAAAAATTTTCATCCATGAACACATTCATAAACTGCAAAGTCTACTCTCTTAAACCTTTCTAAAAGCCCATTTCCTTCAAAATTCAAAAGCCCAAATCTACCCTAAAGCCCACATGACATCTCCATTTGTCATCCATTTAATTAAATCCATTACCTAAGTCCTAAAATCACCATCAAATTATTCCAAATCAAGTTTCCCATACAAATTTCCATCAAAACATCCAAAATTTAAAACCCATTTTCATGAAATTGACCCAAGCTTTTCCCAAGCCAAATGGAGCCAAGGATGAGCCATTCACAAGCCATATGAAGCCATGAAGTTTGGCATGTGACCATGCCATTAATGGCAAAAGGAGAGGTCCTTTAGTCATCTCCTAAAAGTCATTAACTCCAAGAAGGTTTCCCTTAACCAAGATTTAATCCAAATATTCTTGGATAAGGACATCACTCACCTCTTGACCAGCTACTCTAGCTGATCTTCTCAGCCCAGCACTGCCCATGGGGAGGTGAACCCAACCCAAACCAATGGGTTTCACCAATTTCCAAGCCAAATGACCCCCTCCCCATTCCATTTTAATTCAAACACTTTACACATGTCCAAACCCAATTGACTTCACCATTGCCAAGCCCTGACCTCCCTGGTCAAGATGGTGACCCATGCCTGCTGCCAGCCGCCTAGATCGCCGGAAAACACCAACCCGAGAGCTCACATGTGAGCCAACTTTGGAATTCCACCTTGCCGAGCCGCCCCATGCCCAATGGCCACCATGGCTTCGTTCTTCTCCCTCACCAGAGCAGCTGATCCCAAGCCCTAACTCCCCTGGGAGGCCTCACAGCCAGCTCTATTTAAACTCCACCCCTCTCGGCCATGAGAAGAGAGAAGCACAAACCTCGCTAAAAACTTCCGCCAAAATTGTTCCGTACCCTTCTCCACTCTTAGAGAACTTGGATCCCCAAAGAGATCCCCCGCATTCTCCGTAAGCTCAATTTCAGAGTTGAAATTCCACCCAAAACCAGGACACTTCTCCACAAGGAGTCAATTCCCAAATTGATTGGCTCTACACTTCACTCGCACCAAGGGAAGGTGTCCACCATCAAAAGCCCCATCTCCGTGCCACCCGCCTGCTCCAAACTCCTCCAAGCTTTGTGATCGGGCTTGGTCGAAATCATATCCAGACAATTCACCGTACCTCAGAGACTTCATCTCGGGAGCTTGCTAGGACCCAATCGAAGGTGCAACAACTCTCGCATTGAAGCCACACTTCCGAGCCAAGGTACGAGCTAACCTTCATCCCGAGCTTCTGAACATTCTCTATTTCAAATGCCTTAGTTTCAATGCATGTTAACCGTATAGATGTGTTCGTCTCTGAGACGAATCCATAGAGAAAAGAACGTAAAAATCCATTGAGAATCGAGTGAGATCTGTGGATTTGGGCATGGACTCGCCTCTGGGCGAGGACACTGGGGACGATGACCCGATGCCGTCCATTCGATACACGCGCGCACGCACGGCCGTGGATTGCGTCGGACCAGGAGATGGTACGAGAACCGCGGGGCCCGGCTGCCGACTCAAGTGGCGGGGTCGACGGAAGCGCGCCGGCCTTTCGGAGTCGCCGAGGATGCGCCGGCGCCGCGTGGATAGCAGAAAATTAGGGTATTTTCTTATTTATTTAATTCCCTAAACTTCAAAATCCATATCTTCAGGTAGAAAACACAAAAATAAAATTAAAAATACCCTCTGCTCAAAGGAACGAGGAGAATAATGTGGAAAAAGAAATCATTTAATTTCATTAAGCATTTTATTTTTTATAATTTATTTACTGCATACATTTAATTCTCATGTACGTATACAATTCACCACGGCATGAGACCATGTAGTTTTTGAAGCTCGAACCTGGGAACATTCCCCGAATTTTCCAAGGTCGAGGCCATCTCCGTGAAAAGTTATTTATTTTTCAAATGCATGTTGCTGTTTTGAGTATTTTAATTCCAAAAAATTAGCATGTTGTGAAATAAATTCTAGAAATATTTGGTGATGTTCCTTATGACCAGAGTAGCCCCAGGGAAAAATAGACTTGAGTTAATTCACTCGATTAACCCTAATCGGGCTTAAACACCCAAAATAGGTCTTTAATTAAATTAGAGTTAACCAGGTATCAAATTGACTTGAAATCAATTCTCCACTGACCTTTAGGATCAGAGGAAACTCCACCATAAAAATTTGAAATCAATTGGACTCGTTAGCCCTACTAATTGGGTTGATTAAGTCGCTTAGCCATTTTAAACTTTAAAAAATTCATAACTTTTAAAATACTTTTCAAAAATTCACCAAATTGGTTTTGGAGCCTCTCTGATATCAGGGGAACTCTAAGAAAATTAAAATTTCAATTTTCTAAAAAAGTTAATTTTTTAATAATATTTTAATATTTTTAATAATTAAAAAATAATAAAATCACAAAATAATAAAATTCACCAAAATGTCACATTTTACTTTAATCACTTAGGAACAAATCCCACATTTTTCCTAGGTCTATTTAGTGAGATATTGAATTTTAAAGCCCTAGGTAATTTTAAAATTAAAAATGTATTTTCTAGCATTTTCACTAAAATAATTATTATAAATCATGTAAAAATCGAAAAAATTGCCAAATTTGATTCTCTGGTTTCCTTGATATCAGAGAGATTTTTGAAAAATATAAAATTCATTTTTCAACATTTATTTTATTTTTAAATTAATGAACACTCCAAAACCCAAAATAATTATAATAAAAATAATATAATTCAAAAAAAATCACCAAAATTGGTCCAAGTGCTTCTCTGGTCATTAGGAATGTCTCCTAATTTTCTTAAGGACAGAAACTTTCTTTTGGTCATGTTATCAAATTTTCCTTGAAAATCTCTATTTTCCACCAAAAATAATTATATAAATAAATTAAATACAGAAAAATCACATTTTCTCCTCTCATGTCTTTATTGACATATGAGTGAAGTCACATAAAAATTTCAAGTTCATTTAAGTTCAATTTAGTGAGTTATGAAATTATTAAGCTTAAAGGTTAAAATAGTAATTAAAATCTTTAATCCTTAATTAAAACTTTAGGTTTAATAAAATTAACAAGTAAAATATTTGATCCTAATCTGATTTGGATGATTGAAATTTAAATAATTAAAGGGTAGAAACCCATTAAACAATTTCAAAATGATTAAACTTTAATTAAATAATGGATTAAATTTGGAAGAATAATAAAATTGGAATCATTAAAATAAGGGATATTTATTAGGAAGAGATTTATTCTTTAATTTAAAAATCCCTAAATTAATCATCTCATTAATATTCAACTCTTAATTAAAATGATAATTCAAATTCAAAATATTAAAAGACTTAATCATTAAACTAAAGTCAAATTATTAAACTCTTTCAAAAATTTCAATTAAAATTAAAAATAAAGTAAATTAAAGATAAATTAAATTAAAATTAAATTAAATTAAATTAAACAATTAAATTAAATTAAATTAAATAATTAAAATCAAATTAAATTAAATTAAACAATTAAATTAAATTAAATTAAATAATTAAAATTAAATTAAATTAAATTAAACAATTAAATTAAATTAAATTAAATTAAATAATTAAATTAAATTAAATCAAATCAAATTAATTAAACACCAAATCAAATTAAATTGAACTATGTTAAACTAAATCAAATTCAATTAAATTAAATTAAATTAAATATAAAGCAACTTGAACACTATTCCAAATTTAAACTCTTTAACTTAAATCAAATCATTTGAATACTAATTTACCCTTGAAAGTTTTGATTATTATAGCTCCTAAATAAAACATTAAATGAAATGTCACTTCACTCATAGGATATTCAAATGTCCTAGTTCACTGAGCAAGTCAATAAAACTTGAAATTCTTGGACGATTAATTCATTTGTATAATTAAATTCATTTGGACTTAAAACAATCCTAGAAATATTGAAAAGATGTTTAAGATTCTTCTTAAGCACTTCCTCAATATGATAGGATATTTATAAGAACAATTGGACTTAATTGTTCTTTGATGAAGAAAATCGTCTTTAAACCAAAAACACAAAGAACCTAGACGTCATAGGAGTTGACTAGCTATAGGATTAAGAATTTGGTAGAAAACCATAACCTTTCCCTTAGCTTTACCTAGGAACTTGCTTAAATATTCTAATTGAGTTTTAAGTGCAGCTTGGAATGACGGGAAGACCCTCCAGGTACGCTTTTATTTTATTTTATTGCAGTTTACTTTCTTGCAATTTACTTTATTGCAAATGCGTTTATTTTTCTTGCATGATAAAACAACTGTTGCATGAAAACCCACACCTTTAGGATAGCCCCTAAAACTGAAACCAAAACTAAGTTAAAAGTCATTGCAAGATAAAATTCACCGCCACAACATTTCAAAATATAAAACAACTCAAAATTTAATCACAAACGTAACACAAAACTACAATTACAACTAAATTAAAACGTCCTGTTGGATGATCGGGAATACCTCGGATGATGTAACCTACGTGTTGCTAACGGGATTTCCCACGGTCTAAATGAAAGTGTGGAACTCATTCAGCTGAGTTTAGCAAATTCATCCGGACTAAGTGAATCCGATAAAAATAATGATGCCGAAGGATGGAACCGTGGGATCTTAACCGTGTCGTTATAATCAACTTTAAGATTTGTTTTAAATAAAACATAAAAAACACCTGGAAATTAAGATTTTCTCTAAACCAAAACACTTTTCTCAACTCCCGATTTATGATTTCTAAAACTAAACCTCCGCAACAACAAGGAGCTCGGAGCATGGTGGGCAAGCACGACCATCGTCATCAGCAAAACCCGAGTCTACTTCAAGAAAACTTTCCTAGAATTAAAACAACCAAGCCATAGGACTTCGAGGTAGCTTCGCCTAAGTGCAACATAAATCCTCAACTCTTCGTTAGGCATTTGCATTGCAAATTAAGCCCTAACCGGTCTTAGGATTCCGAGGTAGTCGTCCGATACGACAATAAACCCTCACATCTTCTAAGCTATTTGTTTGATTTTATCATACAAATATAAGCCCTAATTAATTGAAATCGCAAGATCGAAATATCAAATAAACATTAGGACTTTCCTAAATTCAAGACAAACAATAGGACAGTCGGGAAATTATCGAAGTTCACTTCGAATCGTTGATTTCTCCTACCTCTCTTCCTTTGGATTCACAAAACAAAATGTTCCAAAATTTGATCCATTCCCTATTGAAATTCCAAAATTCAATCTTTGAAAACCTTAAACTTCGAAATTCTTGAGAGCGGAATTATTGATTATTATCGAGAGTTTTCTTAGGTGATTCCCGTCACTTAAGATGTAATTAACTATAGGGGCTTGCCCTTATAGGGAATTTTAAAGAACCCGTGTAATATAAACCCCGTTTGATACTTTCATATTAAGCGTGGAATTTGTCGGCTTATAAAATTGGTTCGCAAACCAAACGGATGTCACAAAACTTCTAGTTTATTTGATCGAGCCCCACCATCAAGCAAGTGTGTCTATCCTTAGGGATAGATATACGGCTTGTGGTGCGGTGCTCGTTTATATAAACTATTTGGGGATGTGAGATCGGTTTAATCTCATATCTTAAAACTTTCAAATTTAAAAATTATTTTCAAAATCAAATACTACTTTCTAAATTATGTATATTTAAATTAAATTTAAAATAAAAATTCGCCGCACAACTTCTGTTAGGCGACCACTTTTCAAAATAAAACACACAACCTAAAAAAAAAAATAATGCCGACAGACACCGGTTAAGATCCCACGGTTCCATCCTTCCGGCATCATTATTTTTATCGGATTCACTTAGTCTAGATGAATTTGCTAAACTCAACTGAATGAGTTCCACACTTTCATTTAGACCGTGGGAAATCCCGTTAGCAACACGTAGGTTACATCATTCGAGGTATTCCCGATCATCCAATGGGACGTTTTAATTTAGTTGTAATTGTAGTTTTGTGTTCTATTTGTGATTAAATTTTGAGTTGTTTTATATTTTGAAATGTTGTGGCGGTGAATTTTATCTTGCAATGACTTTTAACTTAGTTTTGGTTTCAATTTTAGGGACTATCCTAAAGGTGTGGGTTTTCATGCAATAGTTGTTTATCATGTAAGAAAAGTAAGTGCAATGCAGTTAAATAAATTGCAATAATGTAAATTGCAAGAGAGCAAATTGCAATAAAATAAAAGCGTACCTGGAGGGTCTTCCCGTCATCCCAAGCTGCACTTAAAACACAATTAGAATATTTAAGCAAGTTCCTAGGTAAAGCTAAGGTAAGGGTTATGGTTTTCTACCAAGTTCCTAATCCTATAGCTAGTCATTTCCTATGACGTCTAGGTTCTTTGTGTTTTGGTTTGAGGACGATTTTCTTCATCAAAGAATAATTAAGTTCAATTGTTCTTATGAACATCCTATCATATCGAGGAAGTGTTTAAGACAAATCTTAAATATCTTTTCAATATTTCTAGGATTGTTTTAAGTCCAAATGGGTTTAATTATACAAATGAATTAATCGTCCGAGAATTCGAGTTTTGTTGTTATCTTGCTCAGTGAACTAGGACATTTGAATATCCTATAAGTGAAGTAACATTTCATTTAATGTTCTGTTTAGGAGTTATAATAACCAAAGTTTTCGAGGGTAAATTGGTATTCAAATGATTTGATTTAAGTTAATGGGTTTAAATTTGGAATGGTGTTCAAGTTGCTTTATATTTAATTTCTTTATGTTTTAGGTGATGTTATATTTAATTCAACTTAATTTAATTTAATTTAATTGAGTTTTAATTTAATTAAATTAAATATAGTTTGATTTGATGTTACATTAAATTAATTTGATTTGATTTAATTTTAATTTAATTTGATTTAATTTAATTTAATTTAATTTAATTTTTTAATTTAATTTAATTTGATTTAATTTAATTTAATTTGTTTAATTTAATTTAATTTAATTTAATTTAATTTAATTTAATTTAATTTAATTTAATTTAATTTAATTTTTAATCTTAATTTAATTTAATTTAATTAATTTAATTTAATTTAATTTGAATTTAATTTAATTTTTTTATTTTAATTAAAATATTTAAAAGAGTTTAATAATTTAATTTTAGTTTAAATATTAAGTCTTTTAATATTTTAAATTTGAGTTATCATTTTAATTAAGAATTAAATATTAATGAAATAATTAACTTAGGGATTTTTAAATTAAAGAATAAATCTCTTCCTAATAATATCCCTATTTTAATAATTCCAATTTTATTATTCTTCCAAATTTAATCCATTATTTAATTAAAGTTTAATCATTTTAAAAATGCTTAATGGGTTTCTACCCTTTAATTATTTAAATTTCAATCATCCAAATCAGATTAGGATCAAATATTTTACTTGTTAATTTTTTTTATTAAACCTAAAGTTTTAATTAAGGGTTAAAAAAAAAAATTTAATTACCACTTTACCCTTTAAGCTTAATAATTTCATAACTCACTAAATTGAACTCAAATGAACTTGAAATTTTTATGTGACTTCACTCATATGTCAATAAAGACATGAGAGGAGAAAATGTGATTTTTCTATATTTAATTTATTTATATAATTATTTTTGGTAGAAAATAGAGATTTTTAAGGAAAATTTAATAACATGATCAAGGGAGAGTTTCTGTCCTTAAGAAAATTAGGGGACATTCCTAATGACCAGAGGACCACTTCGACCAATTTTGGTGATTTTTTGAATTATATTATTTTTATTATAATTATTTTAAGTTTTGGAGTGTTAATTAATTTAAAAATAAAATAAATGTTGAAAAATGGATTTTATGTTTTTCAAAAATCTCTCTGATATCAAGGAAATCAGAGAAGCAAATTTTGTAATTTTTTGATTTTTTTATAATTTATTATAATTATTTTAGTGAAAAAGCTAGAAAATATATTTTTTTAATTTTAAAATTACCTTAAAGCTTTAAAATTTAATATCTCACTAAATAGACCTAAGAAAAATGTGAGATTTGTTCCTATGTGATTAAAATTCAAAATGTGACATTTTGGTGAATTTTATTATTTTTGTGATTTTTATTATTTTTTAATTATTAAAAATATTAAAATATTATTAAAAATCAACTTTTTTAGAAAATTGAAATTTTAATTTTCTTAGGTTCCCCTTATATCAGAGAGACTCCAAAACCAATTTGGTGAATTTTTGAAAGGTATTTTAAAAGTTATGAATTTTTAAAGTTTAAAATGGCTAAGTGGCTTAATCAACCCAATTAGTGGGGCTAACCAAGTCCAATTGACCTCAAACTTTTATGGTGGATTCCTCTGATCCTAAAGGTCAGTGGAGAATTGATTTCAAGTCAATTTGATGCATGGTTAACTCTAATTAGATAAAGACCTATTTTGGGTGTTTAAGCCAATTAGGGTTGTTTTAAATGAACTAAGTCAAAACATATTTTTCCTAGGGTTCTCTGGTCATAAGGAACATCACCAAATTTTCCTAGAATTTATTTCACAACATGCCATTTATTGGAATTAAAATACTCAAAACAGCAACATGAATTTGAAAAATCAATAACTTTTCATAGGGATGGCCTCGACTTTGGAAAATTCGGGGAATGTTCCCAAATTCGGAGGCTTCAAAAGCCCTATGGTCTCATGCCATGGTGAATTGTATACATGCATGGAGAATTAAAAGTATGCAGAGAGTAAATAAATTATAAAAAATAAAATACTTGATGAAATTAAATGATTTCTTTTCCACATTATTCTCCTCTCGTTCACTCGAGCAAGAGGGTATTTTTATTTTATTTTTCTGATTTTTCTACACGGAGATATGAATTTTTGAAGTTTAGGGAATTAAATAAATAGAAAAATACCCTAATTTTCTATTTATCCACGCGGCGCCGCGTCAACCTCGGCGGCTCCGAACGCACACGCGTCGCGCTCCCATTCGACGCCGCCACTCGAGTCGGCGACTCGGGCCCCGCGGTTCTTGTACCGTCACCTGGTCCGACGCCATCTGAGCCGTTCGTCCGCGCGTGTATTGAATGGATGGCATCCGTTCATCGTCCCCGAGCGACCTCACCCGAGAGCCGTCCACACTAAATCCCTAAGATCTCACTCGATACTCAATGGATTTTCATGTTCTTATGCTCTATGGATTCGTCTTGAAGAGACGAACACATCTATACGGTTAACATGCATTGAAATTAAGGCATTTGAAAAGGAGAATCTCCAGAAGCTCGGGATAAATAATTAGCTCATACCTTTGCTCAGAGAAGTGTAGCTTCAATCTGAGAGTTGTTGCACCTTCGATTGGATCCCAGCAAGCTCCAGATGAAGTCTCCTAGTCTGGTGAATTGTCTGGATGTGATTTCGACCAAGCCCGATCACAAAGCTTGGAGGCTGGAGCAACCGGGTGGCTCGGAGATGGGGCTTTTGCTTGGTGGACACCTTCCCTTGGTCCAGTGAAGGTGTAGAACCAATCAATTTGGGAATTGGCTCACCGTGGAGAAGTGTCCTGGTTTTGGGTGGACTTTCGGTTGGGAAATTGGATTTTATCGGTGGGGATTAGGGCAAATTGACACTCGGGATCAAGCTGCTCTAAGGGTGGAGAAGGGTCCGGAACAATTTTGGCGAGTTTCGGCAAGGTTTGTGCTCGGCTCCCCTCATGGCCGAGAGGGGTGGAGTTTAAATAGGAGAGGGTGGAGGGCCTCCCGGGGAGAGTTGAGGCATGGGATCGACTGCTGCAGTCATGGGAAGAACATCCATGGTGGCCATTGGGCATGGGGCGGCTCGAGCAAGGTGGAATTCCAAAGTTGGCTCACATGTGAGCTCTCGGGTGTGGTGTTTTCCGGCGATCCAGGCGGCTGGCCGGCAGGCATGGGTCACCATCTTGACCAGAGAGGTCAGGGCTTGGCAATGGTGAAGTCAATTGGGCTTGGACATGTGTAAAGGCTTTGAATTAAAATGGAATGGGGAGGGGGTCATTTTGGCCTTAATTTGGTCAACCCATTGGTTTGGGTTGGGTGCACCTCCCCATGGCCTGATTTTGGGCTGAGAGGATCAGTTGGGTCGACCGAGGGAGAGTGGTGTGGTCTCCATCCATGATGAGGTGGCTAAGCATGGTTTAGTGTGTGACATGCTTAAGGTAAAAAAGGGGTTAAGGAGGATTAGGAAAGGGGCCCCTCCTTTTGCCATTAATGGCTTGATCACATGTCAAGCCTTCCATGGCTTCATGTGGCTTGTCCATGGCTTGCATGGCTCACCTTTGGCTTGGGAAAATGTTTGGTCAATTTCATGAAAATGGGTTTTAAGAATTTTTGGTAATTTGATGGAAATTTGTATGAAACTTGATTTGGAATAATTTGATGGTGAATTTAGGACTTAGGTAATGGATTTAATTAAGTGGATAACAAATGGAGATGTCATGTGGGCTTTTAGGGTAGATTTTGGGCATTTGAATGTGGTGAAGTGGGCTTTTAGGAAAGTTTAAGGGAAATGGGCTTTTGATTTTAGGATGGGCATTTGGATAAAGATTTTGTGAAGAACTTTGTCAAATAAATGTCATAATTGGTTTAGGGATGTTTTATGAAGGGCTTGGAATCAATTTGGTGTGATTTGGAGTTGAATTGGTTTGAATTTGGATTTATTTGGTAAGTGGGCCTAGGTAGGTCCAAGTGGGCCAAGTTGGGCTAATGTTGGGCTAGAGTTGAAATTGATGTAAAATCAATGTTGAGAAATGTTTATGGGAGTGTTTCAAAGAGATTTTGGCTTTGGTTGGGCTTTGATTTTGGGGTTTGGGCTCATTTGGGTTAGGTTTGGGTTTAGGTCAAAAATGGGTCCTTTAGCCTTGGGTTGAATTTGAGTGGGGTTTGTGTCAAAATTTTGGGCTAATCATGTTAGTGTTTTTCTTGTGGGAATGTTAAGGAAGATTTAGAAAAGATTTGGGGTTAATTGGAATTGAATTGGGTGAGTTTGGGTTAGGTTTGGGTCTTGGGTCCAAATTGGGCTTTAAGGCCAAAAGTGAGATTGGATCCAAATGTCAATCAAATTGGGCTTGGATTTGGTCTAGATTGGTATTGGGGATGTTGAATTGAAGTTTAGAATTGAATTGGACCAGAATTTGGGTCAATTGGGTAGGTTTGGTTTGACATTGGGTTCACTTAGGGTTAAAATGGGTCAAATTGGGGGTTTTGACAAAAGTAGGGTAAATTGACAAAATTGGCCCATGGTGTAGCTGGACAAAATGAAATTGGGAATATTTGGGATTTTCTGGAATTTTCTGGGAATTTTCTGAATTTTTGGATTTTTAGGCCAAGAGGGGTATTGTGGGTATTTGGAGGATATTGGGAGGTTTTCTTGGAATTTTTGGTATTTTTGGGTATGGATGATCAGTTTAAGTGATGTGGAATTGTTTGGGATTGATTTTGGAGAATTTTAGGTAATTTGGAAATTTTTGAGAAATTTGGGTAATTTCAAGGGTTTTGGGTAGGCTAAGCGGGTGTAGGGTCCCGGGGGTCAAAAATTGAAAATTTGGAAAATTGAAAATTTGGAAAATTGAAAATTTGGAAAATTGAAAATTTGGAAAATTGAAAATTTGGAAAATTGAAAATTTGGAAAATTGAAGATTGGGTGGATGTAAGTGGAAAGAAATCATTTTGGTTGAGCCATGAAGCCATATCAAGCCCACATGAGCCATGAAGGGACTCATTTGAGGCATCCACTAT
This sequence comes from Papilionanthe hookeriana x Papilionanthe teres, assembly GCA_022702705.1. Taxonomy (NCBI): domain Eukaryota; kingdom Viridiplantae; phylum Streptophyta; class Magnoliopsida; order Asparagales; family Orchidaceae; genus Papilionanthe; species Papilionanthe hookeriana x Papilionanthe teres. The sequence goes on along the minus strand of CM040427.1, from coordinate 137,866,147 downwards.
GTTGTTCCTAACCCTCTTAGCCAAGGGCTTAGGGGTTAAGGACCATCCATGTGGATCACCTACATGAGTCAGGAGGTCAAGTTAGGTATGGGTGTGGTTTTAGGAGGTATGTGGAAGTGTAGTGTGTAGGTGTAGTGTATAAGTGTAGTGTGTGTAAGTCAGCCCCTTCACCAGACCAGGCCACCCAGGGCAGTCCTAAGGCCAAAGAGTCCTATAGGAACTCATCCTTTAAACTTCCACATTTGATTTCAACCCTCTAGGTGATTATGGGCCTACAGTCAAGTTTGTGGAGTTTGAAGGGAGTTAAGAAGTGGTTTGAATTTCTAAATGGTGGGTCCCAATTCTAGTCCTCTAAGATAGTCAAAGGAAAAGCCTAAGGCTAGATCCTAAGTACTAAAGAGAAGAAGAGAAGACCTCATCAAAAATGAGGTCAACAGTATCAGATGATTCATGATATTCTAGTCTCGATAAATGATAAGCAATTTGATTGTCAGTTCCTTTTCTATCAATCACCACAAAATCAAATTCTTGCATTAAAAGTACACATCTAATTAATCTTGGTTTTGTATCCTTCTTTTGCATTAGATATTTAATAGCAGAATGATCAGTGTGCATAATACATTTAGTTCAAATTAAATATGATCTAAATTTATCAAAATCCTACATAATAGCCAGTAACTCTTTTTCAGTAACTGTGTAGTTAATTTGAACATTGTTAAGAGTTCTACTCGGGTAGTATATTACCTTAAAAATTTTATCATATCTTTGACCAAGAACAGCTCCAATAGCATAATCACTAGCATCACACATTAATTCAAATGGTTTCTTCCAATCAGGTGAAACTATTATAGGTGTCGTGATTAGTTTTTCCTTTAATAATTTAAAAGGCATTTAAGCAGTCTTCGGTAAATTCAAATTTCTTGTTTTTTTCTAAAAGTTGGCATAGAGGTTTGATAATTTTTGAAAAATCTTTAATATAGCGCATGTAGAAACCAACATATCCAAGAAAACTTCTTACCCCTCTCACTGTAGTAGGAGATGGTAATTTGGCTATTATTTAAATTTTTGCAGGGTCTACTTCCATGTCATTTTCTGAAATTTTATGCCCTAATACAATTCCTCCTGCAACCATAAATTGACATTTCTCCAAATTTAGAACTAAATTAGTTCTTTCACATAGCTCCAAAACTTTTTCAAGATGATTAAGCATACGTCAAATGATGTTCCAAACATAAAGAAATCATCCATAAATACTTCTATTCCATTATCTATTAATTTACTAAAGATAGACATGATACATCTCTGGAATATTGCAGGTGCATTACATAGTCCAAAAGGCATTCTTCGTAAAGTAAAAGTTCCATAAGGACTAGTGAAAGTTGTTTTCTCTTGATCCTCAGGAGCAATAGGTATTTGATTGTAACCGGTATATCTATCCAGAAAGAAATAATACTTGTGTCCAGCAAGTCTATCCAATATTTGGTCTAGAAAAGGAAGAGGAAAGTGATTTTTTCGGGTGGCGGCATTTAATTTTCGATACTCAATACAAATTCGCCATCCAAAAACTTATCTGATAGGTATTAATTCATTATTTTCATTTGCTTCAACAATTACTCCTCATTTCTTGGGAACACAATGAATTGGACTTACCCAAGTACTATCCGAAATAGGAAATATAATTCCAACATCTAACCACTTTAAAATCTCTTTTTTAACTACATCTTTCATTATAGGGTTCAGTCTCCTTTGAGGGTCAATTCTTGGTTTATGTTCTTCATTTAATAAAATTCTGTGCATACAAACCGAAGGACTAATTCCTTTAATACTAATTAAAGTCCAACAAAAAGCTTTTTTATATTTTTTAATGTATCCATTATTTTTTGTTCTTGAATTTCATTTAAGTCTGAGCATTCAATTACTGGTAATGTTGTAAACTCTCCTAAAAATACATACATCAAATGATTTGGAAGATTTTTTAATTCAAGTTTAATGGGTTTTACAATAGATGGAATTAATGTTTCATTTTCTGGTGCTGTTGAATTGAGTGTTTCAAAATTTTCCTGAATATGATCAGCTTCTTCACTATCAATTTCATCATAATTATCTTTTTCTTTATCTTCTTTTTCTTCATAATTTCACACGGGATAGTAAAACTACCAGGATCTTAAAGTTTTTCAGGAAGCTTTCTTTGAATTATTGCATTACACTCTTCACTGAGTGCAACAGTCTCATGATCTAGTAACTTCCACTTTTTGTTGAGTATATCCTTCATAAATTTAACATAATCAGGCATTTGTTCCAAAGTTTCAACAAAAAGAATATTTATTGACAATTTTTCAAAATGTCTAAGAATTTATCAAATCTTTTTTCGTTATCTTGTTGCTTTAGCCTTTGAGGAAATGGTGGTGGTGGTTTTTTAATAGTAATTTTCATAGGTTTCAAAGGAAAATCAGGATATAAACTTTCGTTTTCTCCTTCAGTTTTTTCTTTTTCCTTTTCAACTATATTTTCTTTTTGAACTCTTGTTTCCAACTCTTTTCCACTTTTTAATTGAATAGCCTTAATTTGTTTTTTTCCTTGATCTTTAGGATTTACTTCAACATTGCTAGGTAAAGTTCCAACAGGTCTATTGCTTAATGCATTGACAATTTTCCCCAATTGGTTTTTTATGTTTTTAATTGCAGCTCCTTGACTTTGTAATTGATTACCCATATTCAAAACTAATTCTTCCATAGACAACTTCTTTTCCTTAAATTGTGAATTTTTATAAAAACCTGGTGTATTAGAAGGTCTATAATTAAATTACTCTGGTTGTTTATATTTCCTAATGGGTTTATAGGATTGTTCCCTAACTGAGGATTAACAGGATTTGCATTACCTTAGTTATTCCAATTAAAGTTTGGATGATTTTTTCAACCTAGATTATAATAGTTTGAATAAGGGTTATTTTGTCTATTATTTATTAAATTTGTAGTTTCATATGAAGATTGAGCATCTATAATTTGTCCTAATGAATTTTCTTCGAAAATTAGAGGTGTTTGAGAACGATTCATTCCGTATTGATCTATTTTCTTTGAAAGAGCAACAATTTGAGAAACTATCATTGTTAAAGCATCAAAATCTTGAATACTGGCTACTCTCTTAGGATTTACCCTTTCAGCAGGCCATTGAAAATTTTTGGTAGTCATTTCTTCTATTAACGCATAGGCTTCTTCATAAGGTTTAGACATTAGTGATCCACCAGCAGCAGCGTCAATTATAGATTTAAGAGATCCTACTAATCTATTATAAAATGTTTGAATAATTAAACAATCTGGTAAAGCATGATGTGGACATTTCCTATGAAGTTCTTTAAATCTTTCCCAAGATTCATATATCGATTCTCCCTTATACTGACTGAAAGATGTGATATCATTTCTAAGCTTAGTAGTCTTAGATGGTGGAAAATATTTCGATAAAAATTTTTGTGAAAGTTCTCCCCAAGTTCTAATAGATTCAGGTGCTAACAAATTTAACCAAGCCTTAGCCTTATCCCTTAACGAAAAAGGAAAGAGTCCAAGTCTGACAACATCATCAGACACTCTGTCGTACTTAAAAGTAGCACAAAGTTCTAAGAAACTTGCAAGGTGTAAATTAGGATCTTCATTTGAAGTTCCACCAAATTGATTGTTTTGTACCATTTGGATAATTGCAGGTTTAAGCTTAAATGAATTAGCGGCTACATCAAGATTTTAGATAGTTAAGTGAATTTCATCTAATGTAGGGTTAGCGTAATCTCTTAATAGTCTAGATTGATGTTCATTTTCTATTCTTTGATTGTTTACGTTGTTTTCCATTATTTCAGAATTTATAGGTTCTTTTCTCAATTTTCTAATTCTCCTAACAATGCGTTCTAATTCCGAATCGTAAGGTATAAGATTTTCAGAACCAAATTTACGCATATAATCGAAATTAGTACACAACAAAACAGTTAACTAAATAAGTTGCAATTCTATTAAAAAATTTTCTAACAGTCCTAAATTGTCCGTTACTCTAATTATGTTATATTCCCCGGCAACGGCGCCAAAACTTGACCGCGATTTTTAATATAAAAATATGAGAATTCAACACCACTACTAGAAGATCTAAATCCTCAGCAATAGTGCCAAATTGACTTGGAGTGTAATTTTAAATTTAGTAAAAATTATATATTATAATCTTTTAATCGCAGAGTTACCTTTAAATGCAAGTATTCGTATCACTCAAGTAATACAGGGCTCTAGTGGAGTCTTGGATATCGATCCCACAGGGAATATTCTAGAGTCTACAGAGTAGGATTATAAAAATCAATTCAGAATCACAATTAAATCGAAATTGCTTATCTGTCACTAATACACAATTGACAATAATATGAAATTTAAATTAAAATAGTTCTACTAACAATTAACTAATACTACTAAAGTTATGTTCAAATATATAAACAAGGATCTTTCTCCTTTGTTAAGATATTTAAGTGAATAGATAATTAGAATTAGTTTTAAAATGGTGTTGTGCCAAATAGGAGCATACCTATTCTTTACCCTTTGGTCCAGGCATAAAGAACATTGACTAATCCTATGCTTGGTTACTGAATCTGTAGCTAGGCTGGGAGGATACCGGCTCTCACTTCGGAGTTCCCATGTTCCCCTCGCTTGAGGGCTAACAATCTACACTTCAGCACCCAAACGATAGGACCGAATTGAAGATTTTAGCTTGTCACTCTAAAATTTCCAATTCTACACCAGATTAATATTATTTCCCTATTTATTTGCACCCTCCTTCCAAGGACTTTGACCTCCCTGAATATCGGATGTAATATTTACAATAGTTGTTAAACTCAACAGATTTTAACTATTCAGTTGACCAGATTAATAATAAATTAAGATCTAAGTTAAAGATTGTCACAACTTATTTAAAAATTTTTATGGCACATTAAATCTATTTATCATATCACAAAAATATAAAAATAAGGAGAAAGGTGGAACAACTACTCAGAATTCATGGAGAGGATGCAATAAAATTTGGATTTCATATATAAAAGTAAAGTATTATAAACTAAAGTAAATAGACACAACTTATCTTAAATTCCTCCCCAAGCAAATTCCTTGAAGTTCCTCTAAATCTCTTCCTTCTTTACAGTACACAGAATTCTCCTTCGAAACGACAATGTAGAGGAGATCTCTCACTTCCCTTCCACTCTTACTATCCATCGAAGAATTTCTCACGATCTCTATTTTAACTCTCTATTTAACACTCACTAATAAAAATGGACACTAGTGGATTCTCTATTGGACAATAAGTAACTATTAGAAATCTCTAATAATACTTTTGACAGACTTTTAGTGACTTTTAAAGGACTCCAAAAGGATAATTTTTAAGCCTAAAATGGTTCTTTTTAAAGTTTTGAAGAGTCTCCAAGGGTTTTCCAGGCATCCCTTCGAAAATCGTCCAGATTCAATGTATATTATGAAAGAACCGCCGATCCCACCATCGACAGCCTCAAACTGCGTCGTCGGCGGCCTTCTAGAAATAGTGCTTTAAAAGGACCTCACCATCGGCGTGCTTGACCTCCGCCGTCGGTGGCCTCCCTTGGAATATATTCTGAGCTCTCGGAAAAAATCACGCCGTCAGCGCCATCGACGTTGCCGTCGGTGCCTAGATCAAATTTTCATATTTTAGTCCTTTTTGCTCCAGATTTGCTCTTTTTTGCATATTTTTGCTCCTTTGTCCTTAAATCTTCATACCTGCAGAAAAACACCAAAATATCCTTCTTTAAACTGTAATGTCATCAAAATCAGTATAAAATAGGCATGAAAATCTTAACCTTTTTTTGTTGGGTTATCTAGCCATATGACTTTCTTGGTGACTTTCTTAGAAGACTAGCAATGGAACCCTACCACATAAAAATTCCACATGCTTGTTCCCCTCACTTGAAATTTTCATATGCTTAAGGCCTAACCTCGAGCTTTTGGAAGGAAGAGACCAAACATAAGGAAGCCCAAGTGGGATTCCTATAGTTGATCAGGCCTTAGGGTAAACCCTGGGAGTTCTGGAGCGCATTGAACCCTACATTCACATCTACATTTACACCTATACATCACACTTTATACTCACAATTCTAAACCAAATTCATCCCATTTTGATCCCTTAACTCTTTGGAAACTCAAGTGGGTGGTCCCACCAACTTTAAGCCCATGGCTAAGATGGCTAGGACCAACACATAGAGGACCAAAAGAGGGTTTTCCTTGGTCCATGACTCAGCCAGAATGTTCCCATTTTTCTTACCTTCAAGCCATTTCAATTTCCCCAAAATTTCATTTTTGACCCCAAATTTTTAAATTGCTCTTGAAAAAGGACCCAAATTCCAAAACTTCATAGAATTACTCAAGCTCTGCAAAAACCATTCCAGAGCGTTCCCTTCTTCATACTAAGAATTTTACATATAAACTTGCCATACTTCCGATCTATCTTTAAACTCCTCAACACCAAAAATGACTGATACTTGAAAAGCACTCCGGGCTTCATAAAACCTTTCATGTTGATAAAAAATGTCCTCGAACACTGTCGTTCGACTCTAAATTTAATTTAGAATTACCTCGAGTTATCTGTTCAACCTTTTGACCACTTACCCTAAAAATCTCCCAAATTACCAAAATACCCCTCCTGACCGGGAATTTCAAAAATTTAAAAAAATTCTCGAAAATTTCTAAAATTTTAAATACTTCAAAATTTCTTAAAAAAATGAAATCCATTTTTCAAAATTATTAACGACGAGCTGGAATTTCGAGACGAATTGAATTCGACGTATTTTTTGATCTGCTCGACGATGAAATTATTCGAATGACCTCGGATCGCAAAACAGACTGTGCCAATGCATCCAGAACATCGAAATTACCTGGAAAGAATATAACTTTCTATAGTTTTGCACGCGAGAAAATGACTCAAAATTTGGCGTGTTTTCTTTTAAATAATTAAAAACTACATTTTTAACACCTAAATTTCTAAACCTAGCTCTAACGCACGCCTAAATCTAGCACACGATGCCCCCTTCCTCCCTATTTTTGCAAAACCAAGCCATGGCCGAACCCCCTTCCTCCTTTTTGCAAAAAATCCATGGCCGAGCCCCGTTTCTTGCATGAAAATCCTTGGAAGAAGCTCTCATGGCTTCCATCCCATCCCATGGTAGCAAGCCATCATCTCTTCCAGGCACTTGTCACTTCTTTCTGCCATTTTTATCATCACCTTCACCTCAATGGTGATTTAATGGCTGGACCTTTCTTGGACCATTAGTTTTTACCCATGGGTAAGTTATGGGTTGCTTCTTCTTCCTTTGGCTATAAATAAACCCTTTTTTGCTTTTTTTTTGTTGGCCAAAAATCACAAGGAGAAGGGGAGGTACTATCCAAATTTTCTTTTGATCCAGGGATAGGGCAAAAACTTGTTTGTTCTTTGTTTGGGCTAAGTTCTTTGGCACTCTTGCTTTCCCTTTTGGCTTGGTTGGTAATTTTAGCCATTAAGGTATAAATTTCCTCTCCTATGGCTTAAAGTTTTGTGGCTTTTGGCTAAGGTTTTACATGTCAAAATTGCAAGCTTATGGTTAGGTTTTAGAGCCATTCTACATGGCAAAGTTTCAGTTTTATTTTTGGCTTTTAAAACTATTTTACATGGAAAAATTATGAGTTTCTACATGGCAAGTTGAAGTTATTTTACATGCCAAAAGTTCCAAATTCTTGCTTAGGTTTTGGAGTTACTTTATATGGAAAAAAATTTCTAATTCATGCTTGGCCTTTGAAGCTATTTTACATGTCAAAATTTTAAGTTTTATGCTTAGGCTTAGAAGTTATTTTACATGTAAAAAGTTTCAAGTTCATGCTTAGGTCTTGAAGTCATTTTACATGGCAAAGTTTGAAGTTTTATGCTTATGTTTTGAAGCCATTCTACATAGCAAAACTTTAAGTTTATGGTTGGTTTTTGGGGTCATTCTACATGCCAAAATATTGAGTTTTATGCTTGGATTTTAAATTTATTCTTCATGCTTAAGTTTTGAGGCCATTCTACATGGCAAAATTTTGAGTTTGTTCTTAAGCTTTGAAGTACTCTACATGTCAAAAATTTGAGTTTATACTTGGGCTTTAATGTGATTTCTCATGGAAAAAACTTGAAGTAAGCTTGGAATTACTTTTTCCTTGTCATTTTTTTCTTTCTTTCCTACTTTAAATTTCATAGTTTCTTGATGCTAATGTTTAACATAAGAAAGGAAAGAAAGAAAAAAAGGAAAGAATAAAAAGGAGATTGAGAAAAATTTTCTCATGTTAGCCTAGATTTTCGATGATTTGAAACTCCATGGATATCATTGACATGCTTTGGAAAATATTTGCTAGCTCTTTTTTTTTTACTTCATGACTAACCCTTCTTCTCTTTTCCATTACTCTTGTATGCTCTCTACCTTTACTTGTTGGATGGGGATAGTGGCATCAAATACATGTGGCTTTAGTGTGGGAACTTGAGATGGAAGGCTTTACATAGCATATTCTACACTTTTTCTAATGTTTTACATGTTGCTATGTTACATTTAAGGATTATCCATGCTTAGTTCTCATGATTAGCATGTTTTACTTAGAAGCTTTGGTGACTTTACCTCTTTGTGAGGTGTATGCTCATGGAGGTGGTATTTATTCTTCCCTTTCTTTACTCTAATACATAGTTTAGTGCATGCATGGGATGTGGTGGATTTGCCTTAACTATGTCTTTACTATGCTTGATATACATTGTTTGGAAGATTTAGCTTGCTTTACCCATGTTCCTTCAAGCCTGATACATGTTGGTTGGAAAGTTTAGCTTGCTTTATTGATGTTATCACACATGATTTATCTTTGGGGCTTTGTATTTTGAAATATGAACAGATTCATTTATTATTTGAAATTTTTGGATTCCAAAATACTCACTTATGTAACACTCAAAAGTGAAGCCGTGTGTGCTTGTTCTTCATTCATTTCTTCAGGTATTCATATGTATAACATCCAAGCTTTGATTTCATACATACTCTACCTCATTCCTTGCATAAAAAGGTGTTTTACTTGTAGGAATTTGAAGTTCTCCTTTTTTTCATACAAGTCATCCTATGGTTAAGAAATTTTCACATGCTTCATACATAAAATTCACTTTTCACATAACACTTCACTTCACTTTTAAAATATCCACATGCTACACACATAAACTTCACATTTCACATGTGCATCACTCAAATTTGAAATATCTACATGCTATACACATAAACTTCACATTCTACATACACTTCACTTATTTTTAAAATATCCCCATGCTACACACATAAACTTCACATTTCACATGTGCATCACTCAAATTTGAAATATCCACATGCTACACACATAAACTTCACATTCTACATACACTTCACTTATTTTTGAAAAATATACATGCTACACACATAAACTTCACATTTCACATATGCATCACTCAAATTCGAAGTATATACATGCTTCATCCATAAACGCCACTTTTCACATATACTTCACTCAATTTTAAAAAAATATTCACGTGCTTCATACATGCACTTCACATTTCACATTCACTTCACTTCGCTTTTTGAATTATTTACATGTGTCACTTATGGAAATAGCTGTTGACATCAAATAATTGTTGGAAGAGTGGGGCATTGTTATATATATACTTGTAGCACTTTTTTTTAGTTATGTTTTTTGCACATATGAAAGAATGCATTTATCCCCATGCGACAATTATGTAAAAATTTGCGTGCTTTAACTTTTTTTGGATTGGTTTGGGGCATCCCTATGCTACCATTACATGAAAATCTGTATTGTTTAACTTGTTTGGGGTTAATTTAAATCAACCCTATGCTGCCATTACATGAAAATCCACATTGTTTAACTTGTTTGGGGTTGATTGACATCAATCCTATGAGACCATTATGTAAAAATCTTCATGCTTTAACATTTTTTGGATTGGTTTGGAGCATCCCTATGCTATCATTATCTGAAAATCTGTATTGTTACATTTGTTTGTGATTGATTTAAATCAATCCTATGCAGCCCCTAAGTGAAAATCTGCATTGTTTAACTTGTTCCGAGTTAGTTTAAATCATTCATATGCTGCCCCTACATGAAAATCTGCATAGATAGTCTTCTCATATGTTGGTTTTAAATGTTTCTTTGCTGCCCCTACATGAAAAACTACATTGTTTTGACATATCTTAAGTTGGTTTTAAGTGCTTCTATGCTGTCCCCATGTTAAGAATTACATTGATGGTTACGTTACAAGTTGGTTTAAATTGTTTTCTTGCTGCCCCCATTTAAAATTTACATTGATGGGGATTGTTTGTGTTGCTTTCAAGAGAGGAAAAGAAAGGAGAGGAGGTGGCGTGCTTACCACTTCGAAGAGAGAATTTTGAGATGTGATTCATGCTTGATTTGCTTTAATTTTACATGCTAGTATTGGGGAGACATTTTACTTGCACACTTGCTCTCTACACTATTTCAATACACTTTCTACTTGTTATGGTACATTATCTCAAAGCACTTACTTGTTTAATTTCTTTGATATGGCATGTATTGAAGAATTTATGTTATTTAGAAGACGTAGAAGCTTGAAGGGAATGTGGTTGGTAGGAATAACATTTGATATAGTGATTTGAACTCTTGCGTTTCCTTGGCATTTTATTTTGAGGGTTGCTCCTTGCACCATGTTGTAGGGGTTTGCTTTCTTTTGCTTTAAATGCTCTACAACTACCCCTTGCACCATGTTAGAGGGGTTTGTTTTTCCTTACTTCACAAGCTTTACAACTACTCCTTGCATCATGTAATAGGGGTTTGTTTTCCTTACTTCACATGCTTTACAGCTACCACTTGCACCGTGTTGGAGAGGTCTATTCCCCTTACTTTACATGCTTTCATGGCCACCTCTCTGCACCATATTGGGAGAGGTTTGGTTCACTTGTTTTGGATTCCTTACGATCACCCATTTACACTCACTTATAGGGGCTTGTCTTTACACGTTTACTTGCTTCGTGACCGCCCCTTTTGCACTGCATACGGAGCTTGTTTTGTTCTTTTACCAGTTCATGTCTGTAACTTTGTGCAGTTTTGGGGAACGACCCGCCTTCTTCATGTCGTGTTTTAGGTAGGATCGTTGTCTCGTCTTTCTCTTCCTTGCCACCCGTCCTTTGTTTCTTCCTACTTCTTAGCCTAAGTCCCATGCTTATGTAGGACACATAAACACACACGTATAGCCTTCTACTATATGTGGGGCCATCAAGTAAGGTTGTAAGTAGGATGGTTGGGGGGACGATAATGAAAATGCATAAACGAGGGATACGAGAAATTTCTAGAGTAGTATCTCCTAACTCAGAGACCCTAGAAAGGGTAGACAAAGGAATTTAAGATACTATTTACATATCCTTGAGGATTTCTGCCACTATCACCCTTAGGTTGCTAGTAGTCCTAATTCAATTAGGATAGTCAACATGTGGATCACACTATTTTATAAAATATACATATACATTTTGAAATTATAAAACTACCCCTACAACAAAATAGCCTCTCACCCATATGTTTTCACTTGCATGCAATCCAAATTGAAATGAATGAAAATTTACAAAGGTCCACGTTTGACTACACAGATTGAGTTAGAACTGCCCTCCATAGGGTGTTAGTTTGGTAGTTATCACTTAAGGCTGGGATACATATAGTACAGCTCTGAGTCCTCTGCGCCATCATGCTTACGGTCCTCCTAGACTTGTAGTCCATTTTCATGGTTTTCCTACATTCTTTTTCTACGGATTTCCTACCAGTTTTCTTCACAAATTTGTTTTTAGATTTCTTATGGGACGTTCTTCTTCGATCTTTTGGTTTTCTTTCATCTTTCTTTTGGTTTACCACATAAACTCCACATTTTGCCTTTGTTACATACACTTCAGCACATACACACTTGTTTAGTTTAGTTTGCTTGCTTTACTTTTGAGAGCATATACACTTGTTTAGTTTAGTTTGCTTGCTTTACTTTTCAGAGCATACACACTTGTTTATTTTAGTTTGCTTGCTTTACTTTTCAGAGCATACACTAATGTTTAGTTTAGTTTTCTTGCTTTACTTTTCAGTACATACACACCTGTTTAGTTCAATTTACTTGCTTTGCTTTTCAGAGCATATAACATCTGCTTATGAAAACCAAAACTACCTCATAACATTTAAAATATAAAATAACTCAAAACTTAATCATAAATAAAACAAAACTGCAATCGTAACTAAAATTCAAATGTCTCATTGGATGATTGGGAATCCTATGGAGGAGGTAACCTACGTGTTGGTAACGGGGGTTCACATGTTCTAAATGAAATTGTGGAACTCATTTAGTTGAGTTTAGCAAATTCATTTGGATTAAGTGAATCCGATGAAAATGCTGATGCCAGAATGAGGGAATCGTGGGATCCTAACAGGTGTCGTCATAATCAACTTAAATTTTTTTTAATTAAAACACTAAGCCACCTCAATTTTAAACCTTCCAGAACATGACACATCTCTAACCCCCCTGATTGTCACTTCTTAAACTAAACATTCTGCAACAAAAAGGAGCTCAGGGCATACACCATGGGTAGCACGATCGAGGACGTGGAAGAACATGTTCGAGAGAACAAATAACGAATCTACAACATCAACTCTCTTCCTTCGAAATAAACAATAAGCCATGAGACTTCGAGGTAGTTTCTTAGTGCAATAGAAACCCTCACTTCATCTTTTGGGTGTTTGCACTTAGTGCAATATAAGCCCCAACTTGTCTTAGGTTTTTGAGGTTGTCATTCAATATGACATAAATCCTCCTAATTTCTAGGTTATCACATGATCAATATCAAGTGAATGTAAATCATAAATAAATAAAATTGGCAGGATAAAACATACAATAAAGTTTCTCGAAATGAAGCCAAACAATAGGATAGATCAGGAAGTCACCAAGATTTCCTCTTGGATCCATGACATCCCTTAGTTCTTCCTCTTTTGGATTCTTACAATCAATTGTTCCAATATTTGAACCTTTCACCCATTGGATTCCAATCACCACAATTTCATTGAAAAATCCTTACCCTCTTGCAGTCGTAAAAATATCTTTTCTGATATTTATCGAAAGTTTTCTGGAGTGACCTCGGTCATCTAAGATGTAATTAACTATAGGGGCTTGCACCTATAGGAAATCTAAATGAACCCAGTATTAGTATAAAACTTATCTAATTCATTTGTATTAGATAGGAGAATTTGTTGGTCAAAATACCGGTTTCACAGACCAAACAGACGTCATTGATTTTCTAGTTTATTTAATAGAGTCGCACTATTGAGCAACGTCCCTATCTTTTGGGATAGATACATAGCTTAATGTGTAGTGCTCGATTGTTTAAACAATTAGGGATATGATATCAGTTTGACTTCATATATTTTCCCTAAACCAAATTTATACATAAATTAAAATTTAACATCCTTCCAATGCAGGCGAAGGGATTTTGATTTCGGCGACCGACAACTTCTATTAGGCAATGACACACCTAAAATATATATGATTTTTGCTATAGAATTTTACTCATTTTTTATGATATTACACTTTAAAGGAAGGTATTTTGTATGTTTTTTGGTTTTAGGTACAAGAAATGGTGATTGGAGAAAAAGGAGCAAAAACAGTTCAATTTTGAGCAAAAACGAGCAAGAAAGCAAATTTTGGCCTAATACCTTTCGATAAGTCTTTCTATGCTTAATCTCTTTTACACTTCTTACATATTTTGAATAAGATTACATTTTAAAGAAAGGTTGTTTTTATGCTTATTTTGTAGGGCTATCTGTTAGGAACGCAACGCAACTGAAACGGGGCGAATCAGAGCTAAAACGGAGCCAAACGGAGCAAAATGGTGGAGCTGTGTAGAATAGGGCGCCGGCGGCGCCAGGAACCCATGACCACAATTTTTAGGCACTGGCAGTGCCCAAGTACGGCACCGGCGGCGCCAGGAGCGGTTATTGGCTAAATACATTGAATCTGGACGCTTTTTGGAAGGTTTCTTCATGCACCTCTTGGGAAATTCATCCCTACACTATTTTAAACTGAATTTGAAGCCAAAAAGAAGAGAGTAGAAGTTAGAAAAATGTAGAGAATGATTAGAGATCTTAGAATAGGAGTAGAAATGTAGATTTCTACCTTTTTGGAGAGATTGGAGAGGGGATTTTGAGAGAATATGTAAGGGAATAGTCTAGCATTGCATGGATCGACATGAGACTTTGTGTGGGAGATTTTCATCTTTCTTTCAATGGAAAAAAAACTAAGTATTGTGTTCTTCATCATCTTATGGTTTTGTAAACACTTATTTTGTGGATTTGTTTTGAAATGAAGTTTTTACGTTGTATTTTCTTCGTGCTTTAAGATGTCTTTCTCTTACTCTTTCTTCTTCTTTGGAAATAGTGGCATAAGAAGATTATGTTATTGTTTTCATTCTACTTTTCTTGTGTACTGATATGGATTCATGATTAGGAAATTGAGATGCTTGCTAAAAGATATTTTGATTATAAATGTGATGATTTTTATTTGCACTTCATTTACAATACAATAAAGGCTTATTGTAGTGTTAAAATTTGTTGTAACTGCATTGACCCGAAAGGGGAGGTGTAATTCTCAACAAAGTGGAACCACATTCAATGTCTTTGAATGAATTGTGTAGTTCATGGGGATTGAGTGCAAATAAATAGGGAAATATGGTTTTGATGGGCATCGAATTGGAGGTTTCAGGGTGACAGGATGAGATCCCCAATTTGATCCTAATATTAGTAACTAAAGTCGAAGGTTAGCCTTCAGGTGAAGGGTGAGTGGAGCTCCGTAGTCACAGCCAGTATCCTCCCAGCCTAGTCTTAGATTTAGTGACTGAACTTAGGATATGTCAATGTTCTTTACATGCTTGAAAGAGGGGGTACTCTTTTGAGGGTAAAGAATAGGATTGCTCCTATTTGGCACATACAATATTTAATGTATCTCATTCCTAAACTTTATCCAATTCATTACATAAGATTAGTAGATTTTATTATCTCAAAATTCACCAAACCAATTTATCCAAAAAGGGTTATCTTTAGAAGCAATATTTTCCTTTAGGAGTATTTATTAGTTATTTTAAAATTAATATTTACCTTTAGGAGTAGTTGTTAAAGAAAAACCACTTATATCGAACTTCCAAACTAAAGTCTGATTATAGTAGACTAGAATTTGACTAAGGACCTTTTTACCTCACTTCCCTGTGGGATCGATAAACAGGACTCCATTAGAGCCCTGTATTACTTGATACATTACGTATACTTGCGTTTGAAATTGTACTTTACAAAATTATTATAAATATATAAATCTGGGGTCATAAATTCTTGCCTATAAATAAGTCGCATCAGGCAACCCTAAAATATAAAATATAAAAACACACCGATAGGAGGGGGGGGGGGTAAAAGTGTAATTCTGAAAAATATAACCTTAATCAATATTTAGGCTGAATTAAAGTTGGAAATGGGCAATGGATAATGTTTGAATGATAGAAACATAAAGGAATAAATGGCAGAAACCCATCTCATTTTTGTCACATTAAAAGGAAAAGCTTATAATTGAATTAATCATTATAATTTGGAGGAAAATTAAATTAAG
The DNA here is from genome assembly GCA_022702705.1 of Papilionanthe hookeriana x Papilionanthe teres. NCBI lineage: Eukaryota > Viridiplantae > Streptophyta > Magnoliopsida > Asparagales > Orchidaceae > Papilionanthe > Papilionanthe hookeriana x Papilionanthe teres. Next base: position 137,850,445 of record CM040427.1, on the reverse strand, counting down.
TGATCCTTAAGGTTAGGGGTTGATTTTTGGAAGTTGATAATCCACTAATTTAATACCCCTACTTAATGTTTAAATTATAATTCATTAATTTGATAAGAATCATAATTATTAACTTAACTTTTCTTTGATCACAAAATATACCCACTAAAACCGTAAGGGCTTAGTAGTGAGCTAGGATTAATTGAAAATTTGATTAATAAAGACTAGAAAAAAAAACACAATTAATTGTAAGCATTTTTGATACACCACAAGCCCATTAAATTGATTAAATTCTCTCATAAATTAAATTTTATCTAAAGGCCTCACTTACATAATTTTAAGTGAGATATCAAGTGATATTTATTCAACTTTTGGGGTAATCAAAACATTAATTCACTAAGCATAAGGGTATAAAACATATAAGTCATTCAATAATTATGATAAGTCCGAAATGAACTCAAGGAAGCTCAAAAGGATTGTGAAATGTCTAGGTATCTCCTAGGTCCTTCTCACAAATCATTTGGACACATAGTAGGACAACTGGACCTATCATATTTATTAAATGAAGAGATCTCTTAAATGGATGAATATGACACACCAAGTTATGACACAGGGCTTTGGAGGTCTATGACAAACCTATCTATAGGCTTTATTTTCCTGCAAATTATAAAAGCTTATTGCAAAAGATACTAAAGTCTCAGGTGGAGGAACAAGAAGACTCACCACGTACAGTTTCAAAACTTTATAATACCTTTTTTTTAGTATTTCCTTTCGCTTTACTTTTTACTGCTTATGAGCTTGCATGTCATACAACAATGTCACCTTGCATGAAAATTAAAGCTTTTAGGATAGCCACAAAACCAAGACCAAAATTAAATTAAAAAAAATAAGATAATTCACCGCCACAACAGTCAAAATATAAAACAACTCATAATGTAATCACGAATAATATGAAATTACAATTGCAACTAAATTAAAATGTCTCTAAAGGATGATCGAGAATATCTCGGAGGATGCAACCTACGGCTACTAACAATATTTTCCACAGTCTAAATGAATGTATGGAACTCATTAAGTTTAGTTTAGTAAATTCATCTTGGCTAAGTGAATCCGAAGAAAATAGTGGTGCCAGAAGGAGGGAACCTTGAGATCCTATCAGGTGTTGCTATAATCAACTTCAATATTCCCCTAAATAAGATATTAAGACACCTCAATTCAAAACTTTCAAAACACAATACTTCTCTTTTCTTTTTAATTGACACTTCTTTTAACTAAACCTACTACGATGAGGAGCTTGGAGCATGCATAGTGGGCAGCACAACCACCTTCAACAGTAAAACTCCTTAGAAATAAACAATAAGCCATAGAACTTCGAGTTAGTTTGCTCGGTGCAGCATAAACCCTTACTTTATCTCTTTAGGCCTTTGCACTCCATGTAATACGAGCCCTAACTCGTTATAGGTTTTGAGATTTTCATCGGGTATGACATAAATCCTCTTATCTTTCAGGCTATTCACATGATCGATATTAAGTGAATGTAAGCCCTAATTAATTAAATTGGCAGGATGAAACACTAAATAACTATCTCAAATTAAAGCCAAACCATAGGATAGTTTAAAAAAACACCAAGATCTCCCTTGGATCTATGTCTTTTCCCTAGTCTCCTCTTCTTTTGGATTCCTACAATAACAGTTCCAAAACTTGAGCCATTCACCTATTGAATTTCCTACTACCCACATTGTTTTGAAGATCCATAGCCTTTTGGAAGCATGAGTATAAATGTTTTCTGATTTATATCAAGAATTTTCTTAAGTAACTTCAGTCATCTAAGCTGTAATTAACTATAGAGGCTTGCCCTTTAAGGAAACTTAGAGACCCCAGATTAATATAAACTCCATCTAATTCCTTCATATTAGATAGGAGAAATTGTCAGTTCACATAAATTGTTCACAGACCAAACGAATGTCATAGATTCTTTAGTTTATTTGATCAAGCCTTGCCACCAAGCAATGTATCCATTCTTTGGGATAGATACATGTCTTGCGGCTACATGCTTGATTATTCAAACGACTGATTATATGAGATCTGTTTGATTTCATATTTTTCAAAATTAAAAATGATATTTTCTAAAATATATCTATACATCTTAAATTAAATTAAAAACTGGTGTCGGGAAGCCCATCCCGGCGGCCAACTATCCAACCTTAACCCAAAACCCTTTCCACGACTGACAGTTCTTTATAGCATCTCTAATTTGGGTAAAGAATATAATTGCTCCTATTTGACGCAACACACTTTAAATACTTCCACAACAGAATTCCAAGACTTGAACTTATTCATAATAAGGAAAAATATTTTTTATTTACATTTGCTTTCCTCTTAAAAATATATAGTTAAATTTAGTTGTTTGCTTTTGTTTCAAATTTACAAAAAATACCAGAAAGAATTGAACTTTCTTTCCTAGAATATTATCTTTAGTTTGACTAAGATCTTTCTTAAATAGTTAAAATTTATTTTTCTTTTTTCTTTGTTAAGAATATTTATCATTTTTCCCTATGAGTTCGATATCTCAGAGTTAAATAAAAAGTGTTATATTATTTAATCATGATACGTATACTTGCTTATAATCTCATTTTATAAAAGTAAGAATTAAAATCTCATTTGCATCAGTGTCAAGCTTTTGGCATCGTTGTAAGGAATAATGTATAATTAAAAGGAAGTATAAAGTATAAACTCATATATAAAAAGTAAGCATAAATATCAGGGATCATTAAACACCCTGCAAAGATTTCTTCAAGCGGGTCCCATGATAGGACAGGGTCATCCATAAGCTCTAGCTTTATCTCTGTAGTAGGCGAGCTGGTTCTATCTCCTTTATTGCTGACTCATAGAATTCCAGAATTGGAGGAAGCTCTGTAGCTGTCTCTTGATCCACCCGATATTTTTACTTAAAATTTTAATATGAAAATTGGCAACGACGACAAAAACTTTTCTCCGCCGGATATCTATGCTTATGATTTTGATATGAAAATTATGATTTATAATGTGGATACTATGCAAGTATACGTATCGTTTATCAAGTAATATTGGACTTTTTAATTAAGCCCTGAGATATCGAACCCACAGGGAAAGTGAAAAATCTTTAAAAAAATAAGAAAATGATCTTTTTACTTTTTAAATTGGCTTTTGAAAGTATGTTTTGATTTTGAAAAGTTTGATAGTTGATTTCACTCTCTAAATTTTGTTTTAAAAGTGAAACAAGAAATTAAAATGATAATAACTGGAAACACAGTATGAAAAACACTATTAACTAGAATATCTTTTTCTTTCCTTTATAAAGTAGTAATTATTATGAAAGTATTGTTGTGGAAGTATTTAAATTTGTTGTGATAAATAGAAGCAAATGTATTCTTTACCCTTACTTGGTTCTATAAAAAACATTGGTTAATTTGAAATTTTATCATTTTGAACATGGTTAGGCAGGGAAGATACCAGCTCTCACTCTAGAGTTCTCTAAATTCCGTCCACCTAGGGGCTAGCTTCTCATAAAAAAATTCAAAACTTCAAACAAAATTAGGGATTTTTAGCCTGTCAAACTAAAAATCATCTAATTTTACTCCCTTTTAAAATATCTTCTAATATTTTGCATTCAATTATACGAACTACAATTTTCACCCATATAATTGCATGTTATTCTTTCTAACTTTTATGAGACAATACTGTATTGGATCTTACATAATCTCACAACAAATTTTACATCTTAACATGCTAAATTAAGAAGTAAATAAAGTTTATAGAATCAATCTTCACAACTTCTTCCAACTTTAAACACATATACATTCCACAACAATTTTTCATGAATTACTTACTTCTTCATTTAAGAAAGAAAAAGATAAAGTAAACTACTCAGAATGCATTGAGAAAATGCAAAAACACATTGATTTGAAATTAAAACCATAAGAAAAACAACAAACACAATAAGTATTAATTAAAAACTAAATGTAAGAACAAAAGTAAACACTTATCTGAAAATCCTCTCCACAAAACTCAGGAAGTTCCTTTGAAACCTTGACTCTTCACTGAACTACTCCTTAGAGTAGGTCTCCCAACTCGGATGACTCAGAAACAAACTTCAGACTTCAATAAAAACTAAACTAAAGGAAAGAAAAGAAGTGGGAAGAAGAAGGCTTCAATTCTACCCTTTTCTCTTTTCTACTCTCTACTCCTACTCCTAATTAAAACTCTTATAAAATATAATAAAAAATATTTAAGAACTCTCTTCAAAATGCAATGGAAGAGCCCCTAATATTTCCTAAGACTCCCTTTAAAAATTAAACCAAAAGGTGCCTTGGTGTCTCTTCAAAATGTGTCCAGATTCGATGTATCCACCAAAGAATGCACTCCTTCATTCAAACTTGCCGCCCAAAGGAAGTTATGGAAGTTACCACCAAGAGTTGCATCCCATCCCCTTTGAAAATGGTGCCAAATTCAAGTTAATCTCGATTTTTAACTATGGCGGCTAAGTGCCGGCCCAGCGGTGCTTAGCCGCCAGTGCCAACATTTTCATTTTTCATTTTTTTGCTTCAAATTTGATCCAATTTTGCTCCTTTCATCATAATCACTTATTTTCATCATACCTACAAGAAAAACACAAAATACCTTCCATTAAAGTGCAATATCATCTAAAATTGGTATAAAAATGTGCATAAAAAATACTATATATTTAGGTGTATCAAAATCCCCCAAACTTAAAATGTTACTTGTCCTTAGGTGACAGTTAATCTCATAGAAAAATTTTAACATGCAAATTATGTAATGAGTCTCTATTCTAGAAATGGAATAGTCCAATTTAGAAAAAATTTCAGTAATTAAGATCAACTTAAAGTTTACAAAGTTTTTAAGGTAAGAAAAATGACAAATATAAGTCTCTATTTAATTCAAAAATATTTGTAGATTCTTCAAAATATAGGATTCAAACATATTATTTTTCTCACTTTAAAATCTTTATTTGAAAATAATTTTACTTACTATATTATAACCTTAAGCTTTAGATTTTCTGTGAACTTATATGTTAAACTTTTTTGTATGGAACTAATTTTTGATTAGGCCCTTAAATCCTCATACTTCTCCTCCCTTTTTACATACTATTTTTCACTTTTTCTTTTTCTTTTTGTTTTATTTTTATTTTTATTTTTTTATTTTATTTTTTTTCTTTTTGTTTAAGGCAAGGATTACTGTATTTTGATAGGTCTTTAATGATTTTGAATTCCACCCTTCCATTTAAAATAAAGGTCAGATATATAACTTTCACTTAAAAATCATAATAATAGTATTTGAAAATTATTCCTTAATAAAAAAAATTTAAGCTTTGAAGAATAAAAGTCAAATCTTCTATTTATCCAAAAATATAAAATTTCTTACTAAAGATAGATAGCTATATTTAATATCTCTTCACTAAGAAAATTTTAACTTTAAGTTTTTCATGATTACTATAAATTTTCAACTAAATTCTTTTATTTATTCCTATATTCAAAATTTTTGTTCCGCTAATATAACTTCATATACATAATTGTTCTCAATCAAGAAATAAGATTTATTTTAAGTATTGTACGGCTTATTTTTAGGTATGTGTTTTAAAAAGGGGTCACCTACAGAAATTGTCGGCGAATTTTTAGATTTTAAGTTTAATTTATATATATATATATATATAGTTTGAAAATTAGCATTTGATTTTTGAAAATAATTTTAAGTTTGAAAATTTTAAGACATGAAATCAAACCGATCTCACATCCCAAATAGTTTTTATAAACGAGCACCACACCACAAACTGTGCATCTATCCCAAAGAATAGACACACTACTTGATGATAGGGCTCGATTAAATAAACTAGAAGATTTGTGACATCCGTTTGGTCTACGAACTAATTTTATAAACCGACAAGTTCCCTTGCTTAATATAAATGAATTAAACAGGGTTTATATTACCTGGGTTCTTAAAGTTCCCTATAAGGGCAAGCCCCTATAGTTAATTACATCTTAAATGACAGGAATCATTTAAGAAAACTCTTGATAATGATCAGTGGTTTTGCTCTCAAGAATTTCAAAGTTTAAGGTTTCAAAGGATTGAATTTTGGAATTTCAAAAGGGATTAGCTCAAATTTGGAACGGTTTATTTTAGGAATCCAAAGGAAAAGAAGTAGGGGATGTCACGGACCTGAAGTGAACTTTGGTGACTTCCCAACTATCCTATTGTTTAGCTTCAATTTGAGAGTTTATTTAATGTTTCAATCCTACCAATTTTAATTAATTAGGACTTATATTTGTATGACATAATCATACAAATAGCCTCGAATATATGAGGGTTTATGTCTTACCAAACGACTACCTCAGAGTCCTAAGAATGGTTAGAGCTTAATTTGCATAACTTGATTATGCAAATGCCTAACAAAAGGTTGAGAATTTACGCTGCACTAAGCAAACTACCTCGAAATCCTATGGATTGTTGTTTAATTCTAAGAAAGATTTTGCTGAAGTAGATACAAGTTTTGCTGATGAAGATGGCCGTGCTGCCCACCGTGCTCCGAGCTTCTTGTTGTTGCAGAGATTTGGTTTTAGAAGTGGCAATCAAGAGATGAGAGAAGTGTTTTGGTTTAGAAAAGTCTTAAGGTTCAGATGCCTTAATGTTTTAATTAAAACAAATCTTAAAGTTGATTAAGCATAACTGATTAAGATCCCACGGTTCCGTCATCCCGACACTGCTATTTTAATCGGATTCACTTAGTCCAAATGAATTTGCTAAACTCAACTGAATGAGTTCTACACTTTCATTTAGACCGTGGGAAATCTCGTTAGCAGCACTTGGGTTACGTCATCCGAGGGATTCCCGATCACCTAACAAGACATTTTAATTTTGTTGTAGTTGTAGTTTTGTTGTTCTGTTTGTGATTAAATTTTGAGTTGTTTTATATTTTTTGATTGTTGTGGCGGTGAATTTTATCTTGTCGTGATTTTTAATTTAGTTTTGGGTTTCAGTTTGGTGGCTATTCTAAAAGTTTCAATTTTCATGCAGGGTGTCATTCTTGTTTAACATGTAAGAGAAGTAAAGTACAGTGCAGGTAAATAAATCACAATAAAATAAAAGCGTATCTGGAGTGTCTTCTCGTCATTCCAGCTGCACTTAAAACACATGTCAGAGCATTTAAATATTTGCAAAAAGTACCTAGGTAAAGCTAAAGGAAGGTTCAGGTTGTCTACCAAGATCCTAATCCTATTTCTAGTCAACTCCTATGACATCTAGGTTCTTGTGTTTTGTTAAGGATGATTTTCTTTACCAAAGAACAATTAAATTCAATTGTTCTTCGAAAACATCCCATCATATTGAGAAAGTGCTTAGGACGGGTTCTAAACATCTTTTCAATGCTTCTGGGATTGTTTTGAGTTCAAATGAATTTCATTGTACAAGTGAATTGATCATCTAAGAATTTAGTTGAGTTTTGTTTCTTGCTCATTGAACTTGGATATTTGATTGTCTGATGAGTGAAGTGACATTTCACTTAATGCTTCATTTATGAGTTATAATAATGAAAGCCTCTAGGGCTATATTAGTTTATTATAGAATTTAACCATCTTTAATTAAAGTTGAATTACTGATTTAAGATAATTCAATTTCAAAATTCAGTTTGATTTTCTTCTATGTGTTTTAAGTTACTTAAATTGAAAGAAGTGTTTAAATTATTTAACTTCATTAAATTTTGATGATTTAAATTTTATTTGAATTAATCATATTATTTTGGGTTGGCTTTAATTGGTTTAACTTTTACATTTTTTAATTATGAATTGTTTTGATATCGCCTAATATTTCAAATTTGTTTCATGTTTGTTCTCAAGTGATTTCAAATTAATTTTAATGTTTTAAATTTATTTTTAATTTGATTATTAAATCATTTAATGTTTTAAACTTTAATTTAATTAGAGATTATTTCCTTTTTAATTATTAATTTTAATCATCATGTCTTTAAAATTAATTAAGAGTTGAATATCACTGGAGTGATTCATTTAGGGATTTTAGATTAAATGATTGCAATCTTCCTAACTTATATCCCCATTTTAACAATCCAAACTTTTAATTATCTTTCCAAAATTTCAATTATTTAATTATGTAAGATTCACTTTGAATGTTTTCAAGATAATTAATGGGTTTCTACCTTTTAATTTCCCAGGTTTCAATCATCTAAAAGAGAATTAAGATCAGATGTTTTACCCTCCCTTTGATTAAGCCTAAGGTATTAATTAGGGTTAAAAATCCTTAATTACCTTTAAGCCCTTTTAAGCATATTCATTTCATAACTCACTAAATTGAGCTCAAATGAACTTGGAATTTTTATGTCACCTCACTCACATGTCAAAAAGTGATTTTTCTATTTTTAATTTAATTTATATAATTATTTTAATAAAAATAAGGATTTTTAATGAAATTTTAACAACATGACCAAGGTAAGCTTTCTATCCTTAGGAAAATTATGGGATGTTCCTACTGACCAGAGGATCACTTGGACTAATTCTGGTGATTTTTTGAATTATATTTAATTTATTATAATTATTTTAAGTTTTAGGTTATTAATTAATTATAAAATAAAATTAAAGTTGAAAATTAAGTTTTATATTTTTCTTAAATCTCTCTAGTCTAAAGGAGTCCAAAGAAATAAATTTTACAATTTTATGGTTTCGCTTTGATTAACACTGTCGTTGCCGGTCCCAAGCCCGGATGTGAAAAGTGGAGGGTTGCGTTAGGTAGTCGACAGCCAGCGTAAAACTTGTCGAAAAAAAATCATGACATGAATCCTTTTGATCATTGTGTAAGTGCTAGGGCGTCCACTGGAAGCGACGCGCTGTATGGCCTGAATACAGTGGAAAGTATGCAAGGGCCGCTACACCGGCGCCGGGTGTCATGTCGAAGTAAGCGAGGGTTCCCACATTACGGACGGATGCGGGTAAAGAAGTTAGTCCATGATACTAGTATTAGGATAGGATCCTGGAATATAGGTATTCTCAATGGTAAACTAATGGAATTGGTTGATATTATGATCCATAGAAAGATAAATATCCTATGTATTCAAGAAACTAAATGGGTTGGAGAAAAAGCTAAGGAGATTGATAACTTAGGTTTTAAACTATGGTATTCAGTAAGAGTCGTACTAGAAATGGTGTAGGTGTAATTATAGATAAGAGTTTGAAAGATAATGTTGTCAAAATTAATAGAGTTGGAGATAGAATTATAGCACTTAAGATTATTATTGATACTAAGATTTTTAATATTATAAGTGCTTATGCTCCTCAAGTTGGTTTAGATATAGGCTCTAAAGATAAATTCTGGAATGATCTAGAAGACTTAATACACTTGATACCCCTTGAAGAAAAAATTTTTATTGGAGGAGATTTAAATGGACATGTCGGTAGAGTGGTAGAAGATTTTAGAAATATTCATGGTGGCTACGGTTATGGAGCGATTAATGAAGAAGGTAGAGCCATTTTAGATTTTGCTTTAGCGTATGATATGATTATTACTAATACTTTATTCAAGAAAAGAGATGAGCATCTTATTACTTATAAGAATGGATCTAATAAAACACAAATTGATTATTTTCTTATGAGAAGAAGAGATCGTCGAGATTGTAAGGATTGTAAGGTTATTCCAAGTGAGCAATTAAGTACCCAACATCGATTATTAGTTCTAGATTTTAAGATGAAGAGTTGTAAAATAAAGAATACTAGGATTCAACATCGTAGAATAAGATGGGGGCACCTAAAAGACACAAATAAAATTATTTTTATGAGTAAAATTCAAGATTTAAATATTTGGGATGTTCATGAAGACGCGAATATTATGTGGGAAAAATTAACTAATACTATTAAACAAGTGGCTAAAGATGTACTTGGAGAATCAAAAGAAAAAATTTCTATAAATAAAAATAGTTGGTGGTGGAATAATAATGTGCAAGAAAAGATAAAATATAAGAAGTTGTGCTATAAAAATTGGTTTAAATGTAAAAGCGTAGAGAACTGGGAAAAATATAAAACGGCCCGCGAGGAGTGTAAAAGAATAATCTGTGACGCTAAAAATTCGCTTTTAGTGATCTTTATAACATGTTAGATACTAAGGAAGGTGAAAAATATATGTATAAACTAGCCAAACAAAGAGAAAAGAAATGTAAAGATTTAACTCAAGTAAAATGTATTAAAAATGAAAATCAAAAAGTGCTTTTCTTAGAAAAAGATATTCAACATAGGTGGATGAGTTATTTTGATAAACTTTTTAATGATGATACTGAAAGTACGATTGACCTTAGTGATCTTAATATCGTTAATAATAATAAATGTTTTCATTTTTACCGTCGCATTAGTATAAAAGAAATTGACGATGCTTTAAAGAAAACTAAGGGTGGAAAGTAGGACCTGAAGATATCTCAATTGAAATCTGGAAATATTTAGGTGATTTGGGGATTTCTTAGCTTACTAAACTTTATAATATTATTTAAAAAACTAAAAGGATGCCCGAGGAGTGGAGAAAGAGCATTTTGGTCCCCATTTTTAAGAATAAAGGAGATGCACAAGAGTGTGCAAATTATAGAGGAATTAAATTGATGTGTCATACTTTAAAATTATGGGAGAGGGTAATTGAACATAGGTTAAGACGTATTACGAAGATTTCTCATAATCAATTTGGTTTTATGTCGGGCAGGTCTACCATGGAAGCTATATATTTATTGAGAGGTTTGATGGAGAAGTACAGAGATAATAAGGAGGATCTACATTTGATTTTTATTGATTTAGAAAAAGCTTACGATAAGGTTCCTAGAGATGTTCTTTGGAGAGTCCTTGAGAAGAAAGGTGTTGATATGACTTATATTCAAGTCATTAAAGATATGTATGCTAGAAGTCGTTACATGTGTTCGAGCCGAAGGAGGATTGACCAAGTATTTTACTATTTCTGTTGGTTTACATCAAGGATCGGCTTTAAGCCCATATCTTTTTGCTTTATTTATGGATGGTCTTACTGGGCATTTACAAGAGGATGTACCTTGGTGTATGATTTTTGCTGATGATATCCTCCTTGTGGATAAGACAAGCGAAAAAGTCCAGGAAAAACTTGAATTATGGAGGTCTACATTGGAGTCTAAAGGTCTTCGTTTGAGTAGAACTAAAACTGAATACATGGAATGTAATTTTAGTAATAGTAGGTCTAGTGACAGCAGTGTAACTTTGGGTGATCAAATTATTAAAAGGTGTGAACGATTTAGATATCTCGGGTCCATTGTTTAAAGCGATGGTGATATAGATGGGGATGTTAATAGTAGAATTCAGGTTGGTTGGTTGAAGCGGAGGAATGCGTCTGGCCTATTGTGTGAGAAAAGTACCGCTTAGACTGAAAGGAAAATTTTATAAGATGGTGGTGAGACCTTCGATGCTCTATGGTGCTTGAATGTTGGCCTTTAAAAGAGAAGCATAATGTTAAGTTAAGTGTTGCCGAGATGAGAATGATTAGGTGGATGAGTGGCTTTACACTTAGAGACAAAATGCGAAATGAATATATCCGTAAAAGGGTTGGAGTTGCACCGGTGACGGATAAAATTAGAGAGAGTCGCCTTAGATGGTTTGGTCACATTAGACGTCGACCACCCGATGATCCGATCGGGAGAGTAGATGTTTTAAATACAACTTATGTTAAGAAAGGCAGAGAGCGAGACCTAGGAAAACTTGGGCTTATTGCATAAAAAATGATCTTAATTTATTAGAATTAAACGAAAATTTGACACTAAATAGGACGCAATGGAGAAAAAGGATTCATGTAGCCGACCCCACTTAGTGGGATTAAGGCTTTGTTGTTGTTGTTGTTGTTGTTGTATGGTTTCTCTTTGATTTATTCGAATTAATTTAGTGAAAAGGTTGGAAAATCTATTTTTAATATTAAAAATTATCTTAAGCCTTTAAAAATTCATATTTTAACTTAGAGACTTTGAAAAAATATTTTGATGGTTCCCAAGTGATTAGGAGATCAAATGTGGCATTTTAATGAATTTTTATATTTTTGTAATTTTTTATAATTTTTAATTATTAAATATTTAAAAATGATTAAAAATCAATTTTTTATGAAAAATGTAATTTTATTTTTCTTGGACTCCTCTGATCACAAAGAACTTCCAAAAATAATTTGGTGAATTTTTGAAATGAATTTTGGGTTTTATGAATTTTTTAATGTGTAAAATGGTCATGTCCCTTAATTAATTCATTTAATGGGCCAAATTAATTCCAATTGATTTGAAATTTTTATGTGAGGTTTTCTGCATCTTAAGTGATAATAAAGAATTGTTTTGAAGTAATTTTGATGTGTAGTTGCCCCTAATTAATTAAAATTTAATTTTAAGTGTTTAGGCTAATTAGGGTTATGTTTAAGGAATTAAATCAAAACATAATTTTCCTAGGGTCCTCTTGTCATAAGCTACCTCCCCTAATTTTTCTAGAATTTTCTAAGCAATATTCTGATTATTAGAATTAAAATACGAAAACAAACACATAAACTTGGAAATTAGATAAATCTCTATAGAGATGGCCTCTGTTCTTGGAAAATTCAGGGAATGTTCCAAAGAATAGAGGCTACAAAAGCCCTATGGTCTCATGCCTTGATGAATTATGTATGCATGTGGAGAATTAAAAGATCACAGAGAGTATTTAAATCATTAAAAATCATAGACTCAACAAATTAACTTAATTATTTTTCCACATTATTCTCCTCTCTAAGCAAAAGGGTATTTTTATTTTATTTTTATGATTTTTCTATGCAAAGATATGATTTTTCAAAGTTCTAGGCATTTAAATAAATCAAAAATACCCTAATTTTTTACTTATCTAGTGCGACGCCTCGTCATCCTCGGCAGCTCCGAAGTCCCACACGGCGCTTTCTCATTCGACACCGCCATCTGACTAGGATGCCACGCAGCCTGCTGTTCCGCTTCATCTCCTCGTCCGACTTGATCTACACCGTCCATCTATTACATGCGCCATCCGACGATGGCTGGTCATCGTCTATGACTGGTGTGTCCTGAGAACTGTCCACGTTCTAACCCTAAGATCTCCCTCATCTCTCAACCAAATTGCGTGATCTTGGGCTCTATGAAATCCTCTCGACAAGACGAACACATTTATACAGCTATGATGCTGTGAAATGAACTTAAACAAAATGGAGAATCGAAAGGAGCTCTCGGGAAGGAAGAGTTCAATACCTTGGCTCTGAGAAGTGAAGCTTCAATCACAGGGGCTTGGCATGTTTATTGGAGTTTGAGGAAGCTAGGGATGAAGCTTGGAGCTGTGGTGAAATGCCTAGATCTGACTTCTACCAAGAATGATTTCGAGCTCTGATTGGTAGAAGGAATGGCTGATCTGGTGAGGGAGCTTCCATTAGGGAACTTCTTCTCTTGGTCTGGTGATGGTGTAGAGTCAATCAATTTGAAGATTGGCTCACTGTGGTGAAGTGTCCTGTTTTTGGGCTTAAAATAAAGCTCAGAAATTGAGCTCAAAGAGAGGATTTTAGTGGGGATCGACTGGTATAGGTTAGGAGAGGAGTTTGGAACCAATTTGACAGGGTTTCACTAAGGTCCAATGCATCCAAACTTTTGGCTTTGGAGGTGAGGAGTTTAAATAGCCATGGCCATGGCTAATTTCAGGGAGGTTTGGAAGCTGGGATTAGCTGCTTAGGTCACGGGAAGAAGGGCCATGGTGTCCACTAGGGTTGGGACAACTCATCAAGGCAGTTTTGAATTTTTTGGCTCACATGGAGCTCTCGGCTTGGTGTTTTCTGGCGACACAGGTGGTGGTCCGGCCATGGTCATGTCACCATCTAACTCAGTGAGTCCAGGGATTGAGTCTTGTGCAATCAATAGAGGTTGGCCATGTGTAAAGAGCTTGATGCAAATGGAAAGGGGGAAGGGGGTATTTTGGGTTCAATTTGGTCAAGCCATGGAAACAGGTTTGGTGCACCCACCAAGGTCTGATTTTGGGCTGAGGGAAATCAGTGGGTTCAGCCAAGAGAAGGTGGTGAGGTCCCCATCCATGAATATTTGGATTGATTGTGGGTTAAGGTGAAGCATTAAAAAAGTTAAAAATTTTTTAAGGGGGTTTAAAAGAGGCTCCTTCTTTTGGAATTAATGGCATGTTGATGATGTGTAAAGTGGCTCCCAAGGCTTGCATATGGCTTGCCCATGGCTTCATGGCTCCATGTGGCTTGGGAATAACTTGGTTTATTTCATGAAAAAGGATTTTTGAAATTTTGGGTATTTTTGATGGAATTATCATGAGGCTTTATTTAGAATTATTTAATCATGAAATGAAACTTTAGAGGGATGATTTTAATGAATTGGATGATGTAAAGAAATGTCATGTGGGCTTGGATTTAAGACTTGGGCTTTTAAACTTGGTGAAAGATGGGCTTTTAAAATGTTTTAAGGGGATGGGCTTTTAGATTTTAAAATAAACTTTTGGATAAAAATTTGGTAAACGTTTATGCCAAATAAGTGTTGCATTTAGTTTAGAAATGTGCCATGAGTGATTTGGAACAAGTTTGGGGTAATTTGGAGTTTAATTGGATTTAATTTGGGCCTTTTTAGTAATAGGACCAAAGTGGGTCAAATTGGGCTAACTTGGGATAAAGTTGGGTTAATGTTGGGTTTGATGTAAAATTAATGTTGCAAAAGGTTTATGGGAATGTTACAAAGAGTTTCCAATTTTGGTTGGGTCTTGATTTTTGGATTTGGGCTTGTTTGGGTTCATGGTTGGTTTAGGCAATTTGGGGAATTTTGGTTTGAGTTAGGCTTGGGTGGAGTTTAGGTCCAAATATTGGGTAAATTAAGTTAGAGTTTTGTTTTTAGGAATGTTAGGAAGGTTTTAAAATAAATTTGAGGAAAATTGGGTGACATTTGGGTTGAATTTGGGATGGATTGGGTTTGGTGGTCATTTTGGGCCTTAAGGGCTAATTTGGGATTTTTTATCAAATTGGGTTAAATTGACAAAATTAGTGTTTTTGGAAGTTGAACAAAATGAAATTGGGAATATTTGGGATTTTCTGGAATCTTTTGAGAATTTTTGGAATTTTGGATTTTTGAGCCAAAAAGGGTATTTTTGGTATTATGAGGGTATTGGGGTGTATTTTTGGAAATTTTGGTTGTCGGCATTATTTTTTAGGTTGTGTGTTTTATTTTGAAAAGGGGTCGCCTACAGAAATTGTCGGCGAATTTTTAATTTAATTTAAATAAATAATTTGAAAAGTAATATTTGATTTTTGAAAATAATTTTAAATTTGAAGATTTTAAGATATGAAATCAAACCGATCTCACATCCCAAATAGTTTATATAAACGAACACCGCACCACAAACCATGTATCTATCCTAAGGATAGACAAACTGCTTAATGGTGGGGCTCGATTAAATAAACTAGAAGATTTGTGACATCTGTTTGGTCTGCGAACCAATTTTATAAGCCGACAAATTCCCCTGCTTAATATGAAAGCATTAAATAGGGTTTATATTACCTGGGTTTTTTGAATTCCCTATAAGGGCAAGCCCCTATAGTTAATTACATCTTAAGTGACGAGAATCACCTAAGAAAACCCTCGATAATAATCAGTAATTCTGCTCTCAAGAATTTCAAAGTTTAAGTTTTCAAAAGATTGAATTTTGGAATTTCATTAGGGAATGGATCAAATTTGGAAGATTTTATTTTGGGATTTCAAAGGAAGAAAGGTAGGAGAAATTACGGATTCGAAGCGAACTTCGGTAATTTCTGGCTATCCTATTGTTTGGCTTGAATTTAGGAAGATCCTAATATCTATTTAATGTTTTGATCTTGCCAATTTTAATTAATTAGGACTTATATTTATATGATAGAATCATACAAATAGCCTTGAAGTTATGAGGGTTTATGTCGTACCGAACGACTACCTCGGAATCCTAAGTCCGGTTAGGGCTTAATTTGCAATGAAAATGCCTAGCAAAAGGTTGAGGATTTATGTTGCACTAGGCAAACTACCTCGAAGTCCTATGGCTTTGTTGTTTAATTCTAAGAAGGTTTTGCTGAAGTAGACTCAGGTTTTGCTGACGACGATGGCGGTGCTGCCCAACATGCTCCGAGCTCCTTGTTGTTGCAGAGGTTTAGTTTTAGAAGTCATAAATCAGGAGATGAGAAAAGTGTTTTGGTTTAGAGAAAATCTTAATTTCCAAGTGTTTTTTATATTTTATTTAAAACAAATCTTAAAGTTGATTATAACAACACCGGTTAAGATCCCACGGTTCCATCCTTCCGGCATCGTTATTTTTATCGGATTCACTTAGTCCAGATGAATTTGCAAAACTCAACTGAATGAGTTCCACACTTTCATTTAGACCGTGGGAAATCCCGTTAGCAACACGTAGGTTACATCATTGGAGGTATTCCCTATCATCCAACAGGATGTTTTAATTTAGTTGTAATTGTAGTTTTGTATTTTGTTTGTGATTAAATTTTGAGTTGTTTTATATTTTGAAATGTTGTGGCGGTAAATTTTATCTTGCAATGACTTTTAATTTAATTTTGGTTTCAGTTTTAGGGACTATCCTAAAGGTGTGGGTTTTCATGCAACAGTTGTTTATCATGCTAGAAAAAGTAAGTGCGATGCGATTAAAGAAATTGCAATAAGATAAATTGCAATAAAATAAAAGCGTACCTGGAGGGTCTTCCCGTCATCCCAAGCTGCACTTAAAACACAATTAGAATATTTAAGCAAGTTCCTAGGTAAAGCTAAGGGAAGGGTTATGGTTTTCTACCAAATTCCTAATCCTATAGCTAGTCATTTCCTATGACGTCTAGTTCCTTGTGTTTTGGTTTGAGGACGATTTTCTTCATCAAAGAACAATTAAGTTCAATTATTCTTATAAATATCCTATCATATTGAGGAAGTGCTTAAGAAGAATCTTAAACATCTTTTCAATATTGATAGTATTGTTTTAAGTCCAAATGAATTTAATCATACAAATGAATTAATCGTCCAGGAATTCAAGTTTTGTTATCTTGCTCGATGAACTAGGACATTTGAATATCCTATAGGTGAAGTAGCATTTCATTTAACGTTCGTTTAGGAGTTATGATAACCAAAGCTCTCGAGGGCAAATTGGTGTTCAAATGGTTTATGATTTAGTTTAACTTCAATTAACGGGTTTAAATTTGGAATAGTGTTCAAGTTGCTTTATATTTAATTTCTTTATGTCTTAGGTGATGTTATTTAATTCAATTTAATTTAACTTTAATTTAATTTAACTTGGTTTAGTTTTAATTTTAATTTAATTTTAATTTTTTAATTTTAATTTTAATTTTAATTTTTTTTAATTTAATTTTATTTTTATTTGATTTTATTTTAATTTAATTTAATTTAATTTAATATGCTTTTAATTTAATTTAATTTAATTTAATTTAATTTAATTTAATTTAATTTAATTATTTATTACTATTATTATTATTATTATTTTAATTTAATTTAATTTAATTTATTTGATTTAATTTAACGTAATTTATTTAATTTGTTTGATTTAATTTATTTTAATCTTTAATTTAATTTTTTTATTTTTAATTTTAATTTAATTGAAAATTTAAAAAGAGTTTAATAATTTAACTTTTTAATTTAATTTTAATGATTAAGTCTTTTAACATTTTAAAACTTAAATTTGAATTATCATTTTTAATTAGGAATTAAATATTATTGAGATGATTAATTTAGGGATTTTTAAATTAAAGAGTAAATCTCTTCCTAATAATATCCCTATTTTAATAATTCTAATTTTATTATTCTTCCAAATTTAATCAATTATTTAATTAAGGTTTATTTCAATTATTTTAAATTGTTTAGTAGGTTTCTACCCTTTAATTATTTAAATTTCAATCATCCAAATCAGATTAAGATCAAATATTTTACTTATTAATTTTATTAAACCTAAAGTTTTAATTAAGGGTTAAAATTTTTAATTACCATTTTGCCCTTCAAGCTTAATAATTCCATAACTCACTAAATTGAGCTTCAATGAACTTGAAATTTTTATGTGACTTCACTCATATGTCAATAAAGACATGAGAGGAGAAAATGTGATTTTTCTGTATTTAATTTAATTATGTAATTATTTTTAGTGGAAAATAGGAATTTCCAAGGAAAATTTAATAATATGACCAAGAGAAAGTTTCTGTTCTTAAGAAAATTATGGGACATTTCTAATGACCAGAGGACCACTTGGTCCAATTTTGGTGATTTTTTGAATTATATTATTTTTATTATAATTATTTTAAGTTTTGGAGTATTAATTAATTTAAAAATAAAGTAAAGGTTGAAAAATGAAATTTATATTTTTCAAAAATCTCTCTGATATCAAGGAAATCAGAGAATCAATTTTTGCAATTTTTTGATTTTTCTTTGATTTATTAGAATTTTTTTAATGAAAATGCTAGAAAATATATTTTTTAATTTTAAAATTACCTTAGGGCTTTAAAATTTAATATCTCATTAAATAGACCTAAGAAAAAATATGGGGTTTGTTCCTAGGTGATTAAAATTCAAAATGTAACATTTTGGTGAAATTTATTATTTTTGTGATTTTTATTATTTTTTTATTATTAAAATATTAAAATAATGCAAAAAATTAAATTTTTTAGAAAATTGAAATTTTAATTTCCTTAAATTCCCCTGATATCAGAGAGGCTCTAAAACTAATTTGGTGAATTTTTGAAAAGCATTTTGAAAGTTATGAATTTTTAAAGTTTAAAATGCCTAAGTGGCTTAATCAACCCATTTAGTAGGGCTAACCAAGTCCAATTGACTTCAAATTTTTATGGTGGGTTCCTCTGATCCTAAAGGTCAGTGGAGAATTGATTTCAAGCCAATTTGATATATGGTTAACTCTAATTAGTTAAGGATCTATTTTGGGTGTTTAAGCCAATTAGGGTTATTTTAAATGAATTAATCCAAAATCTATTTTTCCTAGGGTCCTCTGGTCATAAGAGACATCACCAAATTTTTGTAGAATTTATTTCAAAACATGCTAATTATTGGAATTAAAATACTTAAAACAGCAACATGAATTTGAAAAATCAATAACTTCTCATAGGGATGGCCTCCGACTTTGGAAAATTTAGGGAATGTTCCCAAATTCGGAGGCTTCAAAAGCCCTATGGTCTCATGCCATGGTGAATTTCCTATATGCATGGAGAATTAAAATAATGCAGAGGGTAAATAAATCATTAAAAATAAAATACTTGATGAAATTAAATGATTTCTTTTCCACATTATTCTCCTCTGTTCACTGAGTAAGAGGGTATTTTTATTTTATTTTTCTGATTTTCCTACACAAAGTTATGAATTTTTGAAGTTTAGAGAATTAAATAAATAAAAAATACCCTAATTTTCTATTTATCCACGCGGCGTCGAGTCAACCTCGGCAGCTCCGAAAGGCCACGCGACGTGTTCTGGTTAGACGCCGCCATCTGACTCAGCGCTCCGGGGCCCCGCTGTGTCGTTCCATATCCTGATCCGACGCGATCCTGGCCGTCCGTCCGCGCGTATATTAAATGAACGGCATCCGTTCATCGTCCTCAAGCGTTCTCACCCGAGAGCCGTCCACACTAAATCCCTAATATCTCACTCAATACTCAATGGATTTTTGTGTTCTTATGCTCTATGGATTCGTTTTGAAGAGACGAATGCATCCATACAGTTTATGTGGCATGAAATTGACTCAATAAAAATGGAGAATGTTCAGAAGCTCGGGAAGAAGAGTGAGGCCATACCTTTGCTCAGAGAAGTGTGGCTTCAATCTGAGGGTTGTGTCACCTTCGATTGGATCCCAACAAGCTCCAGATGAAGTCTCCTGGTCTGGTGAATTACCTAGGAAGGATTTCGACCAAGCCAGATCAGAAAACTTGGAGGCTGGAGCAACTGGGTGGCCTGGAGATGGGGCTTTCAGTGGGGAACTTCTCCTCTTGGTCCAGTGAAGGTGTAGGACCAATCAATTTGAGGATTGATCCACTGTGGAGAAGTGTCCTGGTTTTGGGTGAAATTTCAGTTGAGAAATTGGATTCTGTTGGTGAGGATTAGGGCAAATTGACACTGGGGATCAACTGCTCTAAGGATGGAGAAGGGTTTGGAACAATTTTGGCAGAGTTTCGGCAAGGTTTATGCAACTCTCTTCTCATGGCCGTGAGGGGGTCGGGTTTAAATAGAGGTGGCTGGAGGGCCTCACAGGGATGGCCAAGGGTTATGATCAGCTGCTCTGGGCATGGGAAGAACAACCATGGTGGTCATTGGGCATGAGACAGCTCAGTAAGGTGGAATTCCAAAGTTTGGCTCCTCCCAAGGTCTCGGCCATGGCGTTTTCCGGTGACCCAGGCGGCTGGCCGGCAGGCATGGGTCACCCTCAGGTCCAGCTGGGTTAGGGCTGGAGGTTTGTGCAGTCAATTGGCCATGGACATGTGTAAAGGGTTTGAATCAAAAGGGTATGAGGAGAGGCTCTTTTTGGGTCCAAATGGGTCAACCCACCATTTTGGGTTTGGTGCATCCTTCCATGGCCGATTTGGGCTGAGGGAGGATCGAGTGAATCGACTTGAAAAGGGTAGAGAAGTCACCATCCATGAATATTTTGATTAATCATGGATTAGGGTGAAGCATTAAAAGGGTTAAAAGCTTTTTAAGGGGGCTTAAAAGAGGCTCCTCCTTTTGCCATTAATGGCTTGATCACATGTCAAACCTTCCATGGCTTCATGTGGCTTGTCCATGGCTTGCATGGCTTGTCTTTGGCTTGGGGAAAAGCTTGGTCAATTTCATGAAAATGGATTTGAGAAATTTTTGGTAATTTGATGGGAATTTGTATGAAGCTCGATTTGGAATGGTTTAATGATGATTTTGAAACTTAGGGGTGATATCAATTAAAGGTATGATGAAAAGAAATTGCCATGTGGGCTTTAGGGCCAATTTTGGGCTTTTGTATTTGGTGGAAATGGGCTTTTAAAATGGTTTAGGGAAGTGGGCTTTTGGATTTTAAAATGGATTTTAGGATGGAATTTTGGCAAAGGCTTGGGCCAAATAATTGTTGGGTTTAGCTCATAGATGTGTCATGAGTGACTTGGAGCAAATTGGGAGTGATTTAGGTTTGAATTGGGTTGAATTTGGGCTCCTTTGGTGAATGGGCCAATAAAGGTCAAATTGGGCTAACTTCGGCCAATGTTGGGCTAGGGTTGAAATTAATGTAAAATAAATATTGGAAAATGTTTATGGGAGTGTTTCAAAGAGGTTTTGGCTTTGGTTTGGTTTTGATTTTGGGGTTTGGGCTTATTTGGGTTATGAGTCCAAATTGGGCTTTAAGGCCAAAAGTAAAATTGGATCGAAATGTCAATCAAATTGGACTTGTATTTGGTCTAGATTGGTGTTGGGAATGTTGAATTGAAGTTTATAATTGAATTGGACCAGGATTTGGGTCAATTGGGTAGGTTTGGTTTGACATTGGGTTCACTTAGGGTTAAAATGGGTCAAATTGGGGGTTTTGACAAAAGTAGGGTAAATTGACAAAATTGGCCCATGGTGTACTTAAAAAAAATGAAATTGGGAATATTTGGGATTTTCTGGAATTTTCTGGGAATTTTCTGAATTTTTGGATTTTTGGGTCAAGAGGGGTATTTTGGGTATTTGGAGGGTATTGGGAGGTATTCTTGGAATTTTTGATATTTTTGGGTATGGATGGTCAATTTGAGTAATGTGGAAATGTTTGGGATTGGTTTTGAGGAATTTTGGGTGATATGGGAATTTTGGAGGATTTCAAGGGTTTTGGGTAGGTTAGGCGGGTGTAGGGTCCCGGGGTCGAAAATTGAAAATTTGGAAAATTGAAGATTGGGTAAATGTAAGTGGAATAAAATCATTTTGGTTGAGCCATGAAGCCATATCAAGCCCACATGAGCCATGAAGGGACTCATTTGAGGCATCCACTATGTTGTTCCCAACCCTAAGCCCCATCCATGTGGATCACCTACATGAGTCAGGAGGTCAAGTTGGGTATCGGTGTGTGAAAGTGTAGTGTATAGGTGTAGTGTGTGTGTAAGTCAGCCCCTCACCGGACCGGGCCACCCGTGAGCGGTCCCAAGGCCAAAGAGTCCTATAGGAACTCATCCTTTAAACTTCCACATTTGATTTCAACCCTCTAGGTGATTAGGGGTCTATAGTCAAGTTTGTAGAGTTTGCAGGGAGTTAAGAAATGGTTTGAATTTCTAAGTGGTGGGTCCCAATTCTAGTCCTCTAAGACAGTCGAAGGAAAAGCCTAAGGCTAGATCCTAAGTACTAAAAAGAAGAAGAGAAAAACTCATCAAAAATGAGGTCAACAAATGGACCCCCAATAGGTGTGGTGAGCTAACCAAGCACACCGCGCGTATTGGCGTTGATTGAAGAGATCAACAAAACCAACACAGATGTCCAAGTGACAAACTTAGGACAAAGTAGAAGAGTTTTCGCTGGGGAGTGTCAAGTATATCTTTGAGACTGGAGATTCCTGAACTCTCGCTGGGGAAAGGAAAAGGAAGTGAATTCCAGATCACATGATCTGGGAGAATTTCAACTTAGATTTTATTTTGTTTTAGTTTAAGTTTTGATGTGTGAGATTAGATTTTAGTTTGGAGTTTCAATTTAGATTGAAGTTTTGTCAAGATTAATTTGAAGGGATTTGAACTTAAAATGAAAATTGGAATTTTGTGGTTTTAGATGTAACATCTTCAACCTCAAAAGAAAATTGAATCGATTGGATTGAATCATTACAGTGATGAGAGATCTCAGAGTAATGCGGTATTGGATGTAAAATCCTTAACCTCAAGAGTTTGATTTTGATGTATTTCATTGCAATAGGGAAAGAATCCTAAAGCAATGCAGTCTCGGATGTGAAATCCTCAACCCCAAGAATTTAAATTTGATGTATTTCATTGCAATAGGGAAAGAACCCTAAAGCAATGCGGTCTCGGATGTAAAATCCTCAACCCCAAAAGTTTGAATTTTGATGTATTTCATTGTGATAGGGAAAGGATCCTAAAGCAATGCGGTCTCGGATGTAAAATCCTCAACCCCAAAAGTTTGAATTTGATGTATTTCATTGTAATAGGGAAAGAATCCTAAAGCAATGCAGTCTCGGATGTAAAATCCTCAACTCCAAGAATTTGAATTTTGATGTATTTCATTGGTATAGGGAAAGGATCCTAAAGCAATGTATAGATCTCAAATGGAATTACAATCTCAATTTATCTCTTTCGTCTTGACTCTTCCTCGGATCGAAATCTACTTGAAACTACTTTGAAACCCTCTTTCGGGATGGTTCTTCCTGCGAAAAACTCACATAATTTCAAAAAAATCCTACACCTTTTTCGTCACATTGAAATCCTTTTGATTTTACGCGATCTCCTTCCCCTCTTGTATGGAGATTGGTAGGTTCATTGACACGGAGCACGAACTTAGTTCGGTTTGGTTACGATGGCGCGAGGCCCAGATTATTCTTAAATACATTAAAAGAACCGAAATGGTACCAGGATTCGAGTTCTCATTTTCGAGGTCGGTACGTAATTCGACTCTCCTTCGAATCGATACCTAGAATTTCGATTCTCTTCGATTGATACCTAAATTTCAATTAAACTTAAGGCCAGACCCACAATTAGTTCTCCTTGAAATCAATTACTGAAATTCACATTCTCTTTAGATCGATACCTAAATTTCGATTCTCTTAAGATTGATACCTAAATTTCAATTCTAAACTTGGGCGGGTACCTAAATTCCGGTTCTCACTTCGAGTCGGTACTTAAATTCGGAAGCTCTCCTTTGAAGATTGATACCTAAATTTTGATTCTCTTGATGATACCTAAATTTCGATTACAAGCTTGAGGCCCGGTACCTAAATTCCGAGTTCTCACTTCGAGGTCGATACTGGTCGACTCTCTCCTTTCGAGATCGATACCTAAATTTCGATTCTCTTTCGAATTGATACCTAAATTTCAATTCTAAACAGTGATACCCCAAATTCAGTTCTCACTTCGATCAATTTCAAAATTCGACTCTCATCGAGATCAATACCTAAATTAATTCTCATCCTTTTTGAGGTTGATACCTAAATTTCGACTCTCTTCGGCGGGTACCTAAATTCCGATTCTCGGCGAGGTGCAGTCACACCAGTCCCGACTCTCGCTTCCGAGATCGTCTGCAAATTTCGGTCCTGCTTACCGAATTGATAACTAAATTTCAATTCTAAACTTCCGTGGTACCTAAATTCCGGTTCTCACTTCGAGTGCGGTACGGTCGACTCTCATCGAGATCGATTACCTAAACTCGATTCTCGTCACTTTTCGAAATTCGATACACAAATTTCGACTCTCTTGGGCGGTACCTAAATTCCGAGTTCTCGCCCGAGGTCGGTACCTAAATTGTGACTCTCATGCGAGATCGATTTCTAAATTCGATTCTCATCCTTTTCGAGTCGATGCCTAAATTTCGACTCTCTTCGAGTAATTTTTAAATTCCAGTTCTCTTCTCGCACCCAGTCGGTACTGGGGTGGAAGCTTTCATGAGATCGATACAGAGATTGATTCTCTTTCGAAGTTGATACTTAAATTTGATTCTCATCCCTCTCGAGATCGATACCTAAATTGATTCTCATCCTTTTCGTCGATACTTAAATTCGAATTCTCACTGCGAAATTTGGTACCTAAATTCAGTTCTCTTTTAACGATCGAGGTTGAAACACAGGTTTCGATTCTCGATTCGAATCAATTTAAAATTGAAATTTCCTCGAAATTGATTTTTTAAACCAAACTTGATCTAAATTAAAACTCGAACTAAAATCTAAACTCACACATCAAGCTTGAACATGAAATGAAATCTAAATCGAATTCCCGAGATGTATGATTTGGAATTCATCTCCTTCCGTTCCGGCGAGAGTTCGGGAATCTCGATCTTGGAAGTATACGATACTCCCCGACGGAAATTCTTCTACTTCGTCTGAAAGTTTGTCATTCGGGAATGTTATGTTGGTTGTTGATCCACCGGTCAATGCCAATACGCGCAGTGTGCTTTCCGTCGGCACACCACACTATTGGGGGGTCGTTTGTTGACCTCGTTTTGATGAGGGTCTTCTCTTCCTCTTTAGTGTTTAGGATGTCCCAGCCTTAGGCTTTTCCTTTAATTATCTTAGAGGACTAGAATTGGGACCCATCCCTTAGAAATTTAAACCACTTCTTGACTCCCTGCCAGGCCCACGAAACTTGATTCTGGCAGACCCACAATCACACAGAGGGTTGAGATCGAATGTGGAGGTTTAAAGGATGGAGTTCTATAGGACTCTTTGGCCTTAGGACTACCACAGGTGGCACAGTGCAGTGAGGGTTGACTTACACACTCACACACTCACACTACTACCTCTCGCACACACAATCCAAATCCTAAAACCACACATATACCTAACTTGACTCCCTGACTCATGTAGGTAATTCATATGGATGGACCTTAACCACAAGCCCCTGGATAAGAGGGTTAGGAACAACATAGAGAATGCCTCCAGTAGGTCCTCTCATAGCTCATATGGGCTTAATATGGCTTCATGGCTACATTGAGAAGTGATTCCATTTCACTCACATTTGATCAATCTTCATTCTTCCAAAATTCGATTTTTGACGAGACCTATGGCAATCGAACTCAAAAGCACATTTTAAATTACCCCGGAATTTTCCAAAATCTCCAAATTACACAAAATACCTCAAAACCAATCCCAAACATTGCCACAACACTAAAATTGATCATCCATAGCCAAATATACCAAAATTTCCAAAAATACACTCCAAATACCCGAAATACCCTTTTTAACCCAAAAATCCAAAATTCAAAAAATTCTGAAAAAATTCGAGAAAATCCCCGAATATTCCCGATTTCATTTTTGTCGACTACACTATGGGCCAATTTTGTTAATTTACCCTACTTTTACCAAAACCCCCAAATTAGCCCATTTTAAACTACAAATGAACCCGATGTCGGAAACCAAATCACCCAATTGACCTCGATTTTGGTCGGTCGGTCTAGCTTGATTGATATCCCACGATATCAATCTAGACTAAATTCAAGCCCAATTTGATTGACATTTTGAATCGATTTCATTTTAAGCTTAAGGCCCCGATTTTGACTATGGCTAAACCTGCCGACGACCCGATTGATCGATTTGGCGAATCTTTCTAAAACCTTCTAGCATCCCCCCGAAAAACAAGCAACATGATTTGCCCAAAATTTGGACCCGAACCTTACTCCAAGTCGACCCGAACTTAAAATTCCCTAAATGGGCCTACACCCGAACCCTAACCCGAATGGGCCCAATCCCGAAATCAAAACCCGACCAAAGTTAACGTATTGGTAACACCCACGGCCAAACATTTGCCGACATTAATTTTACATCGATTTCAACCTAGCCCAATATTGGCCCAAATTAGCCAGATTTGACCTATGTTATTGCCCCTCTGGCAAATCGGCCAGTTACTTCAAACGCCTCGAACTTGCTTGAATCAATCATGGCACATCTACTAAGATAAACCCGTCATTTGTTTGGCGATCATCGCAAATTCCCATCGTAGAATTTATTTTTGAGCCTAAGGCACTTCCTTAAGCCTTCCTAAAAAAGCCCCTCTAAAAATAATTTCGAAAGTCGAGTCGACTCTAATGCCATGACACTACACTTCATCATCCATTCCAATTAAAACCTTTCCATAGCTTTACACAGGTACTTGTTGAAATATTTAAATGCCTTAACAAGTGTTTTAAGTTCAGCTTGGGATGACGGGAAGACCCTCCGGTACGCTTTTTATTTTATTGCAATTTATTTTATTGCAATGCACTTCACTTTTCTTGCATGATAAATAAGCTGTTGCATGAAAACCAAAACCTTCGGGATAGTCACGAACTAAAACCCAACTAAATTAAAATTCATTACAAGATAAAAATTACGCACAACATTTGAAAATATAAAAAACTCAAAATTTAATCCATGAGAAACAGGGAACAACCAAAACCACAATTGTTAAATTAAAACGTCGTTGAATGATCGGGAATATCTCGGATGATGTAGCTGACCTCATTTTTGATGAGGTCTTCTCTTCTTCTTTTAGTGCTTAGGATACGCCTTAGGCTTTTCCTTTGGCCCATATTAGAGGATTAGAATTGGGACCCACCTTTTAGAAATTCGAACCACTTCTAAACTCCTGAGAACTCCACGAAACTTGAGCGCAGACCCCCCAATCACCTAGAGGGTTGAAATGCAGATGTGGAAGTTTAAAGGATGAGTTCTATAGAATTTCTTTAGCCTTGGGAGGCCTGCCCTGGGTGCTGATACACAGTGAAGGGTTGACTTAGCACGCACTACCTTATACACCTTATGACTTTCGCTTTCTTCATAGCTTGCTTTTAAATGCGAGCATTATCACGACTCGTGTAGGTGATTCACGTGGATGGTCGCTAACCTGAAAGCCCGCAGGCCCAAGAGGGTTAGGAACGGCGTAGTGAATGCGCCAGATGAGTCACTTCATCTTCATGTGGGCTTGATATGGCTTCATGGCTCGACAAAAATGATTTCATTCCACTTATATTCACCCGATGTGATTTTAAAATTTTCGATTTTTGACACAGGGCCTCTGTACATTAACCTCACAGAATGCCATAAAATACCCAAAATTTCCAAATCACCCAAAATTCTCCAAAATCATTCCCAAACATTCCCACATCACTAAATTGATCGTAAATAGCAATCTTAAAAGTCCAAAAATACCTCCCAAATACCCTCAAAATACGAAAATACCCCTCTAGCTAAAAAATCCAAAAATTCAGAAAATTCCCAGAAAATTCCAGAAAATCCCAAATATTCCCAATTTCATTTTGTTCAACTACACCATGGGCTAATTTTGTCAATTTACCCTACTTTTATCCAAAACCCCCAATTTGACCCATTTAACATAAGTGAACCCGATGTCAAAACTAAACCTACCCAATTGACCCAAATTCTGGTCCAATTCAATTCTAAACTTCAATTCAACATCCCCAACACCAATCTAGACCAAATCCAAGCCCAATTTGATTGAAATTTGGATCAATTTCACTTTTGGCCTTAAAGCCCAATTTGGACCCATGACCCAACAGCGAGCTACGATTCAGCTCAATTAACCCCAAATCTTTTCTAAACTAATAACATCCCCATAAACAAAACACTAACATGATTTGCCCAAGATTTTGATCCAAACCCCTCAAATTCAACCCAAGCTAAAAGGCCCATTTTTGACCTAAACCCGAAACCCCAACGAATGAGCCCGAACCCCAAAATCGAAACCCATCAAAAGCCAAAACCTCTTTGAAACACTCCCATAAATATTTCCCAACATTAATTTTACATCAATTTCAACCCTAGCCCAACATTGGCCCAAGTTAGCCCAATTTGACCTACATAGGCCAGCACGATTAAACTGGAAATTGAACCCAGAATTTAAGTCCAAATCACACCAAATTGACTCCGAAACCACTCATGACACATCCCTAAACCAAACTCAACAATTATTTGGCCCAACCTCCTTACAAAATTTCTATCCATAAATTCATTTTCAAACCTAAAAGCCCACTTCCCTAAACCTTCCTAAAAGCCGTTTTAACGAATACGAAGCCCCGAAATTGGCCTGAAAGCCCGCATGACATTCCGTTTGCCGTATTTAATCAAAGCCATTCCCTAAGTTATAATTCCATCATCAAATAATTCCAAATCAAGCCCCATACAAATTCACATCGAAAATATCAAAATTTTCTTAAATCGTTACATGAAATTGACTTGACTTTGAAGCAGGTATTGTAGACGCGTACATGAGCCACATGGAAGCCATGAGAGCCTCTTTACATGTCACCATACCATATTGGGTAGGAAGGAGGGCCCCTTTCCTTAATCACACAAGCTCATTAGCCTTAATCATGATTCACACTAAGCTTAAAATTTAATCAGAATATATTTGGATGGAGACTTCTCCATGCGAAACCAGTCGATCCCTTTGATCCCCATGGCCTGGCCACCTTGAAGGGGTGCACCTATCCCATAATTTTCTTAAGGACAGAAACATTTCCTTGGTCATGTTATTGAATTTTCCTTGAAAATCCTTATTTTCCATTAAAAATAATTATATAAATAAATTAAATACAGAAAAATCACATTTTCTCCTCTAATGTCTTAATTGACATGTGAGTGGAGCCACATAAAAATTTCAAATTCATTTAAGCTCAATTTAGTGAGTTATGGAATTATTAAGCTTTAAGGGCAAAATGGTAATTAAAATTTTAACCCTTAATTAAAACTTTAGGCTTAATAAAATGAGAGAGTAAAATATTTTATCCTAATCTGATTTGGATGATTGAAATTTAAATAATTAAAGGGTAGAGACCCATCAATCATTTTTAAGATTAATTATATTAAACTTTAATCATTTAATTAATGAAATTTGAAAGATTAATAAAAATTGAAATTATTAAAATAGGGATATTATTAAGAAGACATTTATTCTTTAATTTAAGAATCCCTAAATTAATCACTTCAATAATATTTAATTTCCAATTAAAATCCATACTCAAGATTTAAAATACTAAAAGACTTAATCATTAAATTAAATTAAATTAAACTAAATTAAATAGAATTAAATATAACATCACCTAAGACATAAAGAATTCAAAATAGGTCTAAAAACAACTTGAACACTATTCCAAACTTAAACCCATAAATTAAAATTAAATTAAATCACAAATCACTTAAATATTAATTTGCCCTCAAAAGCTCTTGTTGTCATAACTCCTAAACGGAGTATTAAGTGAAGTGTTACTTCACTTATAAGATATTCAAATGTCCTAGTTCACTGAGCAAAAGAACTAACCTTAATTAAACCTTGGATGATAATTCACCTGATTAATTAAATCCGTTTGGACTTAGAATAGTTTCAGCAATATTGAAAAGATGTTTAAGATTCGTCTTAAGCACTTCCTCAATATGACGAGGTGTTTTATAAGAACAATTGAACTTAATTATTCTTTGGTGCAGAAAATCATCCATAAACAAAATTGAAAACCTAGACGTCATAGGAATGACTAGCTATAGGACTAGGATCTTGGTAGAAAACCAGAAACCTTGCCCTTATCTTTACCTAGGTAATTGCTATAATGCTCTAACATGTGTTTCAAGCGCAGCTTGGGATGACGGGAAGACCCTCCAGGTACGCTTTTATTTTATTGCAATTTACCTTCTCGCAATTTAATTAATCGCATTGCACTTTCTTTTCTTGCATGATAAACAACTGTTGCATGAAAACCAAAACCTTTAGGATAGTCCCTAAACTGAAACCAAAGTTAAATTAAAAATCATTACAAGATAAAATTCACCGCCACAACATTTCAAAATATAAAACAACTCAAAATTTAATCACAAACAGAACAACAAAGCTACAATTTCAACTAAATTAAAACGTCTCATCGAATGATCGGGAATACCTCGGATGATGTAACCCACGTGTTACTAACGGGATTTCCCACGGTCTAAATGAAAGTGTGGAACTCATTCAGTTAAGTTTAGCAAATTCATCTGGACTAAGTGAATTCGATGAAAATAACGGTGGCGGTATGACGGAACCGTGGGATCTTAATCGGTTCTGTTTAAACAACTTTAAGATTTGTTTTAATTAAAATATTAAAAACACTTGGATTTTAAGATTCTCTCTAAACCAAAACACTTCTCTCATCTCCTGATTTATGACTTCTAAGACTAAACCTCTGCAACAACAAGGAGTTCAGAGCATGGTGGGCAGCACGGCCATCGTCATCAGTAAAACCTGAGTCTACTTCAACAAAAATTTCTTAGAATTAAACAACAAAACCATAGGATTTCGAGGTAGTTTGCTTAGCGCAACATAAATCCTCAAATCCTTGTTAGGCATTTGCATGATCATGTCATGTAAATTAAGCCCTAACTGGTCTTAGGACTCCGAGGTAGTCGTTCGGTACGACATAAAACCCTTGCATCTTCGAGGCTGATCGTATGATTACGTCATACGAATATAAGTCTTAATTAACTAAAATTGGCAAGATTGAAACATCAGATAATATTAGGATTTTCTCAAATCTAAGCCAAACAATAGGATAGTTTGGGAAGTTGCCAAGATTCTTCTTGGATCTTCGGCTTCTCCTACTTCTCTTCCTTTGGATTCTCAAAAATAAATTGTTCCAAATTTTGAGTCATTCCCTTTTGAATTTCCAAAAATCCGATCCTTTGAAAACCTTAAACTTTGAAATTCTTGAGAGCAAAACCACTGATCATTATCGAGAGTTTTCTTAAGTGATTTCCGTCATTTAAGATGTAATTAACTATAGGGGCTTGCCCTTATAGGGAACTTTAAGAACCCAGGTAATATAAACCCTGCTTAATTCATTTTTATTAAGCAGGGGAACTTGTCGGCTTATAAAATTTGTTTGCAGACCAAACGGATGTCACAAATCTTCTAGTTTATTTAATCGAGCCCCATTATCAAGCAGTGTATCTATTCTTCTGGATAGATACACGGTTTTTGGTGCGGTGCTCGTTTATATAAATTATTTGGGATGTGAGATCGGTTTGATTTCATATCTTAAAATTTTCAAATTTAAAAATCATTTTTCAAAATCAAATACTACTTTCTAAATTATATACATATTTAAATTAAATTTAAAATCTAAAATTCGCCGACAATTTCTGTTAGGCGACCCCTTTTTAAACTACAACACATAACCTAAAAATATGCCGACAACTTCTGGCGACTCCGCTGGGGACTAGTTCCTCTCTCCATTTTGATCAGATGGCTTTGCTTTCATAAATCGGTAGTGAGCCCATGCCCCAGTGGACCAAACTACCATTCTTCCGTTGGAATACCCCGTTCATTTCCGTCTTGAACGAGTATAGCCAACTCCTCTCGGATTTAGGAGCCACTATTTAGACACCCCTAAACGGAGAGGTTCCGAGATCCTTTTACCTCTTTTCGAGGCGGGGTGGACCCCGTAGATGTTAGTTTAGGAGCGATCCTTCGAGTCGAGAAGTCCTGCATAAGACTTTCTCTTCCTTCCCAATTCTGAATCGGATTCCTTACCTTCTCTACACCTTTGAACATTCCGTTCCTAATAAACAAACCCTCTAATGAATGACTCTTTTAACAAATAACTCCTTTTTATAAATACATGAACAAAAATTTGTTCGGACTCTTTTCGATTCCTTTCTTTTCGTCCTGATGAGAAGAAGCATAACTTGGGATCGACAATCGAATCTACCTTGCGAGAAGATGTACGCCCCAAAGCTGATTTTCTCCTTCAACAATGGATCGGACTTCGCCGTTTACAAGGATGAGTCGCCCGACAATGGGATCATCCAGTTTGGACAAGGATTCGAGAACACAAATGTCAAGATCACTGACGTTACCCTTTTCACACTTACAGACAAAGTATCTAAAACTGAAAGACCTTTGATCGAGTTCAACCTCAAGTCAACTCAAGAGTTCCCTCCCCTGCAAAGGGTTTGTTGACCTCATTTTTGATGAGGTCTTCTCTTCCCTCTTTAGTGTTTAGGATATAGCCTTAGGCTTTTCCTTTGACTATCTTAGAGGACTAGAATTGGGACCCATCCCTTAGAAATTTGAACCACTTCTTGCCTCCCTACAAACCCCACAAGCTTGATTGTAGACCCCTAATCACCTAGAGGGTTGAAATCAAATGTGAAGGTTTAAAGGATGAGTTCCCTATAGGACTCTTTGGCACTTGGGACCGCCTCAGGTGGCTCGGTCCGAGTGAGAGTTGACGTACACACTCACTACACTCACACTCTACACTCTCACACACACAATCCAAATCCTAAAACCACACCCGTACCCAACTTGACTCCTTGACTCATGTAGGTAATTCATATGGATGAGCCTTAACCCCTAAGCCCCTGGCTAAGAGGGTTAGGAACAACATAGTGAATGCCTCAAATGAGTCCTCTCATGGCTCATATAGGCTTAACATGGCTTCATGGCTCAATCAAAGTGATTCCATTCCACTCATATTTGATCAATCTTCATTATTCCAAAATTTCAATTTTTGGCCCCGGGGACCCTACACCCATCAAACCTACTAAAAGCCCTCAAAATTGCCCAAATCCTCCAAAATTTCCAAATCACCCAAAATTCCCAAAAATTAACCTTGAACATTTCCTCACCAATCAAATTGATCATCCATAGCCAGAAATACCAAAAATTCCAAAAATACCCCCCAATACCCTCCAAATACCTAAAATGCCCCTCTTAGCCAAAAAATCCAAAAATTCAGAAAATTCTCAGAAAATTCCAGAAAATCCCAAATATTACCAATTTCATTTTGTCCAACTACACCATGGGCCAATTTTGTCAATTTACCCCACTTCTACCAAAACCCCAATTTAGCCCATTCTTAACCCAAGTGAACCCAATGTCAAACCAAATTAAATTAAATTAAATTAAATTAAATTAAATTGAATTAAATATAACATCACCTAAGAAATAAAGAATTCAAAGTAAATCTAAAACAAATTGAACACTATTCCAAACTTAAACCCATTAACTAAAATTAAATTAAATCACAAATCACTTAAACATCAATTTGCCCTCAAAAGCTCTTGTTGTCATAACTCCTAAACAGAGTATTACGTGAAGTGTTACTTCACTTATAGGATATTCAAACATCCTAATTCACTGAGAAAAAAAACAAAACTTAATTAAACCTCGGATGATTACTTCACCTGATTAATTAAATCCATTTGGACTTAGAACAATTTCAGCAATATTGAAAAGATGTTTAAGACTCGTCTTAAGGACTTCCTCAATATGATAGGATGTTATAAGAACAATTGAACTTAATTGTTCTTTGATGAAGAAAATCATCCTTAAACTAAAACACAAGAACCTAGACGTCATAAGAGATGACTAGCTATAGGATTAGGACTTTGGTAGACAACAAAAACCTTTCCCTTAGCTTTACCTAGGTACTTGTTGGAATATCTAAATGCCTTAACATGTGTTTTAAGTGCAGCTTGGGATGGCGGGAAGACTCTCCAGGTACACTTTTATTTTATTGCAATTTACTTTATTGCAAATGCACTTTACTTTTCTTGCATGATAAACAACTGTTGCATGAAAACCAAAACCATTAGGATAGTCCCTAAACTGAAACCAAAACTAAATTAAAAATCACTGCAAGATAAAATTCACCGCCACAACATTCCAAAATATAAAAAACAACTCAAAATTTAATCACAAACAGAACACAAAACTACAATTGCAACTAAATTAAAATGTCTCGTTGAATGATCGGGAATACCTCGGATGATGTAACCCACATGTTGCTAACGGGATTTCCCACGGTCTAAATGAAAGTGTGGAACTCATTCAGTTGAGTTTAGCAAATTCATCTGGAAGTGAATTCGATGAAAATAACGGTGCCGGGATGACGGAACCGTGGGATCTTAATCGGTTCTGTTTAATCAACCTTAAGATTTGTTTAATTAAAATATTAAAAACACTTGGATTTTAAGATTTTCTCTAAACCAAGACACTTCTCTCATCTCCTGATTTATGACTTCTAAAACTAAACCTCTGCAACAACAAGGAGCTCGGAGCATGGTGGGCAGCACGGCCATCGTCAACAGTAAAACCTGTGTCGACATTAGCAAAACTATGCTTTAGTTTAAACAACAAGTCATAGGATTCGAGGTAGTCCGCCTAGTGCGACATAAATCCTCACCTGCTCTTTTAGGCTTTTGTACAGCCTTGCTGTGCAATATAAGCCCTAACTCGCTTAGGATTCCAAGGTCATCGTCCGATACGATGTAAATCCTCCTACCTTTCAGGTTATTTGTATAATCAGGTGATTATGTAAATGTAATTCCTATAATTAATTGGTAGGACTGAAATACTAAATAATTCTCCTTAAATTGAAGCCAAACAATAGGATAGTCGGGAAGTTGCCAAGATTCCTCTTGGATCCTCAGCTTCTCCTACTTCTCTTCCTTTGGACTCCTAAAATAAACTCGTTCCAAATTTGATCCATTCCCGATTGAAATTTTCAAAATCCAATTATTTGAAAACCTTAAACTTTGAAATCCTTGAGAGCAAAACCACTGATCATTATCGAAAGTTTTCTTAAGTGATTCCCGTCACTTAGGATGTAATTAACTATAGGGGCTTGCCCTAATAGGGAACTTTAAGAACCCAGGTAATATAAACCCTGCTTAATTCATTTATATTAAGCAGGGGAACTTGTCGGCTTATAAAATTGGTTCGCGGACCAAACGGATGTCACAAATCTGCTAGTTTATTTAATCGAGCCCCATCATCGAGCAAGTGTGTCTATTCTTTGGGATAGATACACGGTTTGTGATGCGATGCTCGTTTATATAAACTATTTGGGATGTGAGATCGGTTTGATTTCATATCTTAAAATTTTCAAATTTAAAATTATTTTCAAAATCAAATACTACTTTCTAAACTATATATATATATTTAAATTAAATTTAAAATTTAAATTTCGTCGACAATTTCTGTAGGCAACCCCTTTTCAAAAATACAACACCAACCTAAAAATATGCCGACAACTTCTGGCGACTCTTCTGGGGAATAGTTCCTCTCTCCATTTTAATCAGATGGTTTTGCTTTCATAAATCGGTAGTGAGCCCATGCCCCTAGTGGACCAAACTACCATTATTCCGTTGGAATACCCCGTTCATTTCTGTCTTGAAAGAGTATAGCCAACTCCTCTTCGATTTAGGAGCCACTGTTTAGACACCCCTAAACGGAGAGGTTCCGAGATCCTTTTACCTCTTTTTTGAGGTGGGGTGGACCCCCAATAGGTGTTAGTTTAGGAGCGGTCCTTCGAGTCGAGAAGTCCTGCATAAGACTTTCTCTTCTTTTCCAATTCTGAATCGGATTCCTTACCTTCTCTACGCCTTTGAACATTCCGTTCCTATTAAACAAACCCTCTAATGAATAACTCTTTTAACAAATAACTCATTTTTTATAAATACATGAACAAAAATGTGTTCGGACTCTTTTCGATTCCTTTCTTTTCGTCCTGATGAGAAGAAGCATAACTTGGGACCGACAATCGAGATCTACCTTGCGAAGATGTCCGCCCCAAAGCCGATTTTCTCCTTCACCAATGGATCGGACTTCGCTGTTTACAAGGATGAGCTGCCCGACAATGGGATCATCCGGTTTGGATAAGGATTCGAGAACACAAATGTCAAGATCACTGACATTACCCTTTTCACACTTACAGACAAAGTATCTGAAACTGAAAGACCTTTGATCGAATTCAACCTCAAGTCAACTCAAGAGTTCCCTCCCCCGCAAAGGGTTCCAGTGAGAGGAATACTACTCGTCCATAGGAGGATCGTTATCTCTACCCCCACTCGGTCTAGTCATCTCGCACCTACCCCGGCTTCCGCCAAACTGAAGGGGAAGGAAGTTCAATTGTAACGAGCATGTTACCGTGGAAGGTATAGATTTCCGTGCAAGACCTTCTGTTTTCAAAATTGTGTCCAGCTCAAGGGTTCCACCCCTAACATGGACTCAGAGAAGAAACAGAGGTAGAAAGATTGCCAGAAAGGCCAGAGCTGCTGAAGCCGCTTTCTTAGAAGAAATCCCTGAGTACACACCACTACCTGAGTACATACCATTGCCTGAGTATACACCGCTTTTAGAAGGAAGTAGATTCCATCCCCTTTCCGCCGCAGCCGACGAGGAAAATGTCCGCAAGATTGCTTCTACATTACCTCGACCCGCATACTATAGCGACAGCCGAAAGAAAAGGGCTAGGATTACACCATTTGCCCGACTACAGACTGTGATAGAGAAGTTAACAAAGAAAGAGAAATGTCTCGTATCGGAGATTTTAAGAAGAATAGAGGCGGGTGCCGCCCAAGTCCCGTCTTGGGCCACGAGTAGAACCCGTTATCGCCACGTGAAAAGCCGAATAAGAGGATGAAGGCTAGTCCACTCGTTGTTGTTTCGGGTTTACGGATCGTGGAGGATACCACCTTCCAAGCATTCGGCCAGACGGACCATCCGGTCCCTGGGCCTTCTGTCGCTAGAAGGATGGTATGGCGTCCTACTACGCGACGATTGAGAACGAAACAATGACTCGAAAAGGAAAGTCTCGTTAGGAGACTCGAGTCCAAAGAGAGCGCCACCGCAATGAAGGGGACTCCCAAGAAGGAAACCCAACAGACCATCGCATGATAACCGCGAAACCGCACGAAAAAGACCATTGGAAGACGCTATGGAAAAGCTAAGAACTGACATTCAACGATTAGTAAGAGAAAGAGAAGAAAAGTTTGGAGATGAAGTCGACTCGTCGGAGTTCATGGATGACGAATATGTGGAAATCAACATGGTTGAAACACGAGCATCGTCGGCTTCGCAAGGTGCCCGGCGAGTGCGGAGAGAGATGAACCAGAAGCATTAAGAGCACAAATTCGAGAAAAAGATGATACAATCTCTCAAATGGCAAAAAGGATGGAAGAGATGGCTGCAGCCCTAGCCACTCTTCAGAGTCAGGCTCAACCCCCAAGAGAAACACCTCCAGAAGTTATTCATTATATAGACGGAGGAAAAGAGATCACATCCGTTAACGGAGACGATCAGCCGAAGAAAGATTCTACCCAGATTATGATTCCAGAGAAGGACATCAAGAACACGGTGGAACAGCAGGTGCGAGAAGCCTTAGCACAGTCTAAGAGCGGAGCATCTATTCAGATGAGTAGACCTTACCCCGAAGAATTCGATGCAGTACATCACCCAAAAGCCTTCGTACCACCTCTGTTCAAGACTTTTGATGGTACCGGAAACCCTCGACAGCATGTTGCACATTTTCGCGCTAGTTGTTGCAACGCCGGTGGGAGTGACGCCTTACTCTTCCGACAATTTGTCAGCAGCCTGTCAGGGATCACCTTCGATTGGTATGCAGAGTTACCGAACGGTTCAGTAAAGACATTTTCAGAATTGGAAAACCTCTTCGTGAAACGGTTTGCTGGAGCTCAGCACCATATCACCATCTGTGACTTAGTGGTGGAGAAACAGAAGCCGAATGAAACTTTAGTGGACTACATACTTCGATGGAGAAATCTAAGCATGAAGTGTGAGCCACAACTACAAGAGCAGCATGCAGTCGGTATCTTGCTTAAAAGCATTCACGGCCCGATAGCACTTCTCCTTAAGGGATTTACAATAAAGACTTTCGAGAAGTTGTTAAGCATGGCCGGAAGCTTGCAAGAGGAAGCAAAGCAACTAAGTTTCGTTGACAAAAAAAACAAACAGAAGCCTGTGAAGACATTTGAAAAGAAATCCGGGATCGTCGCTGTAGTCGATAAGGGCAAGCAGCCAATGCAAATACAGCCGGAGCAGCCGCAACCCAGCTACCAACAACCTCAATCCGGTTATCAGCCAACTCAACAATATGAGCAACCGCCTCGTCCACAGCGCACGTTAAAGGAGCTTATAAATAAAGAATATCCGTTTAAGAATGAGGCGAGTGCTAAAGATGTTCCGAGCTTTGATGAAGACTTCTAATTTTTGACCGCCGTAACCCAGGAAGCCAGAAGAAGTCAACAAGAAAGACCATCCCAACTACTGTCCTTACCACCGGATGCTTGGACATAAGATAGAGGATTGCATCACCTTCAAAAGTTGGCTTGACAACAATCTCCGAAAAGGGAACATAACGATCCCGAAGGAATACATGAAAGAACCCCAGAAAGGAGGTTCTGTCAATGTTATTTCAACGGATCCCATTGTTCCGATAGACCCTTACACAACTGATGATGGATGGAGTACCGCTTGGACGAAGTCATCGAAGAAAATTTTGGATCGCATCCAAACCGCTTCGGCGCGTGCTTCAACTCAAAGTTTGAAACCAGTCAAGTCGGCGCTATCGTTTGCAATTGAAGAACCGCCCCAGGAAGAAAGGATCATAGAAAAGAAGGAGATCGAAGAAGAAGAAAGGACCAAGGCTCCTAAGGCTAGACTTGGGGCTGCTTATTCTAGGATGGTTGTTTCCGATTCGGGGGAAAAATTCCTCGAACCTCTGACTCTGTATGATTATTTGCTCGCTCCGGCTGGATCTTGTAATGATAAGAGTTATGGCGTTGGCTACGTTTTGACTGTTTCTAACGATTACGTAACTAACGACAACCAATCTAATCCGGATCCCGATTTCGATACCAATAACAATTCTCAAATCATACACGACCTCGACAATCACGATGACAAAGAAGACATTCACCAAGAAGGCTACGAAAGTTTAACAAGCAATGAATCTATTTGTGAATTCCAAGGAACTCTAATCACAATAGAGTTAGAGCTTTCAGATTTCGAAGCGACTCCAGAAGAACCTGTCATGCCGATTCAAAAGGAGACACCTGTAAACTCAGTACCAGATTCAGAAGAAATCATAGAAGTCAACTTAAGGAGCGGAAAGGTTCTACCTCCGAGAATGGGTCCAAAAGATAAAGGAAAGTAGGTGGTTGTTCAGGAAGAATCAACCCCACCAGAAGAATTGCCCATTCGGGAAGAAGCTGAAACACATGGTAACAAAGTGGACTATAACGTACTAGCCCATCTTAGGAAATTACCAGCCAAACTGAGCATCTACGACGCTCTCATCTTATCAAAAGAGATGAGGGAAGCTCTGATCAAGGCCTTACTTGATCCAGAGATTTGTTTAGCTCAGATGGCCGGAGATTCCTTAGACGAGGTTTGCTCGTTAAAGGAACAGCGAGTTGTTACCTTCACGGACACTGATCTACTACTTGGGATAGCCGATCATAACCGACCTTTGTACATTTCAGTCACAATCGGAAAGTTTACGCTCTCCAGAGTATTGGTGGATCCAGGAGCGTCAATCAACATAATGAACCTTCGGACGCTAGCATACTTGGAAATTGACGCTCGCGAGCTTGAAGCGGACAAGATGTTACTAAGAGGATTCAACCAGAAAGGAGAAAGAGCCCTTGGATCAACAACACTAGTGATGAAGACCGGCGACTTAGCAAAGACAACCGCAAAATTCCACATAATTGACTCTGAGACATCGTTCAACGCTCTACTGGGCCGACCGTGGATCCATGAAAACCGGATGTTACCATCGTCTCGCATCGGTGCATAAAATACTACGAAGGAGGAGAACAGTGCATTAAAGGTGATTTGCAACCTTTCTCCGTACATGAGATTGGAATCCATGAAGATGCATCTTATTACGCACCTCCGAAGAAAACAATCTTCTCCAGAAACACCGTGCCAAATGAAGCAAAAGAAATTCGAGACAATGAAGAACCTGAAGTTCTAGTCCAACAGTCACTCACCACTCCCTTACGGCGAGATGGTGAAGGTTTCTCCAGAACTCGCATCCGAGGTCGAGGCCGGGGACGAGTTCGTGGAAGAGACACTGGGACAGTTGGACAGAAAAAGCCGACGATCAACGTTGATTGAGAAAACAGCTCTGAGGAAGAAGAGGAAATCAAGAAAGAAGCGGCTACAATAAACCGGAAGAAACCACAATTCAAGATTTCTCTTGAAGATGAGAAGAACGAAGAATACAAATCGATGTACGAGAAGATTAATCACTATGTACACACTATGACCCTGACCCCGATCCAGTCTAATAAGATCGAGGGTATGGTGGTCAAAGAAGTACATAGCAGCGGTGCAAAGCCAATCGGATTTTACCGTGGCACTTCTTCTTCCAATACTGAAAACAATGTACAATTTGAAGATGTCACTTCTTCCGAATTAATGGAATTACCTTTTGAGTGGTACTCTCCCTGTGTTCAAAATTTAATTCAGCGTGGTGTCTTACCTCGATAATGGACAAAAGGCCGATCACAACACTTCGAAAAATTATGGAATAATGCCGGTTCGGCCTCCCGATTCAAAACATGGTCTCGGATTCGGCACAGTAGGTTCAGTTGATGATACAGAATTTTGCTTGGTTGTCACTTGTGAATCTAATGAAGACTGCTTCGAAACTACAGAAGAGCTTGAAGATCTGCAAATTGGAGACGCTCCACCAGAGTTTGAAGAAGAAATCAAATCCACAATAGATGAGTTAATGGAAGTTAACTTAGGTACTAACGAAAAGCCTAGACTAACCTTTGTTAGCTCCTTACTCAATAAAGAAGATTCCGAGGAAATGATCAAGCTATTAATAGAATTCAAGGACTGTTTTGCTTGGAGTTACGATGAAATGCAGGGATTAGCTCCAGAAGTCGCAGTTCACAGGCTAGGAGTGGATCCTACTTCCATTCCAGTCAGACAAGCTTCCAGAAGAATGCGTTTGGAAATTGAACAACAAGTAATAGCCGAAGTTAAGAAGCTAATCGACGCTAAGTTTGTCCATGAAGAACAATACCCTACTTGGCTAGCCAATGTGGAACCAGTCAGGAAGAAGAATGGTCAAATCAGAATCTGCGTGGATTTCAGAGACTTGAACAAAGCATGTCCAAAGGATGAATTTCCACTACTAATTCCAGAGTTAATGATCGACATCGCTTCGACACATGAAATATTCTCTTTCATGGATGGATCTTCGGGATACAACCGGATAAAGATGGCACCAGAAGACGAAAAGCTCACGACATTCAGAACACTAATCAGAGTGTATTGCTACACAGTAATGCCATTCGGACTAAAGAACGCAGGAGCAACATACCAAAGAGCAATGACAAAGATTTTCGATGATCTCATTCACAACCAAGTCGAATGCTACGTGGATGACGTGGTCATCAAAAGCAAACTGAAGGAAGATCACCTGTATGATTTGAGAATTGTCTTCGAGCGACTAAGGCAATACAACCTTAAGATGAATCCCTTAAAATGCGCATTCGGCGTTACCTCCGGGAAATTCTTAGGATTTGTTGTCCGACATCGCGGAATTGAAATTGATCCGGAAAAGATTAAAGCTATCTTAGAAATGCCGCCTCCCAAAACCTTAAAACGACTACGATCCTTTCGGGGAAGTCGGCATATCTTCGACGCTTTATTTCGAACTTGTCGGGTAGGTGTCGACCCTTCTCGGCATTAGTTAAAAAGGACGCCAAATTCGTTTGGGAAGAGAAATGCCAACGGGCCTTCGACGAAATTAAGCGATACTTAATGACACCTCCTCGTCTTAGCGACCTCAGTCTCGGGTAGACCTTTGATACTTTATACCACGGCTCTAGACGACTCCTTGGAGCCTCGTTAGCCCGAGTCGATGATGAGGGAAAAGAAAATGCTCTCTACTACTTAAGCCGTCGTTTGATTCCGATGGAAGTAAAGTATCCTCCAATTGAGAAGCATTGTTTGGCCCTGATCTTCGCCACACAGAAACTCAGGCATTACATGCTCTCTCATAAGGTCAACCTCATCTCGAAAGTTAATCCGTTGCAATATTTGATGACCTGTCCAACACTTTCTGGTAGACTTGCCAGGTGGTCGATGATACTATTGCAATTCGACATAACTTTTGTTCCTCTTCGTGCCGTAAAGGGACAAGTTCTAGCTGACTATCTTGCAGCGCACCCTTTACCGGCAGATTCGCCTCTCGACGAAGATTTACCAGACGAGCGAGATAATGAGCCTGAAGACACCGATGATCGACGTTGGGAACTATACTTCGACGGAGCATCCTCGGCACGGAAAGACAAAGAATTGCAAACGATAGTGCCCGGTAAGGCAGGAATCGGACTAATCTTTATAACACCGGAGCGGGGGATGTTAAGATAATCCTGCCACTTAACAGAGCCATGCACAAACAACGAGGCAGAATACGAAGCTCTCATAATAGGACTAGAACTGACCATTCAAATGGGAATAACAGATATCAACATCTACGGAGATTCTCAGTTGATCATTCAACAGGTCGCAGGACAATACAAAATCTTAAAGCCAAGACTCGAGCAATAATTTCAGTATGCCATGAAACTGTTGGAACAGATTCCAAACGTAACAATCTACAAGATCCCCAAAAGAGAAAATGCTCTCGCGGATGCGCTAGCTCTCCTTGCAAAAGAAATTGCCTGCTTACAAGATGAGTCAGTTGAGGTGTCAGTTCAAGGATGACAGGTCCTATCACAGCTCGGCATGGATATGATACAGAAATCAGAAAAAGTAGAAGAATCGATTGCGACGATGACGAAAAACACGAGAAGATTGGCGTCGACCGCTAATCGACTACCACGCAAACGGGGAAATTACCGGACGATAAGTCATTAGCACATCAAATCAAGAAAAGAGCTCTGTCTTATGCATTAATAAACAGTACATTATACAGAAGGTATTTTGATCAAATGTGGTTAAGATGCCTGAATGGGTCCGAGGCTCGTGAAATTGTCAAAGAAGTGCATTCAGGACTTTGTGGCGCTCATCATTCGGGTCCGAAAATGAAGATGAAAATTAAAAGACTAGGGTATTCCGGCCCTCGATGATGACCGAGTGCATGAAGATTGCCAAAAGTTGTCACCAGTGCCAAGTGCACGGAGTGGTTCTACACCAACCTCCAAATGTGCTACATCCGACAATTGCGTCGTGGCCATTTGAATGTTGGGGCATAGATATAGTGGGTCCGATAGAACCACCTTCTTCAAGAGACATCGCTTCATCCTTGCAGCTACAGACTACTTTTCTAAATGGGCAGAAGCAGTTCCACTCGGAGAAGTAAAGGCACACCACGTGCTACGGTTTTCAAAACCAAGTCGTCTACCGTTTCGAATACTTGCGCAGAATCATTTCGGATAATGGATCCACATTCGAAGTACGAAGATCAATAATTTTTTCGGAAGACATGGAATCGATTGGCGATACTCAACAATCTACTACCCAAGAGCAAACGGCTTGGCGAGGCTTTTAATAAAACTCTCGTTCGAATTTTAAAGAAAACTTTGGATGACAACAAGAGAAATTGGCACGAGAAGTTGTTAGAAGCCTTACGGGCCTACGGGACGACTTTCGGGACTCTACTCGGTCTACGCCTTACACTTTGGTGTACGGGTCCGAGGCCGTTTTACCTTTAGAGGTCCGAGCTTCCATCACTCGGACTGCGATTGCAAATAAAATCACTACGAGAAGAAAATGCCGGATTACGACTGGAAGAACTCGGAAAACTTGGAAGGAAAAAGACTTGCGGCGCAACAAAATTTGGAGCTCGTACCTAAGCTAAGATGATCCAGGCCCATGATAAACTGGTCCGCCCAAGAACTTTCAAAGTGGGTGACTTAGTTCTTGTTCTCAGAAGACCTATTCTTGCACATCGCAAGATAGGAGACAAATTTAAACCCACTTGGGAAGGGCCATTTATGGTTGAGGCAGTCTACTTAGGAGGCTCCTACCAACTTGTGAATTGCCAAGGAGAACGACAAATGCTTCCAATCAATGGACGATATTTGAAGAAGTATTACACAACCTGATGTTTCGAAGGGTGGCCTCTAAAATAGAGTCTTATCCCTAAAAACACGGGTAAAGCGATCACTTTGTGACTGGATCCGAACCCAAAAACATAAAAATGGATAAAATAAAAAAATATATGTGCTAAAAATAAAATATGTCAAATCATAATAATAAAGTTTTACCCTTCCTTTCAAATCAAATCTTTTTCCTATTTTCCTTAAAAATTAAAATTGGAATAAGTGAATAAGAATCTTCAGTGATAAATACTTTCTTAATGTTCTTGTTCTTAGTACGACCTCTCGATCCTTTCCTTATTTTCTTCGCAGGAAATGTCGAACGGGCGGTTGGTCCTAAACTTTAAAAATGGCGTGAGTCTCGCACTCGATGAAAAGAGGGTGAAGGATGGAGCAGTGATAGAAATTGATTCTGACTTCACACCAG
The DNA here is from genome assembly GCA_022702705.1 of Papilionanthe hookeriana x Papilionanthe teres. Taxonomy (NCBI): domain Eukaryota; kingdom Viridiplantae; phylum Streptophyta; class Magnoliopsida; order Asparagales; family Orchidaceae; genus Papilionanthe; species Papilionanthe hookeriana x Papilionanthe teres. The sequence goes on along the minus strand of CM040427.1, from coordinate 137,805,454 downwards.
CCAGACTATAGTATGAAGAAAATGACTGGGTCCCAGTGGATCGAGAGGAGCTTCATAGCTAGACAGTAATGAAGATGGGTGGCCCAAGCCACCAATCCAGCAACAAGAAAATAAAGACAAACATTGAAGAAAGTAAGAAAATCAAGTCAGTAGTTGCCACGGCAGAGGGCAGGCTCGTCAGCGCCGCGCCCGCAGAAATTCAAGAAGTGAGGAGAGCTACGCTCACTGCTACTCAAAGAAGGAATAAAAATCACCGTATCCGCAAGATGTTGACTAAACTTGCGGCGGATCAACACGAGGAAACGGCCGCCTTTGCGGACACACACATTTCAAAGATACCGGTTCATCGGGAAGCCGAAAAGAGAGAACAAGCTCCGAGAACAACAGAAAGGATAAGAGGCAACTACGAGAAGATCGGAGGCGGAGAGATCACCTCGACGTCGGATAGAGATACCATATCCGAAGAACCTTGTTGCCGAAGCGACCCCGGAGGATGTCCCGACGGAGACAATCCCCGAGGAGCCAAGGTATGCGGGAGAACGTGACGGGATTGAGCCATACATCCCGCAATACGTTACTAGGCCTCGTCACTTGCAGATCATCCCGGAATATGAACTAGAAAGAATGCAAAATGTTGATAAGGAGACTTTCAAATACTTTGAAAGGATTAGAGGCGTAAGAGTCAACATTTTGGAAGGCCTCGAGTTACACACGAGTGTATTCTCGCAGTACGAGCAACGACGGATTGTGGATTGCATTCTAGAACTTTAGAAGATGGGTCGAGCAGGCCATCCGAGAGAAAAGACTTATTCGAGAACCCGGAAATGGATGCCGGAGAAAGGAAGAGTCACGATACAATGCGAATGTTGCTATAACTTGGCGAGAAGACGAGAAAAGGAAATCCACCGGGGATACTCCGTCACGGTGAGGTGGATCCAATGCCGAGAATAATTAAAAGAATGGTGAAAAGAATGATAATGTGGAGGGTACGCCGACTGACTGCATACCTAGCGTTGCATCATCAACATTTATCGAAGGGCGATCGCATACCTCTACACATAGACCACCATGACTTTGTCGGACCTCTCGCACGGTTTCGTTCGTCAACCAATGCGATATCATGTTCGGATCTGACCTCCGGATAGCAGGCCCGGGTAAGTTCCGAGGGTCGGTGGAGATACCACTTTCGGTAGGTTCCGTCATGATATTACAAGGAAATGGAGCAGACATCGCAAAACATTGTATACCGAGAGTACCAGTGGAGCAGATCTCCATCACTTTTAGAAGGATGGACGATAGAAAGGCACCATACCACTTCCAGCCAGATCCAGAATTGGAGAATCTCAGGCCCTACGAGCTGTGAGTTACACGGGAAATAGCACACCTCCAATGCACATCCATGTGGCATTCCTACCAAGGATGGCTTCGAAGGTGATGTTATTGACCGTGTATCTCATTATTCAGACAGACACTTTTTGGATGGATCAACAAGAATCATACATAGTCCGTTTTGAGTCATGGACTGTATGAGAAATATTTCAGATCGAGTTGTATGATGTATCTTCAACAAGATTGGAATGAAAGTGACCATGTCACATTTTGCCTTCACCTCTTTTTGTGCAAATTGACTGGGAAACGCCATTAAAGTTAAATGAACTTCGAACAAAGAACAAAAAAGAAAAAGAAAATAAATAAGAACTCTCTCGCATAAAAATCCAAACATTAAAAAAAAAAAGAGAATTTCAAATCCACATGAACACCAAATAAAAAAAAATGGGATAGTTAAAGAACAAACAAAACAAATCTAAGGCTCAAATTGAATTCCAGTTTACGTCCATCTTTTCACATCCTCCAATCCTTCTTCAAATCGAGATCTATTCCGGACCTCCTCTGAAACCCTCTCTCGGGATGATTTTAGAATCACGAGGAATCTTCAGTTTGATTCGGATGGCATAGGTTCGTACCCTTCGCCAAGTAATCAGACTTGGATATGGAACACTTTCATATCTCATTTCGATCTCAGCATAATCCAAATCTCAGCAAAATTCTGCATAGTCACAACATACATCAAATATCAAAAAAACTTTCCACAACCACTGCATAAACTAAATCTCAGCAATCGGGATAGGCTTCCGCCGTACTCCCATCTCAGCAATCGGGATAGGCCTCCGCCGTACTCCCATCTCAGCAATCGGGATAGACCTCCGCCGTACTCCCATCTCAGCAATTGGGATAGGCCTCCGCCGTACTCCCATCTCAGCAATCGGGATAGGCTTCCGCCATACTCCCATCTCAGCAATCGGGATAGGCTTCCGCCGTACTCCCATCTCAGCAATCGGGATAGGCCTCCGCCGTACTCCCATCTCAGCAATCGGGATAGGCCTCCGCCCTACTCCCATCTCAGCAATCGGGAAAGGCCTCCACCCTACTCCCATCTCAGCAATCGGGATAGGCCTCCGTCGTACTCCCATCTCAGCAATCGGGATAGGCCTCCGCCGTACTCCCATCTCAGCAATCGGGATAGGCTTCCGCCCTACTCCCATCTCAGCAATTGGGATAGGCCTCCGCCCTACCCTCATCTCAGCAATCGGGATAGGCTTCCGCCGTACTCCCATCTCGGCGATACTGGATAGGCTTCCGCCGTACTCCCATCTCGGCAGATCGGGATAGGCCTCCGCCCTACCCCATCTCGACGATCGGGATAGGCTTCCACCGTACTCCCATCTCGACAATCGGGATAGGCTTCCGCCGTACTCCCATCTCGGCGAATCGGGATAGGCCTCCGCCGTACTGCCATCTCGGCGATCGGGATAGGCCTCCGCCGTACTCCCATCTCGGCAATCGGGATAGGCCTCCGCCGTACTCCCATCTCGGCGATCGGGATAGGCTTCCGCCGTACTCCCATCTCGGCGATCGGGATAGGCTTCCGCCCTACTCCCATCTCGGCGATCGGGAAAGGCCTCCACCCTACTCCCATCTCGGCGAATCGGGATAGGCCTCCGTCGTACTCCCATCTCGGCGATCGGGATAGGCCTCCGCCGTACTCCCATCTCGGCGATCGGGATAGGCTTCCGCCCTGCTCCCATCTCGGCGAGTGGGATGAGCCTCCGCCCTACCCTCATCTCGGCGAATCGGGATAGGCTTCCGCCGTACTCCCATCTCGGCGATCCGGATAGGCTTCCGCCGTACTCCCATCTCGACGATCGGGATAGGCCTCCGCCCTACCCCATCTCGACGGTGGGATAGGCTTCCACCGTACTCCCATCTCGGCAATCGGGATAGGCTTCCGCCGTACTCCCATCTCGGCGATCGGGATAGGCCTCCGCCGTACTACCATCTCGGCAGATCGGGATAGGCCTCCGCCGTACTCCCATCTCGACGATCGGGATAGGCCTCCGCCGTACTCCCATCTCGGCGATCGGGATAGGCTTCCGCCGTACTCCCATCTCGGCCAATCCGGATAGGCTTCCGCCGTGCTCCCATCTCGACGATCGGGATAGGCCTCCGCCACTACTCCCATCTCGATGTCCGGGATGAGCTGCGCCCTACTCCCATCTCGGTATCGGGATAGGCCTTCGCCCTACTCCCATCTCGACGTCGGGATAGGCCTCCGCCCTACTCCCATCTCGACATTCGGGATAGGCCTCCGCCCTACTCCCATCTCAGCAATCTCAGCATTCAGGATAGGCCTCCGCCCTACTCCCATCTCAGCAAATCTCAGCAAATCTCAGCACTCTAGATAGGCTTCCACCCTACTACATTCTCAGCAATTCTCAGTACTCGGGATAGGCACAGTCCTACTCCTTTCTCAGCAATCTCAAAATTTGATCTTCTCAGCAAGAAATTGAAATTAAAGCACTCTGCATTTCAACTAGGCTTTGTCCTATTTTTCCTCAGCATTTGAGATAGGCTCAGTCTTAATCCTTCTCCGCATTTGGAATAGGTTCAGTCGTACTTCCTTCTCGGCATACAAATGCATTCGGGTGGGCCTTAGCCCTACTCTTTTCTCCGCATAAAACCGAAATTGAAACTCAAATCGAAATTCAAACTCAAAATTGAAATTAAAAAAAAAATGAAACGAATCTAAGATCCAATCTCTTGAAATCTTGTGATCTGAAATTCACCTCCTTTTTCCCCAGCGAGAGTTCTGGAATCTTCAGTCTTGGAGATTTACCTGATACTCCCTAGCGGAATTCTTCTACTTCGTCCTAAGTTTGTCTCTTGGACATCTGTTTTGGTTTTGTTGATCTCTTCGGTCAACGCCAATACGCGCTGTGTGCTTGGTTAGCTCACCACACTATTAGGGGTCCATTTGTTGACCCCATTTTTTATGAGGTCTTCTCTTCCCTCTTTAGTGTTTAGGATCTAGCCTTAGGTTTTTCCTTTGACTATCTTAGAGGACTAGAATTGGGACCCATCCCTTAGAAATTTGAACCACTTCTTGCCTCCTGCAAACCCACGAAGCTTGATTGTAGACCCCTAATCACCTAGAGGGTTGAAATCGAATGTGAAGGTTTAAAGGATGAGTTCCTATAGGACTCTTTGGCCTTAGGACTGCCACAGGTGGCACAGTGCAGTGAGGGTTAACTTACACACTCACTACACTCATACTCTACACTCTCTCACACACAATCCAAATCTAAAATCACACCCGTACCCAACTTGACTCCTTGACTCATGTAGGTAATTCATATGGATGGGCCTTAACCCCTAAGCCCCTGGCTAAGAGGGTTAGGAACAACATAGTGAATGCCTCGAATGAGTCCTCTCATGACTCATATAGGCTTAACATGGCTTCATGGCTCAATCAAAGTGATTCCATTCCACTCATATTTGATCAATCTTCATTATTCCAAAATTTCGATTTTTGGCCACGGGGACCCTACACCCATCGAACCTACTTAAAAGCCACTTAAAATTGCCCAGAATCCTCCAAAATTTCCAAATCACCCAAAATTCCCCAAAATTAACCTTGAACATTTCCTCACCAATCAAATTGATCATCCATAGCCAGAAATACCCAAAATTCCAAAAATACCCCCAATACCCTCCAAATACCCAAAATGCCCCTCTTAGCCAAAAAATCCAAAAATTCAAAAAAATTCCCAGAACATTCCGAGAAAATCCCAAATATTACCAATTTCATTTTGTCTAACTACACCATGGGCCGATTTTGTCACCCCACCTACCAAAACCCCGATTGCTTAGCATTCTTAACTTAAGTGAACCCAATGTCAAACCAAATTAAATTAAATTAAATTAAATTAAATTGAATTAAATATAACATCACCTAAGACATAAAGAATTCAAAATAAATCTAAAACAACTTGAACACTATTCCAAACTTAAACCCATTAACTAAAATTAAATTAAATCACAAATCACTTAAACATCAATTTGCCCTTAAAAGCTCTTGTTGTCATAACTCCTAAACGGAGTATTAAGTGAAGTGTTACTTCACTTATAGGATATTCAAACATCCTAATTCACTGAGCAATAGAACAAAACTTAATTAAACCTCGGATGATTACTTCACCTGATTAATTAAATCCATTTGGACTTAGAAACGATTCAATGATATTGAAAAGATGTTTAAGACTCGTCTTAAGGACTTCCTCGATATGATAGGATGTTTATAAGAACAATTGAACTTAATTGTTCTTTGATGAAGAAAATCGTCCTTAAACCAAAACACAAGAACCTAGACGTCATAGGAGATGACTAGCTATAGGATTAGGACTTTGGTAGACAACTAAAACCTTTCCCTTAGCTTTACCTAGGTACTTGTTGGAATATCTAAATGCCTTAACATGTTTTTTAAGTGCAGCTTGGGATGAAGGGAAGACTCTCTAGGTACACTTTTATTTTATTGCAATTTACTTTATTGCAAATGCACTTTACTTTTCTTGCATGATCAACAACTTTTGCATGAAAACCAAAACCTTTAGGATAGTCCCTAAGCTGAAACCAAAACTAAATTAAAAATCACTGCAAGATAAAATTCACCGCCACAACATTCCAAAATATAAAAAACAACTCAAAATTTAATCACAAACAGAACACAAAACTACAATTGCAACTAAATTAAAACGTCTCATTGAATGATCGGGAATACCTCAGATGATGTAACCCACGTGTTGCTAACGGGATTTCACGGTCTAAATGAAAGTGTGGAACTCATTCAGTTGAGTTTAGCAAATTCATTTAGACTAAGTGAATTCGATGAAAATAACGGTGCCGGGATGACGGAACCATGGGATCTTAATCTGTTTCGTTTAATCAACCTTAAGATTTGTTTAATTAAAATATTAAAAACACTTGGATTTTAAGATTTTCTCTAAACCAAGACACTTCTCTCATCTCCTGATTTATGACTTCTAAAACTAAACCTCTACAACAACAAGGAGCTCGGAGCATGGTGGGCAGCACGGCCATCGTTAACAGCAAAACCTGTGTCGACATCAGCAAAACTATGCTTTAGTTTAAACAACAAGTCATAGGATTCGAGGTAGTCCGCCTAGTGCGACATAAATCCTCACCTGCTCTTTTAGGCTTTTGTACAGCCTTGCTGTGCAATATAAGCCCTAACTCGCTTAGGATTCCAAGGTCATCGTCCGATACGATGTAAATCCTCCTACCTTTTAGGTTATTTGTATAATCAGGTGATTATGTAAATGTAATTCCTATAATTAATTGGCAGGACTGAAATACTAAATAATTCTCCTTAAATTGAAGCCAAACAATAGGATAGTCGGGAAGTTGCCAAGATTCCTCTTGGATCCTCAGCTTCTCTTACTTCTCTTCCTTTGACTCCTAAAATAAACTGTTCCAAATTTGATCCATTCCCAATTGAAATTTCCAAAATCCAATTGTTTGAAAACCTTAAACTTTGAAATCCTTGAGAAGCAAAACCACTTGATCATTATCGAAAGTTTTCTTAAGTGATTCCCGTCACTTAGGATGTAATTAACTTATAGGGGCTTGCCCTTATAGGGAACTTTAAGAACCCGAGTAATATAAACCACGCTTAATTCATTTATATTAAGCGGGGAACTCGTCGGCTTATAAAATTAGTTCGCGAGACCAAACGGATGTCATAAATCTCCTAGTTTATTTAATCGAGCCCCATCATCAAGCAGTGTGTCTATTCTTCGGGATAGATACACGGTTTGTGATGCAGTGCTCGTTTATATAAACTATTTGGGATGTGAGATCGGTTTGATTTTATATCTTAAAATTTTCAAATTTAAAATTATTTTCAAAATCAAATACTACTTTCTAAACTATATATATATATTTAAATTAAATTTAAAATTTAAATTTCGTCGACAATTTACGTAGGCAACCCTTTTCAAAAATACAACACCAACCTAAAAATATGCCGACGGGGTTCCAGTGAGAGGAATACTACTGTCCATAGCGGGGCCGTTATCTCTACCCCCATCTGGTCTAGTCGTCTCCGCACCTACCCCGGCTTCCGCCAAAGCGAAGGGAAGGAAATTCAAATTTGTAACGAGCATGTTAACGTGGAGGGTACAGATTTCCGTGCAAGACCTTCTATTTTCGAAATTGGGTCCAGCTCAAGGGTTCCACCCCTAACACGGACTCATAGAAGAAATAGAGGTAGAAAGATTGCCAGAAAGGCCAGAGCTGCTGAAGTTGCTTTCTTGGAAGAAATCCCTGAGTACACACCACTACCTGAGTACATACCATTGCTTGAGTATACACCGCTTTTGGAAGGAAGTAGATTCCATCCCCTTTCCACCGTAGCTGACGAGGAAAATGTCCGCAAGATTGCCTCTACATTACCTCGACCCATATACTATTGCGACAGCCGAAAGAAAAGGGCTAGGATTACACCATTTGCCCGACTACAGACTGTGATTGAGAAGTTAGCAAAGAAAGAGAAATGTCCTGTATCAGAGATTTTAAGAAGAATAGGGTGGGTGCCAGCCAAGTCCCATCTTGGGCCGCGAGTAGAACCCGTTATCGCCACAGGAAAGCCGAATAAGAAGATGAAGGCTAGTCCACCTATTGTTGTTTCAGGTTTACAGATCAGGGAGGATACCACCTTCCGACATTCGGCAGACGGACCATCAGGTCCTAGGCCCTCTCGTTGCTAGAAGGATGGTATGGCGTCCTACTGCGGCGATTAAGGCCGAAACAACGACACGAAAGGAAAGTCTCGTCGAGGAGACTCGAGTCGAGAAGAGAGCGCCACGGCGATGAAGGGGACTCCAAAAAGGAAACCCAACAGCCATCGCATGATAACTGCGAAACCGCACGAAAAAGACCATTGGAAGACGCTATGGAAAAGCTAAGAACCGACATTCAACGATTAGCAAGAGAAAGAGAAGAAAAGTTTGGAGATGAAGTTGACTCGTCGGAATTCATGGATGATGAATATGTGGAGATCAACATGGTTGAAACACGAGCATCGTCAGCTTCACAAGGTGCCCCGACAGCTGCGGAGAGAGATGAACCGGAAGCATTAAGAGCACAAATTCGAGAAAAAGATGATACGATCTCTCAAATGGCAAAAAGGATGGAAGAGATGGCTGCGGCCACTAGCCACTCTTCGAGTCGGAGCTCGACCCCCAAGAGAAACACCTCCGGAAGTTATTCATATTACGGACGGAGGAAAAGAGATTACATCCGTTAATGGAGACGATCAATCGAAGAAAGATTCTACCCGAATATGATTCCAGAGAAGGACATCAAGAACATGGTGGAACAGTAGGTGCGAGAAGCCTTAGCACAGTCTAAGAGCGGAACATCTATTCAGACGGGTAGACCTTACCCTAAAGAATTTGATGCATTACAATACCCAAAAGGCTTCGTACCAACTCTGTTCAAGACTTTCGATGGTACCGGAAATCCTCGACAACATGTTGCACATTTTTGTGCTAGTTGTTGCAACGCCGGTGGGAGTGACCCTTACTCTTCCGACAATTTGTCAGCAGCCTGTCAGGGATCGCCTTCGATTGGTATGCAGAGTTACCGAACGGTTCGGTAAAGACATTTTCAGAATTAGAAAACCTTTTCGTGAAACGGTTTGCGGGAGCTCGGCACCATATCACCATCGGTGACTTAGTGGTGGAGAAACGGAAAACGAACGAAACTTTAGTGGACTACATACTTCGATGGAGAAATCTAAGCATGAAGTGTGAGCCACAACTACAAGAGCAGCATGCAGTCGGTATCTTGCTTAAAAGCATTCATGGCCTGATAGCACTCCTCCTTAAGGGATTTATAATTAAGACTTTCGAGAAGTTGTTAAGCAAGGCCAGAAGCTTGCAAGAGGAAGCGAAGCAACTAAGTTTCGTCGATAAAACAGACAAACAGAAGCCTGTGAAGACATTTGAAAAGAAATCCGGGATCGTCGGCTGCGATCGATAAGGGCGAACGGACCGATGCGAAATACGGCGGAGCGGCCGCGGCCCGGCCTATCAACAACCTCGGCGAGAACTACCAACAACCTCGGCCCGGTTATCGGCCAACTCGACAATATGAGCAACCGCCTCGCCCACAGCGCACGTTAAAGGAGCTTATAAATAAAGAATATCCATTCAAGTATGAGGCAGTGCCAAAGATGTTCCGCAGTTTGATGAAGACTTCAGATTTTCGCCTGCCAGAACTCAGGAAGCCAGAAGATGTCAATAAGAAAGCCCATCCCAACTACTTCCCTTACCACCAGATGCTTGGACATAAGATAGAGGATTGCATTACCTTTAAAAATTGGCTTGATAACAATCTCCGAAAAGGGAACATAACGATCCCAAAGGAATAAATGAAAGAACCCCAGAAAGGAGGTTCTGTCAATGTTATTTCAACGGATCCCATTGTTCCGATAGACCCCTACACGATCGATGATGGATGGAGTACCGCTTGGACGAAGTCATTAAAGAAAATTTTGGATCGCATCCGAGCCGCTTCGACGCATGCTTCGACTCGGAGTTTGAAACACTGTCGAGCCGGCGCTATCGCTTGCGATTGAAGAGCCGCCCGGGAAGAAAAGATCATAGAAAAGAAGGAGATCGAAGAAGAAGAAAAGACCGAGGCTCCCAAGGCTAGACTAGGGGCTGCTTATCCTAGGATGGTTGTTTTCGATTCGGGGGAAAAATTCCTCGAACCTCTGACTCTGTATGATTATTTGCTCGCTCCGGCGGGATCTTATAATGATAAGAGTTATGGCGTTGGCTACGTTTTGACTGTTTCTAATGATTACGTAACTAACGACAACCGATCTAATCTAGATCTCGATTTCGATACCAATAACAATTCTCAAATCATACACAACCTTGACAATCACGATGACAAAGAAGACATTCATCAAGAAGGCTACGAAATTTCAACAAGCAATGAATCTATTTGTGAATTCTAAGGGACTCCAATCACAACAGAGTTAGAGCTTTCAGATTCCGAAGCGACTCCAAAAGAACCTGTCATATCGATTCAAAAGGAGACACCAGTAAACTCAGTACCAGATTCAGAAGAAATCACAGAAGTCAACTTAAGGAGCGGAAAGGTTCTACCTCCGAGAATGGGTCCAAAAGACAAAGGAAAGCGGTGGTTGTTCGGGAAGAATCGACCCCAGTGAGAAGAATTGCCCATTTGGGAAGAAGGCGAGACACATGGTAACAAAGTGGACTATAACGTGCTAGCCCATCTTAGGAAACTACCGGCCGATTGAGCATCTACGACGCTCTCATCTTATCAAAAGAGATGAGGGAAGCTCTGATCAAGGCCTTACTTGATCCAGAGATTTGTTTAGCTCAGATGGCCGGAGATTCCTTAGACGAGGTTTGCTTGTTAAAGGAACAGCGAGGTGTTGCCTTCACGGACAGTGATCTACTACTTGGGACAGCCGATCATAACCGACCGTTGTACATTTCGATCACAATCGGGAAGTTTACGCTCTCCGGAGTATTGGTGGATCCGGGAGTGTCGATCAACATAATGAATCTTCGGACGCTAGCATACTTGGAAATTGATGCTCGCGAGCTTGAAGCGGACAAGATGTTACTAAGAGGATTCGACGCGAAAGGAGAAAGAGCCCTTGGATCAATAACACTATTGATGAAGACCGGTGACTTAGCAAAGACAAACACAAAATTCCACATAATTGACTCTGAGACATCGTTCAACGCTCTACTGGGCCGGCCGTGGATCCATGAAAACCGGATGGTACCATCATCTCTGCATCAGTGCATAAAATACTACGAAGGAGGAGAACGAGTGCATTAAAGGTGATTTGCAACCTTTCTCACGTACATGAGATTGGAATCCATGAAGATGCGGCTTATTACGCACCTCCGAAGAAAACAATCTTCTCCGGAAACACCGTGCGAAATGAAGCAAAAGAAATTCGAGACAATGAAGAACACCGAAGTTCTAGTCGAACGATCACTCACCACTCCCTTACGGCGAGATGGTGAAGTTTCTCCGAGAACTCGCATTCGAGGTCGAGGCCGGGGACGAGGTCGTGGAAGAGACAACGTGACGAGTTGGACGGAAAAAGCCGATGATCAACGTTGATTGGGAAAACGGCTCGAAGAAGAAGAAGAAGTCAAGAAAGAAGCGACTACAATAAGCCGAAAGAAACCACAATTCAAGATTTCTCTCGAAGATGAGAAGAACGAAGAATACAAATCGATGTACGAGAAGATTAACCACTTATGTACACACTATGACCTTGACCCCGATCCGGACTAATAAGATCGAGGGTATGGTGGTCAAAGAAGTACATAGCGGCGGTGCAAAGCCAATCAAATTTTACCGTGGCACTTCTTCTTCCAATACTGAAAACAATGTACAATTTGAAGATGTCACTTCTTCCGAATTAATGGAATTACCTTTTGAGTGGTACTCTCCCTGTGTTCAAAATTTAATTCAGCGTGGTGTCTTACCTCGATAGTGGACAAAAAGCCGATCACAACACTTCGAAATATTATGGAATAATGCCGGTCGGCCTCCCAATTCAAAACATGGTCTCGGATTCGGCACAGTAGGTTCAGTTGAAGATACGAAATTTTGTTTGGTTGTCACTTGCGAACCTAATGAAGACTGCTTGGAAACTACAGAAGAGCTTGAAGATCTGCAAATTGGAGACGCTCCACCAGAGTTCGAAGAAGAAATCAAATCTACAATAGATGAGTTAATGGAAGTTAACTTAGGTACTAACGAAAAGCCTAGACCAACCTTTGTTAGCTCCTTACTCGATAAAGAAGATTCGAGGAAATGATCGAAGCTATTAATGGAATTCGAGGATCTGTTTTGCTTGGAGTTACGACGAAATGCGGGATTAGCTCCGAAGTCGCAGTTCACGAGGCTAGGAGTAAATCCTACTTCCGTTCCGGTCGGACGAAGCTTCCGGAAGAATGCGTTTGGAAATTGAACAACAAGTAATAGGCGAAGTTAAGAAGCTAATCGACGCTAAATTTTTCCGTGAAGAACAATACCCTACTTAGCTGCCGATGTGGTACCGGTCGGGAAGAAGAATGGTCGGATCGAGATATGCGTGGATTTCGAGAGACTTGAACAAAGCATGTCCGAAGGATGAATTTCCACTACCAATTCCGAGTTAATGATCGACATCGCTTCGAAACATGAAATATTCTCTTTCATGGATGGATCTTCGGGATACAACCGGATAAAGATAGAACCGGAAGACGAAAAGCTCACGGCATTCGGAACACCGATCGGAGTGTATTGCTACACGGTAATGCCATCGGACTAAAGAACGCGGGAGCAACATATCGAAGAGCAATGACAAAGATTTTCAATGATCTCATTCACAACCAAGTCGAGTGCTACGTGGATGATGTGGTCATCAAAAGCAAATTGAAGGAAGATCACCTGTATGATTTGAGAATTGTCTTCGAGCGACTAAGGCAATACAACCTTAAGATGAATCCCTTAAAATGCGCCTTCGGCGTTACCTCCGGGAAATTCTTAGGATTTGTTATCTGACATCGCGGAATTGAAATCGATCCGGAAAAGATTAAAGCTATCTTAGAAATGCCGCCTCCCAAAACCTTAAAACAACTACGATCCTTTCAAGGGAAGGCGGCATATCTTCGACGCTTTATCTCGAACTTGTCGGGTAGGTGTTAGCCCTTCTCGGCATTAGTTAAAAGGACGCCAAATTCGTTTGGGAAGAGAAATGCCAACGGGCCTTCGAGGACATTAAAAAATACTTAATGACACCTCCTGTCTTAGCGACCCCGAGTCTCAGGTAGACCATTGATACTTTATACCACGGCTCTAGACGACTCCCTTGGAGCCCTGCTAGCCCAGGTCAATGATGAGGGAAAAGAAAATGCTCTCTACTACTTAAGTCGTCGTTTAATTCCGATGGAAGTAAAGTATCCTCCAATTGAGAAGCATTGTTTAGCCCTGATCTTCGCCGCACAAAAACTCAGGCATTACATGCTCTCTCATAAGGTCAACCTTATCTCGAAAGTTAATCTGTTGCAATATTTGATGACCCGTCCAACACTTTATGGCAGACTTGCCAGGTGGTCGATGATACTATTGCAATTCGACATAAATTTTGTTCCTCTTCGTGCCGTAAAGGGACAAGTTCTAGGCGACTTCCTTGCGGCACACCCTTTACCGGCAGATTCGGCTCTCGATGACGATTTGCCTGATGAGCAGATAATGAGCCTAGAAGACACTAATGATCAACGTTGGGAACTATACTTCGACGGAGCGTCCTCAGCACAGAAAGACAAAGAATTGCAAACGATAGTGCCCGGTAAGACAGGAATCGGACTAATCTTTATAACACCGGAGCGGGGGATGTTAAGATACTCCTACCACTTAACGAGAGCCATGCATAAACAACGAGGCGAGAATACGAAGCCCTCATAACGGGACTAGAGCCGACCATTCGAATGGGAGTAACATATATCAATATCTACGGAGATTCTCGGTTGATCATTCAACGGAGTCGCAGGACAATACAGAATTTTAAAGCCAAGACTCGAGCAATACTTTCAATATGCCATGAAACTGTTGGAACAAATTCCGAATGTAACAATCTACAAGATCCCCAGAAGAGAAAATGCTCTCGCAGATGCGCTAGCTCGCCTTGCAAAAGAATTTGCCTGCTCACAAGATGAGTCAGTTGAAGTGTTAGTTCAAGGACGACAGGTCCTATCACAGCTCGACATGGATATGATACAGAAATCAGAAAAAACAGAGGAATCAGTTGCAGTAGTGACGGAAAACACAGAAGATTGGCGTCAGCCGCTAATAAACTACCTGCAAATAGGGAAATTACTAGACGATAAGTCATTAGCACATCAAATCAAGAAAAGAGCTCTATCTTATGCATTAATAAAAAATACATTATACAGAAGGTCTTTTGATCAAATGTAGTTAAGATGCCTGAATGGGTCCGAGGCTCGTGAAATTGTCAAAGAAGTGCATTCAGGATTTTGTGGCGCTCATCAGTCGGGTCCGAAAATAAAAATGAAAATTAAAAGACTAGGATATTACTGGCCCTCGATGATGACCGATTGCATGAAGATTGCCAAAAGTTGTCACTAGTGCCGAGTACACGGAGTGGTTCTGCACCGACCTCCGAATGTGCTTACATCCGACAATTGCATCGTGGCCATTTGAGTGTTGGGGCACATATATAGTGGGTCCGATAGAACCACCTTCTTCGAGAGGACATCTCTTCATCCTTGCGGCTACGAACTACTTTTCTAAATGGGCGAAGCGGTTCCACTCGGAGAAGTAAAGGCACACCACGTGCTACGGTTTTTAAAAATCAAGTTGTTTACCGTTTCGGAGTACCGCGCGGAATCATTTCGAATAATGGGTCCGCATTCGAAGCACGAAAATCAACAATTTTGTCGAGAAGACATGGAATCGATTGGCGATACTCGACAATCTACTACACGAGAGCAAACGGCTTGGCCGAGGCTTTTAATAAAACTCTCGTCCAAATTTTAAAGAAAACTTTGGATGACAACAAGAGAAATTGGCATGAGAAGTTGTTAGAAGCCTTATGGGCCTACAGGACGACTTTCAGGAGTCCTACTCGGTCTACACCTTACACTTTAGTGTACGGGTCCGAGGCCGTTTTACCTTTGGAGGTCCAGCTTCCATCACTCAGGATTGCAGTTGCAAAATAAAATTACTACAGAAGAAAATGCCAGATTACGACTGGAAGAACTGGAAAGCTTGGAAGGGAAGAGACTTGCGTACGCAACAAAATTTGGAGCTATGCCAAGCTAAGATGATCCGGGCCCATGATAAGGCTGGTCGCCTGAGAACTTTCGAAGTGGGTGACTTAGTTCTTGTTCTCGGAAGACCTATTCTTGCACATCGCAAGATAGGAGGCAAATTTGAACCTACTTGGGAAGGGCCGTTTGTGGTCGAGCGATCTACTCGGGAGGCTCCTACCAACTTGTGAATTGCGAGGAGAACGACAAATGCTTCCAATCGATGGACGATATTTGAAGAAGTATTACGCAACCTGATGTTTCGAAGGGTGGACTCTAAAATAGAGTCTTATCCCTAGAAACACGGGTGAAGCAATCACTTTGTGACTGGGTTCGAACCCAAAAACATAAAAATGGATAAAATAAAAAATATATGTGCTAAAAATAAAATATGTGAAAATCATATTAATAAAGTTTTACCCTTCCTTTCAAATCAAATCTTTTTCCTGATCTTTCTTTATCTTTTCCTATTTTCCTTAAAAATTAAAATTGGAATAAGTGAATAAGAATCTTCAGTGATAAATACTTTCTTAATGTTCTTGTTCTTGGTACGGCCCACGATCCTTTCCTTGTTTTCTTCGCGGGGAAATGTCGAACGGGCGGTTGGTCCTAAACTTTAAAAATGGCGTGAGTCTCGCACTCGATGAAAAGAGGGTGAAGGATGGAGCCGTGATAGAAATTGATTCGACTTCACACCGGCCCGACCTACGGTATGAAGAAAATGGCCGGGTCCCGGTGGGCGAGAAGAGCTTCATAGCAAGACAGTAATGAAGATGGGTGGCCCAAGCCACCAATCCAGCAACAAGAAAAGAAAGACAAACATCGAAGAAAGCAAGAAAATTAAGTCAGTAGTTGCCACGGCAGAGGGCAGGCTCGTCAGCGCCGCGCTCGCAGAAATTCAAGAAGTGAGGAGAGCTACGCTCACTGCTACTCAAAGAAGAAATAAGAATCGCCGTATCCGCAAGATGTTGACTAAGCTTGCAGCAGATCAACACGAAGAAACGGCCACCTTCGCGGACACACACATTTCGAAGATACCGGTTCGGCGGGAACCGAGAAGAAGAAAGTCAACGCCGAGAGAATCAGAACAGATCGAAGAAGTGCCAAGAAGGACAGGGATAGAATCAGTGCCTCGACGCCAGGCAGAGATACCATATCTGAAGAACCTTGTTGCTGAAGCAACCCCGGAGGATGTCCCGACAGAGACAATCCCCGAGGAGCCATGGTATGCGAGGAGAACGTGACGAGATTGAGCCATACATCCCGCAATACGTTACTAGGCCTCGTCACTTGCGGATCATCCCGAAATATGAACTAGAAAGAATGCAAAATGTTGAGAAGAAGACTTTCAAATATTTTGAAAGGATTAGAGGCGAGAAGAATCAACATTTTGGAAGGCCTCGAGTTACACACGGGTGTATTCTCGGAATACGAGCAACGACGGATTGTGGATTGCATTCTAGAACTTCGAGAAGATGGGTCGACCGGGCCGTGCGAGAGAAAAGACTTATTTGGAACCCCGGAAATGGATGCCGGGGAAAGGAAGAGTCACGATACAATGCGGATGTTGCTATAACTCGCGAGAGGACGAAAAGGAAATCCACCGGGGATACTCCGTCATGGTGAGGTGGATCCAATGCCGAGAATAATTAAAAGAATGGTGAAAAGAATGATAACGTGGAGGGTACTGCCAGTGAGCGCATACTCAACGGTTGCATCATCAACATTTATCGGAAGGTCGATTGCATACCTCCACACATAGACCACCACGACTTCGTCGGACCTTTACGCACGGTTTCGTTCGTCGACCAATGCAATATCATGTTCGGATGCGACCTCCGGATAGCGAGGCCCGGGTAAGTTTCGAGGGCCGGTGGAGATACCACTTCCGGTAGGTTCCGTCATGATATTACAAGGAAATGGAGCGAGACGTCGCAAAGCATTGCATATCGGGAGTACCGGTGGAGCGGATCTCCGTTACTTTTAGAAGGATGGATGACGAAAAGGCACCATACCACTTCCGGCCGGATCCGGAATTGGAGAATCTCCGGCCCTACGAGTCTGTGAGTTACATGGGAAATAGCACACCTCCGATGCACATCCATGCGGCATTCTCGCCAAGGATGACTTGGAAGGTGATGTTATTGACCGTGTATCTCATTATTCGGACATGGATTTGACGGACACTTTTGGATGGATCAACAAGAATCATACATAGTCGTTTTGAGTCATGGATTGTATGAGAAATATTTCGGATCGAGTTGTATGATCTATCTTCAACAAGATTGGAATGAAAGTGACCATGTCACATTTTGCCTTCACCTCTTTTTGTGCAAATTGACTGGAAAACGCCATTAAAGTTAAATGAACTTCAAACAAAGAACAAAAAAGAAAAAGAAAATAAATAAGAACTCTCTTCCATAAAAATCCAAACATTAAAAAAGAATTTCAAATCCACATGAACACCAAATAAACAACAAATAAAAAAAATGGGATAGTTAAAGGACAAACAAAACAAATCTAAAGCTCAAATTGAATTCCAGTTTACGTCCATCTTATCAAATCCTCCAATCCTTCTTCAAATCAAGATCTATTCCAGACCTCCTTTGATACCCTCTCTCGGGATGATTTCAGAATCACGAGGAATCTTCAATTTGATTCGGATGGCATAGGTTCGTACCCTTCGCCAAGCAATCAAACTTTGATTGATTCCCGTGGGATATGGAACACTTTCATATCTCATTTCGATCTCAGTATAATCCAAATCTCAGTAAAATTCTTCATAGTCACAGCATAAATCAAATATCGACAAAATTTTTCACAACCACTGCATAAACTAAACCTCAGCATTCGGGATAGGCTTCCGCCGTAGTCCCATCTCAGCAATCGGGATAGGCTTCCGCCGTACTCCCATCTCAGCAATCGGGATAGGCTTCCGCCGTACTCCCATCTCAGGAATCGGGACAGGCTTCCGCCGTACTCCCATCTCAGCAGTCGGGACGGGCTTCCGCCGTACTCCCATCTCGACGATCGGGACAGGCTTCCGCCGCACTCCCATCTCAGCAATCGGGAGAGGCTTCCACCGTACTCCCATCTCAGCAATCGGGATAGGCTTCCGCCGCACTCCCATCTCAGCAATCGGGATAGGCTTCCGCCGCACTCCCATCTCAGCAGTCGGGATAGGCTTCCGCCGTATTCCCATCTCAGCAATCAGGATAGGCTTCCACCGCACTCCCATCTCAGCAAGAAATTGAAATTAAAGAACTCTGCATTTCAGATAGGCTTTGTCCTATTCTTCCTCAGCATTTGGGATAGGCTCACTCCTAATCCTTCTCAGCATACACATTGGAATATGTTCAGTCCCGCTTCCTTCTCAGCATACAAATGCATTCGGGTGGGCCTTAGCCCTACTCTTTTCTCAGCATAAAACCAAAATTGAAACTCGAATCGAAATTCAAACTCGTAATTAAAGCTTGAAATAAAAAATGAAACGAATCTAAGATCCAATCTCTTGAAATCTTGTGATCTGAAATTCACCTCCTTTTTCTCCAGCGAGAGTTTTGGAATCTTCAGTCTTGGAGATTTACCTCGTACTCCCCAGCGTAAATTCTTCTACTTCGTCCTAAGTTTGTCACTTGGACATCTGTTTTGGTTTTGTTGATTTCTTCGGTCAACGCCAATACGTGCGGTGAGCTTGGTTAGCACACCACACCTATTGGGGGTCCATTTGTTGACCTCATTTTTGATGAGGTCTTCTCTTCCCTCTTTAGTGCTTAGGATCTAGCCTTAGGCTTTTCCTTTGACTATCTTAGAGGACTAGAATTGGGACCCACCCCTTAGAAATTTGAACCACTTCTTACCTCCTCGCAAACCCCACAAGCTTGATTGTAGACCCCTAATCACCTAGAGGGTTGAAATCAAATGTGAAGGTTTAAAGGATGAGTTCCCTATAGGACTCTTTGGCCTTAGGACCACCCTAGTTGGCTTGGTCTGGTGAGGGTTGACTTACACACTCACTACACTCACACTCTACACTCTCATACACACAATCCAAATCCTAAAACCACACCCATACCCAACATTAATTTTACATCAATTTCAACCTTAGCCCAACATTGACCCAAATTAGCCCAATTTGACCTACATTGGCCCATTTACCAAATGAACCCAAATTCAACCCAATTCAAACCCAAACCACCTCAAATTCATTTCAAATCACTCATGACACATCCCTAAACCAAACCCAACAATTATTTGGCCCAAAATTCTACAAAATTTCCATCCATGAATTCATTCTTAAACCTAAAGGCTCATTCCCTTAAGCCTTCCTAAAAGCCCATCCAAAGCAAGTTCAAAAGCCCAAAGTCCATGAAAAAGCCCACATAAAATTCCTCTCATCATCCCTTTGATTTAAAACACTTCCTAAGTTCTAAAATCCATCACCAAATAAACCCAAATCAAGCCTTATGACAATTCTCCTTAAATCCATGAAAAATTCCAATACCCTTTCTCATGCAAGTGAGACAACTTTTCCCAAGCCATATATGAGCCATGAAGTCATACATGAGCCACATGGGAGCCATGAGAGCCATGAAATCTAATTTCCACCTCACCAAGCCATTAATGGCAAGAGAGGGGATCTCTTTCTTAAACCTTTTTAAACCTTTTTTTACCTTAAACATGATACACTCTAAACCATACTTTGCCACCTAATCCTTGATGTGGACTTCACTACCTTTGGTAGGTTGACTCACATGATCCTCTCAGCCTAAAACCAGGGCATGGGGAGGTGAACCCAACCCAAACACATGGGTTGACCCTAGCTAAGCCCAAATAGCCATGCCCCCATGACATTTTGATCTAACCCCTTTACACATGACAAAGCTCAATTGCCTACACAAAACCCCAGCCCTGACTCACCTGAACCTGAGGGTGACCCATGACTGCCGGACAGCCACCTGGATCGCTGGAAAACACCATGGCCGAGACCTTGGGAGGAGACAAAGTTTGGAATTCCCACCTGCTGAGCTGCCCCATGCCCAATGGCCACCATGGCTTTTCTTCCTATGACCTAAGCAGCTGATCCCAAGCCCTAACTCCCCCTGGGAGGCCCTCCAACCATGCCTATTTAAACACCACTTCCTCTCGGCCAAGAGAGGCACTGAACCAAACCTTACTGAAACCCTGCCAAAATCATCCCAGACCACTCTCTACACATAGAGAACTTGATCCCCACTGAAATCCCCCTGCCATTTCCTCTCTGCGAGCTCGATTTCGGAGTTGAAATCCAAGCCCAAAACCAGGACACTTCACCACAGTGAGTTAATCTTCAAATTGATTGACTCTACACCTTCACCAGACCAAGAGAAGAAGTTTCCCAGTAAAAGCCCCCTCACCAGACCAGCCATTGCTTCCAGCCTCCAAGCATTGTGATCGGCTGTGATCACTTTCATACCTAGACAATTCACCAGGCCAAGGGACTTCATCTGGAGCTTGCTTGGACCCAATCAAACGTGACACAACCCTCAGATTGAAGCTTCACTTCTCTGAGCAAAGGTATGGACTCACTCTTCTTCCTGAGCTTACAGAGATTCTCCATTTAGTTTGAGTTAATTTCAGTGCATGTTTACCGTATGGATTTGTTCGTCTCTTCAAGACGAATCCATAGAGTATAAGAACACGAAAATGCGTTGAGAATCGAGTGAGAAATTAGGGTTAGAAGGTTGACGGTCACGGGTTCACACCAGTCGTAGACGATGACCAGGAGCCGTCGGATCGCGTGTGTATCGAGCGGACGACCAGGATCGCACCGGACGGAGCAACGGGACATGAACCGCGGGCCGCGTGGCATCCCAGTCAGATGGCGGCGCCGAATCAGGAGACGACGCGTGGGGCTTCAGAGACGCCGAGGTTGAGTCAGCGCCGCATGGATAAGTAGATAAATAGGCTATTTTTCTATTTATTTAATTCCCATAACTTCAAAAATTCATAACTTTGTGTAGAAAAATCCTAAAAATAAAATAAAAAATACCCACTTGCTCAGTGAACAGAGGAGAATAATGTGGAAAAGAAATCAAGTAATTTCATTAAGTATTTTATTTTTAATGATTTATTTACTCTGTGCATTGTTTTAATTCTCCATTTGCATAGGCAATTCATCATGACATGAAACCATAGGGCTTTTGAAGCCCCTGAACTTGGGAACATTCCCTGAATTTTCCAAGGTCAGAGGCCTTCCCTATGAGAAGTTATTGATTTTTCAAGTTCATGTTACTGTTTTGAGTATTTTAACTCCAATAATTAGCATGTTGAGAAATAAATTCTAGGAAAATTTGGTGATGTTTCTTGTGACCGAGAGGACTTAGGAAAAATAAGTTTTGAGTTAATTCACTTTGAACAACCCTAATTGGACTAAACACCTAAAATTGAACTTTAATTAATTAGGGTTAACCATTCATTAAATTAACTTAAAAACAATTCTCCACTGTCCTCTAGGGATAGGAGAACACCACATAAAAATTTGAAACCAATTGGACTTGATTAATTCCACTAAATGGGTTGATTAAGTCTCTTAAGCAAAATAGGTAAAATTAAACTTTAAAAAAATTCATAACTCACAAAAATGCTTTTAAAAAATTCACAAAAATATTTTTGGAGCTTCTCTGATATTAGAGGAATTTAGGAAAATTAAAATTGTAATTTTCTAAAAAAGTTGATTTTTATCATTATTTTAATATTTTTAATAATTAAAAAATAATAAAAATTATAAAAATATTAAAAATAACCAAAATGTCACATTTTGAATTCTAATCATTTAGGAACAAACCAAATATTTTTCTTAAGTCCCTAGGGTAAGATATTGAATTTTAAAGGCTTAATGTATTTTTTAATATTAAAAAATGTATTTTCCAACCTTTTCACTAAAATAATTCTAATAAATCAAAGAAAAATCAAAAAAATATAAAATTTATTTCTTTGGACTCCTTGAGGTCATAGAGATTTAGGAAAAATATAAAATCCATTTTTTAAATTTAATTTTATTTTAAAATTAATTAATGCTCCAAAACTCAAAATAATTCTAATAAATAAAATATATTTCAAAAAATCACCAAAATTAGTCCAAATGGTCCTCTAGTCATTAGGAATATCCCATAAGTTTCTTAAGTACAGAAACATTTCCTTGGTCATGTTATTGAATTTTCCTTGAAAATCCCGATTTTCCATTAAAAATAATTATATAAATAAATTAAATACAGAAAAATCACATTTTCTCCTCTAATGTCTTAATTGACATGTGAATGAAGCCACATAAAAATTTCAAATTCATTTAAGCTCAATTTAGTGAGTTATGGTATTATTAAGCTTTAAGGGCAAAATGGTAATTAAAATTTTAACCCTTAATTAAAACTTTAGGCTTAATAAAATGAGAGAGTAAAATATTTGATCCTAATCTGATTTGGATGATTGTAATTTAAATAATTAAAGGGTAGAGACCCATCAATCATTTTTAAGATTAATTAGAGTAAACTTTAATCATTTAATTAATGAAATTTGGAAGATTAATAAAAATTGAAATTATTAAAATAGGGATATTATTAAGAAGACATTTATTCTTTAATTTAAGAATCCCTAAATTAATCACTTCAATAATATTTAATTCCCAATTAAAATCCAAACTCAAGATTTAAAATACTAAAACACTTAATCATTAAATATAATTAAATTAAACTATATTAAATAGAATTAAATATAACATCACCAAAGACATAAAGAATTCAAAATAGGTCTAAAAACAACTTGAACACTATTCCAAACTTAAACCCATTAATTAAAATTAAATTAAATCACAAATCACTTAAATATCAATTTGCCCTCAAAAGCTCTTGTTGTCATAACTCCTAAACGGAGTATTAAGTGAAGTGTTACTTCACTTATAAGATATTCAAATGTCCTAGTTCACTGAGCAAAAGAACAAAACTTAATTATACCTTGGATGATTAATTCACACGATTAATTAAATCATTTGGACTTAGAATAATTCCAACAATATTGAAAAGATGTTTAAGATTCGTCTTAAGCACTTCCTCAATATGACGGGGTGTTTTATAAGAACAATTGAATTTAATTATTCTTTGGTGCGTAAAATCATCCATAAACAAAATTGAAAACCTAGACGTCATAGGAATGACTAGCTATAGGACTAGGATCTTGGTAGAAAACCGAAACCTCGCCTTAGCTTTACCTGAGTAATTGCTATAATGCTCTAACAAGTGTTTCAAGCGCAGCTTGGGATGACGGGAAGACCCTCCAGGTACGCTTTTATTTTATTGCAATTTACCTTCTCTCAATTTAATTAATCGCATTGCACTTTCTTTTCTTGCATGATAAACAACTGTTGCATGAAAACCAAAACCTTTAGGATAGTCCCTAAACTGAAACCAAAGTTAAATTTAAAATCATTACAAGATAAAATTCACCGCCACAACATTTCAAAATATAAAACAACTCAAAATTTAATCACAAACAAAACAACAAAACTACAATTTCAACTAAATTAAAACGTCTCGTCGAATGATCGGGAATACCTCGGATGATGTAACCCACGTGTTGCTAACGGGATTTCCCACGGTCTAAATGAAAGTGGGGAACTCATTCAGTTGAGTTTAGCAAATTCATCTGGACTAAGTGAATTCGATGAAAATAACGGTGTCGGGATGACGGAACCATGGGATCTTAATCGGTTCTGTTTAAACAACTTTAAGATTTGTTTTAATTAAAATATTAAAAACACTTCGATTTTAAGATTCTCTCTAAACCAAAACACCTCTCTCATCTCCTGATTTATGACTTCTAAGACTAAACCTCTGCAACAACAAGGAGCTCGGAGCATGGTGGGCAGCACAGCCATCGTCATCAGCAAAACCTGAGTCTACTTCAACAAAACTTTCTTAGAATTAAACAACAAAACCATAGGATTTCGAGGTAGTTTTCTTAGCGCAACATAAATCCTCAAATCCTCGTTAGGCATTTGCATGATCATGTCATGTAAATTAAGCCCTAACCGGTCTTAGGACTCCGAGGTAGTCGTTCGGTACGACATAAAACCCTCACATCTTCGAGGCTGATCGTATGATTACTTCATACGAATATAACTCTTAATTAACTAAAATTGGTAAGATTGAAACATCAGATAATATTTGGATTTTCTCAAATCTAAGCCAAACAATAGGATAGTTTGGGAAGTTGCCAAGATTCTTCTTGGATCCTCAGCTTCTCCTACTTCTCTTCCTTTGGATTCTCAAAAATAATATGTTCCAAATTTTGAGTCATTCCCTTTTAAATTTCCAAAAATCCGATCCTTTGAAAACCTTAAACTTTGAAATTCTTGAGAGCAAAACCACTGATCATTATCGAGAGTTTTCTTAAGTGATTCCCGTCATTTAAGATGTAATTAACTATAGGGGCTTGCCCTTATAGGGAACTTTAAGAACCCGGAGTAATATAAACCACCGTTTAATTTATTTATATTAAGCGAGGGAACTTGTCGGCTTATAAAATTGGTTCGCAGACCAAACGGATGTCACAAATCTTCTAGTTTATTTAATCGAGCCCCATTATCAAGTAGTGTGTCTATTCTTCGGGATAGATACACGGTTTGTGGTGCGGTGCTCGTTTATATAAACTATTTGGGATGTGAGATCGGTTTAATTTCATATCTTAAAATTTTCAAATTTAAAAATCATTTTTCAAAATCAAATACTACTTTCTAAATTATATACATACTTAAATTAAATTTAAAATCTAAAATTCGCCGACAATTTCTGTTAGGCGACCCCTTTTTAAAATACAACACATAACCTAAAAATATGCCGACAGTAGGGTCAAGTTTTTGGACATCTTTTGGAAGCAAATATTACTGCGTTATTGCGGGTCGGGTCAAGTTATTTGCGCCGTTGCCGGAGAAATAGAAGGTACATTTTTAAAAACATTATATTTCCAAAAATAATATATATATATATATATATATAATATAAAATAAAAAATATATATTTATTCCTTGCTTGATTTTTTAATGCGTAGTTTTGGTTCTGAAGGATTAATACCTTTAGATTCTGAACTAGAAAGAACAATTAGAAAAATTAAAAAGGGAAAACAAATTCAAAAATTTCAAGAAATGGCTACTTTACAAAATCCGATTGAACTTAATGATCAAAATTTTTATAAACCATTAAGGGATTATGCTAACCCTACGAGTTGATGAACTTCATAAGTAGTATTCAAATACCCACTTGTAGATGCTAATTCTTTTGAACTTAAACCGTCTATTATTCAAATGGTGCAAAACAATCAATTTGGTGGAACACCAAATGAGGATCCAAATTTACACCTTGTTAGTTTTTTAGAACTTTGTGCTACCTTTAAATATAACAATGTTTCAAATCCCCAAAACTTAAACGTTACTTGTCCTCAAGTAACACTATAATCATTAAAAATCACATAAGCAAATCATGTGTATGAGTTTCTTTAGGAGTTTCTAAAATCTTGTTCTAGAAATATAGTAGTCCAATTTAGAAAAAATTTTAGTAAATGAGACTAATTTAAAGTTTAGAAATCTCTTAGATGAAAGAGTATGAAAATATGTGTTGCTATTTAATTCAGAAATACTTGTAGATTTTTCAAAATATAGGGGTTAGACATTTTTATTTTCTTTACTTAAAAACCTTTATTAAAAATAATTATACTAACTATATTATATTTTTAAGCTTAAGATTTTCTCGAATCTTATACTTTAAAAAGCTCAGGTGTGGAACCAATTTTTGATTAGGCCCTTTAATCCTCAAGCTTCTCCTTCCTTTTTTCACATACTATACTTTTCTTTTCTTTTTCTTTTTCTTTTTCTTTTTCTTTTTCTTTTCTTTCTTCCTCTTTTCTTTTTTTTTTCTCTTTCTTCTTTTTTTTTTCTTTTTTTTAGGCAAGGATTACTATATCTGGATAGGCCTTTAATAAATTTGAATTCCACCTTTCCTTTCCTAAAGCATAAGTTAGATATATATCTTTTACTTAGAAATATAATAACAGTTTTGAGAATTATTTTTCAATAAAAGAAATTTAAATATTGAAAACAAAAGTTTAGTCCTTCTATTTTTCTAAGAATACAACTTTTCTTACTAAAGATGGTTACACAATATTTATCATTTCTTCACTAAGAAAAATTAACTTAAAATTTTTCATCACTACTATAAATTTTAACTAAATTCTCTTGCTTATTTCTATATTCAAAATTTTATTTCCCTAATATAACTTCATACACATAATTATTTTTTAATCAAACTCAAATTTATTTATAGCAGTTTTGAGGACAAATAAAATTTAAGTTTTTGAAAATTGTTTTTCATTCCCCCCAAACTTGAATTTTAAAATATTTTACAATTAATTCCATAAAATGTAGGAGAAAGAAAAATAAAAGATAAATCTACTTAACTACTACAACATCCTATCAAATTTATATACATGCATAATCAGGATAGAATGATTGCAGAAGAAAGTAAATCTAGCCTAAAACATGTTTGTTATAATATTAAACTTAAAGGAAGTATATTAACTTTAAAATATATTTTTCTTCCTACCCCCAAACTTGTATTTGAACATGTATAGCATTCAACATATAAAATATAAGCAGGAAGAAAAATAGTTCAGAAATTCTATCTACCACAAATGTTTGTCAAAAACATCTACAAATATTCATCAGGACATAACAATTAGCAATAGAAAGTAAATCTAAACTAAACATGCTAGAATAAAATTAAACTAAAGAAAGGTCTAATAAGCATGACAAACATCGGCATGGGAAAATATATTTAAGTGTTCTTCAAATCTCTAAATTATTGTAACACAAACACAAATACAAACACAAATACAAACACACAAACTAAAATATCTAGACTCGCAGATTCATACACAAATATTGCTTGAGGTTAATTTGATCTCCTTTTCTACTCACATTTTCCCTCCTTACTTTCAATTTCTAATGGAAGAAACTACACTAATAACGTGGGTGTATTAATAAAAGTAGTGCAGTTCATCTATATTTTGTTTACCAAATAAGTTCGCGACCTTACTCAGTGAAAACAAAGTCAGTTAAAGGAAGTAACGAGTTGACATGGAGTGGTCCAAGTCTAAACTCTACATGCTTTAAGGTAATGCTCAGCTCCAGTTGAGAACTGAGTTATAACAGACTCGTCAGCCTGCTACTACCAGAAGTCATATACAAATTTAGTCAAGACCAAGGCATAACCTCACAACATTAATCTATTCTGCACTAAAGAAAACACAAAACAACACATAAACAATCATGACTCGCAAGCACACTAAATCAAAGCACACTGATAACTGTGGATTGCCTCCCATAAAGCGCTCGGTTTTAACGTCGCGGGCCCGACAAATGATTCCTCCTGGATCAAAATTCCAATTAAGTAATCCTCGATCAATCGCCCAATCATTTCCAGATTCGGGGATTCCTATAAAATCCTCAAATTTTAAGTTTTCATTCAGTACTTCATTTTCAGTTTGATTTATATCATTGTTCCTCAAGTTTCTTTCTAGATCTAATATTCTTCTATTGATTTTCTGAATTTGCATATTAATATCATCCTTGAAATTTATAAGAAATGGATCTTTATAAGATACTGTAATATCTCCCAAAATTTGGATCGGATTCTCTTTAGATAATTCAGATTCAAGATTAAATTCTTCTATATTACTCTTATGTTTTAAATTAACTTCTAATTCTTCCCCTTTATAATAATTAAATGATGGAGGATCTATCATAGTTGAGGAAATAGGTTTTTCTAATTCCTTAGGAATTTCTTCCAATGGTCTTCCAATATCCTTATCCTCTTTTCTCAACCCAAAATTCTTTTGAAATATATCCTCAAATTCTCTTCCAAGTCCTAGTTCAAAAATTTTATCATGTTCATCATTCAATTCAGGTTTTTCTTGTAATTGAGTCGCATCTAAAGATATAAAGACTGGTTGTGTAGATGAATTCCCTAAATAGGTAGGCTTTAAAATTGTATGGGGTACATCCATCTTAAGTTCATGAGATTTTTCAACAGATGGAATTAAAAGTTTACTATTTTCGGTGACATCCATCATTTCACACCTCTCTTGAACATACATATAGTCTTCTTTAAATAACATTTTTGAATCATCATGAAAATCCATTCCGACCTCATCTGTTGTCTTACTCTCAAAACTTTCTTGGAAATGGTTTTTATTTAGATAATCAATTTCATCCATCCAAAAACAATCATCAGTTTTCTCAGCTGGATGTTTCATAGTCTTTAATACATCGAAAGTTACTTCACGGTCATTAATATTCATAGTCGACTTTCCTTTTTGCACATCTATCATAGCTTGTCCGAGTAACAAAGAAAGGTCTCCCTAAAATAATTGGAATTTCTTTATCTTCCTCCATATCTAATACAATAAAGTCCACAGGAAAGATAAACTTATCCACTTTAACAATCACGTCGTCTATAACTCCTTTTGGATAAATGATAGATCGATCAACTAACATAAGGGTTACAGTAGTGGGAGAAATATCGACTAAACCTATCCTTCTAAATATAGATAGAGGCATCACATTAATGCTCACTCCTAAATCACATAAAGCTTTTCCACATAATATTTTTCCAATTGCACAAGGAATTGTAAAGCTACAAGGATCGTTAAGTTTCCGAGGAAAATTTTTCTGAAGTATAGCGCTGCACTCCTCATTTAGTGCAACTGTCTCATAATCCCCAAATTTCCTTTTATTGTTTAATATCTCCTTCAAAACTTTGCATAACTTGGCATCTGCTCCAAAGCTTCAGTGAAAGGAATATTTATCGTTAACTTCTTAAGTTCTTTCATGAACTTTGAAAATTTCTTATCAAACTCATGTTGTCTAAGTCTTTGAGGAAATGGAGGTGGTGGTCTTTCCAAACTGATTTTATTCGGAGAAATTATTTTTTCCAAATCCTTAGAAACATGTTTTTCATGTCTTTTAGTTTCCTTTATTTCTCTCACAACATCTTTCTCTTTTCTAACCACATCCTCTATCTCTCTTCCACTTTTTAATTGGACAGCTTCTACTTGTTCATTAGTGTTCTCTTTAGAATGATCTCAATGTTGCTCGGAAGTGTTCCTTGGTGTCTATTGCTAAGTAAATTAGCAATTTGTCCCAGTTGATTCTCGATATTTTTAATCAAAACATTTTGACTTTGCAATTGGTTTCCCATTTTCAATACCAATTCTTCCATAGACATCTTCTTATCCTCAAATTGTTGATCATTGTTAGAGTCCAGTGGATATGAAGGTATATAGTTTGTGTTCCCCTGATTATTCCAACTTCCATTAGGATTTGCATGATTATTTTCCCATTTTTGGTTTCCACCATGAGTAGTATGATTCCAGTTAAATTTAGGATGGTTCTCCCAACACGGGTTGTAAAAGTTAGAATATAGGTTGTTTATGGTATTTAAAGTGTCATATGATAAGTTAGAATCAATTATATGCCATAATGAAATTTCCTCTTACAGAAGTAAATTGAGGCTGGTTCATTCCAAATTGGTCCAACTTCCTTGATATTTCAGCAACCTGAGATGCAAAAATTGCAATCGCATCTATATCATGAACACTGGTTACCTTTTTAGGATTTACCCTTGCAGAGGGCCATTCAAATTCATTTGTAGCCATTTCTTCAATTAACGCATACGCTTCATCAAATGATTTTGACATTAACGATCCACCAGTGGCAGCGTCAATTATAACTTAAGGGATTGTACTAACCCATTGTAAAAAGTTTCAATGATTAACCAATTAGGCAGAGCATGGTGTGGACACTTTCTTAGGAGTTCCTTAAATCTTTCCCAGGCTTCGTATATTGATTCCCCTCCATATTGACAAAATGAAATAATATCGTTTCTAAGTTTAGTCTGTCCTTGAAGGTGGAAAATACTTAGCTAGGAATTTCTGAGTTAACTCTTCCCAATTTTTAATAGAACCAGGTGCTAATGAGTATAACCACATTTTAGCCTTATCTCTTAGTGAGAAAGGAAAAAGCCTTAGTCTAACATCATCGTCTGATATGCTGTTATAACTAAATGTAGCACAAAGTTCTAGAAAACATGATAAGTGTAAATAGGGATCCTCCAAAGGAGTTCCCCCAAAATGGTTGTTCTGCACAAGTTGGATAATCTCAGGATTTATTTCAAACGAGTCAGCTTCTACGACAGGGTTTTGTATACTTGAGTGAATTTCATATGTCGTAGGATTTTCATAATCCCTCAATGAAGTATGATGATTTTCTAAGTTATTATCTTGAAAGTTTTCCATTTCCATTTCTAGTTTTTCGAGTCCCTTCGTTTTTTAATTTTTTCCATTTTTCTAACTCGGGATCATAAGGCACAAGTCCTTCGGATCCTTTGTTTCGCATACAGAGCACAACAAATAATACATTAACAATTAAACAAATAATAGATAAAATATATTCAACACAACAAAACATTTTCACGAACACCTTATTTTTCACACAAACAGTTTTTGCGACACTACAATTTTCCAAGTCTAAACCTAATTATTTCAACTAAATTTCTCCTAAAGTTCTTACCGAAGCTTCCCCGGCAATGGCGCCAAAAACTTGACCCGACTCGCAATAACGCAATAATATTTGCTTCCAAAAGATGTCAAAAAACTTGACCCTGCTTATAAATAGCGGCTAGTGTATAAAATCGAAATGTTGTAAAATTTTAGAAAATATTTTACACACTAGGGGTACTACGCAAGTATACGTATCGTTTCAAGTAATATAGGGCTTTGAAACAAGACCCCAGTATCGATCCCACAGGGAAAAATGATAGTTAGTTTTTAAATATTGTATTTCAAAATCTTTTTATATTTTAATCTAACTTTACATTACTTTTAATTTACTATATGCAGGTAAAGAAAACAATAATAAGAAAATGATTTTGTGAAAACTATATAAATCAAACAACTTTCTTCCTTTCAATTAATCCAAGATTTTTAAGATAATTTAATATTCGTTGGAGAATCTATTTTATGGTATTGTGCCAAATAGAAGCATTCCTATTCTTTACCCTTTGATCCAGGCGCAAAGAACATTGGCTAATCTACAGATCAGGTCCGGATGTATTGTTAGTAGAATGGGTTAATCTAGGCTCACACTACTAGATGTCCAAGGGTGGCTATGGTCGGCCCTACTAGTGACCCTTTCCTTATCTATAAATCAAATTATAAGAATTTAGTCTGTCACTCTAAAAACTTATCAATTCTACGCCCTTTAAATCTTATCTTCCTATTTATTTGCACTTCACCTTGAATAGCCCGCGCATGGCCTTCAACTACCCAAGGATTCATGTGATATCTACAAGTTAAGAGTTCTTCTCCTTCTAGGTCTCAAAAACTCTTCAACAGGTTTTAACAATTTAAATGACCAATTTAAAAAGTAAAGTAAGATCAGGTATTTAATATCATCACAATGTTTTGAAAAATATTTTAATTTTCAATTCTCCATCGAATTTTATATTATCTTATTTATCTTTTCATAATTGAAGGAAGAAAGTAAACTAACTACTCAGAACACATTGAATATAAACAACAAAACATAAGAATTAAACATTGAATCAACAATAAAATACTTATCTCAAATACTCCTTCTACAGATCTTCTAATTCCTAATGACTCCACAGTGTAATGAACTTCAGATGCAACAACTTAAAAATAAACTCACTAAACTAAATAAAAGTGGCCCTAAATTTCTCTCTCTATTTCTCTGTCTAAGGATTAGAGATCCTAAAGTGGATAAGAGATAGGGGTTACAATGGGGGGGCACATTTTTCTGAAGAAGTGGAATCCTATTTATAGGCTTCAAGGGTTGCCTTGAGGCACCTCTTCAAAACATGTCCACATTCAATGAATCTTCTAGAAAGTCTGTCTAGCGCCTAGGCGCCGAACACCGCGTCCAGTTCTTCGCACCTCTTCACTTTGGCTCGCACCTCTTCGCGATTAAAACCGTTATGGAGCGTCCAAATGCAATGTATCACATGTCACTATTATCAGGAACAACGCGCAGTCTTCTAGAATGTCCAATAACCGCTTACTCCGTCAAAATAACCATCCAAAAGTTGTCAAAAACGTGACAGTTTTTGCATCGAGTCTGGCGCGTAGGCGCCAACTTCTGAAGCCTAGGTGCCAGGCCATAATTTTTGAAAATTCTTGTATTGCTCCATTTTTGCTCGTTTTTCACCCTTTTTCCTCTTTTGGACCTTTTTACATCACCTACATCCAAAAACACAAAAATACCTTTCATTAAAGCATAATATCCTTAGAAATTGATAAAAATCAAGGCATAAAAATAGGTATATTTTCTTTATGGATCAAAATCCCCCAAACTTAAATGTTACTTGTCCTCAATTAACCCTTTTTACTATATAAAATGTATAACCTTTTGGAATAAAAGATAAATATTTAAGATTACTTATAATTTTTGATTTTATAAATTTTTTAGTAAATTATTAACCTAATTTCACTAACTAGGTTTAATTTTAAGAATTTAAAGAATATTCAACTACCAAAAATCATAAGATTTCAAATTTTTCATCCATTTTGAAAATAATAGAAGTTTTTTATATTAAGATCTCATAGATTATTTATAAGAAAAAGATTTTCTTGAAAAACCTTTCTTAAATAAAGATTCATGCATAAAAATTAAGTAAAATATGTAACTAGTTTTTCTTCTATAAGATAATTCAAGTGAAGCCAATTTTTGATTAGACATTTCCTCAAGCTTCTCCCCTCTGCTCTTCTTCTTCTTTTTTTTTCTCTTTATATATATATATATATATAGGATTACTATATCTGGATAGCTTGTTAATGATTTTGAACTTCACTATCCTTAACTTATATTTTCAAAACATATACATTTCCACTTAATTATTATAACATGAATAAAAATTCAAAAATAGTTTCAATCTTTTCTTTTTCAAGTGATAATTTTTTATTACTTAATACTTCTAAAATTCCATTATTTCTACCATGAATATAAAAATTCCTTAATCTTATTCTTCTTTAAGTTAAATAATTCTATTCTTAAAATCAATCAAAGTTATTAAAATTTTTGTTAAGTTCACTAAACTGTTTATAATTTCAAAAATAAAAGTGATCTTAAATAGATTCTTCATTCCTTAAGTTATGTTAAAAAGTTTTTATTTTAAGAAAATATTAGCTCTTTAAGGACAAATAAAATTTAAATTTGAATGTATTTTCCCTTCCCCCAAACTTAAGTTTTGGTATACCATGAAAATTTAAAAGTATGAGAGAAAGAAAATCAAAATTTTAAAAAGGAAATTTTTATAAGTATGTAAAAACGATCTTAAAAGAAAAATTTACTTCTAATCATGCTTTTATGAATAATAAAGATAAAATTGAAGCAGGTATAAAAAAAGTAAGCAGGATAATTTTTATGATTTTACTAAATTTAAAACAAAATAAAAGCAGAGCAAAATTACTAATTACTAAACAGTAGACTGAAACCAACATATCAGAATTAACTCTAATCTCAGTCTCAAACACAATATACTAAGAATATTCTATCAAAATAATCTTAACACTAATCAATCCACATAGGTACATAACAAATCAACATACATCAAACATCAAACAAACCAATAAACCAAACAAAACAAACTAACAATAAAGTAGCACAACATAGATATCTATCAACTACTAGTCATCGGCTGTAGCCTCATCATCATCATCGTCACCAAAGGAAAACTCAACATCCTTAGG
Source organism: Papilionanthe hookeriana x Papilionanthe teres (assembly GCA_022702705.1). Classification (NCBI taxonomy): domain Eukaryota; kingdom Viridiplantae; phylum Streptophyta; class Magnoliopsida; order Asparagales; family Orchidaceae; genus Papilionanthe; species Papilionanthe hookeriana x Papilionanthe teres. The sequence continues at coordinate 137,771,366 of CM040427.1, read as the reverse complement.
ATCAACAAATGGTGTGAAACTAGGAAAAGTAGGGAAAATAATATCATGCTCACCCTTCAGAAATCTGACGAGGGCTTCATTATACTCAGCATCATAGCTACTCTTCCTCTGGGTATAATAAGATAAATGATCAAGTTTCCTATCAATAGTATCAACTCTGCAGTGAGTTTGAAATAACTCATGTCGTTGTTCTCTATAAACCGATCATGCATTGACTCCCGTAAACTCGATGGTGGCTCGACGAAGTAGAACGTTGGGAAGTAGAAGGTCTACCCGGAGGGGTGCAGAAGAAGAAGGAGCGATCGATCTCTTCCCTCAAAGACGATCATATATGTTAATACTCTCCGACCGATCGGCTTAGTAGTCTTCAACCTTTCCTCTGAAATATCTGCAGTGACTCCATTGCTAATACATAATGAATAAATCAGAGATGGGAATTCCAGTCCAACAGAAGTGCTGGATCTCACAGTAGAATCCAAAGAATCATAAATAATATTGCCGACATCAATAGGCTTCCTTTCCTGAATGCAGTAGTTTAAGATTGCTCGATCTCTAGTCACTTCACTCAGGTGGTTGGAAGGTAACAATCTTGCAGAAATAAAATAGTGCCATGCTTTAGAAACACCATTTAACTTGGAGGATTTGAAGTTTACCCTTTTTCCGTTCCTGATCTTCCAAGATCCAGTACCGTCAGTCAAATAAGCAATGATGATATCTAAATCTCCCTCAGATGGAGATAATCCAGAATAGTGGCACTCTATAGTTGGTGGCAGGCCATAAAATACATTGATTTTTTCAGGAGTAAATCCTACTCCGACACCTCTGGCGAAAACTTAATAATCTTCGGCATCCAGAAAATTTGCATAAAAATCTTGAACTATAGGGATAACAACAACAACAATGAAATAACAGAATCGTTGCCAGTTGTGTGCAACGAAAGTGTTTTCAATCATCTCCCCCGGATGATAGAAACTTTGTTCTGAAATGAACTTCTTCGACGTCGCAAATTCGTGGAATCGAAAATGCGCAACCGCAGATGAAAATTTGCTGCCATTGAAGTTGTCTCGTGCTTTCCCTTGTTTAGATTTTGGAGCCATCTAAACGTGAAAGAAAACAAGAACAAATTTAGGAATAAAAAATTTAAACTCTTTTTAAGTTTAGAAAACTTAAAATCAGTTTAAAAATCCAAAAAAATCACTAAAACTCAAAATTTTTTTTCAAAATTTTGGTTCTTAGCAAAACCTAGGGAAATCTATGGTGAAAATTGAAAATAAATGGTTTAAAGTGTAGATCTGACCTTGAGACGAAGAAATCGAGTGGTTTCGCGCCCAAATCCTTGATGTTTTGACCTCAAAATTAATTCTAAAGGCTGATTTTCGTGAAAAATGGAGGAAGAAGAAGACTTAGGCTTCGATAATGGCTTGTTTCGGGGTATTTAAGGAATTTTCGGGTACAGGCCGAACCGGCGCTTAGACGCCGAATTCTGGCGCCTAGGCGCCAGACTCGCCTTTCACAAAAAAAATTATTTTTAAATTTAATTTTCCACCAAAATTTATAAATTCAACTTCCAATTACTCACATTAGAGTAGGGCTTCAGTTTCTAACTTCCAAAACATTTTTCAAAAATTTTAAAAATTAAATATTAAATCCACCAATCAAACATAAAGTTTAAATCAAACTTCACTAAATTCCATTTATAATCTTCAATATTGGCTCAATATATTCTAGATAAGTATCATACTTGATTCAAATTCCTAATTCACAATCAAACATAACAATTTCTAAGCAAAAACAACACACATTGAACATGAAAGCAAATACACAAACAAACACAATCGATTCACTACATCGATACAACGACTCAACAAACCAGACAATAATGATTTCATTACCAGAATACTCTAATCTTCACAGGGGAAATTGTGTATTCTACTTGGAAAGAACACTAACACTCTCAGGAAATCAGTAGCCGTCTTTTCGTCAATCCACTTGTTCTTCGCATACATTTCAACTTGAGCATCTTGATAAGCCGCAAAATGATCAAATTGAAGTTTCATCTGCCATTCTAGATGTTCAATCTGATGAAACATCTCATGAAGGCGATCTTCAATGCTTTTAAACTCCGCTTCAAACTTATCCAAACGACTTATCGCGATGAAACCATTGAAGTAGGGTTGAGGATCCTTTGAGACCTTGTCCCTAGCCTCTTCTCCATGATTTCTTCCTTCCATTTCTTAAAAAAATTCTCAAATCTCTCAAGAATGAAGTGTAATGGACATAACTTTGATTGCTTTATTATTAGGGATGAAGATGGGTTGATTTAAAGGTGGAATTCGTGTGAAAAACTGAAAATTTTTGATTTTTACACGACCCAGTAACCGTGGTGCTTAGGCGCCAAATCTGGCGCCTAGGCGCCGAACCTATTGATACATAGTTTAACTCTGGCGCTTAAGCGCCGAATCTTGGCGCCTAGGCGCCGGAACTATGTTCAACTCTGTTTCGCCTAATCGTCAAATTTCAAAGTTTCGTTCAGGTAAATTATACTGGTAAGAGTAATCTAGACTCAATAACACAAATTGTAAGCAATCATAATGAAGGTTAACTTGATATCCTTTTTACTCATAGAGTGATCCAATTTATAAATCTTACATACTTCAAAATAAACTTCAGCTTAAGTCAACAAAGATTTATAAGCATCAAAATTTTCTAAAGTAATATAAAATTAGTCAAGATCGAGGCATAATCTTACATTAAAAACAACACTCAAAACAAAAGATAATTATGGGTTGCCTCCCACAAAGCGCTTGGTTTAACATCGTCAGCCTAACTTAAGTAACTCTTTAATCAGGTTGACTCAATTCATAAGCCTCTTTATAAATCAGTTTAATATCTCCTAAATAAGGCTTCAATCTTAATCCATTTACTTTAAAAATTTTTCCTGTTTTGGGGTCTTTAATATCCACAGCTCCATAATGGTATACTTTCTCAATTATATAGGGTCCAATCCATTTAGATCTTAATTTTCTAGGAAAAAGTTTTAAACGAGAATTAAACAGTAATACTTCTTGTCCAGGCTCAAAAATTTTCCTTGAAATTTTCTTATCATGTAACATCTTCATTTTCTCTTTATAAATTCTTGCATTTTCATATGATTCATTTCTTATCTCTTCCATCTCATTCAATTGCAATAATCGCTTTTCTCCTGCTTTATTCAAATTAAAATTAAACTCTATTATTGCCCAATAAGCTTTATGTTCAAGTTCAACAGGTAAGTGACAATGTTTACCATAAATTAACCGATAAGGTGACATTCCGATTGGTGTCTTATAAGCCGTTCTATAAGCCCATAATGCGAATCAAGTCTATCAACCCAATCAGTTCTTTTAGGATTAACGATCTCTTCTAAAATTCTTTTAATTTCTCTGTTTGATACTTCATCCATTCCACTTGTTTGTGGGTGATAAGCAGTTGCAATTCTATGTTTGATTCCTAATTTTTGTAGTAATGATTGAATTCTTATATTCTCGAAATGACTTCCACCATCAGTGATAATTACCTTAGGCATTCCAAATCTTGAAAATATCATTTTCTTTAAGAATTTAGAAACACTTTTGGAATCACAGTTTGGTAAAGCAACAGCTTCAATCCACCTTGAAACATAATCAACTGCTAATAAAATATAAATTTTTCCAGATGATGGAACAAATGGTCCCATAAAGTCTAAACCCCATATATAAAAAATTTCAACTTCCAATATATATTTTAAAGGCATTTCATCCTTCCTAGATACATTTCCCATCCTTCGACATCGATCACATGTTTTCACATAATGTCTCACATCTTTAAATAAGGTAGGCCAATAAAATCCAGAATTTTAAATTTTAAATGCAGTTTTATCTATGCCAAAGCGTCCTCCAAAATTGGAAGCATGACATTTTTAAACAATAGCAAAAGTTTCCTCATAAGGTACGCATCTTTGAATTATAGAATCTTTTCCAATTTAAAATAAATAAGGATCTTCCCAAATATAAGATTTTAGCATAATATTTAAATTTATTAATAAATTTGTTATCCAATTCATAAGGTAAAATATTGCTAACTAAATAGTTAACAATATCAGCATACCAAGATGTTTTGCATCCTTGAATAACATATAAAGATTCATCAAGAAATTTCTCATTTATATTTTCTTCGAAATAATATCATTTTTAATTCTAGACAAATGATCAGCGATTTGGTTTTTAGTTCCTTTTCTATCTACTATTTGAAAATCAAATTCTTGTAGAAGTAAAACCCATCTTATCAGCCTAGGTTTAGAATCCTTTTTAGATATCGGATATTTAATAGCAGAATGATCGGTATGAACTATGCATTTAAGTACCGAAGAAGATAAGGTCTAAATTTATCAAAGGCATATACTTATAACTAGAAGCTCCTTCTCGGTGGTAGTGTAATTTCTTTGTGTTTCGGTGAGAGTTTTACTAGCATAATATACAACTTTGTAAAACTTGTCATATTTTTGTCCTAATACAACTCCAATTGCAAAATCACTTGCATCACACATTAATTCAAAAGATTTATTCCAATTAGGTGCAACAATGATAAGTGCGGTTATTAGTTTTTCTTTTAGAATATTAAAAGCATTAATACATTCTTTGTTAAATTCAAATTTTGCATCTTTTTCCAATAAATGACAAAGAGGTTTAGCAATTTTAGAGAAATCCTTTATGTATCTTCTATAAAATCCAGGATGACCTAGAAAACTTCTCACATCAGTAATAGTAGTAGGTGGTTGCAATTCAACAATAATTTTCACTTTCGCTTGATCTACTTCCATCCCTTTTTGTGAAACTTTGTGACCAAGTACAATGGCTTCTGTGACCATGAATTGACATTTTTCCCAGTTAAGAACTAAGTTTGTTTCTTCACATCTTTTCAGAACTTTGGAAATGTTTTCCAAGCAAGATTCAAAAGAAGTTTCAAAAACTGAAAAATCATCCATGAATATTTCAATTCCTTTGTCAATCAAATCACAAAATATTGACATCATACATCTTTGAAAAGTTGCAGGTGCATTACATAAACCAAAAGACATTCTTCTAAAAGCAAAGGTTCCATAAGGACTTGTAAAAGTTGTTTTCTCTTGGTCCTTAGGAGCAATAAGTAATTGATGATAATCAGAATATCCATCTAGAAAATAGAAATATGGGTGTCCAGCTAATTTATCGAGCATTTGATCCAAGAAAGGTAAAGGAAAATGATCCTTTCTTGTGGCGTTATTTAATTTCCTATAATCAATACAAATTCGCCATCCAGTAACTTGTCTTGTAGGAATTAGTTCATTTTTATCATTGACCATGACAGTTACACCTCCTTTCTTCGGAACACAATGAATAGGACTTACCCATTGACTATCCGAAATAGGATAAATAATACCAGCATCTAACCACTTAAAAATTTCCTTTTTAACAACCTCTTTCATGATAGGATTTAATCTTCTTTGCGGTTCAATAGTAGGTTTAAAATTTTCTTCTATTAAAATTCTATGCATACAAATGGAAGGGCTTATTCCTCTTATATCAGCAATAGTCCAACCAAAAGCTTTCTTATAATTCTTTAACACACCTAGTAATTTTTCTTCTTCATCTTTAATCGATTCGGAAGAAATAATAACGGGTAAAGTTAACAAATTTTCAAGAAATGCATATTTTAGATGTGAAGGTAATATTTTTAATTCCAGTTCAGGGGCCTTTATAATTGATAGTAAAAGTATATCATTTTGAGTTATGTCTAAAGTTTCCCAGTTATCTTTAATAAAATGAGTCTCTTCTTCTTTTACTTCTTCATTTTCATCAGTTAAAAATTCAAAAATTTCTTCAGAAATGACTTTCTTGATAATGTTTCTCAATTAAATAATCAATTATATCCATTCGATAACATTTCTCTTTATCAGGGTACTTCATTGATTTAAGAACATTGAATTTAATTTCTTGATCATTAACTCTCATTGTTAATTCTCCCTTTGCACATAAATCATAGCTCGTCCGGTAGCTAGAAAAGGTCTCCCTAAAATAATAGGTATCTCTTTATCTTCTTCCAAATCAAGTACGATGAAATCTACAGGGAAGATAAATTTATCCACTTTAACAAGGACATCCTCTATAACTCCTTTAGGATAAGTGATCGATCTATCAGCTAACTGAAGGGTTACATTGGTGGGAGTAATCTCTCCTAAATCCAATCTTCGAAAGATAAAAAATGGCATGAGATTAATACTTGCTCCTAAATCATATAAAGCTTTTCCACAAAATTTTTCTCCAATAACACAGGGTATAGTGAAACTTCCAGGATCCTTAAGCTTTTCAGGTAATTTCTTTTGAATTATTGCACTGCATTCTTCACTTAATGCAACAGTTTTAAAAGCTTTAAATTTTCGTTTCTTGCTTAAAATATCCTTCATAAATTTTGCATAAGTTGGCATTTGTTCCAAAGCTTCAGCAAAAGGTATGTTAATAGTAAGTTTCTTAAAAATTTCAAAGAATTTAGAAAATTGATGATCAAGTTTCTGCTGTTTAAGTCTTTGAGGAAAAGGTGGTGGTGGTTTTTCAACTTCCACATTAATAGGTATAACAGTCTGATCTTGACTAGGAGAGAGTTTCTTTAGGTTTTTCAATCTCTTCAACCTCAATCTCTTTTTCAATTTCATTCTGCATTCTTTATTTTAATTCCTTTCCACTTCTAAGTTGCACAACCTTAACATGTTCATATTCTTTTCCAGTTTCTTTTGGATTAATTTCAACATTACAAGGAAGTGTTCCTACAGGTCTGTTATTAATTAAAGTAGCAATTTTCCCTATTTGATTTTCAATATTACGAATAGCAGTATTTTGATTTTGTAATTGATTATTCATTTGTAAAATTAATTCTTCTATTGATAACTTTTTCTGTTGATTATTAAATCCAGGAATTTATAATTTGGATTAACTTGATTATTCCAATTTCCAGTGGGATGAGCTTGATTATTACCCCATTGTTGTTGTGAATTATTCCGAGTTAAAATTAGGATGATTTTTCCACCAGGATTATAATAATTTGAATAAGGATTATTTTTACTTGCAATAGCTTGTAAAGTTTCAATAGTTTGAGAATCTTCAATATTAGCAGAGTTATTTTGTGAAATATTAATTGCAAAATTATCTAATTTTTTAGACATTGCTGCTACTTGTGAAGCTAGGATAGAAAAGGCTTCATTATCGTGAACACTTGCCATCTTTTTAGGATTAAGCCTTTCGGAAGGCCATTGAAAATTATTATTAGCCATTTCTTCAATTAAAGTGTAAGTTTCTTCAAATGATTTAGACATTAAAGAACCTCCAGCAGCAGCATCAATAATTGATTTTAAAGATCCAATTAATCCATTATAAAATGTTTGAATAATTAACCAATCAGGTAAAGCATGATGAGGACATTTTCTTAATAGTTCTTTAAATCTTTCCAAAGTTTAATATATTGTCTCCCCGTCAAATTAAGTAAACGAAGTAATATCATTTCTTAATTTAGCAGTTTTAGAAGGAGGAAAATATTTAGCAAGGAATGTTTGTGCCATTTCAGCCCATGTTTTAATAGAACCAGTTGCTAATGAGTTTAACCACATCTTTGCTTTATCTCTTAAGGAAAAAGGAAAGAGTCTAAGTCTAATAGCATCAGATCCCGAAGAGGTGCGATCCAAAGTGAAGAGGTGCGAAGAACTGAACGCAGAGTCCGGCGCCTAGGCACCAGACACACCTTCTAGAAGATTTATTGAACATGGACACATTTTGAAGAGGTACCTCATGACAACTCTTGTCCATGGCATCCTCTAATGGCCTTTTTCGCACGGTCTCGCAGTTGTCATGTAACGATTGTTGAACTTCTTTTTCGGGAGTTTCCTTTATCACAATAGCACTTCCTTCTGATTCAAGTCTCCTGACGAGACTCTTCTTCTCAGGACATTATTTTGGTCTTAGCTGACCAGTAGTAGGTCGCCATACCATCCTTTTTGCAGCCGGAAGCCTAGGACCGGATGGTCTGTCGGCTACATGCTGGAAAGTGGTATCCTCCCTAATATGCAGACCTGACACAATAACGGGTGCACTGGATTTTATTTTCTTCTTTGGTTTCTCTGTGGCAGCAACAGGCTCTATTCGCGGTCCGAGGCGGGATTTAGCTGGCACCCGTCCTATCCTTCTTAAGATTTCTGACACAAGGCATCTTTCTTTCTTTGCCAATCTTTCTATCACAGCTTGCAGTCGAGCAAATGGCGTAGTCCTATTCCTTTTCTTCTTGTAATTGCTGTAGTACGCAGGTCGGGGTAATGCAGCGGCGATCCTACGGACGTCCTCTTCATCTGATGTGGCAGAGAGAGGGTGAAACCTGCTTCCTTCCAACAGAGGTATATACTCAGGCAGTTCTTCTCTTTCTTCAGGAATTTCTTCTAGAAAGGCAACTTCAGCAGCTCTGGCTTTCTTGGCGATCTTTCTGCTTCTATTTCTCTTTTGAGTCCGAGTAAGGGGTGTAACTCTTGAACTGGACCCAATTTCAAAAACAGACGGTATTATAGCAAAATCTGTACCCTCCACGGTGATAGGCTCATCACAGACTTGGATTTCCTTCCTCTTCAGTTTGGCAGAAGTCGGGGTAGGTGCAGAGATGACTAGACCAGTGGGGGTAGAGACGACAGTCCTCCTATGAACAGTAGTACTTCTTTCGATTGGAACCCTTTACGGGGAGGGAATTCTTGAGTCGATTTCGGGTTGAACTCAATCACGGGCTCTTCGGCTTCGGCACTTTGTCCATTAGTGCGAAGAGAGTGACGCCGCCGAACTTGATATCTGTGTTGTCGAATCCTTGTCCAAAACGGATGATCCCATTGTCAGGCAGCTCATCCTTGTAAATGGCGAAGTCCATTCCATTGGTGAAGAAAAAGATTAACTTCGGGGCAGTCATTTTCTGCAGGGCAGATTCCGAATGTCAGTCCCGAATTACGCTTCCTTTTGTCACAAAACTTAGGACGAAAAAGAAAGAGTCCGAACACATTTTCGTTTATCTTAGTGTATTTGTGATTTTTTTTTAAAAGAGATTTTTTATTAGGAGGTTCGTTTTTTAGAAACAAAACGATTGAAGGAAAAAAGGTTATAGAAAATGTAATGGACCCGATTTAGAATTGGAAAGGAAGAGAAAGTCTTATGCAAGACTTCTCGACTCGAAGGACTGCTCCTAAATAACACCTATTGAGGGTCCACCCCACCTCAGAAAAGAGGTAAAATGATCTCGGAACCTCTCTGTTTAGGGGTGTCTAAACAGTGGCTCCTAAATCCGAGAGGAGTTGGCTATACTCGTTCAAGACAGAAATTGACGGTGTAACCCAACAGAAGAATGGTAGTTTTGGTCCACTAGGGATATGGACTCACTACCGATTTATGAAAGCAAAACCATCAGATTAAAATGGAGGGAGGAACTAGTCCCCAGCGGAGTCGCCAGAATTTGTCGGCATATTTTTAGGTTAAGTGTTTTGAAAAGGGGGTCGCCTACAGAAATTGTCGGCAAATTTTAAAATTAATTTAAATATATATAATTTGGAAAGTAGCATTTGATTTTGAAAATAATTTTAAATTTGAAAAATTATAAGATGTGAAATTAAACTGATCTCACATCCCAAATAGTTTATATAAACGAGCACTGCACCACAAACCGTGTATTTATTCCAAAGAATAGACACACTGCTTGATGATGGGGCTCCATTAAATAAACTAGAAGATTTGTGACATCCGTTTGGTCCGCGAACCAATTTTATAAGTCGACAAATTCCCTCGCTTAATATAAATGAATTAAGCGAGGGTTTATATTACCTAGGTTCTTAAAGTTCCCTATAAGGGCAAGCCCTATAGTTAATTATATCCTATGTGACGGGAATCAATTAAGAAAACTCTCGATAATGATCAGTGGTTTTTCTCTAAAAAAAGTTAAAGGTTTTCAAAGGATTGAGTTTTGGAAATTTCAATAGGGATTAGCTCAAATTTGGAACAGTTAATTTTACGAGTCCAAAGGAAGAGAAGTAGGAGAAGCTGAGGATCCAAAAAGAATCTTAGCAACTTCCCAAACTATCCTATGGTTTGACTTCAATTTGAAAGAATTATTCAATGTTTCCATCCTGCCAATTTTAATTAATTAGGACTTATATTTGCATGACATGATCATACAAATAGCCTTGAAGATGTGAGGGTTTATGTCGTACCAAACGACTACCTCAGAGTCCTAAGACCGGTTAGGGCTTAATTTACATGACATGATCATGCAAATGCCTAACAAAGAGTTGAGGATTTATGTTGCATTAGGCAAACTACCTCGAAGTCCTATGGCTTGGTTATTTAATTCTAAGAAAGGTTTTGTTGATGTATATTCAAGTTTTGCTGATGACGATGGCCGTGCTGCCCACCATGCTCCAAGCTCCTTGTTGTTGCAGAGGTTTAGTTTTAGAAGGTGAAAATCAGGAGGTGAGAGAAGTGTTCTGGTTTAGAAAAAGTCTTATGTTCAAGTGTTTTTTATATTTTAATTAAAACAAATCTTAAAGTTGTTTAAACATAACCGATTAAGATCCCACGGTTCCATCATCCCGGCACCTTTATTTTCATCGAATTCACTTAGTCCGGATGAATTTGCTAAACTCAATCGAATGAGTTCCGCACTTTCATTTAGACACGTGGAAATCCCGTTAGCAACACGTGGGTTACATCATCCGAGGTATTCCCGATCATTCAACGAGACGTTTTAATTTAGTTGCAATTGTAGTTTTGTTGTTCTGTTTGTGATTAAATTTTGAGTTATTTTATATTTTGGAATTTTGTGGCGGTGAATTTTATCTTGCAATGACTTTTAATTTAGTTTTGGTTTTAGTTTAGGGACTATCCTAAAGGTTTTAGTTTTCATGCAACAGTCTTATTTAACATGCAAGGAAAGTAAAGTACAATGCACGTAATAAAGTAAACCACAATAAAATAAAAGCGTACCTGGAGGGTCTTCCCGTCATCCCAAGCTGCACTTAAAACACATGTTAATGCATTTAAATATTTCAACAGATAACTAGGTAAAGCTAAGGGAAGGGTTTTGGTTGTCTATTAAATTCCTAAGCCTATAACTAGTCATCTCCTATGACGTCTAGGTTCTTGGTTTGGTTTAAAGATGATTTTCTTCATCAAAGAACAATTAAATTCAGTTATTCTTCTAAAACATTCCGTCATATTGATGAAGTGTTTAGGACGAATCCTGAACATCTTTTCAATATTTCTGGGATTGTTTTGAGTCCAAGTAAATTTAGTTGCACATATGAATTAATCATCCAGGAGTTTAGTTAAACTTTGTCTCTTGCTCAGTGAACTTAGGTATTTGATTACCTGATGAATGAAGTGACATCTCACTTAATACTCTATTTAAGAGTTATAATAATTAAAGCCTTTAAGGGCAAGTTGGTTTATGGAGGATTTTAATCATTCTTAATTTAAGGTTTGAGTTAATGGTTTAAAGTGTTTTAATTTAATTATGAGGTTTTAATTAATAATTTTAAAGTTTGGAATAGTGTTCAAATTATTTTGAATTTAATTTAAATCTTTACACTTTCAATTATTTTAGTATTTCAAATTGATGTTCGTGTTTTAAGTTTACTTAGATAGAAAGAGGTGATGAAATTATTGATATGTTTTGATCTAATTCTTAATGATTTCATTTAGGTTTGTTGTTAAATGATTTTAATTTAATTTAATTCAATTTGATTTTAATTTAATTTAACTTTATTTAATTTAATTTTATTTAATTTTAATTTAACTTAATTTTTATTTAATTTAATTTAATTTAATTTAATTTAATTTAAATTTTAATTTAATTTGAATTGATTTTAATTTAATTTAATTTAATTTAATTTAATATTAATTTTAGTTTAATTTTAATTTTAATTTCAATTGTTACTTTTAGTTTAACTTTAGTTTTAATTTAATTTAATTTTAATTTTAATTTTAGTTTTAATTGTTAATTTGGATTATTATTTTAATTTTTAATTAAGAATTAAATATTATTAAAGTGACTTATTTAGGGATTTTTAAATTAAATAATAAATATCCTCTTAATAATATCCCTATTTTATTAATTCCATTTTAAATGTATTCTTTCCAAAATTTAAATCATTTAATTAATTAAAGTTTCATTTTGATATTTTCAAAGTGTTTAATGGGTTTCTACCCTTTAATTTCCCTAAGTTTCAATCATCCAAGAGAAAGTTAAGATCAAATATTTTACCCCCCCATTTTGATTAAGCCTAAAGTTTTAAATTTTTTTTTTTAATTACCTTTATGCCCTTTTAAGCTCATTTATTTCATAACTCACTAAATTGAGTTCAAATGAATTTAAAATTTTTATCTCACCTCACTCACATGTCAATTAAGATATTAGAGAAGAAAATATGATTTTTCTGAATTTAATTTATTTATATAATTATTTTTAGTAGAAAATAGGGATTTTCAAAGAAAATTCAACAACATGACCAAGGAAAGGTTTCTGTCCTTAAAAAAATTATGGGATGTTCTTAAAGACCAGAGGACCACTTGGACAAAATTTTGTGATTTTTTGAATTATATTTTATTTACTATAATTATTTTAAATTTCAGAGTATTAATTAATTTTAAAATAAAATAAAAGTTGAAAAATAGATTTCATATTTTTCTTAAATTTCTCTGACCTCAAGGAGTTCAGAGAAATAAGTTTTATAATTTTCTGATTTTTTTTTGATTTATTAGAATTATTTTAGTGAAAAAGGTTGAAAATTCATTTTTTTAATATTAAAAATTACATTAAGCCTTTAAAATTCAATATCTTATCCTAGGGACTTAGAAAAAAATATTTGGTTTGTTCCTAAGTGATTAGGAGTCAAAATGTGACATTTTTATGATTTTTAATATTTTTATGATTTTTACTATTTTTTTAATTATTAAAATATTAAAATATTTTGAAAAATCAACTTTTTTAGAGAATTCCAATTTTAATTTTCCTGAACTCCCCTAATATCAGAGAAGCTCCAAAACCATTTTTTGTGAATTTTTGAAAAGTATTTTTGGAGTTATGAATTTTTAAAGTTTCATTTTGCTTATGAGGCTTAATTAATCCATTTGGTGGGGCTAATCAAGTCCAATTGGTTTCCAAATTTTATGTAAGGTTCCTCTGACCCTAAAGAGTAATGGAGAATTGTTTTCAAGTCAATTTGATGTGTGGTTCACCCTAATTAATTCAAATTTAATTTTAGGGGTTTAGGCCAATTAAGGTTATTATGAATTAATTAACTCAAAATATATTTTTCATAGGGTCCCCTGGTCCTAAGGAACATCACCAAATTTTCCTAGAATTTATTTCACAACATGCTAATTATTGGAATTAAAATACCTAAAACAGTGACATGAACTTAAAAAATCAATAACTCTTCACAAAGATGGCCTCTGACCTTGAAAAATTCAAGGAATGTTCCCAAGGTCAGAGGCTTCGAAAGCCCTATGGTCTCATGCCATGGTGAATTGTCTATGCAAATGAAGAATCAAAATATTGAAAATAGTAAATAAATTATTAAAAATAAAATACTCATCCAATTAACTTAATTTCTTTTCCATATTATTCTCCTCTGTTCACTGAGCAAGAGGGTATTTTAATTTTATTTTTGTGATTTTTCTATGCAAAGATATGAATTTTTGAAGTTCAGAGCATTTAAATAATTCAAAAATACCCTAATTTCCTACTTATCCACGCGGCACCGCGTCAACCTCGGCAGCTCCGAAGCCCCTACATGTCGCGCTCCCATTCGACGCCGCCATCTGACTCAGCTCTCCAGGGGCCCGTGGTTCACGTACCATTGCACTGTCCGGCTTGATCTCGACCGTCCGCTCGATACACGCGCGATCCAATGGCTCCTGGTCATCGTCTACAACTGGTGTGCACCCGTGACCGTCCACACTAAAACCCTAAGATCTCACTTGATTCTCAATGGATTTTCGTGTTCTTATAATCTATCGATTCATCTTGAAGAGACTAACACATCCATACGGTTTATAGGCTATGAAATTAACCTAAACAAAATTGAGAATTGCTGGAAGCTCGGGAGGAAGAATGAGTTCATACCTTTGCTCAGAGAAGTTAAGCTTCGATCTGAGAGTTGTGTCACCTTCGATTGAGTCCAGGAAAGCTCCAGATGAAGTCTCTAGCTCTGGGGAATCGTCTAAGTATAAAAGTGTCCACAGCCGATCACAAAGCTTGGAGGCTGGAAGCAATGGCTGGCCTGGTGAGGGGGCTTTTGCTGGGGAACTTCTCCTCTTGGTATGGTGAAGGTGTAGGACCATCAATTTGGGGATTGGCTCACTGTAGTGAAGTGTCCTATTTTTGGGTGGGTTTTCGACTCAGAAATTGAGCTCACAGAGAGGGTTTTAGGGCTGGATTTCAGTGGGGATCAAGTTCTCTATGTCTGGGGAGGAGTCTGGAATGATTTTGGCAGAGTTTCTTTAAGGTCTGGTTCATCACCTTGTTTGGCCGAGAGGTGAGTGGGTTTAAATAGAGGTGGCTGGAGGGCCTCCGTGGGGGTTTAATGGCTGGGATCAGCTGCTCTGGTGAGGAGAAGAACAGCCATGATGTCCATTTGGGTTGGGACAGCTCAGCCAGGGAGAATTCAAAAATTGGCTCACATGGGTGCTCTCGGCCTGGTGGTTTCCGACGGCTGTGGTGGCTGGCCGGCCAGGGTCAGGTCACCATCCTGATCAGGAGGGTCGGGGCTTGAATTTGGTGAAGTCAATTGGAGTTGGCCAAGTGTAAAGGGGCTGAATTGAAATGGAATGGGGAGAGGCTTATTTTGGGTTTAATTTGGTCAACCCATGGTTTTAAGCTTGGTGCACCACCCAAGGCCTGGTTTGGGCTGAAGAGAAAGTCATTTGGATAAGCTTGATTAGTGGGGTCAAGTCACAATCCAAGTACAATTAGGCTTAAGCATGGGTTAGGGGAGACATGGGAATGGTTAATGACTCTTAAGGAGTGCTTAAAGGCC
Organism: Papilionanthe hookeriana x Papilionanthe teres; assembly: GCA_022702705.1. Lineage (NCBI taxonomy): Eukaryota > Viridiplantae > Streptophyta > Magnoliopsida > Asparagales > Orchidaceae > Papilionanthe > Papilionanthe hookeriana x Papilionanthe teres. Next base: position 137,756,266 of record CM040427.1, on the reverse strand, counting down.
TTCCTCCTTTTTCCATTTATGGGGTGTTGACAATCCTAAGATTCTCATGGCTCTCATGTGGCTTGTGCATGGCTCCAAGGCTCCATGTGGCTTGGGAATGGCTTAGCCAAGTTTCATGAACATGGATTTTAGGGATTTTTGGCATTTTAGGGTAATTTGGCATGAGGCTTGATTTGGAATCATTTGATGATGAAATTGGGACTTAGGGAATGATTTTGATTAAATGGATGGCAAATGAAAATGTCATACGGGCTTTAGAGCCAATTTTGGGCTTTTGAAATTGTCTTGGGATGGGCTTTTAAAGTGGTTTAAGGAAGTGGGCTTTTGGATTTAAAATAAATTTGGGATGAAAATTTTGTAAAGGATTGTGCCAAATGAATGTTGGGTTTAGTTTAGGGATGTGTCATGAGTGGTTTGGAACAAGTTTAAAGTGATTTTGAATTGAATTGGGTTTAATGTGGGGTCTTTTGGTAAAGGGGCCAAGGTGGGCCAAATTGGGCTAACTTGGGTTAAGGTTGTGCTAAATTTGGATTTGATGTAAAATTAATGTTGAGAAATGTTCATGGGAGTGTCACAAAGAGTTTCCAACTTTGGTTGGGCTCTAATTTTGGGATTTGGGCCCATTTAGGTTAGGTTTGAGCTTAGGTCAATTTAGGGGATTTTGGTTTTGGGTTAGGTTTGGGTGGGGTTTAGGTTCAAATTTTGGGCAAATCAAGTTAGTGTTTTGTTTATGGGGATGTTAGGAAGGCTTTAGAAAAGATTTGGGGCCAATTGGAGTTGAATTGGATTGGTTTGAGCAAGGTTTAGGTCATGGGTCAAAATTGGGCCTTAGGCTTCAAATTGAAATTGGACTCGAATGTCAATCAAATTGGACTTGGATTTGGTCTAAATTGATATTAGGGATATTGAATTGAAGTTTAGAATTGAATTGGACCAAAATTGAGGTCAATTGGGGTGGTTTGGTTTGACATTGGGTTCACTTGGGTTTAAAATGGGTCAAATTGGGGGTTTTGGTAAAAGTGGGGTAAATTGGAAAAATTGGCCCATGGTGTAGTTGAACAAAATGAAATTGGGAATATTTGGGATTTTTTGGAATTTTCTGGGAATTTTTATAATTTTTGGATTATTTGGGGTAAAAGGGTATTTTGGTAATTTTGGGGGATTTTAGGGGTATTTTTGGAAATTTTAGTATTTTTGGCCAAAGATGGTCAATTTGAGTGGTGGGAAGTGTTTGGGATTGGTTTTGAGGAATTTTGGGTAATTTAGGTGATTTTGCAAATTTTGGGTCATTTCATGGGTATTTGGTAGGTTTGGTGGGTCCGGGGCCCCGGGGGTCAAAAATTGAAATTGTGGAAAAATGAAGATTGATCATGTGTGAGTGAAATGAAATCATTTTGGTTGAGCCATGAAGCCATATTAAGCCCATATGAGCCATGAAGCCATATTAAGCCCATATGAGCCATGAGAAGACTCATTTGGGGCATTCACTATGTTGTTCCTAACCCTCTTAGCCAGGGGCTTTAGGGGTTAAGGACCATCCATATGAATTACCTACATGAGTCAGGAAGTCAAGTTGGGTGAGAATGTGGTTTTAGGACTTAGAATGTGTGTGAGAGTATAGTGTATGTGCAAGTCACCCTCACTGGACCGTGCCGACCAGGGTATTCTTAAGGCCAAAAAGTCCTATAGGGAACTCATCCTTTAAACCTCCACATTTGATTTCAACCCTCTAGGTGATTAGGGGTCTACAATCAAGCTTGTGGGGTTTGCAGGGAGTTAAGAAGTGGTTTGAATTTCTAATTGGTGGGTTCCATTTGTAGTCCTCTAATATTAGTCAATGGAAAAGCTTAAGGCTAGATCCTAAGTACTAAAGAGAGAAGCAAAAGACCTCATCAAAAATGAGGTCAACACCACCCTTGGACATCTAGTAGTGTGAGCCTAGATTAACCCATTCTACTAACAATACATCCAGAACTGATCTGTAGATTAGCCAATGTTCTTTATACTATCGAGCGAAGGTAAAGAATAGGAATGCTTCTATTTGGCACAATACCATAAATTTATATTCTCCACGAATATTACATTATCTAAAAAGTCTTGGATTAATTGAAAGGAAGAAAGTTGTTTGCTTATTTTTATTTACATCAATCATTACTTTATTACTGCTTTATTTCTGCATCTAGTAAATTAAATATCAACGTTTTAACTTTAAAAGAAATACATAAAAATTAAATCAAAATATTTTAAAAAAAAATCTATAATCCTCCTCGTGGGATCGATACTGGGGTCTTTATTTAAAGCCCTATATTACTTGAAGCGATACGTATACTTGCATAGTACCCCTAGTGTGTAAAAATTTTTCATAAAATTATATTTATATACACTAGCCGCTACTATTATTTGAGTCAAAGTATTGACTATAACATATTTTTGATAGCATAAATTACTACATTGCTGCTGATCGAGGGTCACTAGGCTGGGAGGATACCGGCTCTCACTTCGGAGCTCCCACGTTCCCCTCACATGAGGGCTAACAATCTACACATCAGCACCCAAACGATAGGACCGAATTAAGGATTTTATCCTGTCACTCTAAAATCTCCAATTCAACACCCGATAATTATATTTTCCCATTTATTTGCACTCCTACAAGGATTTACCCGTCTACCTTGCAAAAAGAATTGTGATACATACAAGTTAAGAGTTCTTTGCCCACGGTCAGGTCTTAAGAATACTTCACGAATTTTAACAATAAAAATGGCCAATTCGTATAGTAAATTAAGTTTAGGTGTAGTACCATTACAACTTCTTTTATAATTTATTTAACAGGCTAATTATATAATCATTTCACAAAAACATAGAAACCAGGAGAAAGATAGAACAACTACTCAGAATTCATGAAGAGGATGCAATAAAACTTAGATTTCATAAAATAAAATAAAGTTTTACACAATAAAAACAAATAAACACTACTTATCTCAAACTCCTCTCCAAGCAAACTCCTCAAAGTTCCTCTGGATCTTTTCCTTGGAATTATCCTTTGAAATGTCAATGTGGAAGAGTACTCTCACTTCCCTTCCACTCTTGCAATCCCTCGAAGAATTCCGTACAATTTCTCTATTTGAACTCACTACTCACTAAATTAAACTCACTAATTGACTCTCTTTACACTATGTACTCACTAACAATTACTTTTGAGATCAGGAGAAGAGTCCTTTTTCAGCCAAAATTTGTTCCTTTTACAGTTGTAGAAGAGTCTCTAAGGGTTGCAAAGGCACCCCTTCAAAAATTGTCCAGATTAGACGTATTTCTGGAAAGATCCTTCGTCCCCATCGTCGGCGGCTTCGATCCGCCGTCGGTGGCATTCTAGAAACCATGCATTTGAACTGACCCCGCCGTCGGTGGCCTCCCTTGTAATTAATTCTGAACTCTCGGGAAAATCATGCCGTCGGAGGCCTTGATCACGCCGTCGGCAGTCTAGGTCAAATTTGCATAATTTTGTCCTTTTTGCTCCAAATCCGTTCATTTTTGCATATTTTCATTCCTTTGTTCTTAATTCTTCATACCTGCTTAAAAACACCAAAAATACTTTTCTTTAAAGTGCAATATCATAAAAAATCAGTGTAAAATAAGCATGAAAATCTTGACCTTTTTCTCTTGGGTCAGACATGTAGCGATCCTGAAGGATTATCTAAGAAAACCTGAAAAGGGTTCTGTAAATATAATTTCAGAGGATTGAATTGTCACCCAAGCTAAGCTTTCTATAGCCATCAAGTGGACCCTAGGAACCACCTTATAATCACTTAGCTCAACATACTTGGGTCATAGACCAAGGGTCCTTTAATTTAGGGGACCTCCTTCTATTTATGGTTAAACCATGGAGATCTCTTACCCAGAGCCATCACCACTCAGGTTAATCACCTTCATGGCTTGCCCACCTGACCATTGAGCACCTCCCCTGTGATGCACCAAAAATATGTTTGATTTTTCATATATATTTTGTACCCATTGTTTATGAGATTGCACTTTAAAGGAATATATTTTTCATGTTTTACTATAGGTATGATGATTTTAGGCAATTGGAGCAAAAAAAAGTGAAAAGGAACAAATTTGGAAAAAAAAGACAAAAACCATATTTTTTGAAGTTCTTGCGTCGACAGCGCCCAAATGGACGCGACGGTGCATTTTTCCAGAGAGCAGGAATTAAATGGTGCAATAGGCCACTGATGGAGCCCTGAACAGCAGTGCTCCCAACAAACGCCACATCAGATAAACATCAGACGAGGTCGGACAATAGTAGAACGGTTAAATAAGAATTACTCTTTCAAAGATGACGCCGTGGCAAAGATGTTCCGAAGTCTGATAAAGATGTCAGAATTCATACTACCAGAGCCAAAAAAGCCAGAGAAGGATGGCAAGAAAGATCACCCCAAATACTGTCCATACCATCGGATGCTCGGCCACACTATAGAAAACTGCTTTAGCTTCAGGGATTGGCTTGAGAATAATTTTAAAAGTGGACATGAAGTGATCCCAAAGGATTATCTAAGAAAAATTGAAAAGGGTTCTGTAGATATGATTCAGAGGATTTATTTGACTTCTACATGAAAACACCAGAGTTCGAGGAAACAAGTGATGTTTCTCAAGAATCCCCGGTTGATCTTAAAGTTCTTAAAGGAAAGTCGATTGAGTTTGCCTTGGAAAATCTCCGAACTGAAATTGCGCAACTATCTAAAGATCAGAAAGAAGATACTGAGGATGAAGATTACGACCTAGAAGATTACACGGAAAGTAATTTCACGGAAATCAATTTCATTGAAACGAAGGCCACACCATCCTCATGTGACGCTCCCTTACCTACAGAGGAGAACGCCGTGGATGAATTTTAAAAGGAAATTCAACAGCGGGATGAACAGATAAGTCAAATGAAGAAACATCTGGAAAAGATAGTGATTGCCATGGCTACAATTCAAGGGCTGTCGCAGTCGCCGCCAATAGCATCTCCGGAGACAAATCGACCGGAAATTGTTCACATTGTAGATGAAGAAAAAGAGTTCACCTCCAACGAGCAGCTGGAAAGGGATTCAGTTCAAAATTTGATACCGGAAGATGACATTAAAAAAATGGTGGAACAATAGGTGATAGAAGCATTGGCTCGATCAAAAACATAGACATTAGTTCCAAAGGGTAGACCTTACCCAGAGGAGTTTGATGTCATCCAATACCTCAAGGGCTTCGTATCACCTTTGTTCAGAACCTTCGATGGGACTAGAAACCCCAACTGCATGTTGCACACTTTCGAGCAAGTTGATGCAATGCGGGGGTAGTGATGCACTACTATTCCAACATTTTGTGATCATTCATTCAGGAATCGCTTTTGACTGGTACGTAGAATTACCTAACAGTTCAGTAAAGACTTTCATAGAAATGAAGAATCTTTTCGTTAAGCTCTTTGTCTAAGTTCAACACCACATTACTATAGGCAGTCTAGTGGAAGAGAAGCAGAAGATAGATGAAACATTGGTGGAGTACATCATACGTTGGAGAAATCTTAGCATGAGGTGTGAACCACAGCTCCAAGATCAACACACAAATGAGATTCTTCAAAATGGCATCCATGGTCCAGTAGGCTACTTACTCAAGGGACTTACAATTAAGACTTTCGAGAAGCTACTTATCAAAGCCGGGAATCTTCAAGAAGATGCTAAATAACTTGTCTTTCTTAGAAAAGCCGAGGAGACGAAGTTAGTAAGGACATTTTAGAAGAAATCTGGAACAGTTGCAGTGGTTAACATGAGCATGAGACAGTTACAAGTACAAGCCGAACAACCTCGACAGAGCTACCAACGTCCTCGGCAGATTGGTCAGTGATTGTTTCAGCAGATACTCTACCAAACAGATGAAAGACAAGTCCCGGTCATCACCGATCAATTAAATAGTATATACTCTTTTAAAGATGAAGCAGCCAAAAGGATGTGCTGCAATCTGATCAAGAATCCTGAGTTCAGGTTACCCATACCAAGAGACCGGATGAGGTCAACAAGAAAGGACATCCGAGATACTGCCCGTACCACAGATTCATTGGACATACTATAGAGGAGTGTTGCAGTTTCAAAGACTGACTTGAGGAGAAATTCAAGAATGGTAACATAACAATTCTGGAAGAATATGTGAAAAGAACCTGAAAAAGGTTCTATCAACGTGATTTCAATCGATCTATTTTGTGCCAACTGACTCCTACGCAACTGGCCACAAATGGGATGCCTTTTTACTACTATTGTACTACTACTATCAGTGTAAATGGATTTTAGCAGGATTAATGTTTGTCTGTCCCGTCCCTCCCACTGTTATGAATAAAAAGAAAAGTGTTTTTGTTCAGAATTGTTCAATATTTGGAAAGCTCATCACCCTAAAGGAAAAGTTGGATATTCTAATAAGACCATGAATTCAGAAAAGAATGAAATTAATGCCCTAATAACTGGGTCCTTCACTTTAAAGAATTTAGACTGGGTCCTAAGTAGATTTCAAAATGAAATAGTGTGCTTAAAATACGAGTAATTGACTCAAGATATCACAAGCCTCTTAATTTCCTGTCATGTGACTGGGTCCAGACTTTCAAATAAGTTATAATATCACATGATTCATGTTAAGGAACATTTCAGAATTATTAATTAGGGGAGTTTCTACATTCAAAATCTTTAACAGAAATATGTCTTACCAGATACAGTAATTGTCAGAAACAAAAGGAGTAAAAGAAAAAGAACTAGAAAACTGTTTTATGAAAGTCAAACTGAGGAGAAGCTTCAGGTGAGCACAAAATCAAAAATTGGTGTTCCAATTCAGACATTCAAAATCTTTAACATGTGCTCCACCAGATATAGTAATCCTCAATGAAAAAGAAAAAAAATTTGAGCAAAATGCTTAATATAAAAAAGAGAGAGGAAATAAGAAGACTCCCTGAGAAGAAGCTTGAGGCAAGCATATAACCATAAATTAGTGTCTTAATCCTCCCCCGATTAATAAAACTTGAAAGACTATCTTAAGGATGTTCTTCTAATATTATGCTTTGGAAAGAGTCGAGTGATTTTATGCCTTTTGGTCGGTCATTAATTAGCTCAGAAATATCTTTGGACAGTGAAAAACATTTTGATCACATGAGCAAATTCTAAAATTTGCTTAGGCCCAGAAAGAAGGAATTAAATAAAAGGGCTATGTTATTAGCAATTAATGTAAATTCAAATCTGAAGTCATAACCTTTAATGCCTAGAAGATGCAATGCCAACGTCAATTCAAGAAGTTTTAGAGCGACTTCCTAAAGAAAATTTAGACAATCCTTACAAATTAATGGCAAAGAATGACAACTACTACAAACGAAGCTACGAAGTTGCGGTCTCTTCAGCTGTGGTGATCTTAGAAATAACACATCTTTTTGTGTACTTGAAAGAATATAATTCCGATAGCACCTTAAAGAGTGTGTTATTCTTTACATGTGCCTCCCGTCAGTGAACGATAACTCGAGCTGTACTGCGCATTGTGATGTTTCAAAGACAGCATTATTCTACGAAGCATCAGTGCTGCGCTTGTCTAAAACTAGGTCCAAATCTTAAAACAAATACAAAAATATAAAACTCAATATAAAAAAAAATAAAAGTCAATATCAAAATAAAACTTTGCATCTTGCATTTTACATTTCATGCATCTCTTCACAAACCCTTTTTAACAGATTCTTACACTGCATAAGTTCCACAAATTCCTCCAAAAAATTTAAATTTCAAATTCTAGAGGTTAAGAATTTCACATCCGACTCCCCATTGTTTTAGAAGCCTTCCCTATCGCAATGATTCAAATTCAAATGTCAAATTTTAGAGGTTGAGGATTTCACATCTGACACCGCATTACTTTAGGAGCACTCCCTATCACAATGATTCAAATTCAAATTTCAAATTCTAGAGGTTGAGGATTTTACATCAGACACCGCATTTCTTTAGAAGCCCTCCCTATCACAATGATTCAAATTCAAATCTCAAATTCTAGAGGATGAGGATCTCGACATCCGACACTGCGTTGCTTTAGAAGCCCTCCATATCGCAATGATTCAAATTTCAAATTCTAGAGGTTGAGGATTTCACATCCGACATCACATTGCTTTTGGAGCCCACCCTATCACAATGATTCAAATTCAAATTTCAAATTCTAGAGGTTGAGGATTTTACATCAGACACCGCATTGCTTTAGGAGACCTCCCTATCGCAATGATTCAAATTCAAATCTCAAATTCTAGAGGATGAGGATCGCGACATCCGACACTGCGTTGCTTTAGGATCCTTTCCCATCATAATGGTTCAAATCAAGTTTCTAAAATCAAATCTCAGCATAAATTGATTCTTTATAATCTCTGCATTCCAAACTCTCAGCAAATCTCTACAATTTTGTAATCTTACAAGCTTTCAAGTCTCCTTAAATCTGATGAATCCTACAAATATCCATACATCTTGCACAAACTGCACAGTCTCTAATCAAATTCCCCTAAGATTGATGTCAATTCCTCAAGTTTCCATACATTTCTATACAATTTCTAAACATTCTCTACATGTCATACATTCTAGTATCAGTGCATGGTCGTCTGATTCCTTACATTTACCTTACATTTCCCTACATTTTCCATACAGTTTCTATATATTTCCTACATGTCATACATTCTAGGATCTTCCTTACATTTACCTTACATTTCCCTACATTTTCCATACAGTTTCCATACATTCCCTACATGTCATACATTCTAGGATTGGTGTAGGGTCATCTGATTTGTTACATTTACTTTACATTCCCCTACATTTTCCATACAGTTTCCATATATTCCCTACATGTTATACATTCTAGGATCGGTGTAGGGTCATCTGATTCCTTACATTTACCTTACATTTCCCTACATTTTCCATACAGTTTCCATATATTCCCTACATGTCATACATTATAGGATCAGTATAGGGTCGTCCGATTCCTTACACTTACCTTACATTTTCCTACATTTTCCATACAGTTTCCATATATACCGTAGATGTCATACATTTTAGAATTGGTGCAGGGTAGTCCGATTCCTTATATTTACCTTACATTTCCCTACATTTTCCATATAGTTTCCATACATTCTCTACATGTCATACATTCTAGGATCAGTGTAGGGTCGACCGATTTCTTACACTTACCTTACATTTCCCTACATTTTCGATACAGTTTCCATACATTCCCTACATGTCATACATTCTAGGATTGGTGTAGGGTCGTCTGATTCCTTACATTTACCTTACATTCCCCTACATTTTCCATACAGTTTCCATATATTCCCTACATGTCATACATTCTAGGATCGGTGTAGGGTCGTATGATTCCTTACATTTACCTTACATTTCCCTACATTTTCCATACAGTTTCCATATATTCCCTAAATGTCATACATTTCTAGGATCAGTGCAGGGTTATCTGATTCCTTACATTTACCTTATATTTCTCTATATTTTCCATACAGTTTCCATACATTCTCTATATGTCATACATTCTAGGATCGGTGTAGGGTCAACCGATTTCTTACACTTACCTTAAATTTCCCTACATTTTTCATACAATTTCCATACATTCTCTACATGTCATATATTATAGGATCAGTGCAGGGTCGTCCGATTCCTTACACTTACCTTACATTCCCCTACATTTTCCATACAGTTTCCATACGTTCCCAACATGTCATACATTCTAGGATCGGCGCAGAGTCGTCTGATTCCTTAAGCTTACTTTAAATTCCCCTACATTTCCCACACAGTTTCTATACACTTTCTACATGTCATATATCCCGTGAGTGATGCAAGGTCGTTCAATTACCATTAACACTCTGAATCAAAATTCCCACTTCGAAAAGATGATAATCCCATTCGAATTAAATTGAAATCGCAAACTCAAATTCAAAAGCAAAACTTCAAAATCAGAATTACAAAAATTACTCTAAATCACTTCTTGAAAACCCAAACTTAAGTTCTCAAATCAAATCAAATCGGGTCCCCTTTAGAATGTGGAAGAGTGAATTATTTATTGCATTTTGAAGGTTTTTGTCCACTATTCCCCAGTCAAAGTTTTCTCTTCCCTTGTAGAAGTTTATTCCCCTGCAGATACTTTCTCACTTGATTCTACGTCCTGTCTTATGCTTTGGCTCATACAATTGTGTTGGTTTTTTTTATCCCGTCGGTCAACACCAATATGTGCGGTGTGCTCTTCTCGCACACCAAACCTATTGGGGGTCCATTTGTTGACCTCACTTTTGGTTGAGGTTTAGTCTCTCCTTAGATAGCCTAGGGTCTAGTGACCGCGATTTTTAATATACTTAAAAATATGAGAATTCAACACCACTACTAGAAGATCTAAATCCTCAGCAATAGCGCCAAATTGACTTGGTGCTTAATTTTAATTTGAGTAAAAATTATATATTATAATCTTTTAATCACAGATTTACCTTTAAACGCAAGAATACGTATCACTCAAGTAATACAGTGCTCTATTGGAGTCCTGGATATCGATCCCACAGGGAATATTTTAGAGGCTACAGACTAGGATTATAGAAATCAATTCAAAATCACAACTAAATCGAATTTGCCTATCTGTTACTAATACGCAATCGACAATATTATGAAATTTAAATTAAACTAGTTCTACTAACAATTAACTAATACTACTAAACTTAAGTTCAAATATATAAGCAAGAATCTTTCTCCTTTGTTAAGATATTTAAGTGAATAAATAATTAGAATTAGTTTTAAAATGGTGTTATGCCAAATAGGAGCATACCTATTCTTTACCCTTTGGTCCATGCATAAAGAACATTGACTAATCCTATACTTGGTTACTGAATCTGTGGCTAGGTTGGGAGGATACCGGCTCTCACTTTGAAGCTCCCACGTTCCCCTTGCCTGAGGGCTAACAATCTACACTTCAGCACCCAAACGATAGAACCGAATTGAGGATTTTAGTCAGTCACTCTAAAATATCCAATTCTACGCCCGATTAATATCATTTCCCTATTTATTTGCACCCTCCTTCCAAGTACATTGACCTCCCTGAATATCGGATGTAATCTTTACTATAGTTGTTAAACTCAACAGATTTTAACTATTCAATTGGCCATATTGAAAGTAAATTAAGATCTAAGATAAAGATTATCACAACTTATTTAAAATTTTTTATGGAACATTAATTCTATTTATCATATCACAAAAATATCAAAACAAGGAGAAAGATAGAAAAACTACTCAGAATTCATGGAGATGATGCAATAAAACTTGGATTTCATATATAAAAGTAAAGTATTACAAACTAAAGTAAATAAACACAACTTATCTTAAATTCCTCCCCAAGCAAACTCCTTGAAGTTCCTCTGAATCTCTTCCTTCTTTATAGTACACGGAATTCTCCTTCAAAACGGCAATGCAAAAGAGATCTCTCACTTCCCTTCCACTCTTACTATCCTTCGAAGAATTCCTCACGATCTCTATTTGAACTCACCATTTAACACTCACTAATAACAATGGACACTAGTGGACTCTGTTGGACACTAAGTAATTAATAAAAATCTCTAATAATACTTTTTACAGACTCTTACTGACTTTTAGAGGACTCCAAAAGGACAATTTTTCGGCCTAAAACGGTTCTTTTTAAATTTTTGAAGAGTCTCCAAGGGTTTACCAAGTATCCCTTCAAAAATTGTCCAGATTTGACGTATATTGTGAAAGAATCGCCGATCCCGCCGTCGGCGGCCTCAAACTGCACCGTCGGCGGCCTCAAACTGCACCGTCGGCGGCCTTCAACTGTGCCGTCGGCGACCTTCTAGAAACAGTGTTTTAAACTGACCTCGCCATCAGCGACCTCGAACTCCACCATCGGCAGCCTCCCTTGGAATATATTCTAAACTCTCGAGAAAATCACGCCGTCGGTGCCCTAGGTTAAATTTTTATATTTTAGTCCTTTTAGCTCCAAATTTGCTCTTTTTTGCATATTTTCGCTCTTTTGTCCTTATATCTTCATACCTACAGAAAAATACCAAAAATACCCTTCTTTAAAGTGCAATATCATCAAAATCAGTATAAAATAGGCATGAAAATCTTAACTTTTTTTCCTTGGGTCAAAATCCCTCAAACTTAACTATTACTTGTCCTCAAGTAATCTTTAGTACTACATAAAAGTTATGATTCATTGTGGTAAAGTTTTAATTCAGAAATACTATAATTTTGATTTAAATAAATATTATAGCAAGAATTCTTAGAAAGATTTTCAAGTAATTAGATTAATTCTACAAGTACAAAGCTATCTAGTCATCAAGTCTAAGAGTTCTAGTGTTCTATTCATTTCAAGAATGATTATATGTTGCAATATCAATTCACTTAGAATATTCAGAAGATAGGAAATTCATGAAAAAACTATAAGTAAGAAACTAGTCATAAATATAAGTTCAGAAATGCTTTTAGTTTTCCCTTTAGGTTAATCCAAGTGATGCCAATTTTTGATAAGACATCTCCTCAAGCTTCTCCTCACTTACTTTTTTCTTTTGGATTGTTTTTCAATCCTATTTTTTTCTTTCTTTTTCTTTTCAGGGATTGTTTTTCAATCCTTTTCTTTTTCTTTCTTTTTCTTTTTTTTCTTATTTTTTTAAAGTGAGGATTACTATATCTGGATAGCCTGTTAATAATTTTGAACTTCACTCTTCTTTTCCTAAATTTGAAACTTTCAAACATTCTTTTCCTTATATGTACTTCATAGTTTTTACATTATTGAATCCCAATCTTTTCTTTCTCAACTAAATTCCTAAGATTCTTAATATTTCAAAATATAGTTTTCTTTACTTTAAGTAGTTATCTATATTCTTATCCTTTTATACTAAATATCTTATCCTACAAAACTGATTTTCATTACCAAAAATATTTCTTTGAATTTTCTATAATATTTAGATAAAATCTAAACATAGTTATCTGAATTAAATTTTATCACAAAAATCATAATATAATTTTTAAAAATATGTTATTTGAGAACATATAATAGTTAAGATTTTTCTTCCCTCCCCCAAACTTAAAGTTTTCTATAATAGAAACAATACATGGTGGAAAGAAAAATTCTAAATATAAAATTCATACCTTTACACTTTAGGCATTTTTGTCTTTTTTGAAATTTGCAGGTTCTTCTCAAAATTTCTAACTTCAACAGACCTGTAATATTTAAAAACTTTTGTACACACATAACATTTTATAGAATTTGCTGGGGTAATGAAATTTTAAAACAAGTATATAAAACTCAACATCAATAACTAACTACACAGGACATATGCATTTCACAAAACATAACAAACAGTATACTATTTTAGACTATTCAGTTCACAATTACAATTACCATCACAAATATTACAAACATCCAGAAATGAAAATGCAAACTGCCAAACCAAACACATATCCCAGAAACAAGCATAGTCCATAGAATACAATAAAAATCAAAGTACAACAACAAAACTAGAACAAACAAATACATCACATCACATCACAATCACAAAGATCAATCATCAAAATCCCATACAACGTCCTCATCACCCTGGTCAGTAAGAGGATTGGGTTGATACTGAGTATACCGGGGGCATTCTGGAAAAATGACATCAGGCTCTCCTCTATAGTATCTGGCCTGAGCATCATAATATGCCATCTCAAAATCAGAGTGCCTCTGAAGATACTCACTATCGTGATCATGTCTTCTCTCTAAACCTTCAATCCTGTGATCAATTCTTTCTAATTTTTCATCCAACTGCTCAAAACTTTTCCTCTGCAGGGTCATGACATTCATCAAATCATATAAGGTAGGGGAGTAGAGGCAGGAGGGTCATAGCTAGTAGAAGGAATGTCTCTATTAGTAGAAGGTGCCTTGCTACTACTCCCTGATCTCCATTCCTCACGAGATTCATAAGTCTTTATATTCACTTTATTAATGGGTTTCATCGGATACACCCATTCCTCATCATCTCTTGCTTCAACTCCAGATAATTGACAAAGTGTATAAATGAGGTTAGAATGCCCTAAATATCCACTTGTCTCACTCTTTGTAGTGGCCAAAATGTTCTTATAAATTATTCTCCCTACATTAATGCTTATGTTGTTATGAATACAGAAATTCAGAACTACTGTCTCTTGAGACTTCACTGTGATGGTAGGTGGGTAGCAGAGTCAAACAAATGAAATAATGTCATGCCTTAGCAGTGGCATTCATCATGGACAATGGAAAGTTAATCCGTTCACGATTTTTAATTTTCTAGACTCCTTTTCCATCAGTGAGAACATCATTTAACGGACCCTCCATTGTTCCAAATGTTTCATACTCACTAGAAAAATAGTCATGAAGCTCATACAAAGTGTTAATGCGGTTAGCATTAAAGTCGACAGAAAATCCTCTTACTAGGACAGGTTCAATCTCGAGTTGAGTAAGGTTTGAGTAGAACTCTCGCACAACTTCGATAGCAGCTCTATTAGTTGTGTAGCAGAAGTTCTCCCATCCTCTCTGTTGACCTCATTTTATAATGAGTCAATCCCCTTTTGACCTAAAAAGTCAACTTTGGTCAAAATGGTCAAACCAGACCCAATGACCAACCCTGTTGACCCCGTAGGTCAACCTTATGACCTAAAAAGTCAACTTTGGTCAAAATGGTCAAAGCGTACTCAAGTGACCAACCCCGTTGACCCCATAGGTCAACCTTATGACCTAAAAAGTCAACTTTGGTCAAAATGGTCAAACCATACCTAATTACTGTACTCGTTGACCCCATAGGTCAACCTTATGACCTAAAAAGTCAACTTTGGTCAAAATGGTCAAACCAGACCAAATGACCAACCCTGTTGAACCCATAGGTCAACCTTATGACCTAAAAAGTCAACTTTGGTCAATATGGTCAAACCAAACCTAGTGACCAACCCTGTTGACCCCATAGGTCAACCTTATGACCTAAAAAGTCAACATTGGTCAAAATGGTCAGACCAGACCCAATGACCAACCCTGTTGACCCATAAGTCAACCCTTTCACCCAATGACACATTTAAAACCCCATAATGATAAAATCACAAATACTGGACATTTTTAAAATTAGAATGATCAATTTGGGCTGACTTGGGTAAACCCAGGTCAAAATTGGTCAACACCTATCTATTTTGATTAAAATAGATAAAAATGAAATAAAAACAACAAAAATAATAAAAATGATTAATGATTTAATTTTCAATATTTTAATTAAATGACATAATTAATTAAAATGAAAATTAAATTAAAATTATAAAATGACAAAAATGATAAAATTAATCAATTATTTAAATTGAAATTATTTTCAATTAATAAATTGATTAACAAAACATTTTCCAACAATTTTAATTAATAAAATAATTAATTAAAATGGGAATTAAGAAAGAAAAGAAATGTCACATAACCTTCTCATAATTAGTTAGGCTAAACCCATCTTAGAGCATACTTAACACATAATTAAGCCCACTTTAAAACCACTTAGCCATGGGTTAACATCCATCATGATGCATGGGGTGAGGTGTCTCTTCCTCCTTCACCCTAGGCTTCATTTAGCCATGAGGTGGCCAGCCAACATGAGACCTCATCTCCCACCTCCCAAGCTACCCAATGGAAGGAAAACCATGCATGAAACCCCCCCTCACCATGGTTAGAAGGAATGATGAGGGATAAGCTTGTGTGTCACCATTTGCCAAGCTTAAGAGATGATGTGTAAGCTCCCTAAGAAGGAGAGAGGCAGCTCACCATGCACCTCTTACATAAGCCAATGAGGGAGAGACAAAGCAAAGGAAATCATCATGGAAAGCTTAGGGAGAAGGAGCCATGCATATCCTCAGCCAATTTCTTCATCCAATGGACTGATAGGGGAGATAACTACTCCCCTAGAACAACCTAAGCTAAACCATGGCCTCCCCTTGGCTATAAAAGGAGCCCATACCCGAGCCTAGCAAAGAAGGAGAAAAAAAATTAGGGAGACCCATAGGCTGCCCAAATCCTCTGGCCCCCAACATAAGAACTCTTCCTAAGAGTCTTAGCAATCCATTAGGATAAAATCTAAGCCATAGATTGAGCCTATTTGAGCCAATTTGATCAAATTTCAAAAACAGCCCAAATTAGGTACTTCTTTAAAATTCTCCCCTAAGCCCGACTTCTGGATCAAATTACTGCAGCAATAACCTTCCATTGGGGTCCTAGAAGGCAACCATAAGGTCTGATCTAGCTTGATTTGCTTGTGGCAAAGGTTTGGAATTTTTCTTTACAAAATAATTCGTATTTTCGATATATCATGTGTTATACTAGCCCAGAAGTGTATCATCACCGTATGGATGGATACTTCTCATCCAGATGATCATTTAAAAAAAAATCACTCAATTTCATCAAGAAATGAGTGAGATATTGATGTTTGAAGTTTAATGGTTCGAAAATTTTCGAATTTTCGGCCGATTTTTCTCGACTCGTTCGATCCCACATTTTAGGAACGAGACGGCGCCGATCTTCCCCGGCGGTATCCGTCGTTCGGTACCGCCCGCAGTGGATCCTCCTGCTCATTCGACGCGTAGGTGGACACGCGTCGAACGGCGGTGAGTTTGGCGGCGGAGTTTAATAAAAAATACATTAAAACCTTAAAAACTTCAAAAATCCATATCTTTTGATTCAGAGGTCATAAAAATAAAATAAAAATACATTTGGAAAGCTCTTAAAGAGGAAAAAATTATGAGACCAAAATCATAATTTTGTTCTTAGTATTTAATTTTTAATTAATTAAATACTCTCTGGAGTATTTTAATTATTAAAAATTATTTATAAATCAAAAAATTATGAAACTTTGAGGCATTTATCCTTATGTTCATAGGGATCTTGCATAATTTTTCCAAGGACAGAAAACATGTTTAAGACACTTTTCTTTAATTTTCAAGTTTCTTTGTAATTATTTCAAATAATAATTATAAAAAAATTGAAAATTGAGAAAGATAAAATGCAAATGACTAAAAATGATAGGGCAAAAGACAATAACCCTAAGAAAACTATTTCTAAGTCATAGAAATTATTTTGAATGGTATTTTGAAATTTAGGGTTGAAATTCTTTATTAATTAAATAATTTTAATCCTAAAAATAACCCTTTATAAATTTAACCTATTTTCATCAACAATCTAAGTTTGAAAATGGTTCTAGTCTATGATAGACTAATGATAAACTTCACTTAAGTCTAAAATGATCAAATTAGACTTAACTAGATTTAAAATAACATTTAAACCCATTAAACCTTACTCAAATAAGGTTTAATATAAAAATTAAATTTTAATTAAGTTTAAAGACATATTAAACTTAATTAACCAAAAACAAACCATTTAATTAAGTTTAAAGACAAATTAAGCTTAATTAACTTATTAAACCTTACTTAAATTAGGTTTAAATACAAAAATTAAATTTTAATTAGGTTTAAAGACATATTAAACTTAATTAACCAAAACTAAACTCTCTTAATTAGGTTTAAGTATATATTAAACCAAAATCAAAACTCTTTAATTTAAGTTTAAGGACATATTAAACTTAATTAACCCATTAAACCTTACCTAAATTTGGTTTAATACAAAAATTAAATTTCAAATTAAGTTTAAGGACATATTAAACTTAATTAACCAAAATCAAATCTTTAATTAAGTTTAAGGACATATTAAACTTAATTAACCCATTAAACCTTACCTAAATTAGGTTTAATACAAAAATTAACACTTTTAATTAAGTTTAAGGACATATTAAACTTAACTAATCAAAATCAAACCCTTTTAATTAAGTTTAAGGACATATTAGAATTAATTAATCAAAACCAAACCCTTAATTAAGTTTAAAGACATATTAAACTTAATTAACCTCCTTACACATTAGGTTTAAGACAAACCTAAACCCTAATTAGGTCTAACCCATTAGACCTAATTAAACCATTAAACCTTAACTAACTAAGGTTTAATTAAACATAAACCCTAATTAGGTCTAATCCATTAGACCTAATTAAACCATTAAACCTTAGCTAACTAAGGTTTAATCAAACATAAACTCTAATTAGGTTTAACCCTTAGACCTAATTAAACCATTAAGTCTTAACTAAATTAGACATAATCAGACCTAAACTCTAATTAGGTCTAACCCATTAGACCTAATTAAACCATTAAACCTTAACTAACCAAGGTTTAATCAAACATAAACCCTAATTAGGTCTAACCCATTAGACCTAATTAAACCATTAAACCTTAACTAACTAAGGTTTAATCAAACTTAAACTCTAATTTGGTCTAACCCTTAGACCTAATTAAACCATTAAGCCTTAACTAAATTAGACTTAATCAGACCTAAACTCTAATTAGGTCTAACCCATTAGACCTAATTAAACCATTAAACCTTAACTAACCAAGGTTTAATCAAACATAAACCCTAATTAGGTCTAGCCCATTAGACCTAATTAAACCATTAAACCTTAACTAACTAAGGTTTAATCAAACTTAAACTCTAATTAGGTCTAACCCTTAGACCTAATTAAACCATTAATTCATAACTAAATTAGACTTAATCAGACCTAAACTCTAATTAGGTCTAAGCCATTAGACCTAATTAAACCATTAAACCTTAACTAACTAAGGTTTAATCAAACATAAACCCTAATTAGGTCTAACCCATTAGACCTAATTAAACCATTAAACCTTAACTAACTAAGGTTTAATCAAACCTAAACCCTAATTAGGTCTAACCCATTAGACCTAATTAAACCATTAAACCTTAACTAACTAAGGTTTAATCAAGCACAAACCTTAATTAGGTCTAACCCATTAGACCTAATTAAACCATTAAACCTTAACTAACTAAGGTTTAATCAAGCACAAACCCTAATTAGGTCTAACCCATTAGACCCGATTAAACTATTAAGTCTTAACTAAATTAGACTTAATCAAACTTAAACTCTAATTAAGTCTATTATATTAGACTTAATTAATTATTAAACCTTAACCAACTAATGTTTAACCAAACCCAAACCAAAAATAAACTTTCAATCTTTAACTTAGGTTTAACCCGACATGAACCTAAATCAAACCTAAACCAAACTTAAGTCTAACCCACATCAAACTTAAGTCAAACCATACTTAGGTTCAACCCGACATGAACCTAAATCCAACTTAAACCTAAACTTAAGTCTAACCCATATTAGACTTAAGTTAAACCATACTTAGATTCAACCCAACTTGAACCTAAGTCTAATCCAAACCTAACTTAAGTCTAACCCATATTAGACTTAAGTCAAACCATACTTAGGTTCAACCTGACGTGAACCTAACCCAAACCTAACTTAAGTCTAACCAAACTTAGGTTCAACCTAACTTGAGCCTAACTTAAACTCAAACCTTAACTTAAGTTCAACCCATATTGAACTTAAGTTGACCTTAAGTCTAGGTTCAACCTGACTTGAACCTAACTTAACCTAAACTTAAGTTCAACCCATATTGAACTTAAGTCAACCTTAAGTCTAGGTTCAACCTGACTTGAACCTAACTTAACCTAAACTCGGAACTTAACTTAAAGTTCAACCCATATTGAACTTGAGTCGACCTTAAGTCTAGATTCAACCTAACTTGAACTCATGTTAACCTAAACCTTAGGTTCAACTTACATTGAATCTAACATAACCTAAAGCTAACTTAAGTCTAACCTACATTAGACATAAGTCAAATCATACTTAGGTTCAACCCGACATGAACCTAAGTCAAACCTAAACTTAAGTCTGACCTACT
The DNA here is from genome assembly GCA_022702705.1 of Papilionanthe hookeriana x Papilionanthe teres. Classification (NCBI taxonomy): domain Eukaryota; kingdom Viridiplantae; phylum Streptophyta; class Magnoliopsida; order Asparagales; family Orchidaceae; genus Papilionanthe; species Papilionanthe hookeriana x Papilionanthe teres. Next base: position 137,736,406 of record CM040427.1, on the reverse strand, counting down.
TTAGACTTAAGTCAAACCATTCTTAGGTTCAACCTGACATGAACCTAAATCCAACTTAAACCTAACTTAAGTCTAACCCATATTAGACTTAAGTCAAACCACACTTAGGTTCAACCTGACATGAACTTAAGTCTAACTTAAGTCTAACCCATATTAGACTTAAGTCAAACCATACTTAGGTTCAACCTGACATGAACCTAAGTCTAACCTAAACCAACTCAAGTCTAGCCCATATTAGACTTAAGTCAAACCATACTTAGGTTCAACCTGACATGAACCTAAGTCTAACCTAAACCAACTCAAGTCCAGCCCATATTAGACTTAAGTCAAATTATACTTAGGTTTAACATGACATGAACCTAAGTCTAACCTAAAACTAACTTAAGTTCAACTCATATTAAAACCTTACGTTCAACTGACAGTGAACCTAACTCAACTTAGCTTGACATAAACCTTAGGTTCAACATACATGAACCTAATCTTAACCTAACTTAAGTTCAACCTACATCGAACTTAAGTCCAAACCTAAACCTTAGGTTCAACTCAACTTGAACCTAAACCAAATCCTAACTTATGTTCAACCTACATTAAACTTAAATCCAAATCTAAACCTTAGGTTTAACCAACAATGAACCTAACTCTACTAAACTAAACATAAACTTTATGTTCAACCCAAATTGAATCTAAATCGACATAAACCTTAGGTTCAACCCAAATTGAACCTAAATCGACATAAACCTTAGATTCAACTCAAATGGAACCTAAATCGACATAAATCTTAGGTTCAACCTATATCGACATAAATCTTAGGTTCAACCCAAATTGAACTTAAATCGACAAAATTGAACTCAAATCGACATAAAATAGACATTCTAAACCAAAATCGACATAATCGACATAAATTTGACATTACAAATAATTAATCGACATAATCGACATAAATTCGACATTTCAAACATAACTGACATAAAATCGACATTTTAAACCAAAATCGACATAATCGACATAAATTTGACATTCCAAACAATTAATCGACATAATCAACATAATCGACATAAATTCGACATTTCAATCATAACTGACATAAAATCGACATTTTAAACCAAATTTAATAAACACCGACATTAAATGACATTAATCGACATTTCAAACCAAACTCAATTTATCTCGACATAAAACGACATATTTCTTAAAGTTCAACCTAAATTAAACTTAACTCGACATAAAATTAAAAATCGACAATCCAACCCAAATCAATATTCAAGACAAATAAAAATTTAAACATAAACTGACATAAACCTAAATCGACATTTCAACCAAACTCAGACATCCGACAACTTTAGATCAACAAACACTTTGACCAGGTAATCTAAATATCTTGATATGACATTGTTTTTAACATTATTTTCCTTGTAGGATGAAGACATGAAGTTTCGTTTAGATTTTCTTTGCATGTTATAGGGTGTGCTAACTCTGTTTTGTAGGACGTCGACAACGGAACATTGACAAAAAAACCAGGACTTTTAGGATAGTCATAAAACCTAAACTTTCTACAAACAACAAAATAAAAAAATGACATAACAACAAAAACAACTGAACTTTTAGGTTAGCCATGAAACCTGAAATAAAACGACAAAATCATTAACATTGACATCAACATGACATCAACATACAACTACATTTCTATACCACAACAAAATGATGACATGACACTAAACCAAAACAAAATAAATGACAAAATGACATGACAAAATAAAATTGAGATGGCCACAAAACCAAAACTTAAAACAAAAGGAAATCATAAACAAAATAACAAAAATAAATAAATAATGATATCTTCTTGACATCATAGAAGGTATCTCATGACATAATAACAACATCTTCATATAGGAGATAAAATATCTCATGACAAATCGAGATATTAATCACGACATCTTATGAAATTATGACATCACATTAAATGACATGACATTATGATGACATGACATTACGACATCACATTATGACATAACATGACATACAAACTACGACATCCCGACATGACATATGACATGATATACAAAATGACAAAAATGACATTACAAAACAAAACACCACAAAGCAACGACATACACCCAACATAAACAAAACTCTCTGGTAGTATCGATTCTTCAGAAACGCACTGCTACAACAACACTTACACTTTTTCGAGGATAAATGTTAACCTTAATCGGGAGTTTTCCTAGGCAGTATTAATTGCTCAGGATGTAATTAACTATAGGAACTTGCTCCTATAGGAGATTAAAGAACTCAGGATAGGTATTTTACCTACAAGACCTCTCTGGTTACCCAAGATCTTCATATGATTTTCTCATACGAAAAACTTCAGTATTACACAAACTGAAGACTTATTCTATGAGACTATCATTTAATCTTCTTTTCTCTCAATCTATATCATGATTAATCCTTCTTTTCTCCAAAGACTTCTGACAACAAGTCTAGGTAAGATAAGAATTAGGGTGATAGATAGAGAAAGAGAGTGGCGACTCCTTGACATTGACATTATACAGGAATTGACGGCGACGACATGTGATCCACATATATTTCATTGCCATCAAAGAGTGGCGACTCCGCTGGGGACATTCTCTCTCCCCATGTTTGGTTAATCAATTTGTCCTCATGACTATGACAATTTGTCTTTTGAAAGACTAAATAATCCTTTCTTTAGTTCTATACCTTACTTAATCTCGAGTAAAATAGAACTAATACCTCTTCGATTCAAAGATTTGTTCACGACAAACAAATCCTAGAGTCTTACATTCCATAATCGACAGACCAAAATGACATAAAAGATATTCAAAAATAACATGTGTTCCCTCCCTTCCCACCCAGGTACGGAGTGTTCATCGATTCTGTTGTCAGACAGATCGATATTACCGTTTTGAATAAGTTCAGGCAAATACTTTCTCAGCCAAACATGTTTAGTTTATCTGGCTTGGTGGTTATGCTTTTTATAGCCTCTGAACCATTTCCTTAGGTTATGCCCTTATGGCCTCTGAATCTATTCTTCGTGTTTATGCTTTTTACAGCCTCTAAACCATTCCCTTAGGTTATGCCCTTATGGCCTCTGAACCTATTCTTCGTGGTTATGATTTTTATAGCCTCTGAACCTATTCTTTGTGGTTATGCTTTTTACAGCCTCTGAACCACTTCCCTGGGTTATGCCTTTATGGCCTCTGAACCTATTCTTCGTGGTTATGCCTTTTACAGCCTCTGAACCACTTCCTTGGGTTATGCTTTTTATAGCCTCTGAACCTATTCTTTGTGGTTATGATTTTTACAGCCTCTGAACCACTTCCATGGGTTATGCCTTTATGGCCTCTGAACCTATTCTTCGTGGTAATGCTTTTTACAGCCTCTGAACCACTTCCCTGGGTTATGCTTTTTATAGCCTCTGAACCTATTCTTTGTGGTTATGCTTTTTACAGCCTCTGAACCACTTCCATGGGTTATGCCTTTATAACCTCTGAACCTATTCTTCGTGGTTATGCTTTTTACAGCCTCTGAACCACTTCCCTGGGTTATGCCTTTATGGTCTCTGAACCTATTCTTTGTGGTTATGCTTTTTACAGCCTCTAAACTACTTCCCTGGGTTATGCCTTTATGGCCTCTGAACCTATTCTTCGTGTTTATGCTTTTTACAGCCTCTAAACCATTCCCTTAGGTTATGCCCTTATGGCCTCTGAACCTATTCTTCGTGGTTGTGCTTTTTATAGCCTCTGAATCACTCCCCTAGGTTATGCTTTTTATGGCCTATGAACCTATTCTTCATGGTTATGCTTTTCACAGCCTCTGAACCACTCCTCTGGTTGATCTTTTTCTTACCCTCAAGGTTTTGATTTGTCAATCTACCAAAATCATTAATCAAATTTTGGGAAGACGATCACTTTTGGATGAATTCCATCAAGGGTTTCCCTTAGGACAACTTTGCAGACAGAAAGAAATCAACTGGAGCGAAAATCTGATCTATGTTTAGTCTAGTTATAGGACTAGTCAACTAGCATGTCCTTTGTGGAGAAATGAAAATTGATCTGTGACGAGGCATGAAATTTGAAATCTTTGGATATAATATCTTTGGAAATAAAACCCAAATTGATCTGTGAGGTAGAATGAAATTTGAAATCTTTGGATTTAATATCTTTGGAAATATTCTTCTCATTCACCTATTGACAAAAAGACAACTCAGAAAGGAAGAATTCAAGACAAAAAAATCTGACATTTTGACAAGAAAATTATGATTTCAAGGCGAAAATGAAATTAATGCCCTAATAATCGGGCCCTTTATCTTAAATTTTCGGATCGGGTCCTAAATTAAAAATAAAATATTGTGATCAAAATGCAAGTAATTGACTAAAGATGTCACGAGCCTCTTAATCTTCTGCCATGTGATTGGGTCCTGACTTCTGAATGAGTTATAATATCTCAGAATTCGTCTTAAGAAATATTTGAGAATTATTAATTAGGGGAGTTTGGACATTCAAAACCCTTAAAACATGCTCTACCAGATATAGTAATTCTCTGAGAAGAAGCTTGAGGTGAGTAGCAAATCAAAAATTGGTGTTTGAGTTCAGGCATTCAAAATCATTAAGTGTGCCCTACCAAAAATAAAAAAACAAAAAAAAAAAAACAAAAAAGAGAAGAAAAAAAAGATGTTTCTGAGAAGAAGCTTGAGGTGGGCACACAATAAAAAATTGGTGTCTCAATTCAAACATTCAAAATCTTTAACATGCTCCACCTGATATAGTAATTCCCTGAAAAGAAGCTTGAGGTGAGCATAAAATCAAAAATTGGTGTTCAAATTCTCCTCTAATTGATAAATCTTGAAAAACGTCTTAAGAAAATTCTTCCGATATTATATTCAAGAAAGAATTATGTGATCTCGTCTTTTGGTTGACTATTAATTGGTTCAGACATATCTTTAGAAGATAGAAGATATTTTGATCACATTTTCGAAAAATTCCTAAGACCCAAAAAGAAAGAACTAAGGTAAATGGCTTTGTTATTGGAGATTAATGGAAATTATACTCTGAATTCATAATTTTCCAAAGATCCAACCCCAATCCCAATTTGGAAATGTTAAAGTGATTTTTGAAGGACAATCTGAATGATCTTTATAGAATTGGTGATTAATGGAAGCTTTATGAACCTACATGAACGACATCATTTTCTCTAAAGAATGAGCCCTAAGTTGTGCTTCCACTTAAAGTGCAATGATCTTACCTATAAATGACATCCGCAGACAAAATAACAAAAAATATGAAATTACAGCTCGAAGAACTTGGAAGCTTGGAAGACTAGCAAGCATTGTACGGGCCCATGATAAATTGGTTCACCCTAGGACACTCAGATCAGGGATTTGGATTTAAGACTTCAAACACCTATCCTCATGTGAGGGCCCATATGCTTGTTAAGAAGACACATTTGGGGAAATCCTGTCAGTTGGTAGACTATCAAGAAGACATAATACACTCAATCAATGGGAAGTATTTGAAAAAGATGCGACATAAACAAAAATGAATGACTAGTTTTGTAAACTGGGAAACAAATAACCAAAACCGACAAATCGACATTGACATTTCTAAGAAGTAGTATGAGACCTCCTTAAGTGGAAAATGACATCTACTCTCTTTCTCTCTATTGGATATAAGACCATCATGACATTGACTTTCCTTTAGCAATCTTTCTTTGGATAGGATATAAGTCTCATATGCATTCCTATTCCAAAATCGACATTTTGACATTGACATTTCTAAGAGATAGTGTAAGACCTTATTAAATAGAAGATGGCATCTACTCTTCTCGCTATTGGATGTAAGACCAACGGACATCGGCTTTATTTTAGCAACCTTTCTTTGGATAGGATATAAGTCTTATATGCATTCCTATTCCAAAACCAACATATCCACATTGACGTTTCTAAGAGATAGTGTAAGACCTCCTTATATGGAAGATGAAATCTACTCTCTTTCTCGCTATTGGATGTAAGACCATCAGACATTGGCTTTCCTTTAACAACCTTTCTTGGGATAGGATATAAGTCTCAAACGCATTCCTATTCCAAAATCGAAGTTTTGACATTGAAACTTTTTTAGAGAAAATTGAATGTGACATTTGTTCTCTTTCCTCAATTGTCTACAATACATCGACAGTTCCAAAAATACTAAAACAAGGATTTTAAATTAAAAATGACAAACAACTTGTGATGATTAATATCTTTCGAACTGTAAAGGTCAAATCCCCAGTGGATACACTCTTCGTCTTGAGTTTGACACTCTTTTCTAGTTATTGGATATAAGTCTTTTCCTGATACGGAATACGGTATTCCTCTAACTTGACACCGACATTTGACGTTCCCAAGAAATGGAATATGACATCCATTTTCTTTTCCCAGTTATCAGATGTAAGTCATTTCCTGACACAGAAGTTATGACATTCCTATAACTCAACATTGACACTTGAAATTTTTGAGAAATGAAATACGACATCCATTTTCTCTTTATAACTTTCGGATGAAAGTCATTTTCCTACCATGAAAATTATGACATTCCCATAATTTAACATCTCCACATTTGACAGACATTTTTGACATTTGACATATAGACATTTGAAATATCGACGTCTCGACATTTGACAGACATTTCAACATGTGACATATCGACCTTTCAACATTTGACATATCGACAATTATTATCGACATTTGAGATATCGATCTTTCGACATTTGATATATCGACATTTCAACATATCAACAATCGTTATAAACATTTGACACATCGACATTTCGACCTTTGAGAATTATTGAAATTTGATGTATTAACCTTTCGATATTTAACGTATCAACAATTTTTATCAACATTTGAGATATCGATCTTTCTACATATGACATATTGATATTTCGACATAGAAAAAATTGTTATCAACATTTGACACATCGACATTTTGACCTTTGATATATCAATAATTGTTATCGACTTCTGACATACCGACATTGCGACATTTGACTTATCAACGTTTGACACTCATCCTCTCCTTTGTTATTGGATGTAAGTCCTTTCCTGACACGGAAATGACATTCTTTTATCATAACATCAACATTTGACATTTTGAGAAATAGAATATGACATCCATTTCTCTCTCTAGTTATTGGAAGTAAGTCCTTTCCTGACACGGAAGTCATGGCTTTCCTCTAACTAACATAAACATTTTGAGAAATGGAAAATGACATTCATTTTCTCTCTCCAGTTATTGGATGTAAGTCCTTTCCTGACACATAAATTATGGCTTTCCTCTAACCAAATATTGACATTGACATTTTGAGAAATGGAAAATGACATCCATTTTCTCTTTCCGGTTATTGGATATAAGTTCTTTCCTGACACGGAAATTACGACTTTCCTCTAACCAAATCTTGACATCGACACTTTGAGGAAAATAGAATATGACATCTATTTTCTCTCTTCAGTTATTGGATATAAGTCCTTTCCTGATGTGGAAATCTCTGCTTTCCTCTAACCAAATCTTGACATCGACACTTTGAAGAAAATAGAAAATGACATCTATTTTCTCTCTTTGGTTATTGGATATAAGTCCTTTCCTGATGTGGAAATCACGGCTTTCCTCTAACCAAATCTTGACATCGACATTTTGAAGAAAATAGAAAATGACATCTATTTTTCTCTCTTCGGTTATTGGATATAAGTCCTTTCCTGATGTGGAAAACTTTCCTGATGTGGAAATCACGACTTTCCTCTAACCAAATCTTGACATTGACATTTTGAGGAAAATAGAAAATGACATCTATTTTCTCTCTTCGGTTATTGGATATAAGTCCTTTCCTGATATGGAAATCACTGCTTTCCTCTAACCAAATCTTGACATCAACATTTTGAGGAAAATAGAAAATGACATCTATTTTCTCTCTTCGGTTATTGGATATAAGTGCTTTCCTGATGTGGAAATCACGGCTTTCCTCTAACCAAATCTTGACATTGACACTATGAGGAAAATAGAAAATGACGTCTATTTTCTCTCTTCGATTATTGGATATAAGTTCTTTCCTGACACGGAAATTACGACTTTCCTCAAACCAAATCTTGACATCGACATTTTGAGGAAAATAGAAAATGACATCTATTTTCTCTCTTCGGTTATTGGATGTAAGTCATTTCCTGATGTGGAAATCATGGCTTTCCTCTAACCAAATCTTAACACTGACATTCTGGAAAATAGAAAATGACATCTATTTTCTCTCTCCGGTTATTGGATATAAGTCCCTTCTTGACACGGAAGTCATGACTTTCCTCTAACCAAATATCAACATTGACATTTTGAGAAATGGAAAATGATATCCATTTTCTCCCTCATGTTATAAGATATACGTCCTTTCCTGACACGGAAATCACGACATTCCTTTTGCAAAATATCGACATCGACATTTTGAGAAATGAAATATGACATTCATTTTCCCTCCCAATAAATCTCTTTTCAAATACAAGAAGAAAATCTCTTCTTAGAACCAACATAAAAGACATCTGACATCCTCTGGGTGCGATATGACATCCCCTCCTTTCCTGACCATTATGAGACATCTCTTAGACCACTTCGGTCAACGCCAATATGTGCAGAATACTTATATAGTATTCTACACATATTGGGGGCCCTTTTGTCGACCTCATTTTACAACGAGTCAATGCCCTTTCGACCTAAAAAGTCAACTTTGGTCAAAATGGTCAAACCAGACCCAATGACCAACTCTGTTGACCCCACAGGTCAACCTTATGACCTAAAAAGTCAACTTTGGTCAAAATGGTCAAACAAGAACTAGTGACCAACCCTGTTGACCCCATAGGTCAACCTTATGACCTAAAAAGTCATCTTTGGTCAAAATGGTCAAACCAGACCTAATGACCAGCACTGTTGACCCCATAGGTCAACCTTATGACCTAAAAAGTCAACTTTGGTCAAAATGGTCAAACCAGACCTAATGACCAACCCTGTTGACCCCATAGGTCAACCTTATGACCTAAAAAGTCAACTTTGGTCAAAATGGTCAAACCAGACCTAGTGACCAACCCTGTTGACCCCATAGGTCAACCTTATGACCTAAAAAGTCAACATTGGTCAAAATGGTCAAACTAGACCTAATGACCAACCCTGTTGACCCCATAGATCAACCTTATGACCTGAAAAGTCAATATTGGTCAAAATGTCAGACCAGACCCAATGACCAACCCAGTTGACCCATAAGTCAACCCTTTCACCCAATGACACATTAAAAACCCCACAATGACAAAATCACAAATACTGGACATTTTAAAATTAGAATGATCAATTCGGGCTGACTTGGGTCAACCCAGGTCAAAATTGGTCAACACCTATTTATTTTAATTAAAATAGATAAGAATGAAATAAAAACAACAAAATTAATAAAATTGATTAATGATTTAATTTTTAATATTTTAATTAAATGACATAATTAATTAAAATGAAAATTAAATTAAAATCATAAAATGACAAAAATGATAAAATTAATCAATTATTTAAATTGAAATTATTTTCAATTAATAAATTGATTAATAAAACATTTTCCAACAATTTTAATTAATAAAATAATTAATTAAAATGGGAATTAAGAAAGAAAAGAAATGACACATAACCTTCTCATAATTAGTTAGGCTAAACCCATCTTAGAGGATAATTAATACATAATTAAGCCCACTTTAAAACCACTTAGCCATGGGTTAACACCCATCATGATGCATGGGGTGAGGTGTCTCTTCCTCCTTCACCGTAGGCTTCATTTAGCCATGAGGTGGCTGGCCAACATGAGGCCTCATCTCCCACCTCCCAAGCAACCCAATGGAAGGAAAACCATGTATGAACCCCCCCCACCATGGTTAGAAGGAATGATGAGGGATAAGTTTGTGTGTCACCATTTGCCAAGCTTAAGAGATGATGTGTAAGCTCCCTAAGAAAGATAGAGGCAGCTCACCATGCACCTCTTACATAAGTCAATGGGGGAGAGACAAAGCAAAGGAAATCATCATGGAAAGCTTAGGGAGAAGGACCATACATATCCTCAGCCGATTTCTTCATCCAATGGACTGATAGGGAGATAACTACTCCCCTAGAACAACCTAAGCTAAACCATGGCCTCCCCTTGGCTACAAAAGGAGCCCATACCTGAGCCTAGCAAAGAAGGAGAAAAAAAAATAGGGAGACCCATAGGCTGCCCAAATCCTCTGGCCCCCAACATAAGAACTCTTCCTAAGAGTCTTAGCAATCCATTAGGATCAAATCCAAGCCATAGATTGAGCCTATTTGAGCCAATTTGATCAAATTTCAAAAACAGCCCAAATTAGGTACTTCTTTAAAATTCTCCCCTAAGCTCGACTTCTGGATCAAATTGCTGCAGCAATAACCTTCCATTGGGGTCCTAGAAGGCAACCATAAGGTCTGATCTAGCTTGATTTGCTTGTGGCAAAGGTATGGAATTTTTCTTTACAAAATAATTCATATTTTTGATATATCATGTGTTTTACTAGCCCAGAAGTGTATCATCACCATATGGATGGATACTTCTCATCCAGATGATCATTTTAAAAAAAAAATCACTCAATGTCATCAAGAAATGAGTGAGATATTGATGTTTGAAGTTTAATGGTTAGAAAATTTTTGAATTTTCGGCCGATTTTTCTCAGCCGTTCCATCCCGCGTTTTTGGAACGGACGGCGCTGATCTTCCCCCATCGATATCCGCTGTTCGGCTGCCCGCAGCGGATCCTCCTGCTCATTCGACGCGTACGAGGACACGCCGAACGGCGGTGAGTTTGGCGGCGGAGTTTAATAAAAAATACATTAAAACCTTAAAAACTTCAAAAATCCATATCTTTTGATTCAGAGGTCATAAAAATAAAATAAAAATACCTCTGGAAAGCTCTTGAAGAGGAGACAATTATGAGACCAAAATCATAATTTTGTTCTCAGTATTTAATTTTTAATTAATTAAATACGCTCTGGAGTATTTTAATTAATAAAAATTATTTATAAATAAAAAAATTATGAAACTTTGAGGCATTTATCCTTATGTTCATAGGGATCTTGCATAATTTTTCTAAGGACAAAAAACATGTTTAAGACACTTTTATTTAATTTTCAAGTTTCTTTGTAATTATTTCAAATAATAATTATAAAAAAAATTGAAAATTGAGAAAGATAAAATGCAAATGACTAGAAATGATAGGGCAACAGACAATAACCCTAAGAAAACTATTTCTATGTCCTAGAAATTATTTTGAATGGTATTTTGAAATTTAGGGTTGAAATTCTTTATTAATTAAATAATTTTAATCCTAGAAATAACCCTTTATAAATTTAACCTATTTTCATCAACAATCTAAGTTTGAAAATGGTTCTAGTCTATGATAGACTAATGATAAACTTCACTTAAGTCTAAAATGATCAAATTAGACTTAACTAGATTTAAAATAACATTTAAACCTATTAAACCTTACTTAAATTAGGTTTAATATAAAAATTAAATTTTAATTAAGTTTAAAGACATATTAAACTTAATTAACCAAAATCAAAACCTTTTAATTAAGTTTAAAGACAAATTAAGCTTAATTAACTTATTAAACCTTACTTAAATTAGGTTTAAATACAAAAATTAAATTTTAATTAGGTTTAAAGACATATTAAACTTAATTAACCAAAACTAAACTCTCTTAATTAGGTTTAAGGATATATTAAACCAAAATCAAAACTCTTTAATTAAGTTTAAGGACATATTAAACTTAATTAACCCATTAAACCTTACCTAAATTAGGTTTAATACAAAAATTAAATTTTTAATTAAGTTTTAGGACATATTAAACTTAATTAACCAAAATCAAATCTTTAATTAAGTTTAAGGACATATTAAACTTAATTAACCCATTAAACCTTACCTAAATTAGGTTTAATACAAAAATCAACACTTTTAATTAAGTTTAAGGACATATTAAACTTAACTAATCAAAATCAAACCCTTTTAATTAAGTTTAAGGACATATTAGACTTAATTAATCAAAACCAAACCTTTAGTTAAGTTTAAAGACATATTAAACTTAATTAACCTCCTTACACATTAGGTTTAAGACAAACCTAAACCCTAATTAGGTATAACCCATTAGACCTAATTAAACCATTAAACCTTAACTAACTAAGGTTTAATCAAACATAAACCCTAATTAGGTCTAATCCATTAGACTTAATTAAACCATTAAACCTTAGCTATCTAAGGTTTAATCAAACTTAAACTCTAATTAGGCCTAACCCTTAGACCTAATTAAACCATTAAGTCTTAACTAAATTAGACTTAATCAAACCTAAACTCTAATTAGGTCTAACCCATTAGACCTAATTAAACCATTAAACCTTAACTAACCAAGGTTTAATCAAACATAAACTCCTAATTAGGTCTAACCCATTGTACTCTAATTAAACCATTAAACCTTAACTAACTAAGTTTTAATCAAACTTAAACTCTAATTAGGTATAACCCTTAGACTCCAATTAAACCATTAAGTCTTAACTAAATTAGACTTAATCAGACCTAAACTCTAATTAGGTCTAACCGATTAGAACTAATTAAACCATTAAACCTTAACTAACCAAGGTTTAATCAAACATAAACCCTAATTAGGTCTAACCCATTAGACCTAATTAAACCATTAAACCTTAACTAACTAAGGTTTAATCAAACTTAAACTCTAATTAGGTCTAACCCTTAGACCTAATTAAACCATTAAGTCTTAACTAAATTAGACTTAATCATACCTAAAATCTAATTAGGTCTAACCCATTAGACCTAATTAACCCGTTAATCCTTAACTAACTAAGGTTTAATCAAACATAAACCCTAATTAGGTCTAACCCATTAGACCTAATTAAACCATTAAACCTTAACTAACTAAGGTTTAATCAAACCTAAACCTTAATTAGGTCTAACCCATTAGACCTAATTAAACCATTAAACCTTAACTAACTAAGGTTTAATCAAGCACAAACCCTAATTAGGTCTAACCCATTAGATCTAATTAAACCATTAAACCTTAACTAACTAAGGTTTAATCAAGCACAAACCCTAATTAGGTCTAACCCATTAGACCCGATTAAACTCTTAAGTCTTAACTAAATTAGATTAATTAAACTTAAACTCTAATTAAGTCTATTATATTAGACTTAATTAATTATTAAACCTTAACCAATTAAGGTTTAACCAAACCCAAACCCAAAATAAACTTTCAATCTTTAATTTAGGTTTAACCCGACATGAACCTAAATCAAACCTAAACCAAACTTAAGTCTAACCCACATCAGACATAAGTTAAACCATACTTAGGTTCAACTCAACATGAACCTAAATCCAACTTAAACCTAAACTTAAATCTAACCCATATTAGACTTAAGTCAAACCATACTTAGGTTCAACCCGACTTGAACCTAAGTCTTATCCAAACCTAACTTAAGTCTAACCCATATTAGACTTAAGTCAAACCATACTTAGGTTCAACCGGATGTGAACCTAACCCAAACCTAACTTAAGTTTAACCCATATTAGACTTAAGTCAAACCAAACTTAGGTTCAACCTAACTTGAGCCTAACTTAAACACAAACCTTAACTTAAGTTCAACCCATATTGAACTTAAGTTGACCTTAAGTCTAGGTTCAACCTGACTTGAACCAAACTTAACCTAAACTTAAAACCTTAACTTAAGTTCAACCCATATTGAACTTAAGTCAACCTTAAGTCTAGGTTCAACCTGACTTGAACCTAACTTAACCTAAACTCAAAACATAACTTAAAGTTCAAACCATATTGAACTTGAGTCGACCTTAAGTCTAGATTCAACCTAACTTGAACTCAAGTTAACCTAAACCTTAGGTTCAACTTAAATTGAATCTAACATAACCTAAAACTAACTTAAGTCTAACCTACATTAGACTTAAGTCAAATCATACTTAGGTTCAACCCGACATGAACCTAAGTCAAACCTAAACTTAAGTCTGACCTACATTAGACTTAAGTCAAACCATTCTTAGGTTCAACCTGACATGAACCTAAATCCAACTTAAACCTAACTTAAGTCTAACCCATATTAGACTTAAGTCAAACCATACTTAGGTTCAACCTAACATGAACCTAAGTCCAACTTTAACCTAACTTAAGTCTAACCCATATTAGACTTAAGTCAAACCATACTTAGGTTCAACCTGACATGAACCTAAGTCTAACCTAAACCAACTCAAGTCTAGCCCATATTAGACTTAAGTCAAACCATACTTAGGTTCAACCTGACATGAACCTAAGTCTAACCTAAACCAACTCAAGTCGAGCCCATATTAGACTTAAGTCAAATTATACTTAGGTTTAACATGACATGAACCTAAGTCTAACCTAAACCTAACTTAAGTTCAACTCATATTAAAACCTTAGGTTCAACTGACAGTGAACCTAACTCAACTTAGCTTGACATAAACCTTAGGTTCAACATACATGAACTTAATCTTAACCTAACTTAAGTTCAACCTACATCGAACTTAAGTCCAAACCTAAACCTTAGTTTCAACTCAACTTGAACCTAAACCAAAACCTAACTTATGTTCAACCTACATTAAACTTAAATCCAATTCTAAACCTCAGGTTTAACCAACAATGATCCTAACTCTACTAAACAGAACATAAACTTTAGGTTCAACCCAAATTGAATCTAAATCACATAAACTTTAGGTTCAACCCAAATTGAACCTAAATCGACATAAACCTTAGATTCAACTCAAATGGAACCTAAATCGACATAAATCTTAGGTTCAACCCAAATTGAACCTAAATCGACATAAATCTTAGGTTCAACCCAAATTGAACTTAAATCGACAAAATTGAACTCAAATCGACATAAAATCGACATTCTAAACCAAAATCGACATAATCGACATAAATTTGACATTCCAAATACTTAATCGACATAATCGACATAAATTCGACATTTCAAACATAACTGACATAAAATCGATATTTTAAACCAAAATCGACATAATCGACATAAATTTGACATTCTAAACAATTAATCGACATAATCGACATAAATTCGACATTTCAAACATAACTAATATAAAATCGACATTTTAAACCAAATTTAATAAACACCGACATTAAATGACATTAATCGACATTTCAAACCAAACTCAATGTATCTCGACATAAAACGACATATTTCTTAAAGTTCGACCTACATTAAACTTAACTCGACATAAAATTAAAAATCGACAATCCAACCCAAATCAATATTCAAGACAAATAAAAATTTAAACATAAACTGACATAAACCTAAATCGACATTTCAACCAAACTCGGACATCCGACAACTTTGGATCAACAGACACTTTGACCAGGTAATCTAAATATCTTGATATGACATTGTTTCTAACTTTATTTTCCTTGTAGGATGAAGACATGAAGTTTCGTTTAGATTTTCTTTGCATGTTATAGGGTGTGCTAACTCTGTTTTGTAGGACGTCGACAACGGAACATTGACAACAAAACCAGGACTTTTAGGATAGTCATAAAACCTCAACTTTCTACAAACAACAAAATAAAAAAATTACACAACAACAAAAACAACTGAACTTTTAGGTTAGCCACGAAACCTGAAATAAAATGACAAAATCATTAACATTGACATCAACATGACATCAACATACAACTACATTTCTATACCACAACAAAATGATGACATGACACTAAACCAAAACAAATAAATGACAAAATGACATGACAAAATAAAATTGAGATGGCCACAAAACCAAAACTTAAAACAAACGGAAATCATAAACAAAATAACAAAAATAAATAAATAATGATATCTTCTTGACATCATAGAAGGTATCTCATGACATAATAACGATATATTCATATAGGAGATAAAATATCTCATAACAAATCGAGATATTAATCACGACATCTTATGAAATTACGACATCACATAAAATGACATGACATTATGATGAAATGACATTACGACATCATATTATGACATAACACGACATACAAACTACGACATCCCGACATGACATATGACATGATATACAAAATGACAAAAATGACATTACAAAACAAAACACCACAAAGCAACGACATACACCCAACATAAACAAAACTGTCTGGTAGTATCGATTCTTCAGAAATGCACTGCTACAATAACACTTACACTTTTTCGAGGATAAATGTTAACCTTAATCGGGAGTTTTCCTAAGCGTATTAATTGCTCGAGATGTAATTAACTATAGGAGCTTGCTCCTATAGGAGATTAAAGAACTCAAGATAGGTATTTTACCTACAAGACCTCTCTGGTTACCCAAGATCTTCATATGATTTTCTCATATGAAAAACTTCAGTAATTACACAAACTGAGAACTTATTCTATGAGATTATCATTTAATCTTCTTTTCTCTCAATCTATATCATGATTAATCCTTCTTTTCTCTAAAGACTTCTGACAACAAGTCTAGGAAAGATAAGAATTAGGGTGATAGATAGAGAAAGAGAGTGTCGACTCCTTGACATTGACATTATACAGGAATTGACGGCGACGACATGTGATCCACATATATTTCATCGCCATCACTCTCTCTTTGATAACTCGTTCCACTTCTCCTCCAGGATTTTCGAAAACTCGATCATGGATGCACTTCTTACTTTGAAAGAGTGAAGTATACCTTGATAGTGCTTTCACATTTATAAATTGAGTCTAGTCGCATTCGAGTCTTCTCTTTTGTCGTTGAGCCATTGTTTGATCTATCAAAATTACAAAAATCTAAACTAATCTCCAAAATAATAATACAATGGCTTCTAAAGGTGTTTTAAAGCAATCTAAACCACATTACATGAATTCCTTCCAAGTCCTTTTTCCAATTTTTCAAAATTTTCAAAATTTCTTAATGTGGAAGAAATTCATGGTGGAAATAAAAAATTTTTACATAGGAGTGGAGCTCTTACCAAGGGAAGATGAAATACGGTGTTAGAATTTGTTGAAATCGCTCCAAATCTGAGATCTATCAAGCCCTAGGTCGACTTTTCGGGTAAAACGGGAAATAAGATGATGAATAGTGGCATTTAATTGGTCAAAATCGTGGTAAATAGGTTATTTTTGCGATCTCACCGTTTGCGGAGTCGTTCGTACCATCGACAGGCTCTATTGAATTAAATTTCATTATTCTCGGGAAAATCGAGCCGTCGGCGGCCTCGAGCGTGCCGTCAACGGCCTCGAGCTTGCCGTCGGCGAGATTCTAAAAAATTGATCATTTTTCAAATTTTTCCGATTTCGAACAATTTTAAGCCTCATCGTCATCCGTTCGATCCTTATAATCAAATATTTAAGTGATTAAGTGATGTATTAACACAAATAAACATACACACAACAAAACTTCACATTTATATATTGAATCCAAGTGTTTACAACACACTGTACATAACACACATAAACGAGTATTTTCTCAACCTAAATCCATTTAATTAGCGTCGCAATCCAAGTCACAACACTCAAAACGCTGAGAATAAACATTTCAATCATAATCTCATCTATATTAAGATTAAAAAGCAAACAAAGAAAGCAAACATAATAAACAAAGTTCAAATCAAACACAACAATAAGAAACAAGCAAATTAATTCTACTACCCTTCAGAATCTGTAATGGTTTCTCCTCTGATATCATCCATTGCTTGAACATGGACAAACAGGTTGTAAAAAGGTTAGAATGGGAATTCTTCAGTTGAATCTTCATCAATCCATCCCATTTTCTTTATTAAGCATATCAAACTCGCTTCAAATTGCCTAGTATGATCAAAATGTTCTTTCATCCTCCAATCAATATGATCAAAGAAATCAAACATATTGTTAACTGTACTCATTAAATTTTGTACCCGCTTCTCTAGATTCTTGATTCGATGTAAGATCATCGGAATCTTGTCCGCTATTAGAGATTGAATAGGAACAAAATTCAAAGATGCTTGATCCATGATTACACCTGTGTCATTCTCCTTATCATTGGCTGGGAACATACGAGTTGGGTCTAAAGATTTCTAGGGTAGCAGAATTTTCTCCCAAATCTCATACAAAACTTGAAACAAACCGCATATTAAGAATATTGTGGAAGGATGTCCAAGCCCTTGAGATGATCCTTGAACGATCAGGCCAAACACAGACTTCACAATAATTGATCCAATATCAATGGGCCATCCCATTTGAATGCATTAATTCAAGATTGCACTTTTTGGTGACTTTACCGATTTTCATCATCGGCAATAACTTCACAGATATGAAAAAGTGCCAATTTTTTGAGACGGGATTTAAAAGTGTTGCAGAAAAATTAATGTACCCGTTTTCTCTAACTTCCCAGTTAACGATTTTGTTCGTCAAATATTGGTATATTTCATTCATACTGTCTCTTGTCAGCATGAAATTTGAGTAATGGCAGACAAGAATATTCTCAAGCATGTATAACTCATTAATTCTTCCAGAATTGAGTGTTATCCACCTACCTCACACATAGACGCTTCCTTGGTTGATTCCATGTAAATTGGCGTAGAATTCCTTAATCACTGGAAAGACTACTGCGGCAGTAGTATAGCAAAACACTTCCCATCTTTGCCTCACAATCATTTCTTCAACTGGTGTTGAAGAATTGCATAATCCTCGATTGACGAATCCTCTTTCCTTAATAAGCCTTCTCTTGGACATCACCTTGTTGAAAAGTCACTGCGCCTCGACACTGACGAACTTTCTCTGGTTGAAAACTTGAAATCTAGGGTAATCTACTGAATTGGAATCCATCAAAGAGGAATTGAAAGTGGTTTCCATTTGTTTTTGAGATTTGAAGTGTTTAGGAATCGTCCATGGGAGTTTATAAGGGGTGAATTCGCTAAAAACTGCCAAAATCCAACATTTTGAACTCGAAAAACTGCCCACTCACCGATCCCACTGTCGGCTGCCTTGAAGGCGCCGTCGGTGAGCCTTATGCAATTAATTCCAGGGCTCTCGGGAAAAACTCACCGTCGGCGGCGTCGAGCGCGCCGTCGGCACCCTAGGCAAAAATTTGCACTTTTACACCGTGGTCTTTCATGTTCCAAATTTTCTCTATGGATTCAAATTCTTGATAATCAAAGGTTAAATACAAGTAGTAGGATTCAATATTACTACAAACTAACAACAAACGCAAACAAACACACAACAAATAAATATAACTATGGGTTGCCTCCAATAAAGCGCTTGGTTTAACGTCGTCAGCCTAACCTATTCAGGTGTTATTCAGGTTGACTGAGCATTAAAACCTCTTTATAATTTGGTCTTTTACCCTCAAATTATGGTTTTAATCTATGTACATTCACTTTAAATCTATTCCCAGTCTTCTGATCTTCAATTTCAACAGCTCCATAAGTGTAAACGTGAGTCACAGTAAATGGTCCTAACCAACGAGACTTCAATTTCCTAGGGTATAATTTCAACCTTGTATTATAAAGCAAAACTTCTTGCCCTGGTTCAAAGTTCTTCTGGTTAATCTTCCGATCATGCATTAATTTTATTTTTTGCTTATAAATTTTGTCGTTATCGTAAGATTCATTTCTTAATTCTTCTAATTCATTCAATTGCAACAATCTCTTCTCACCAGCAATTTTCAAATTATAGTTGAATTCTTTAATTGCCCAATATGCTTTATGCTCCAATTCAACTGGTACGTGACCAGTTTTTCCATATATAAGTCTGTAAGGAGTCATACCATTAGGAGTTTTATAAGCAGTCCTGTATGCCCATAATGTAGTATCCAGTCTCGCAGACCAATATACTCTATTAGAATTTACAGTCTTTTCTAAAATTTATTTAATCTCACGATTAGAAACTTTAGCTAAACCACTGGTTTGAGGATGATAGACATTAAAGAATCTATGAATAATATTAAATTTTTCTGACAATCTTTCAATGTATTTATTCCTAAAATGGGATCTTCTATCAGTGATAATCACTCTCGACATTCCGTATCTTATGAAAATGTTTTTCATTAAGAATCTTGAAACACTTTTAGCATCACAACGAGGTAAATATTGTGCTTCAATCCACTTTGTTACGTATTCAACTGCAATTAAAATATATAAGTTCCCAAAAGAGGGAATAAATGGTCCCATGAAATCTAATCCTCAAACATAAAAAATTTCCACTTCTAACATGAAATTCAGAGGCATTTCATTTCTTCTAGATATATTACCTACTCATTGGCATCTATCATAAGTTTTGATATATCTGTAAACATCTCTAAAAAGAGTAGGACAATAAAATCCAGCTTGCAAAATTTTATGCGTAGTTTTGTCAATGCCAAAATGTCCTCCAAATTCAGAATCGTGGCATTTTTGAATAATCTGTTCAGTTTCTTCATTAGGCACATATCTCTTAATAATAAGATCGTTACATTGCTTATATAAATATGGTTCATCCCAAAAATATGCTTTTGTATTATGAATGAATTTTTTTTGTTGCTTCAGAGTTAGCATAGGTGGCAAAATATCGTTTATTATATGGTTAACAATATCAACATACTAAGGTTTTTCCACTCATTTATATTATAATGTTTTTCATCAGGGAAACTGTCTGTAATTTCATTGTCGTTATCAGATGATTCATGATATTCTAGTCTCGACAAATGATCAGTAATTTGATTGTCAGTTCCTTTTCTATCAATCACCACAAAATCAAATTCTTGCATCAAAAGTACCCATCTAATTAATCTTGGTTTTGTATCCTTCTTTTGCATCATATATTTAATAACAGAATGATCAATATGCATAATACATTTAGTTCCAATTAAATATGATCTAAATTTATCAAAATCATATACAATAGCCAGTAACACTTTTTCAGTAACTGTGTAGTTAATTTGAACATCGTTAAGAGTTCTACTAGCGTAGTATATTACCTTACAAATTTTATCATATCTTTGACTAAGAACAGCTCCAATAGCATAGTCAATAGCATCACACATTAATTCAAATGGTTTCTCCCAATCAAGTGAAACTATTATAGGTGCTGTGATTAGTTTTTCCTTTAATAATTCAAAGGCATTTAAGCAGTCTTTGGTAAATTCAAATTTCTTGTCTTTTTCTAAAAGTTGGCATAGAGGTTTGGTAATTTTTGAAAAATCTTTAATATAGCGCATGTAGAAACCAGCATGTCCAAGAAAACGTCTTACCCCTCTCACTCTAGTAGGAGGTAGTAATTTGGCTATTACTTGAATTTTTGCAGGGTCTACTTCCATGCCATTTTCTGAAATTTTATGCCCTAATACAATTCCTCTTGCAACCATAAATTGACATTTCTCCCAATTTAGAACTAAGTTATTTCTTTTACATAGCTCCAAAACTTTTTAAAGATGATTTAAGCATGCGTCAAATGATGTTCCAAACACAGAGAAATCATCCATAAATACTTTTATTCCATTATCTATTAATTTACTAAAGATAGACATCATATATCTCTGGAATATTGCAGGTGCATTACATAGTCCAAAAGACATTCTTTGAAAAGTAAAAGTTCCATAAGGACTAGTTAGTTGTTTTCTCTTGATCCTCAGGAGCAATAGGTATCTGATGGTAACTGGTATATCCATCCAGAAAGCAATAATACTTGTGTCCAGTAAGTCTATCCAACATTTGGTCTAGAAAAGGAAGAGGAAAGTGATTTTTTCGGTCGACGACATTTAATTTTTGATAGTCAATACAAATTCGCCATCCAAATGATTGTTTGATAGGTATTAATTCATTATTTTCATTTGCTTCAACAGTTACTCCTCCTTTCTTGATAACACAATGAATTGGACTTACCCAAGTTCTATCTGAAATAAGATATATAATTCCAACATCTAACCCCTTTAAAATCTCTTTTTTAAGTACATCTTTCATTATAAGGTTCAGTCTCCTTTGAGGGTCAATTCTTGGTTTATGTTCTTCATTTAATAAAATTCTATGCATACAAATCGAAGGACTAATTCTTTTAATGTCAGTTAAAGTCCAACCAAAAGCTTTTTTATATTTTTTTAATGTATCCATTAATTTTTGTTCTTAAGTTTCATTTAAGTCTGAGGATTCAATTACTGGTAATGTTGAAAAATCTCCTAAATATACATACTTCAAATGATTTGGAAGATTTTTTAATTCATGTTCAAGGGGTTTTACAACAGATGGAATTAATGTTTCGTTTTTTGGTGCTGTTGAATTGAGGTTCAAATTTTTCCTGAATATAATCAGATTCTTCACTATCAATTTCATCATAATTATCTTTTTCTATATCTTCTTTTTCTATATAATTTTCCTTAAAATATTCTCTTTTAGATAATCACATATATCCATTCTGAAACATTCATCATATTTTTCTATTGAAGGATATTTAATTGACTTTGAGATGTTAAAAGTTACTTCTTGATCATTTACTCTCATTATCAATTCTCCTTTATGAGCATCTATCATGGTTCTTCCTGTAGCTAGGAATGGTCTTCCTAAAATGATTGAGATTTCTTTATCTTCTTTCATATCTAAGATGATAAAGTCCATAGGAAAGATAAACTTATCAACCTTGACCAAAACATCTTGTACACTCCCTTAGAATGTGTAATAGATCGATCAGCTAACTGTAGAGTTACAGAAGTTGGTGATATCTCTCAAATTCCTATCCTTTTAAAAGTTGATAAAGGCATCAAATTTATGCTAGCTCCCAAATCACAGAATGCTCGCCCATAAAAATTTTCACCAATAGCACACGGGATAGTAAAACTACCAGGATCTTTAAGTTTTTCAGGAAGCTTTCTTTGAATTATTGCATTACACTCTTCACTGAGTGCAACAGTCTCATGATCTAGTAACTTCCACTTTTTGTTGAGTATATCCTTCATAAATTTAACATAATCAGACATTTGTTCCAAAGCTTCAACAAAAGGAATATTTATTGACAATTTTTTCAAAATGTCAAAGAATTTATCAAATCTTTTTCCTTTATCTTGTTGCTTTAGTCTTTGAGGAAATGGTAGTGGTGGTTTTTCAATAGTACTTTTTATAGGTTTCAAAGGAAAATCAGGATATAAACTTTCATTTTCTCCTTCAGCTTCTTCTTTTTCCTTTTCAACTACAGTTTCTTTTTGAACTCTTGTTTCCAACTCTTTTCCACTTTTCAATTGAATAGCCTTAATTTGTTCTTTTCCTTGATCTTTAGGATTTACTTCAACATTGCTAGGTAAAGTTCCAACAGGTCTATTGCTTAATGCAGTAGCAATTTGCCCCAATTAGTTTTCTATGTTTTTAATAGCAACTCCTTGACTTTGTAATTGATTACCCATATTCAAAATTAATTCTTCCATAGACAACTTCTTTTTCTTAAATTGTGAATTATTATAAACAACTGGTGGATTAGAAGGTCTATAATTAGAAACCCTGGTTGTTTATATTTCCTAATGGGTTTATAGCATTGTTCCCTCACTGAGGATTAACAAGATTTGCATTACCTTGGTTCTTCCAATTAAAGTTT
This sequence comes from Papilionanthe hookeriana x Papilionanthe teres, assembly GCA_022702705.1. NCBI lineage: Eukaryota > Viridiplantae > Streptophyta > Magnoliopsida > Asparagales > Orchidaceae > Papilionanthe > Papilionanthe hookeriana x Papilionanthe teres. The sequence goes on along the minus strand of CM040427.1, from coordinate 137,712,768 downwards.
GGATGATTTTTACAACCTGGATTATAATAGTTTGAATAAGGGTCATTTTGTCTATTATTTATTAAATTTATAGTTTCAAATGAAGATTGAGCATCTACAATTTGTCCTAATGAATTTTCTTCTAACATTGGAGGTGTTTGAGAATGATTCATTCCGTATTGATCTATTTTCTTTGAAAGAGTATCAATTTAAGAAACTATCATAGTTAAAGCATCAGAATCATGAATGCTGGCTACTCTCTTAGGATTTACCCTTTCAGCAGGCCATTGAAAATTATTGGTAGCCATTTTTTTCTATTAACGCATAAGCTTCTTCAAAAGGTTTAGACATTAGTGATCCACCAGCAGCAGCGTCAATTATAGATCTAAGAGATCCTACTAATCCATTATAAAATGTTTGAATAATTAACCAATCTGGTAAAGCATGATGTGTACATTTCCTAAGAAGTTCTTTAAATCTTTCCCAAGATTCATATATCGATTCTTTCTCATACTGACTGAAAGATGTGAAATCATTTCTAAGCTTAGCAGTCTTAGATGGTGGAAAATATTTCATTAAGAATTTTTGTGAAAGTTCTCCCCAAGTTCTAATAGATTCAAGTGCTAACGAGTTTAAACAATCCTTAGCCTTATCCCTTAACGAAAAAGGAAAACGTCTAAGTCTGACAGCATCATCAGACACTCTGTCGTACTTAAAAGTAGCACAAAGTTCTAAGAAACTTGCAAGGTGTAAATTAGGATCTTCATTTGAAGTTCCACCAAATTGATTGTTTTGTACCATTTGGATAATTGCAGGTTTAAGCTCAAATTAATTAGCGGCTACATCGGGATTTTGGATAGTTAAGTGAATTTCATCTAATGTAGGATTAGCGTAATCTCTTAATGATCAAGATTGATGTTCATTTTATATTCTTTGATTGTTTACGTTGTTTTCCATTGTTTCAAATTTATAGGTTCTTTTACCAGTTTTCTAATTCTCCTAACAATGTGTTATAATTCCGAATCGTAGGGTATAAGATTTTTAGAACCAAATTTACGCATACAATTGAAATCAGTACACAATAAAATTGTTAAGTAAATAAGTTGCAATTCTATTAAAAAATTTTCTAACAGTCCTAAATTGTCCGTTACTCTAATTATGTTATATTCCCCAGCAACGACGCCAAAAACTTGACCGCGATTTTTAATATAAAAATATGAGAATTCAACACCACTACTAGAAGATCTAAATCCTCAGAAATAGTGCCAAATTGACTTGGAGTGTAAGTTTAATTTTAGTAACAATTATATATTATAATCTTTTAATCACAGAGTTACTTTTAAGTGCAAGTATACGTATAGCTCAAGTAATACAGAGCTCTAGTGGAGTCTTGGATATCGATCCCATAGGGAATATTTTAGAGGCTACAGACTAGGATTATAAAAATCAATTCAGAATCACAACTAAATCGAAATTGCTTATCTGTCACTAATACGCAATTGACAATAATATAAAATTTAAATTAAACTAGTTCTACTAATAATTAACTAATAGTACTAAAGTTAAGTTCAAATATATAAACATGAATCTTTCTCCTTTGTTAAGATATTTAAGTGAATAGATAATTAGAATTAGTTTTAAAATGGTTTTGTGCCAAATAGGAGCATACCTATTCTTTACCCATTGGTCCAGGTATAAAGAACATTGACTAATCCTATGCTTGGTTACTGAATCTGTGGCTAGGCTGGGAGGATACCGACTCTCACTTCGGAGCTCCCACGTTCCCCTCGCCTGAGGGCTAATAATTTACACTTTAGCACCTAAACGATATGACCAAATTGAGGATTTTAGCCTGTCACTCTAAAATCTTCAATTCTACGCCCGATTAATATTATTTCCCTATTTATTTGCACCCTCCTTCCAAGGACTTTGACCTCCCTGAATATCGGATGTAATATTTACTATAGTTGTTAAACTCAACAGATTTTAACTATTCAATTGGCCAGATTGAAAGTAAATTAAGATCTAAGTTAAAGATTATCACAACTTATTTAAAATTTTTTATGGCACATTAATTCTATTTATCATATCACAAAAATATCAAAACAAGGAGAAAGATAGAACAACTACTCAGAATTCATGGAGAGGATGCAATAGAACTTGGATTTCATATATAAAAGTAAAGTATTACAAAATAAAGTAAATAAACACAACTTATCTTAAATTCCTCCCTAAGCAAATTCCTTGAAGTTCTTCTGAATCTCTTCCTTCTTTACAGTACACGAAATTCTCCTTCGAAATGACAATGTGGAAGAGATCTCTCTCTTCCCTTCCACTCTTACTATCCTTCGAAGAATTTCTCACGATCTCTATTTGAACTCTCTATTTAACACTCACTAATAACAATGGAAACTAGTGGACTCTCTATTGGACACTAAGTAACTATTAGAAATCTCTAATAGTACTTTTTACAGACTATTAGTGACTTTTAGCGGACTCCGAAAGGACAATTTTTCGGCCTAAAATGGTTCTTTTTAAAGTTTTTAAGAGTCTCCAAGGGTTTTCCAGGCATCCCTTCGAAAATGGTCCAGATTCAACGTATATTGTGAAAGAACCGCCAATCCCACCATCGGCGGCCTCAAACTGCGCTGTCGGCGGCCTTCTAGAAATAGTGCTTTAAATTGACCTCGCCATTGGCGGCCTTGACCTTTGCCGTCGGTGGCCTTCCTTGGAATATATTCTGAACTTTCGGGAAAATCACGCCGTCAGCACCATCGACGTCGCCGTCGGTGCCTAGATCAAATTTTCATATTTTAGTTCTTTTTGCTCCAAATTCACTCTTTGCATATTTTCGCTCCTTTATCCTTAAATCTTCATACCTGCAGAAAAACACCAAAAATACCATTATTTAAAGTGTAATAACATCAAAATCAGTATAAAATAGGCATGAAAATCTTAACCTTTTTTCGTTTGGTCATCTAGCCATAGGACATTCTTGGTGACTTTCTTAGAAGACTAGCAATGGAACCTACCACATAAAAATTCCAAATGCTTGTTTCCCTCACTTGAAATTTTCATATGCTTAAGGCCTAACCTCGAGTTTTTGGGAGGAAGAGACCAAGCATAAGGAAGCCCAAGTGGGATTCCTATAGTTGGTCAGGCCTTAGGGTAAACCCTAGGAGTTCTGGAGCACATTCAACCCTACATTCACATCTACATTTACACCTACACATCACACTTTATACTCACAATTCTAAACCAAATTCATCCCATTTTGATCCCTTAACTCTTTGGAAACTCATATGGGTGGTCCCACCAACTTTAAGCCCATGGCTAAGATGGCTAGGACCAACTTATAGAGGACCAAAAGAGGGTTTTCTTTGGTCCATGACTCAGTCAAAATGTTCCCATTCTTCTTACCTTCAAGCCATTTCAATTTCCCCAAAATTTCATATTTGACCCCAAATTTCCAAATTGCTCTTGAAAAAGGACCCAAATTCCAAAACTTCACAGAATTACCCAAGCTCTCCAAAAACCATTCCAGAGCGTTCCCTTCATTATACTGAGAATTTTGCCTATAAACTTGCCATACTTCCGAGCTACCTTTAGGCTCCTCAACACCAAAAACGACCGATACTTGAAAAGCACTCCGGGCTTCATAAAACCTTTCATATTGATCTAAAATGTCCTCGAACACTGTCATTTGACTCCAAATTTCATTTAGAATTACCTCGAGTTTTTAGTTCAACCTTTTAACCACTTACCCCAAAAATCCCAAAAATTACCAAAATACCACTCCTGACCCGAAATTTCAAAAATTCAAAAAAATTCTCGAAAATTTCCAAAATTTTAAATACTTCAAAATTTCTCAAAAAATTGAAATCCATTTTTCAAAATGATCAACGATGAGCTGGAATTTTGAGACGAATCGAATTCGATGTATTTTTGATCCGCTCGACGATGAAGTTGTCCGAATGACCTCAGATCGTAAAACGAACTGCGCCAATGCGTCCAGAACGTCAAAATTACCTGGAAAGAATATATAACTTGCTATGGTTTTACGCACGAGAAAACGACTCGAAATTCGGCGCGTTTTCTTTTAAATAATTAAAAACTACATTTTTAACACCTAAATTTCTAAACCTAGCTCTAACCCACGCCTAAATCTAGCAGACGCCGCCCCCTTCCTCCCTATTTTTGCAAAACCAAGCCATGGCTGAACCCCCTTCCTCCTTTTTGCAAAAAATCCATGGCCGAGCCCCGTTTCTTGCATGAAAAGCCATGGAAGAAGCTCTCATGGCTTCCATCCCATCCCATGGCAGCAAGCCATCATCTTTTCTAGGCACTTGTCACTTCTTTCTGCCATTTTTCTCATCACCTTCACCTTAATGGTGGTTTAATGGCTGGACTCTCTTGGACCATTAGTTTTTACCCATGGGTAAGTTATGGGTTGCTTCTTCTTCCTTTGGCTATAAAATAACCCTTTTTTTTGCTTTTTTTTTGTTGGCCGAAAATCCCAAGGAGAAGGGGGAGGTGCTGTCTAAATTTCCTTTTGATCCAAGGCTGGGGTTAAAACATGTTGGTTCTTTGTTTGGGCTAAGTTCTTTGGCACTCTTGCTTGCCCTTTTGGCTTGGTTGGTAATTTTGGCCATTAAGGTATAAATTTCCTCTCCTATGGCTTAAATTTTTGTGGCTTTTGGCTAAGGTTTTACATGTCAAAATTGCAAGCTTATGGTTAGCTTTCAGAGCCATTCTACATGGCAAAGTTTCAGTTTTATTTTTGGCTTTTTAAACTATTTTACATGGAAAATTTTTGAGTTTCTACATGGCAAGTTGAAGTTATTTTACATGCCAAAATTTCCAAATTCTTGCTTAGTTTTGGAGTTATTTTACAAGGCAAAAAATTTCAAATTCATGCTTGGCCTTTGAAGCTATTTTACATGTCAAAATTTTGAGTTTTATGCTTAGGCTTAGAAGTTATTTTACATGGAAAGAGTTTCAAGTTCATGCTTAGGTCTTGAAGTCATTTTACATGGAAAAGTTTGAAGTTTTATGCTTATGCTTTGAAGCCATTCTACATAACAAAACTTTAAGGTTATGTTTGGTTTTTGGGGTCATTCTACATGCCAAAATATTGAGTTTTATGCTTATATTTTGAAGTTATTTTACATGCCAAAATCTTAAATTCATGCTTAAGTTTTGAGGCCATTCTACTTGGCAAAATTTTTAGTTTGTGCTTAAGCTTTGAAGTCACTCTACATGTCAAAAATTTGAGTTTATACTTGGGCTTTGAAGTTATTTCTCATGGCAAAAACTTGAAGTAAGTTTGGAATTACTTTTTCCTTGTCGTTCCTTTCTTTATTTCCTACTTTAAATTTCATAGTTGCTTAATGCTAATGTTTAACATAAGAAAGGAAAGAAAGAAAGAAAGGAAATAAAAAAAAGGAGATTGAGAAGGATTTTCTCATGCTAGCCTAGCTTTTGGATGATTTGAAACTCCATGGATATCATTGGCATGCTTTGGAAAATATTTGCTAGCTCTTTTGTTATTACTTCATGACTAACCCTTCTTCTTTTTTCCATTACTCTTGTATGCTCTCTACCTTTACTTGTTGGATGGGGATAGTGACATCAAATACATGTGGCTTTAGTGTGGGAACTTAAGATGGAAGGCTTTACATAGCATATTCTACACTTTTTCTAATGTTTTACATGTTGCTATGTTACATTTGAGGATTATCCATGCTTAGTTCTCATGATTAGCATGTTTTACTTGGAAGCTTTGGTGACTTTACCTCTTTGTGAGGTGTATGCTCATGGAGGTGGTATTTCTTCTTCCCTTTCTTTACTCTAATACATGGTTTAGTGCATGCATGGGATGTGGTGGATTTGCCTTAACTATGTCTTTACTGTGCTTGATATACATTGTTTAGAAGATTTATCTTGCTTTACCCATGTTCCTTCAAGCTTGATACATGTTAGTTGGAAAGTTTAGCATGCTTTATTGATGTTATCACACATGATTTAGCTTTGGGGCTTTGCATTTTGAAATATGAAGAGATTCATTTATTATTTGCAATTTTCGGATTCCAAAATACTCACTTATGTAACACTTAAAAGTGAAGCCATATGTGCTTGTTCTACATTTATTTCTTCAATTATTCATATGTATAACATCCAAGCTTTGATTTCATACGTACTCTACTCATTCCGTGAATAAAAAGGTGTTTTACTTGTAGGAATTTGAAGTTCTCCTTTTTTTCATACAAGTCATCCTATGGTTAAGAAATTTTCACATGCTTCATACATAAAACTAACTTTTCACATAAGACTTCACTTCACTTTTAAAATATCCACATTCTATACACATAAACTTCACATTTCACATGTGCATCACTCAAATTTGAAATATCTACATGCTACACACATAAACTTCACATTCTACATACACTTCACTTATTTTTAAAATATCCACATGCTACACACATAAACTTCACATTTCACATGTGCATCACTCAAATTCAAATATCCGCATGCTACACACATAAACTTCACATTCTACATACACTTCACTTATTTTTGAAAAATCTACATGCTACACACATAAAATTCACATTTCACATATGCATCACTCAAATTTAAAGTATATACATGCTTCATCCATAAACTCCACTTTTCACATATACTTCACTCAATTTTAAAAAAATATTCACGTGCTTCATACATGCACTTCACATTTCACATTCACTTCACTTCGCTTTTTGGAATATTTACATGTGTCACTTATGGAAATAGCTGTTGACAACAAATACTTGTTAGAAGAGTGGGGCATTGTTACATATATACTTGTAGAACCTTTTTTTAGTTATGTTTATTGCACATATGAAAGAATGGCATTATCCCCATGCGACAATTATGTAAAAATTAGCATTCTTTAACATTTTTTGGATTGGTTTGGGGCATCCCTATGCTGCCATTACATGAAAATCTGATTGTTTAACTTGTTTGAGGTTGATTTAAATCAACCCTATGCTGCCATTACATGAAAATCCGCATTATTTAACTTGTTTGGGGTTGATTGACATCAATCCTATGAGGCCATTATGTAAAAATCTGCATGCTTTAATATTTTCTGGATTGGTTTGGAGCATCCCTATGCTATCATTATGTGAAAATCTGTATTGTTACATTTGTTTGTGGTTGATTTAAATCAATCTTATGCAGCCCCTAATTGAAAATCTGCATTGTTTAACTTGTTCTGAGTTGGTTTAAATCATTCATATGCTGCCCCTACATGAAAATCTGCATCGATAGTCTTCTCATATGTTGGTTTTAAATGTTTCTTTACTGCCTCTACATGAAAAACTGCGTTGTTTTGACATATCTTAAGTTGGTTTTAAGTGCTTCTATGCTGCCCCTATGTTAAGAATTACATTGATGGTTACGTTACAAGTTGGTTTAAATTGTTTTCTTGCTGCCCCCATTTAAAATTTACATTGATTGGGATTGTTTGTGTTGCTTTCAAGAGAGGAAAAGAAAGGAGAGGAGGTGGCATGCTTACCACTTCAAAGAGAGAATTTTGAGATGTGATTCATGCTTGATTTGCTTTAATTTTACATGCTAGTATTGTGAGACATTTTACTTGCACACTTGCTCTCTACACTATTTCAATACACTTTCTACTTGTTGTGGTACATTATCTCAAAGCACTTACTTTTTTAATCTCTTTGATATGGCATGTATGGAAGAATTTATGTTATTTAGGAGACATAGAAGCATGAAGGGAATGTGGTTGGTAGGAATAACATTTGATATAGTGATATGAACTCTTGCGTTTCCTTGACATTCTATTTTGAGGGTTGCTCCTTGCACCATGTTGTAGGGGTTTGCTTTCTTTTGCTTTACATGCTCTACAGCTACCCCTTGCACCATGTTAGAGGGTTTGTTTTTCCTTACTTCACACGCTTTACAACTACTCCTTGCATCATGTTAGAGGGGTTTGTTTTCCTTACTTCACATGCTTTACATCTACCCCTTGCACCGTGTTGGAGAGGTCTATTCCCCTTACTTTACATTCTTTCATGGACACCTCTCTGCACCATATTGGGAGAGGTTTGGTTCACTTGTTTTCGATGCCTACCCATTTACACTCACTTATAGGGGCTTATCTTTACACGTTTACTTGCTTCGTGGCCGCCCCTTTTACACCACATACGGAGCTTGTTTTGTTCTTTTACCAGTTCATGTCTGTAACTTTGTGCAGTTTTGGGGAACGACCCGCCTTTGTTATGTCGTGTTTTAGGCAGGATCATTTTCTCCTCTTTCTCTTCCTTGACCCCCGTCTTTTGTTTCTTCCTACTTCTAGGCCTAAGTCCCATGCTTATGTAGGACACATAAACACACACGTATAGCCTTCTGCTATATGTGGGGCCATCAAGTAAGGTTGTAAGTAGGATGGTTGGGGGACGATGATGAAAGTGCATAGATGAGGGATACGAGAAATTTCTAGAGTAGTAACTCCAAACTTAGAGACCCTGGAAAGGGTAGACGAAGGAATTTATGATACTATTTACCCATCCTAGAGGATTTCTGCCACTATCACCCTTAGGTTGCTAGTAGTCCTAATTCGATTAGCATAGTCAACATGTGGATCACACTATTTTATAAAATATACATATACATTTTGAAATTACAAAACTAACCCTACAATAAAATAGCCTCTCACTCATAAGTTTTCACTTGCATGCAATCCAAATTGAAATGAATGAAAAATTTACAAAGGTCCACCTTTGACTACTCAGATCGAGTTAGAACTGCCCTCCATAGGGTGTTAGTTTGGTTGTTATCACTTAAGGCTGGGATACATATAACACAGCTTTGAGTCCTCTGCGCCATCGTGCTTACGGTCCTCCCAGACTTGTAGTCCGTTTTCGTGGTTTTCCTTTATTCTTTTTCTACGGATTTCCTACCAGTTTTCTTCACAAATTTGCTTTCAGATTTCTTATGGGACGTTCTTCTTTGATCTTTTGGTTTTCTTTCATTTTTCTTTTGGTTTACCACATAGACTCCACATTTTGCCTTTCTTACAGACACTTCAGCACATACACACCTGTTTAGTTCAGTTTGCTTGCTTTACTTTTGAGAGCATATACACTTGTTTAGTTTAGTTTGCTTGCTTTACTTTTCAGAGCATACACAATTGTTTAGTTTAAATTGCTTGCTTTACTTTTTAGAGCATACACTCATGTTTAGTTTAGTTTTCTTGCTTTACTTTTCAGTGCATACACACCTGTTTAGTTCAATTTGCTTGCTTTACTTTTCAGAGCATATAACACCTACTTATGAAAACCAAAACTACCTCACAACATTTAAAATATAAAATAACTCAAAACTTAATCATAAATAAAACAAAACTGCAATCGTAACTAAAATTAAAATGTCTCATTGGATGATTGGGAATCCTATGGAGGAGGTAACCTACGTGTTGCTAACGGGGTTTCACACGGTCTAAATGAAATTGTGGTACTCATTTAGTTGAGTTTAGAAAATTCATTTGGACTAAGTGAATCCGATGAAAATGGTGATGCCAGAATGAGGGAACTGTGGGATCCTAACTGATGTCGCCATAATTAACTTAAAAATTTGTTTTTATTAAAACACTAAGCCACCTCAATTTTAAACTTTTCAGAACATGATACTTCTCTACCCCCCCTGATTGTCACTTCTTAAAATAAACATTCTGCAACAATAAGGAGCTCATGGCATACACCATGGGTAGCACGATAAAGGACGTGGAAGAACATGTTCGAGAGATGAAATAACAGATCTACAACATCAACTCTCTTCCTTCGAAATAAACAATAAGCCATAAGACTTCGAGGTAGTTTCTTGGTGCAACATAAACCCTCACTCTTCTTAGGTTTCTGAGGTTGTCATCCAATATGACATAAATACTCATAATTTCCAGGTTATCACAAGATCAATATCAAGTGAATGTAAACCCTAAATAAATAAAATTGGCAGGATGAAACATACAATAAAGTTTCTCGAAATGAAGCCAAACAATAGGATAGATCGGGAAGTCACTAAGATTTCCTCTTGGATCCATGACATCCCCTAGTTCTTCCTCCTTTGGATTCTTACAATCAATTGTTCCAATATTTGAACCTTTCACCCATTGGATTCCAATCAACACAATTTCGTTGAAAAATCCTTACTCTCTTGAAGTCGTAAAAATATCTTTTCTGATATTTATCGAAAGTTTTCTGGAGTGACCTCGGTCATCTAAGATGTAATTAACTATATGGGCTTGCACCTATACGAAACCTAAACGAACCAAGTATTAATATAAACCCTATCTAATTCATTTGTATTAGATGGGAGAATCTGTCGATCAAAATACAGGTTTCGCAGACCAAACAGACTTCATTGATTTTCTAGTTTATTTAATCGAGCCGCACTATTGAGCAACATCCCTATCTTTCAGGATAAATACATAGCTTAATGTGTAGTTCTCGATTGTTTAAACTATTAGGGATATGATATCAGTTTGACTTTATATATTTTCCCTAAACCAAATTTATACATAAATTAAAATTTAACATCCTTCCAAAGCGGGCGATGCGATTTTGATTTCGGCGACCGACAGCTTCTATTGGGCAACCCTAAAACATAAAATATAAAAAATGCACCGATAGGGGGGTAAAAGTGTAATTATGAAGAATTTAACCTTAATCAATATTTAGGCTTAATTAAAGTGGGAAATTGGCAATGGATGATCTTAATTATTATGTTTGAATGATAGAAACATAAAGGGATAAATGGCAGAAACCCATCTCATTTTTGTCACATTAAAAGGAAAAGCTTATAGTTTAATTAATCATTATAATTTGGAGGAAAATTAAATTAAGTGATCCTTAAGGTTAGGGGTTGATTTTTGGAAGTTGATAATCCACTAATTTAATACCCCTACTTAATGTTTAAATGATAATTCATTAATTTGATAAGAATCATAAATATTAACTTAACTTTTCTTTGATCACAAAATATACCCACTAAAACTGTAAGGGCTTAGTAGTGAGCTAGGCTTAATTGAAAATTTGATTAATAAAGATTAGAAAAAAAAACACAATTAATTGTAAGCATTTTCAAACACCACAAGCCCATTAAATTGATTAAATTCTCTCATAAATTAAATTATCTCTAAAGGCCTCACTTACGTAATTCTAAGTTAGATATCAAATGATATTTATTCAACTTTTGGGGTAATCAAAACATTAATTCACTAAGCATAAGGGAATAAAACATATAAGTCATTCAATAATTATGATAAGTCCGAAGTGAACTCAAGGAAGCTCAAAAGGTTTGTGAAATGTCTAGGTATCTCCTAGGTCCTTCTCACAAATCATTTGGACACCTAGTAGGACTACTGGACCTATCATATTTATTAAATGAAGAGATCTCTTAAATGGATGAATATGATAAACCAAGTTATGACATAGGGCTTTGGAGGTCTGTGACAAACCTATCTAAGGCTTTATTTTCCTGCAAATTATAAATGCTTATTGTAAAAGATACTAAAGTCTCAAGTGGAGGAACAAGAAGACTCACCACGTACACTTTTAAAACATTACAATACATTCTTTTCAGTATTTCCTTTCATTTTAATTTTTATTGCTTATGAGCTTGCATGTTATACAACAATGTCACCCTGCACGAAAATTAAAAATTTTAGGATAGCCACAAAACCAAGACCAAAATTAAATTAAAACAAAATAAGATAATTCACTGTCACAATAGTCAAAATATAAAACAACTCAAGATGTAATCACGAACAAAATGAAATCACAATTGCAACTAAATTAAAATGCCTCTATCGGATGATCGAGAATACCTCGGAGGATGCAACCTATGGCTGCTAACAGAATTTTCCACAGTCTAAATGAATGTATGGAACTCATTAAGTTTAGTTTAGTAAATTCATCTGGACTAAGTGAATCCGAAGACAATAGTGGTGCCAGAAGGAGGGAACCGTGGGATCCTAACAGGTGTCGCTATAATCAACTTCATTATTCCCCTAAATAAGATATTAAGACACCTCAATTCAAAACTTTTAAAACACAATACTTCTCTTTTCTTTTCAATTGACACTTCTTTTAACTAAACCTACTACGATGAGAAGCTTGGAGCATGCATAGTGGGCAGCATAGCCATCTTTAACAGCAAAACTCCTTAGAAATAAACAATAAGCCATATAACTTCGAGGTATCTTGCTCGGTGTAGCATAAACCCTTACTTTATCTCTTTAGGCCTTTGCACTCCATGAAATATGAGCCCTAACTCGTTATAAGTTTTGAGATTTTCATCAGGTATGACATAAATCCTCCTATCTTTCAGGCTATTCACATGATCGATATTAAGTGAATGTAAGCCCTAATTAATTAAATTGGCAGGATGAAACACTAAATAAATATCTCAAATTAAAGCCAAACCATAGGATAGTTCAAAAAAACACCAAGATATCCCTTGGATCTATGTCTTTTCCCTAGTCTCCTCTTCTTTTGGCTTCCTACAATAACAGTTCCAAACCTTGAGCTATTCACCAATTGAATTTCCTACTACCCACATTGTTTTAAAGAACCTTAGCCTTTTGGAAGTCATGAATATAAATTTTATCTGATTTATATCAAGAGTTTTCTTAGGTAACTTCGGTCATCTAAGTTGTAACTATATAAGCTTGCCCTTTGAGGAAACTTAGAGACCCCAGATTAATATAAACTCTATCTAATTCCTTCATATTAGATAGGAGAAATTGTCAGTTAACATAAATTGTTTGCAGACCAAACATATGTCATAGATTCTTTAGTTTATTTGATCAAGCCTCGCCATCAAGTAATGTATCCATTCTTCAGGATAGATACATGTCTTGCGACGACATGCTCGATTATTCAAACGACTAATTATATGAGATCAGTTTGATTTTATATTTTTCAAAATTAAAAATGAAATTTTCTAAACTATATCTATATATCTTAAATTAAATTAAAAACTGGTGTTAGGAAGCCCATCCCGACGGCCAACTATCCAACCTTAACCTAAAACCCTTTCCACAACCGACAGTTCTTAATAGCATCTCTAATTTGGGTTGAGAATATAATTGCTCCTATTTGACACAACACACTTTAAATACTTCCACAACAGAATTCCAAGACTTGTACTTATTCATAATAAGGAAAAATAATTTTTATTTACATTTGCTTTCCTATTAAAAAAATATAGTTAAATTTAGTTGTTTGCTTTCGTTTTAAATTCAAAAAAATACCAAAAAGAATTGAACTTTCTTTCCTAGAATATTATCTTTAGTTTGACTAAGATCTTTCTTAAATAGTAAAAAATTATTTTTCTTTTTTCTTTGTTAAGAATATTTATCATTTTTCCCTATGAGTTCGATATCTCAGAGTTAAATCAGAAAGTGTTATATTATTTAATTACGATACGTATACTTGCATAGAATCCCATTTTATAATAGTAAGAATTAAATCTCATTTGCGTCGGCGTCAAGCTTTTGACATCGTTGTAAGGAAAATATATAATTAAAAGGAAGTATAAAGTATAAACTCATATATAAAATGTAAGCATAAATATCAGGGATCATTGGACACCCTGTAAAGATTTCTTCAAGCGGGTCCCATGAAGGGACAGGGTTAAGCTCTAGCTTTGTCTCTGTAGTAGGCGAGCTGGTTCTATCTCCTTTATTTCTGACTCATAGAATTCCAGAATTGGAGGAAGCTCTGTAGCTGTTTCTTGATCCACCCGATATTTATACTTACAATTATGATATGAAAATTGGCAACGACGACAAAAACTTTTCTCCGTCGGATATATATGCTTATGATTTTGATATAAAAATTATGATTTATAATGTGGATACTATGCAAGTATACGTATCGTTTATCAAGTAATATAGGACTTTCTGATTAAGCCCCGAGATATCGAACCCATAGGGAAAGTTAAAAATCTTTAAAGAAATAAGAAAATTATCTTTTTACCTTTTTAATTGGCTTTTGAAAGTATGTTTTGATTATGAAAGTTTGATAGTTGATTTCATTCTTTAAATTTTCTTATAAAAGTCAAACAAGAAATTAGAATTATAATAACTGTAAACACGGTATGAAAAACACTATTAACTAGAATATCTTTTTCTTTCCTATATAAAGTAGTAATAATTAAGAAAGTATTGTTGTGGAAGTATTTAAATTTGTTGTGATAAATAGAAGCAAATGTATTCTTTACCCTTACTTGGTTCCATAAAGAACATTAGTTAATTTGAAATTTTATCATTTTGAACATGGTTAGGCAGGGAAAATACCAGCTCTCACTCTAGAGTCCCCTCAATTCCCTCCACCTGGGGGTTAACTTCTCATAACAAAATTCAAAACATCAAACCAAATTAGGGGCTTTTAGCCTGTTACACTAAAAATCCTCTAATTTTACTCCCCTTTAAAACATCTTCTAATATATTGCATTCAATTATATGAACTACAATTTTCACCCATAAAATTGCTTGTGATTCTTACTAACTTTTATGAGAAAATACTGCATTGGATCTTACATAATCTCACCACAAATTTTACATCTTAACAGGCCAAATTAAGAAGTAAATAAAGTTTATAGAATCAATCTTCACAACTTCTTCCAACTTTAAACACATGTACATTCCATAACAATTTTTCATGAATTACTTACTTCTTCATTTAAGAAAGAAAAAGATAAAGTAAACTACTTAGAATGCCTTGAGAAAATACAAAAACACATTGATTTGAAATTAAAAACCATAAGAAAAACAACAAACACAACAAGCATTAATTAAAAACTAAATGTAAGAACAAAAGTAAACACTTATCTGAAAATCCTCCCCACAAGACTCAGGAAGTTCCTCTGAAACCATGAATCTTCACTAAAGTACTCCTCAGAGCAGGTCTCCTAACTCCGATGACTCAGAAACAGACTTCAATAAAAACTAAACTAAAGGAAAGAAAAGAAGTAGGAAGAAGAAGGCTTCAATCCTACCATTTTCTCTTTTCTACTCTCTACTCCTACTCCTAATCAAAACTCTTATAAAATATAATAAAAACTCTGTAAAAACTCTTAAAAATGCAATGGAAGAGCCCCTAATCTTTCCTAAGACTCCCTTTAAAAATTAAACCAAAAGGTGCCTTGGAGTCTCTTTAAAATGTGTCCAGATTCGATGTATCCACCAAAGAATGCACCCCTTCATTCAAACTTGCCGCCCAAAGGAAGTTATGGAAGTTACCACCAAGAGTTGCATCCCATCTCCTTTGAAAATGGTGCCAAATTCAAGTAAATCTCGATTTTTAACTGTGGCGGCTAAGTGCCGGCCCAGCGGCTCTTAGCCGCCAGTGCCCAAATTTTCATTTTTCAATTTTTTTGCTTCAAATTTGATCGAATTTTGCTCCTTTCATCATAATCACTTATTTTAATCATACCTGCAAGAAAAACACAAAATACCTTCCATTAAAGTGCAATATAATCAAAAATAGGTATAAAAATGTGCATAAAAATAATATATATTTTAGGTGTATCAAAATCCCCCAAACTTAAAATGTTACTTGTCCTCAAGTGATAGTTAATCTCATAGAAAAATTTTAACATGCAAATTATGTAATGAGTTTCTTAGGAAGATAACAAAATTTTGTTCTAGAAATGGAATAGTCCCATTTAGAAAAAATTTCAATAATTAAGATCAACTTAAAGTTTATAAAGTTCTTAAGGAAAGAAAAATGACAAATATAAGTCTCTATTTAATACAAAAATATTTGTAGATTCTTCAAAATATAGGATTCAAACATCTTATTTTTCTCACTTAAAAATCATTATTTGAAAATAATTTTACTTACTATATTATAACCTTACGCTTTAGATTTTCTCTGAACTTATATGTTAAACTTTTAGGTATGGAACCAATTTTTGATTAGGCCCAAAATCCTCAAGCTTCTCCTCCCTCGTTACATACTATTTTTCACATTTTCTTTTTCTTTTTCTTTTATTTTTATTTTTATTTTTTTTCTTTTTCTTTTTTTCTCTTTTTTTTATGGCAAGGATTACTGTATCTGGATAGACCTTTAATGATTTTGAATTCCACCCTTCCATTTAAAATAAAGGTCAGATATATAACTTTCACTTAAAATCATAATAATAGTATTTGAAAATTATTCCTCAATAAAAAAAATTTAAGCTTTGAAGAATAAAAGTCAAATATTCTATTTATCCAAAAATATAAAATTTCTTACTAAAGATAGATAGCTATATTTAACATCTCTTCACTAAGAAAATTTTAACTTTAAGTTTTTCATGATTACAATACATTTTTAACTAAATTCCTATATTCATTTCTATATTCAAAATTTTTGTTCCCTTAATATAATTTCATATACATAATTGTTCTCAATCAAGAAATAAGATTTATTTTAAGTATTCTTGAAAACAAATAAAATTTTAGGTTTATGAAAAATTTTTGTTTTTAAAAATTCCCCCCCAAACTTTAATTTTTAGTTAGGATAAAACATTTAAGCTTAAGAAATGATACATGGGTGAGAATTAAAGAGTAACATAACATGCTTGCAGGAATTTAAATATCCTAAATATGCAAGTATAACAATTTAAACAACAGGAGTAAAATGAAATAAAATTCAGTTTTTCAAAAAATTTTCTTTTTATAACAAGAAAATTAAAAATTTTAAAAGACTTCTACAGTAGTGGAGGTTTTCAAAGCAAATACACACCAACTAAGATCACACTGATACTAAATAGCAAATGGTAGTGGTAGATTTTTGTAAAGTTTTTAAGCATGCAGTTTCCTAAATAGTAGTTTCTATAATGTTCTCTAATCTCCTAACAGTTTTAGAAATAAAGTACACCCTAGAAAAAACTCTAGTACAACATACACATTAAAACATTTAGTACCACACACACTACACTCAAAGCAACATGTAAAACATCAATCCAACAACAATACATCTGAATATGCATAACAGATAAATTGTACAACTACAATCTGCATACTATCAGAGTTCACATCACAACACAATCATCAAACAAAATACTAGACAAGGTACACAATAACACAGCACAACAACACAACAACTAAAACAAACAACATACATCTACTCTTCATCCTCATCATTATCATCCTGCTCGTTCCAATCCCTAGATGGCACATAAGATATGTGTCGGCATATTTTTAGGTTTGTGTTGTATTTTTGAAAAGGGGTCACCTACAGAAGTTGTCGGCGAATTTTTGATTTTAAATTTGATTTAAATATATATATATAATTTAAAAAGTAGCATTTGATTTTGAAAATAATTTTAAATTTGAAGATTTTAAGATATGAAATCAAACCGATCTCACGTCCCAAATAGTTTATATAAACGAGCACCGCATCACAAACCGTGTATCTATCCCGAAGAATAGACACACTGTTTGATAATGGGGCTCAATTAAATAAACTAGATGATTTGTGACGTCCGTTTGGTCTGCGAACCAATTTTATAAGCCGACAAGTTCCTCTGTTTAATATAAAGAAATTAAACAGGGTTTATATTACGTGGGTTCTTAAAGTTCCCTATAAGGGCAAGCCCCTATAGTTAATTACATCTTAAATGACGGGAATCACTTAAGAAAACTCTCGATAATGATCAGTGATTTTGCTCTCAAGAATTTCAAAGTTTAAGGTTTTCAAAGGATTTGAGTTTTGGAAATTTCAATAGGGAATGGATCAAATTTGGAACAATTTGTTTTAAGAGTCCAAAGGAACGAAAGGTAGGAGATGTCACGGATTCGAGACAAGTCTCGGTGACTTCCCAACTATCCTATTTATTTTGCTTGAATTTGAGAAGATGTTATTTAATGTTTCAATCCTGTAAATTTTAATTAATTAGGACTTATATTTGCATGACATGATCATACAAATAGCCTTGAAGATGTGAGGGTTTATGTCGTACCAAACGACTACCTCGGAGTCCTAAGACCGGTTAGGGCTTAATTTACATAACATGATCATGCAAATGCCTAACGAAGAGTTGAGGATTTTAGTTGCACTAAGCCAACTACCTCGGAATCCTATGGCTTGGTTATTTAGTTCTAAGGAAAGGTTTGCTGAAGAAGATTCAGGTTTTGCTGATGACGATGGCCGAGATGCCCACCATGCTCCGAGCTCCTTGTTGTTGCAGAGGTTTAGTTTTAGAATTCATAAATCAAGAGATGAGAGAAGTATTCTGGTTTAGAGAGAATCTTAAAATCCAAGTGTTTTTTTTATTTTAATTAAAACAAATCTTAAAGTTGTTTAAACATAACCGATTAAGATCCCACGGTTCCGTCATCCCGGCACCGTTATTTTCATCGAATTTACTTAGTCGAGATGATTTTGCTAAACTCAACTGAATGAGTTCCACACTTTCACGAAACTGCAAAAGCCGCTTAAAATTGCCAAAATCTCAAAATTTCCAAATCTAAAAAATTTTAAAAAATTAACCTTGAACATTTCACTTAATCAAATTGATCATCCATAGCGAAAAATACCAAAAATTCCAAAATACCCCCAATACCCTCCAAATACCCAAAATGCCCCTTTTAGCGAAAAATCGAAAATTGAAAATTCCCGAACAAATTCGAGAAAATCGAATATTCCCGAATTTCATTTTGTCGACTACCTGTGGGCCAATTTTGTCGATTTACCCCACTTTTCCCGAGCCGATTTGGCAATTTCTTAGCTTGAGTAGACGTGTCGAGCGAATGCAAATTGACCACGATTTTGGTCGATTCGGTCTAAAATTCAATTTAATATCCTGATATCAATGCAGACCAAATCCAAGTCGATTTGATTGACATTTGAATCGATTTCACTTTTGACCTTAAAGTCGATTTGGACCCATGACTGAAACTTTGCCCAGGCAGGCAATTCGTCAAATTGACCCAAAACCTTTTCTAAACCTTCACTAACATCACGAAACAAAAGACTAACATGATTTGCCCAAAATTTGGACCCAAACCACACTTTCAGAATTCAACCCCGAAACCAAAAAAACCAATTTTGACCTAAACCCGGAAACCCTAGCAAAAAGAATAGTCACGATCCCGAAACCAAAACCCTGACGAAAGTTAAAACCTCTTTGAAACACTCTATAAACATTTCCCAACATTAATTTTACATCAATTTCAACCATAGCCCAACATTGGCCCAAAAAATAGCCCACGATTTGGCCCACGCTAGCCCCTTTGCGAAGCCCCCGAATCGACCCGAATTCGACCCAAACCACCTCGAATTCATTTAAAATCACTCATGACACATCCACAAGCCAAACCCGACAATTATTTGGCCCAAACTTCTACAAAATTCCCATCCATGAATTCATTCTTAAACCTAAAGGCTCATTCCGCTTAAGCCTTCCTAAGCCCATCAAAGCGAAGTTGAAAACCCCAAAGTCCATGACAAAGCCCACGAAATTCCTCTCATCATCCTTTGATTTAAAATACTTCCTAAATTCTAAAATCCATCACCAAATAAATCCAAATCGAAGCCTTATGACAATTCTCCTTAAATCCGTATAAAATTCCACGACACCCTTTCTCATGCAGTGAGACATCTTTCCCCGAGCCATATATGAGCCATGAAGCCATGCATGAGCCACATGGGAGCCATGAGAGCCATGGAATCTACTTTCCACCTCACCGGAAGCCATTAATGGCAAGAGAGGGGGATCTCTTTATTAAACCTTTTTAAACCTTTTTTTACCTTAAACATGATACACTCTAAACCATACTTTGCCGCGGTGGTCGATCTTGAGGTGGATTGACTGCACACCTTCACCGGACGAGGAGAAGTTTCCCAGCCAAAAACCCCCTCACCCGGGCCAGCCATTGCTTCCCGGCCTCGAAGCTTTGTGATCGGCGTGGTCGCTTTGTACACAGGCAATTCACCGGGCCAAGGGACTTCATGCGGAGCTTGCTTGGACCAAGTCGAAGGTGACTGACCCTCGGATTGAAGCCACACTTCTCGAGCTAAGGTATGAGCTAACTCTTTATCCCGAGCTTACGGGAGATTCTCCATTTGAAATGCCTTAATTTCAATGCATGATCACAGAGTATAGATGTATTCGTCTCTTGAGACGAATCGAAATAACCTTGAAACACGAAAATTCGTTAAGTATTAGTGGATATTAAGGATTTAGTGTGGACGGTTCTACGGTAGGAGGCTTGGGGACGATGAACGGATGCCGTTCATTCAGCCTGCCAACTGACGGACGGATGGCCGGGATCACGCGGATGAGGAGACGGAGCATTGACGGGCCCTGGGCGGCGAGTCGGATGGCGGCGCCGAATCGAGCGCGCTGTGTGCACAGGAGACGCCGAGTTTGAGTCGAAACGCCGCTTGGATAAGTAGGAAAATGGTTTTTTTCCATTTATTTAATTACCAGAACTTCAAAAATTCATAACTTTGTGTAGAAAAATCCTAAAAATAAAATAAAAAATACCCATATGCTTGTAATTGAACGAGAGGGAGAATAATGTGGAAAAGGAAATCAAGTAATTTAATTAAATGTTTTGTTTTCATGATTTATTTACTCTTTGGACTATTTCATTCTCCATACTTATAAACAATTCACCATAACATGAGACCATAGGGCTTTTGAAGCCTCTGAACTTGGAAACATTCCACGAGATTTTCCATAGTCAGAAGTCATCCCTTTATGAGAAGTTATTGATTTTGAGGATTCATTATTTACTGTTTTGAAATATTTTAATTCCAATAATTAGCGTATTGAGAAATAAATTCTAGGAAAATTTGGTGATGTTTCTTGTGACCGGAAGGGACCTACGAAAAATAAGTTTTGAGTTAATTCACTACTGAACAACCCTAATTAGCCTAAATACCCAAAATTGAACTTTAATTAATTAGGGTTAACCATTCATCAAATTAATTAAACAATTCTCCACACTATCCTCTAGGGATAGGGAGAACACCACATAAAAATTTGAAACGGTGGACTTGATTAACCCCACTAAATGGGTTGATTAAGCCTCTTTAGTAAAAATGGGTAAAATTAAACTTTGAAAGATCATACTCACACAAATACTTTTCAAATTTCACAAAAATGGTCCTCTTTGTAATTTAGTTTCATTTCTCCCATATAAGGCTTCAATCTTAATCCGTTAACTTTAAATGCTTTTCCAGTTTTGGGATCTTTAATATCCACAGCTCCATAAGGGTATGCTCTCTCAATTATAAATGGTCCCATCCATTTAGATTTTAATTTTCCAAGAAAAAGTTTTAAATGAGCACTAAATAATAATACTTCTTTTCCAGATTCAAACATTTTCCTTGAAATCTTTTTGTCAAGCAATTTCTTCATTCTTTCCTTATAAATTCTTGCATTATCATAAGACTCATTTCTTATCTCTTTCATTTCATTCAGTTGTAATAATCATTTTTCACTTGTAGTATTCAAATTATAATTGAACTCCTTTATCACCCAATAAGCTTTATGTTCAAGTTCAACAGGTAAGTGACAATGTTTACCATAAATTAACCGATAAGGTGACATTCCGATAGGTGTCTTATAGGTTGTTCTAAAAGCCCATAATGCAGAATCAAGTCTATCAACCCAGTCAGTTCTTTTAGGATTAACAGCCTTTTCCAATATTTTTTTAATTTCTCTGTATGATACTTCAGCCATTCCACATGTTTGAGGATGATAAGCAGTTGCAATTCTATGTTTAATTCTAAATTTTTCCAGCAATGATTGAATTCTTATATTTCTGAAATGACTTCCCCCATCTGTGATAATTATCATGGGCATTCCAAATCTTGTAAAAATCATTTTCTTTAAAAATTTTGAAACACTTTTGGAATCACAGTTAGATAAATCTACAGCTTCGATCTACTTTGAAACATAATCAACTGCTAATAAAATATAATTTTTTCCAGATGATGGTACAAAAGGTCCCATAAAGTCTAAACCTCATACATCAAAAATTTCAATTTCTAATATAAAGTTTAGAGGCATTTCATCTTTTCTAGATATGTTTCCCATTCTTTGACATCGATCACAAGTTTTCACATAATGTCCAACATATTTAAATAAGGTAGGCCAATAAAATCCTTAATTTAAAATTTTAAATGCAGTTTTATTTACTCCAAAGTGTCATCCAAATTCAGAATCGTGACATTTTGAATTATTGCAAAATTTTCTTAATAAGGCACACATCTTCGAATCACAGAATCTCTTTCTATTTTAAATAAATGAGGATCTTCCCAAATATATGATTTACAATCATTCTTGAATATCTTAATATATTTGTTATTCATCCCATAAGGTAAAATATTGCTAACCAAATAGTTAATTATATCAGCATGCCATGGCATTTGTAATCCTTGAATGACATATAATTGTTCATCAGGGAATTTCTCATTTATATTTTCTTCATAATTCTTTTCTTTATTATTTTTAATTCTTAATAAATGATCAACAATTTGGTTGTCAGTTCCTTTTTTGTTTACTATTTAAAAATCAAATTCTTGTAAAAGTAAAATCCATTTGATCAATCTAGGTTTAACATCTTTCTTAGATATTAAATACTTAATAGCAGAGTGATCAATATGTAGATACATTTTTTTCCAAGAAGATATGGTCTAAATTTATCAAAGGCATATACTATTGCTAACGGCTCTTTTTCAGTAGTAGTGTAATTTATTTGAGTTTCATTAAGAGTTTTGCTAGCATAGTATATAACTTTAAAAATTTTCTCATATTTTTGTCCCAATACAGCTCCAATTTCATAATCACTTGCATCACACATTAATTCAAAAGGTTTATTCCAATCAGGTGCAACAATGACAGGTGCAGTGATTAATTTTCTTTTAAAATATTGAACGCATTCATCAATCTTCATTAAATTCAAATTTAGCTTCTTTTTCTAATAAATGGAAAAGAGGTTTAGAAATTTTAGAAAAATCCTTTATATATCTCCTATAAAATCCAGCATGACCTAGAAAACTTCTCACATCAGTAATGGTAGTAGGTGGTTGAAGTTCAACAATAATTTTCACTTTTGCCTGATCAACTTCCATTCTTATTTTTGAAATTTTATGTCGAAGTACAATTCCTTCTGTGACCATAAATTGACATTTTTCCTAGTTAAGAACTAAATTTGTTTCTTCACATCTTTTTAGAACTTTCGTTATATTTTCCAAGCAAGATTCAAAAAAGTTCCAAAAACTGAAAAATCGTCCATAAATATTTCAATTTCTTTATCAATAAAATCACAGAATATTGACATCATACATCTTTGAAAAGTTGCAGGTGCATTTCATAAACCGAAAGGCATTCTTCTAAAGTTAAATGTTCCATAAAGACTTGTAAATGTTGTCTTCTCTTGATCCTCAGGAGCAACGGGTAATTGAAGATAACCAGATTATCCATCCAGAAAACAGAAATATGAGTATCCAGCTAGTTTATCTAGCATTTAATCCAAGAAAGGTAAAGGAAAATGATCCTTTCTAGTGGCGTTGTTTAATTTTTGATAGTCACTATAAATTCGCCATCCAAAGAACTTGTCTTGTTGGGATTAATTCATTTTTTTCATTAACAATGACAGTTACTCCTCCTTTCTTCGGAACATAATGAATAGGACTTACCCATTGGCTATCCAAAATAGGATAAATAATTACAACATCTAACCATTTCAAAATCTCTTTCTTAACAACCTCTTTCATAATTGGGTTTAATCTTCTTTGGGGTTCAATAGTGGGTTTACAATTGTCTTCCACTAAAATCCTATGCATACAGATTGAAGGGCTTATTCCTTTTATATATGCAATAGTCCAACCAAAAGCTTTCTTATAATTCTTCAGAACTCCTATTAATTTTTCTTCTTGATCTTTGCTTAATTGTGAAGATATAATTAGAGGTAAAGTTAATGAATTTCCAAGAAATGCATACTTTAAATGTGCAGGTAACATTTTTAATTCCAGTTCATGGGCTTTTTCAATTGAGGGTAAAAGTACATCATTTTTAGTTGTCTAAAATTTCCCAATTTTCATGAATATAATGAGTTTCTTCAGATAAATTTTCTTCATTTAATTTTTCAATTTCTTCATTTAATGACTCATTATATAACATAGATTCTTTATCTTTATCATCAAAAATGACCTTACATTTTTCTTAATTATGCTTTTCAATTATATAATTAAAAATATCCATCTGATAGCATTTTTCTTTATCAGGATACCTCATTGATTTCATAACATTAAATGTTATCTCTTGAACGTTAACCCTCATCGTTAATTCTCCTTTTAGCACATCAATCATATCTCTTCCGGTAGCTAGAAAAGGTCTCCCTAAAATGATAGGTATTTCATTATCTTCTTCCATATCTAGAATAATGAAATCCACAGGAAAGATAAATTTATCTACCTTAGCAAGAACATCCTCTATAACTCTTTTAGGATAAGTGATCGATTGATCAGCTAACTGAAGAGTTACAGTGGTAGGAGAAATATCTCTTAAATCTAACCTTCGAAAGATTGAAAATGGCATGAGATTAATACTAGCTCCTAAATTACATTAGGCTTTTCCACAGAATGTTTCTCCAATAGCACATGGTATAGTGAAACTTCCAGGACCTTTAAGTTTCTGAGGAAATTTCTTCTGAATTTATGCACTAAATTCTTCACTTAATGCAACAGTTTCATAAGGTTCAAATTTTCTCTTCTTGCTTAAAATATCCTTCATAAATTTTGCATAGCTTAGCATTTGCTCCAAAGCTTCAGCAAAAGGAATGTTGATGGTAAGTTTCTTAAAAATTTCAAAGAACTTAGAAAATTGATGGTCAAGCTTCTATTGTATTATTCTTTAAGGAAAAGGTGGTGGTGGTCTTTCAACTTCCACATCAATACGTACTACAGTCTGATCTTTACTTGGAGAAAGGGTATCTTTAAGTTTTTCAATCTCATCAACTTCTTTCTCTTTTTCAATCTCATTCCGTGTTTTCTCTTTTAATTCTTTTCCACTTCTGAGTTGTACAGCTTTTGCATGTTCATGTTCTTTTCCAGATTCTTTAGGATTAATTTCGACATTGCTAGGCAGTGTTCCTTGAGGTCTGTAATTAATGAAAGTAGCGATTTGACCCATCTGATTCTCAATATTACAAATAGCAGTGTTTTAACTTTGTACCTGATTGCTTAGTTGCAAGATAAATTCTTCTACAGACAACTTTTTGTGCTTTTTGTTTTAACAAGGAGGGTATGTTGGTCTATAGTTTGAATTTCCTTGATTGTTCCAATTTGGATTAACTTGATTATTATTCCATTGTTGATGTCCATTATTCCAATTAAAATTAGGATGATTTTTTCCGAACAGGATTATAATAATTAGAATAAGGATTATTAGTTTTACTAGCAATGGCTTGCAAAGTTTCCATTGTTTGAGAATCATCAGAATTTGCAGAATTATCAATACTTACATGTGATATGTTAATAGCAAAATTATCTAATTTCTTAGATATCGCAGCCACTTATGAAGCTAAAATAGAAAAGGCTTCATTATCTTGAATATTGGCCATTCTTTTAGGATTAACCCTTTTAAAAGGCCATTGAAAATTATTATTAGCCATTTCTTCAATTTAAGTGTAGGCTTCTTCAAATGTCTTAGCCACTAAAGAACCACCAGCAGCAGCATCTATAATAGATCTAAGTGATCCAATAATTCCATTATAAAATATTTGAATGATTAACCAATCTGGTAAAGCATGATGAGGACATTTTCTTAATAATTCTTTAAATCTTTCCCAAGCTTCATAAATTGTTTCTTCATCAAATTGCGTAAATGAAGTAATATCATTTCTCAATTTAGCTATTTCAGAAGGGGAAAATATTTAGCAAGGAATTTTTGTGCCATATCTGACCAAGTTTTAATAGAATAAGTTGCTAATGAATTAAGGCACATCTTTGCTTTATCTTTTAAGGAAAAAGGAAAGAGTATAAGCCTAATAGCATCATCAGAAACATTATTATATTTAAAGGTAGCACAAAGTTCTAAAAAACTAGCAAGGTGTAAATTTGGATCCTCATTAGGTGTTCCTTAAAATTGATTATTTTAAACCATTCGAATAATAGAAGGTTTAAGCTCAAAAGAATTAGCATCTACAGCTGCATTTGAATACTAACATGAAGTTCATCAGCTGTAGGGTTTGCATATTCCCTTAATGGTTTATAAATATTTTGTTCATTAATTTCGATGGGATTTTGATTATTATTGTGTAAGTTAGCCATTTCTTGATGTTTTGAAATTTGTTTTCCTTTCTATAAACCAAATTATTAGAATTTAGTTTGTCACTCTAAAAACTAATTAATTTTATGCCCAATAAATAATATCTTCCTATTTATTTGCACTTCACCTTGAATAACCTGCATAAAGCCTTCGACTACACAAGGATTCATGTGATATCTACTAATTAAGAATTTATCTCCGGATAGGTCTCAAAATTCTTCAACAGGTTTTAACAGTTTTAATGGCTAATTTAAAAAGTAAACTAAGATCATGTATTAATATCATCACAATGTTTTAAGCATTTTAAATTTAATTCTCCTACAAAATTTAATTAATTTATTATCTTTTCATAGTTGAAATGAGAAAGATAACTAACTACTTAGAACACATTGAAATCACACAACAAAACATATTTATAAAACTTTGAACCAAGGTACAAACACTTATCTGAAGTGTTCCTTCAAGTGATCCATTGACTTCTACTGACTCCAAAGCAATGATGAAAGACTCTAACAGCAACAACACACAATAAATACCCAAAATAAACTCACTAGATACGAAATAAAGTGACACCCTAAGTGTGGAAGAGACTAAAAAAACTAAGTAAAACTAAAGGGGGAAGAGAAGGTGTCATTTTCTTCTGTAGAATGGGCTCCTATTTATAGAGCTCTGAATTTGACCAGGGTTGCTTAAGGCCCCCCATCAAAATTCATCCAAATTCAATGCATCTTCTAGAAGGTAACTGTCGTGCTTAGGCTCCAGGATCTGGCGCCAAGGCGCCGGACTCCATGACTAGGTTTTCGTACCTCTTCACTTTGGATCACACCTCTTCACGATTAAAACCGTTTCCTTGTGTCCAAATGCATTGTATCACATGTCCTATATATTAGGAGTAACTTTCAATCTTCTAGAAGCTCCAATAACCGCTTAACTCCATCAAAATAACTCCCCAAGATCATTAAAAAATATTAACAGCATCTGTATCGAGCTGACGCTTAGGCGCCGAATTCTGGCGCCTAAGCGCCAGGCCAATAATTCTAATATTTTGCTCCATAAGCTCCATTTTGCTTCTTTTTGCCTTTTTTCCTTCTTTTTTTCTTCTTGGACTCTTTTTTAATCACCTAAATCAAAAAAAATGAAAATACCTTTCATTAAAGCATAATATCCTTAAGAATTGAATCATAAATAAGGCATAAAAATGGGTATTTTTTAGGTAGATCAAGATTAAGTCTCTTGTACCTAGAGAATTTCATCCTATGTATGTGGATAGAAATTCTAAGATTGTATTAGGTGCTATGTTTGTTTTAATGAATATAAGTTTGTGTTTGTGTAAAATTTGTTTGGAATAGATGAATATTAAACATTTGAATTGGATTATTGGAAGATTTATGGGGAAGAGATAATTATTTTGAAGAGATTAAGGGTGATTAACGAAGTGGCTTAAAGCATATACCTTAATTGTGAAAATTTGGGTATTGGCGGCTAAGCGCCAGAGTGCTGGCGCTTAAGCACCATATTTAGCAGCTAAGCGCCGAAGGGTTTGCGCTTAGGAGCCAGTTCACGAAAATTGGTTCCCAGCAATTAAGAACCCGTGAATCGCCATTTTAACTCCCCTGTTCATCTTCAACCCATCATTTTCACATGAGAGAGAGTCTAGGGCATCCTTGATTTGGACCATTTAAGAGCCAATCTCAACAAAAATTTGTAAATTTGGATTCCTTGAGGTAAGTGCACTACTCCTAAGTAAAAATTTTTTATTTTCACCATGTATTTTGAGTACATTTTGGAAAATCTTAAAATCACTATTCATGATGGAAAATTGAGTAAAAACATAAGAAATTGTTTGAATTTAGTGGAAACTTCTTTTGGAAGAAGATTTAGCAAGTTTAGTTTGATTTTGGAATTATGGTAAATTTTTTGTGAATTTTTAGAGATGGCTCCAAAGTCAAAGCACGCGATGAGGAAAGACGAAGTTTGATTCCGACAAATTTGTTAGTGCGAGGGCTGAGGAACGATACGTCGATGCGTTGCAGTCACGTAAATTGATTCCTGAGAGAGTGTTCAATAAGCCAGGAGAGGTAATTGAAGATATGATTGCTAGGAGGAACTAGGAGAACTACTGTTGCTTCTCCGCTGTTGCTGTTGTTTCTGTTGTTAGAGAATTCTATGCGAATTTGCCTGCATCATAAGAGAATTTGGTGATAGTTAGGGGGCAAGATGTGGAATTTTCTTCTAGGGTAATTAACACTTTCTATTAGCTGCCTCCTACTATGTTTTGTTTTTATTATAATTTTCATCATACGGAGGGAGAGTTAGATGAGATAATGGGATTTTTGACTGATGGAAGAGGATTATGGAAAATAACAAATGATAGAAGAGTGAATTTTCCTGCTTCCATATTAAATGCCACTTCTAAAGCATGGCATTATTTTATCTCTTCTAAACTGTTGCCTTCAATCATACTAGTAAAGTGACAAGGGAAAGAGCTATTTTGAACCATTGCATTCAGCAAGGGAAGCCTATAGATATTGGAGCTATCATTTATGATTATATTGTGAATTGTGCCAGATCTACCACTACTACAGGTATGGGATTTCCTTCCCTAATTCATTCATTATGTGAACAGTCTAAAGTGAAATTTGAAACCTGGGAAGAGGTACTTCAGCCTTTAAGACCTATCACCAGTGTAAACGTTGGAGCTTACACTGTACATTCAGAATTTGGCTGGAGAGGAGTATTTGGTAGGGCTTCTACTGCTTCTCCTTCTACTTCTCGTGCTACTACTTCACGTGCTTCATCATCTACTGATTCACTGACTGTTTTATTAAGAAAAATTTTGAAGAAAGTGAGTCTTACTCGAGAGCATATGAAAGATATGGATGGTAAGATGGATAATGTGGAGAGATATATTGTAAAACATGATGAGTATGAGGAGAATTATCAGCATTATTTGGATAGAATGATTAGAGGTGATCAGAGTACTGAGATGCCCTCTCATCCATTCTACGTACTGTTGACCTCATTTTTTATGAGGTCTTCTCTTCCCTCTTTAGTGTTTAGGATCTAGCCTTAGGCTTTTCCTTTGACTATCTTAGAGGACTAGAATTGGGACCCATCCCTTAGAAATTTAAACCGCTTCTTGTCTCCCTGCAAACCCCACAAGCTTGATTGTAGACCCCTAATCACCTGGAGGGTCGAGATCAAATGTGGAGGTTTAAAGGATGAGTTCCCTATAGGACTCTTTGGCCTTAGGACTACCCTGGATGGCCTGGTCTGGTGAGGGTTGACTTACACACTCACTACACTCACATTCTACACTCTCACACACACAACCCAAATCCTAAAACCACACCTATACCCAACTTGACTCCCTGACTCATGTAGGTAATTCATATGGATGGACCTTAACCTCTAAGCCTCTGGTTAAGAGGGTTAGGAACAACATAGTGAATGCCTCCAATGAGTCCTCTCATGGATCATATGGGCTTAATATGGCTTCATGGCTCAATCAAAGTGATTCCATTTCACTCACATTTGATCAATCTTCATTCTTCCAAAATTTCAATTTTTGACCCCGGGGACCCTACACCCATCAAACCTACCAAAAGCCCTTGAAATTGCCCAAATTTTCCAAGATCTCTAAATTACCCAAAATTCCTCAAAACTACTCCCAAACATTGCCACATCACTCAAATTGATCATCCATAGCCAAATATACCAAAATTTCCAAAAATACACTCCAAATACGCTAAAAATACACTTTTGGCCAAACTTGTATAAATTCCAAAAATTCCCAGAAAATTCCAAAAAATCCCAAATATTCCCAATTTCATTTTGTCTAACTACACCATGGGCTAATTTTGTCAATTTACCCTACTTTTACCAAAACCCCCAATTTAGCCCATTTTAAACCTAAATGAACCCAATGTCAAACCAAATCACCCCAATTGACCTCAATTTTGGTCCAATTCAATTCTAAACTTCAATTCAATATCCCCAATATCAATCTAGACCATATTCAAGCCCAATTTGATTGGCATTTAAATCCAATTTCATTTTTAAGCTTAAGACCCAATTTTGACCCATGACCTAAACCTAACCCAAACTAACCCAATTCAATCCCAATTTGACCCAAATCTTTTCTAAAACCTTCCTAGCATCCCCACAAAAAAAAACACTAACATGATTTACCCAAAATTTGGACCCAAACCTTACTCAAATTCAACCCAAACCCAAAATTCCCTAAATGGGCCTACACCCAAACCTAACCCAAATGGGCCCAAATCCCAAAATCAAAACCCAACCAAAGTTGAAACCTATTTGTAACACCTCCACAAACATTTTTCAACATTAATTTTACATCAATTTCAATCTTAGCCCAACATTGGCCCAAAGTAGCCCAATTTGACCTACATTGGCCCATTTACCAAAGAAGCCCAAATCCAACCCAATTCAATTCCAAATCACCTCAAATTTGCTTCAAATCACTCATGAAACATCCCTAAACCAAACCCAAACAATTGTTTAGCCCAACCTTTTATAAAATTCCCATCCATAAATTTATTTTAAAAACCTAAAGCCCATCCAAAACAAATTCAAAAGCCTAAAAATTCATCCAAAGCCCATATGACACTCTTCTTCATCATGACTTCAATTAAAACCATCCCTAAAGTTCCAATCAAATATCAAATTATTCTAAATCAAGCTTCATGCTAACTCCTCATACATTCATCAAAAATTCCAACACCCTTTCTCATGCAAGTGAGCCATCTTTTCCCCAAGCCATATGGAGCCATGAAGCCACATGTAAGCTATCGGCAAGCCATGAGAATCTATAATTTGTCAACTCTCCTTAAATGGCAAAAGGAGGAGGTCCTTTAAGTACCTCCTAAAAGTCATTAACCCTAAAAATGTTTCCCCTTAACCCAAATTTAATCCAAATATATTTAGATAGGGACTTCTCCTTTCCAAACCAGCTGATTCCTTTGACTCCCCATAGCACCCAAAGCTACCTTGGAAGGTGAACCAAGCCCAAAGTGTTGGGTTGACCCAACCAAGCCAAAATAGCCTTCACCCATGCCATTTTAATTCAACTAGTTTACACATGGCAAAGCTCAACTGGACTCACAAACACCAAGCTCTGAACCTCCTGATGACAACAATGACCCATGCCTGCCGGCCAGCCGCCTGGATCGCCGGAAAACACCACACCCGAAAGCACCATGTGAGCCTAACATTGAAATTCTCCCCTGCTGAGCTACCCCATGCCCAATGGCCACCATGGCTGTTCTTCTCTTCCCCTGAGCAGCTGATCCAAGTCTTCAAACCCTCCTGGGAGGCCCTCCAGCCTCTCCTATTTAAACCTCACCTCTCTCGGCCATGGAGGAGGTTGAACAAAAATCTTGAGGAAATTCTGCCAAAATCACTCCAGACTCTCCCCCACACCTAGAGCACTTGATCCCCACTGAAATCCCCCTGCCATTTCCTCTCTCGTAAGCTCAATTTCGTAGTTGAAATTCAAGCCCAAAACCAGGACACTTCACCACGATGAGTCAATCCCCAAATTGATTGGCTCTACACCTTCACTCGTACCAAGAGGAGAAGTTTCTCGAGAAAGCCCCTTCACCGAGCCAGCCATTGCTTCCAGCCTCCAAGATTTGTGATCGGTCGTGGTCACCTTTGTACCTAGGCAATTCACCGTGCCAAGGGACTTCATCCGGAGCTTGCTTGGACCCAATCGAACGTGACACAACTCTCAGATCGAAGCTTCACTTCTCTGAGAAAAGGTATGAACTCTCTCTTCTTCCCGAGCTCCTGGAGATTCTCCATTTGATATGAGTTGATTTCAATGCATGTTTACCGTATGGATGTGTTCTTCTCTTCAAGACGAATCCATAGAGCATAAGAACACAAAAATCCGTTGAGAATCGAGTGAGTTCTTAGGGTTTTAGTGTGGACGGTCACGGGTGCACACCAGTCGTAGACGATGACCAGGAGCCGTCGGATCGAGCGTGTATCGAGCGGACGGTCGAGATCGAGCCAGACAGCGCAATGGCACATGAACTGCGGGCCCCTACAGCGCTGAGTCGGATGGCGGCGTCGAATAGGAATGCGCCGCGTAGGCGTTCGGAGCTGCCGAGGATTGCGTGGCGCCGCGTGGATAAGTAGATAAATAGGGATTTTTCTTATTTATTAAATACCCAGAACTTCAAAAATGCATAATTTGGTGTAGAAAAATCCTAAAAATAAAATAAAATACCCTCTTGCTCAGTGAATAGAGGAGAACTTGGGAACATTCCCTGAATTTTCCAAGGTCAGAGACCATCCCTATGAGAAGTTATTGATTTTTCAATTGCATGTTACTGTTTTGAATATTTTAATTCCAATAATTAGCATATTGAGAAATAAATTCTAGGAAAATTTGGTGATGTTTCTTATGACCAGAGGAACCTGGGAAAAATAAGTTTTGAGTTAATTCACTTGGGATAACTCTAATTGGTCTAAATACCCAAAATTGAGTTTTAATTAATTAGGGTTAACTACACATCAAATTAACTTAAAAACAATTCTCCACTGATCATTGAGATTAGAGGAACATCTCATAAAAATTTGAAATCAATTGGACTTGATTAACCCCACCAAATGGGTTGATTAAGCCTCTTAAGCAAAATGGGTAAAATTAAACTTTAAAAATTCATAACTCACAAAATACTTTTCAAAAATTCACAAAAATGGTTTTGGAGCTTCTCTGATATCAGAGGAACTTAGGAAAATTAAAATTGTAATTTTCTAAAGAAGTTTATTTTTATCATTATTTTAATATTTTTAATAATTAAAAAATAATAAAAATCATAAAAATATTAAAAATCACCAAAATGTCACATTTTGAATTCTAATTACTTAGGAACAAACCAAATATTTTTCTTAAGTCCCTAGGATAAGATAGTGAATTTTAAAGGCTTAATGTAATTTTTAATATTAAAAAAATGTATTTTCCAACCTTTTCACTAAAATAATTCTAATAAATCAAAGAAATATAAGAAAAATATAAAATTTATTTCTCTGAACTTCTGGAGGTCAGAGAGATTTAAGAAAAATATAAAATCTATTTTTCAACTTTAATTTTATTTTAAAATTAATTAATACTACAAAATTCAAAATAATTCTAATAAATAAAATAGAATTCAAAAAATCATCAAAATTGGTTCAAATGGTCCTCTGGTCATTAGGAATATCCCATAATTTTCTTAAGGACAGATACATTTCCTTGGTCATGTTATTGAATTTTCCTTGAAAACCCCTATTTTCCATTAAAAATAATTACATTAACAAATTAAAAACAAAAAAACCACATTGTCTTCTCTAAAGTCTTAATTGACATGTAAGTGAGGTTACATAAAAATTTCAAGTTCATTTGAGCTTAATTTAGTGAGTTATAGAATTATTACGCTTGAAGGGCAAAATGGTAATTAAAAATTTCAACCTTTAATTAAAATTTTAGGATTAATCAAAAAGGGGAGGGTAAAATATTAGATTTTAATCTGATTTTGGATGATTGAAACTTAAATGATTGAGGGTAGAAACCTACTAACCATTTAAAAAAAAATAATTAAAATAAGCTTTAATTAATTAATTAATTGAAATTTTGGGAAATTGATGGAAATTGGAATTATTAAAGTAGGGATATTATTAAGAGGATATTTATTCTTTAATTTAAAAGTCCCTAAATAAACCACTTAAATAATACTTAATTCTTAATAAAAAAATTTAATTAAAATAATAATCCAAATTAAAATTAAACTAAAATTAAATTAAAATTAAAGTTAAACTAAATTAAATTAAATTAAAATTAAAATTAAAATAAAACTAAAATTAAATTAAAATAAAATTAAAATTAAATTAAATTAAAATTAAAATTAAAATTAAATTGAAATTAAATTAAAATTAAATTAATTTAAATTAAAATTAAATTAAATCAAATTAAATTAAATTAAATTAAAATCAAATCAAATTAAATTAAAATTAAATTAAATTGAATTAAATTTAAATTGAATTAAATTAAATTAAAATCATTTAACAACAAACCTAAATGAAATCCTTAAGAATTAAATCTAAAATAACTTGAACACTATTCCAAACTTAAACTAACTTTTTATAATTAAGTCAAAATTAAGACTAAATCATTAAGTTTAAATCATTAAAATACTTAATAATTTGATTTGCCCTTTTAAAGCTCTTATTATAATAACTCTTAAATGAGGCATCAAGTGAAGTGTTACTTCACTTATAGGATATTCAAATGTCCTAAGTTCACTGAGCAAGATAACAAAATTTAAACTCCTGGATGATTAATTCACTTGTATAATTAAATTCTCTTGGACTTAAAACAATCCTAGAGGTATTGAAAAGATGTTTAAGACTCGTCTTAAGTACTTCCTCAATATGATAGGATGTTTATAAGAACAACTGAATTTAATTGTTCTTGGGTGAAGAGAGTCATCCTTAAACCAAAACACAAGAACCTAGACGTCATAGGAGATGATTAGCTATAGGATTAGGACTTTGGTAGACAACTGTCGGATTAGAATGGAGAGAGGAACTTTCCCCAGCGGAGTCGCCAGAAGTTGTCGGCGAATTTTAAATTTAATTTAAATATAGATATAATTTAGAAAGTAGTAATTGACTTTGAAAATAATTTTAAATTTAAGATTTTAAGATATGAAATCAAACCGATCTCACATCCCAAATAGTTTATATAAACGAGCACCGCATCACAAACCGTGTATCTATCCCTAAGGATAGTACACACTCGTCGATGGTGGGGCTCGGTTAAATAAACTAGAAGATTTGTGACATTCGTTTGGTCCGCGAACCAATTTTATAAGCCGACAAATTCCCCGCTTAATATGAAAATATTAAACGGGGTTTATATTACTCGGGTTCTTTAAAATTCCCTATAAGGGCAAGCCCCTATAGTTAATTACATCTTAAGTGACGGGAATCACCTAAGAAAACTCTCGATAATAATCAATAATTCTGCTCTCAAGAATTTCAAAGTTTAAGTTTTCAAAGGATTGAATTTTTTGAATCTCAATAGGGAATGGATCAAGTTTGGAACATTTTATTTTGGGAATTCAAAGGAAGAAAAGTAGGAGAAATTACGGATTCGAAGTGAACTTCGATAATCTCCCGACTATCCTATTGTTTGGCTTGGATTTAGGAAAGTCCTAATGTTTATTTATTATTTTGATCCTGCCAATTTTAATTAGTTAGGACTTATATTCGTATGATAAAATCATACAAATAGCCTCGAAGATGTGAGGGTTTATATAGTATCGGACGACTACCTCGGAAATCCTAAGACCGGTTAGGGCTTAATTTACATGATATGATCATGCAAATGCCTAACGAAGAGTCGAGGATTTATGTTGCCCTAGTGCAAACTACCTCGAAGTCCTATGGCTTGGTTATTTAATTCTAAGAAAGTTTTGCTGATGTAGATTTCGGCTTTGCCGACGACGATGGCCGTGTCGCCCACCATGCTCCGAGCTCCTTGTTGTTGCAGAGGTTTAGTTTTAGAAGTCATAAATCGGGAGATGAGAGAAGTGTTTGGTTTAAAGAAAGTCTTAATTTCCGTGTGTTTTTAACATTTTAATTAAAACGGATCTTAAAGTTGATTAAACGAACCGATTAAGATCCCACGGTTCCGTCATCCCGGCACCGTTATTTTCATCGAATTCACTTAGTCCGGATGAATTTGCTAAACTCAACTAAATGATTTCCGCACTTTCATTTGGACCGTGGAAATCCCGTTAGCAACACGTGGGTTACATCATCCGAGGTATTCCCGATCATTCAATGAGACGTTTTAATTTAGTTGTAGTTGTAGCTTTGTTGTTCTGTTTGTGATTAAATTTTGAGTTGTCTTATATTTTGAAATGTTGTGGCGGTGAATTTTATCTTGCAATGACTTTTAACTTAGTTTTGGTTTCAGCTTTAGGGACTATCCTAAAGGTGTGGGTTTTCATGCAACAGCTTGTTTTATCATGCGAGAAAAGTAAAGTGCATTTGCAATAAAGTAAATTGCAAGAAAGTAAATTGCAGGAAAGTAAATTGCGATAAAATAAAAGCGTACTCGGAGGGTCTTCCCGTCATTCCAAGCTGCACTTAAAACACGATTAGAACATTTAAGCAAGTTCCTAGGTAAAGCTAAGGTAAGGGTTATGGTTTTCTACCAAATTCCTAATCCTATAGCTAGTCATTTCCTATGACGTCTAGGTTCCTTGTGTTTTTGGTTTGAAGACGATTTTCTTCATCAAAGAACAATTAAGTTCAATTGTTCTTATAAATATCCTATCATATCGAGGAAGTGCTTAAGAAGAATCTTAAACATCTTTTCAATATTTCTAGGATTGTTTTAAATCCAAATGAATTTAATTATGTAAATGAATCGATCGTCCGAGGTTTTCAAGTTTTGTTAACTTGCTCGGTGAACTAGGATATTTGAATGTCCTATAAGTGAAGTAACATTTCATTTAATATTCGTTTTAGGAGTTATGATAACTAAAGCTTTTGAGGGTAAATTGGTGTTCAAATGGTTTGTGATTTAGCTTAATTTCAATCGAAGGGTTTAAATTTGGAATAGTGTTCAAGTTATTTTAGGCTTATTTCTTTATGTCTTAGGTGATGTTATTTAATTCAACTTAATTTAATTTAATTTAATTTAATTTAATTTAATTCAATTTAATTCAATTTAGTTTGATTTGATGTTACATTAAATTAATTTGATTCAATTTAATTTTTTTAATTTAATTTGATTTAATTTAATTTAATTTAATTTAATTTAATTTAATTTAATTTAATTTAATTTTTAATTTAATTTAATTTAATTTAATTTAATTTTTAATTTAATTTAATTTTTAATTTAATTTTTAATTTGATTTAATTTGATTTAATTTAATTTTTTAATTTAATTTTATTCATTTTAATTTTAATTAAAACTTTAAAAGAGTTCAATAATTTAATTTTA
Source organism: Papilionanthe hookeriana x Papilionanthe teres (assembly GCA_022702705.1). NCBI lineage: Eukaryota > Viridiplantae > Streptophyta > Magnoliopsida > Asparagales > Orchidaceae > Papilionanthe > Papilionanthe hookeriana x Papilionanthe teres. The sequence continues at coordinate 137,675,414 of CM040427.1, read as the reverse complement.
GTTTAATGATTAAGTCTTTTAATGTTTTAAATTTGAATTATCATTTTAATTAGGAATTAAACATTAATGAAATGATTAATTTAGGGATTTTTTTAAATTAAAGAATAAATCTCTTCCTAATAATATCCCTATTTTAATAATTCCAATTTTATTATTCTTCCAAATTTAATCAATTATTTAATTAAAGTTTAATCATTTTAAATTGCTTAATGGGTTTCTACCCTTCAATTATTAAATTTCAATCATCCAAATCAGATTAGGATCAAATATTTTACTTGTTAATTTTTTATTAAACCTAAAGTTTTAATTAAGGATTAAAAAAAAAATTAATTACCACTTTACCCTTTAAGCTTAATAATTTCATAACTCACTAAATTGAACTCAAATGAACTTGAAATTTTTATGTGACTTCACTCATATGTCAATAAAGACATGAGAGGAGAAAATGTGATTTTTCTGTATTTAATTTATTTATATAATTATTTTTGGTAGAAAATAGAGATTTCCAAGGAAAATTTAATAACATGACCAAGGGAAAGTTTCTATCCTTAAGAAAATTAGGGGACATTCCTAATGACCAGGGGACCACTTGGACCAATTTTGGTGATTTTTTGAATTATATTATTTTTATTATAAATATTTTAAGTTCTGGAAGTGTTAATTAATTTAAAAACTAAAATAAATGTTGAAAAATGAATTTTATGTTTTTCAAAAATCTCTCTGATATCAAGGAAATCAGAGAAGTAAATTTTGCAATTTTCTGATTTTTCTATGATTTATTATAATTATTTTAGTGAAAATGCTAGAAAATACATTTTTTAATTTTAAAATTACCCTAGAGCTTTTAAAAATTAATATCTCACCAAATAGGCCTAAGAAAAATATGGGGTTTATTCCTAAGTGATTAAAATTCAAAATGTAACATTTTGGTGAATTTTATTATTTTTGTGATTTTTATTATTTTTTAATTATTAAAAATATTAAAATAATATTAAAAGTCAACTTTTTTAGAAAATTGAAATTTTAATTTTCTTAAATTCCTCCGATATCGAGAGGCTCCAAAACCAATTTGGTGAATTTTTGAAAGATATTTTGAAAGTTATGAATTTTTTAAAGTTTAAAATGACTAAATGGCTTAATCAACCCATTTAGTAGGGCTAACCAAGTCCAATTGACTTCAAACTTTTATGGTGGATTTTTCTGATCCTACAGGTCAATGGAGAATTGATTTGAAGTCAATTTGATGTATGGTTAACTCTAATTAATTAAAGTCCAATTTTGGGTATTTAAGCCAATTAGGGTTATTTTGAGTGAACAAACTCAAGTCCTATTTTTCCTAGGGTTCTCTGGTCATAAAGAACATCACCAAATTTTTCTAGAATTTATTTCACAATATGCTATTTATTGGAATTAAAATACTCAAAACGGTGACATGAATTTGAAAAATCAATAACTCTTCATAGGGATGGCCTCCGACTTTGGAAAATTCAAGGAATGTTCCCAAATTCAGAGGCTTCAAAGCTCCTATGGTCTCATGCCATGGTGAATTGTATACATGCATGGAGACTTAAATGTATGCAGAGAGTAAACAAATTATAAAAAATAAAATACTTCGATGAAATTAAATGATTTCTTTTCCACATTATTCTCCTCTCGTTCACTGAGCAAGAGGGTATTTTTATTTTATTTTTCTGATTTTCCTACACAAAGTTATGAATTTTTGAAGTTTAGGGAATTAAATAAATAGAAGATATCCCTAATTTTCTATTTATCCACGCGGCGCCGCGTCATCCTCGGCATCTCCGAACGCACACGCGTCGCGATCCCATTCGACGCCGCCATCCGAGTCAGCGCTCCAGGGGCCCGCTGTATCGCTCCGTCTTCTGATCCGACGCGATCCTGACCGTCCGTCCGCGCGTGTATTAAATGGACGGCATCCGTTCATCGTCCCCAAGTGTCCTCACCCGAGAGTCGTCCACACTAAATCCCTAATATCTCACTCGATACTCAATGGATTTTCATGTTCTTATGCTCTATGGATTCGTCTCGAGGAGACGAACACATCTATACGGTTATCATGCATTGAAATCGAAGCATTTGAAATGGAGAATCTCCGAAGCTCGAGATGAAGAATTAGCTCATACCTTTGCTCGCAGAAGTGTGGCTTCGATCCGAGAGTTGTTGCACTTTCGATTGGATCCTAGCAAGCTCCGGATGAAGTCTCCCGGTCCAGTGAATTGTCTAGGTTGGACTTCGACCACGCCCGATCACAAAGCTTGGAGGCCGGAGCAACCGGGTGGCCCGGAGATGGGGCTTTGCTCGGCGGACACCTTCCCTTGGTCCGGTGAAGGTGTAGAACCAATCAATTTGGGGATTGGCTCACCGTGGAGAAGTGTCCCGGTTTTGGGTGGAATTTCGGTTGGGAAATTGAGTTTTATCAGTGGGGATTAGGGCAAATCGACACCTGGGATCAACTCGCTCTAAGGGTGGAGAAGGGTCCGGAACAATTTTGGCGCAGTTTCGGCAAGGTTTGTGCAACTCTCCTCTCATGACCGTGAGGGGGTCGGGTTTAAATAGAGGTGGCTGGAGAGCCTCCCAGGGATGGCCAAGGGTTGGGATCAGCTGCTCTGGTCATGGGAAGAACAGCCATGGTGGCCATTGGGCATGGGGCGACTCAAGCAAGGTGGAATTCCAAAGTTGGCTCACATGTGAGCTCTCGGGTATGGTGTTTTCCGGCGATCCGGGCGGTCGGCCGGCAGGCATGGGTCACCATCTTGACCAGGGAGGTCGGGGCTTGGCAATGGTGAAGTCAATTGGGCTTGGACATGTGTAAAGTGTTTGGATTAAAATGGTATGGGGGAGAGGCCACTTTGGCTTCGAAATTGGTCAACCTATTGGTTTGGGTTGGGTTCACCTCCCCATGGCTGGTCTTGGGCTGAGAAGATCGGTTAGGCTAGCTGGTCAAGAGGTGGTGATGTCCTTATCCAAGAATATTTGGATTAAATCTTGGTTAAGGGGAAACATGCTTAAGGCTAATGACTTTTAGGAGATGGTTAAAGGACCTCCTCCTTTTGCCATTAATGGCATGGTCACATGCCAAACTTTCATGGCTTCATATGGCTTGTGAATGGCTCATCCTTGGCTCCATTTGGCTTGGGAAAAGCTTGGGTCAATTTCATAAAAGGGATTTAAGAAAATTTTGATATTTTGATGGGAATTTGTATGGGGCTTGATTTGGAATTGTTTAATTGATGACTTTGGAACTTAGGGACAATTTTGATTAAATGGATGATGAGGGAAGTGCCATGTGGGCTCTGGATGAATTTGGGCTTTTGAATTCGAAGGAAGTGGGCTTTTAGGAAAGTTTAAGGGGAAATAGGCTTTTTTGATTTTAGGATGGGCATTTGGGTAAAGATTTTGTGAAGGGCCTTGTCAAATAAATGTCATAATTGGTTTAGGGATGTTCTATGAAGGGCTTGGAGTCAATTTGGTGTGATTTGGAGTTGAATTGGTTTGAATTTGGGTTTATTTGGTAAGTGAGCCTATGTAGGTCAAATTGGGCTAACTTGGGCCAATGTTGGGCTAGGGTTGAAATTGATGTAAAATTAATGTTGAGAAATATTTATGGGAGTGTTTCAAATGGGTTTTGACTTTGGTTGGGCTTTGATTTTGGGGTTTGGGCTCATTTGGGTTAGGTTTGGGTTTAGGTCAAAAATGGGCCTTTTAGCTTTGGGTTGAATTTGAGTGGGGTTTGGATCTAAATTTTGGGCAAATCATGTTAATGTTTTGTTTGTGGGAATGTTAAGGAAGATTTAGAAAAGATTTGGGGTTAATTGGAGTTGAATTGGGTGAGTTTGGGTTAAGTTTGGGTCATGGGTCCAAATTGGGCTTTAAGGCCAAAAGTGAAATTGGATCCAAATGTCAATCAAATTGAGCTTGGATTTGGTCTAGATTGGTGTTGGGGATGTTGAATTGAAGTTTAGAATTGAATTGGACCAGAATTTAGGTCAATTGGGTAGGTTAGGTTTGACATTGGGTTTACTTTGGGTTAAAATGGGTCAAATTGGGGGTTTTGATAAAAGTGGGGTAAATTGACCAAATTGGCCCATGGTGTAGTTGAACAAAATGAAATTGGGAATATTTGGGATTTTCTGGAATTTTCTGGGAATTTTTTGAATTTTTGGATTTTTTGGCTAAGAGGGGTATTTTGGGTATTTGGAGGGTATTGGGAGGTATTTTGGAATTTTTGGTATTTTTGGTTATGTATGATCAATTTGAGTGATGTGGAAATGTTTGGGATTGGTTTTGAGGAATTTTGGGTGATTTGGAGATTTTTGGAAAATTTGGGTAATTTCGAGGGCATTTGGTAGGCTTGGCAGGTGTAGGGTGCCTGGGGTCGAAATTGAAAATTTGGAAAATTGAAGATCGGGTGAATATAAGTGGAATAAAATCATTTTGGTTGAGCCATGAAGCCACATCAAGCCCATATGAGCCATGAAGGGACTCATTTGAGGCATTCACTATGTTGTTCCTAACCCTCTTAGCCAAGGGCTTAGTGGGTTAAGGACCATCCATGTGAATCACCCGCATGAGTCGGAGGTCAAATTGGGTATGGGTGTGTTTTAGGAGGTGTATGGAAGTGTAGTGTATGAGTGTAGTGTGTGTGTAAGTCAGCCCCTTCATCGACCAGGGCCACCTGCAGGGCGTCCTATGGCCAAAGAGTCCTATAGAACTCATCCTTTAAACTTCCACACTCGATTTCAACCCTCTAGGTGATTAGGGGTCTACGATCAAGTTTGTGGAGTTTGCAGGGAGTTAAGAAGTGGTTTGAAATTCTAGATGGTGGATCCCAATTCTAGTCCTCTAAGATAGTCAAAGGAAAAGCCTAAGGCTAGATCCTAAGTACTAAAGAGAAGAAGAGAAGACCTCATCAAAAATGAGGTCAACAAATGGACTCTCGATAGGTGTGGTGAGCCGACGGAGCACACCGCGCGTATCGGTGTTGACCGAAGCGATCAACAAAACCAACACGGATGTCCAAGTAACAAACTTAGGACGAAGTAGAAGAGCTTCTGCCGGGGAGTGTCAAGTATATCTCCGGAACCGGAGATTCTCGAACTCTCGCCTGGGAAAGGAAAAGGAGGTGAATCCCAAATCACATGATCCGGGAGAATTTCGATTTAGATTTTATTTTGTTTCATGTTCAAGTCATGATGTGTGAGTTTAGATTTCAATTTGGAGTTTCAATTTAGATCGAAGTTTTGTTAAGATTAATTTTGAAGGGATTTGATTTGAAATGAAAATTGGAATTTTGAAGTTTTAGATGTAACATCTTCAACCCCAAAAGAAGATCGAATCGATTGGATTGGATCATTACAATGAGGAAAGATCTCGTAGTAATGCGGTATTGGATGTAAAATTCTTAACTTCAAGAGTTTGATTTTGATGTATTTCATTGCGATAGGGAAATGATCCTAAAGCAATGCAGATCTCGGATGTAAAATCCTTAACCCCGGAATTTGATTTGATGTATTTCGGTGCAATAGGGAAAGAATCCTAAAGCGAGTGCAGTCTTGGATGTAAAATCCTCGACCCAAAAGTTTGAATTTGATGTATTTCGATGCAATAGGGAAAGAATCCTAAAGCAGAGTGCGATCTTGGATGTAAAATCCTCAACCCAAAAGTTTGAATTTGATGTAGTTCAAGTGCAATAGGGAAAGAATCCTAGAAGCGAGTGCAGTCTTGGATGTAAAATCCTCGACCCAAAAGTTTGAATTTGATGTATTTCAAAGTGCAATAGGGAAAGAATCCTAGAAGCAAGTGCAGTCTTGGATGTAAAATCCTCGACCCAAAAGTTTGAATTTGATGTATTTCAAGTGCAATAGGGAAAGAATCCTAAGCAGAGGCAGTCTTGGATGTAAAATCCTCGACCCAAAAGTTTGAATTTGATGTATTTCAAAGTGCAATAGAGAAAGAATCCTAAAGCAGTGCGATCTTGGATGTAAAATCCTCGACCCAAAAGTTTGAATTTGATGTATTTCAGAGGCAATAGGAAAGAATCCTAGCAAGGCAAGTCTTGGATGTAAAATCCTCGACTCAAAAGTTCGAATTTGATGTATTTCAAAGTGCAATAGGGAAAGAATCCTAAAGCGAAGGTACTTGGATGTAAAATCCTCGACCCAAAAGTTTGAATTTGATGTATTTCAAGGCAATAGGAAAGAATCCTAAAGCAGTGCAGTCTCGGATGTAAAATCCTCAACCTTAAAAAGTTGATTTTGATGTATTTCAAGGCAATAGGGAAAGAATCCTAAAGCAGTGCGGTATCGGATGTAAAATCCTCAACCTCAAAAAGTTGATTTTGATGTATTTCAAGGCAATAGGGAAAGAATCCTAAAGCAATGCAGTCTCGGATGTAAAATCCTCAACCTCAAAAAGTTGATTTTGATTTTGATGTATTTCAGTGCAATAGGGAAAGAATCCTAAAGCAGTGCAGTCTCGGATGTAAAATCCTCAACCTCAAAAAGTTGATTTTTTGATTGGTAATTGATTTTGCAAAGATTTGTAGTGTTGATTTGAAAAGTGTGGAATTTTGGTGTTTCGAGAATTTCATGAAAGTTGTAAAAGACTTTCATGGAAGGAAATAGATTAGGAGGGAATATGTAGATGTTACATATCCCATTCGGAAGAGTTGATCGAAAGTTGTTGGTTCGGATCGAATGTAATTCCTCGCCATCGGATTCGATCCGTGTCAATGGAATCAACCGCTTCCTTCCCGCACAAGGGAGAGAGTAGAACAGGTTGGACTTCGATTTGGAAGGGTAAGTTTGAATTTGACTCGAGGTTTGATGTGAGATCCGGAAAGATCGAATTTGAAATTTGAAATTTGATTGAGATTTGATTTGAAATTTGGAAAGATCGAATTTGAAATTTGATCGAGATTTTGTGGTCTTTTTGTTTGTCTTTTATCGATTCAAATTTTATTTTATCGTGAATTTGGAGTTTATCATTTTTTTTTAAATTTTAAGGAAAGTTTTCTTTTATTCTTTTCGTTTCTTTTCTGTTCTTTGTTCGAAGTTCATTTAACTTTTAATGGCGTTTCCCAGTCAATTTGCACAAAAGAGGTGAAGGCCAAAATTGTGACATGGTCACTTTCATTCCAATCATGCTGAAGATACATCGTACAACTTGATCTGGAATACATCTCATACAATCCATATAGACCAAAACGGACTATGTATGATCTTTGTCGATTCATCCAAAAAGGTATCTGTCAAAAATCCATGTCTGAATAGTGAGGTACATGGTCAATAACATCACCTTCCAAGCCATCCTTGGCAAGGATGCCGTATGGATGTACATTGGAGGTGTGATATTTTCCATGTAACTCACGAGCTCGTAAGGCCGGAGGCTCTCTAGCTCCGGTCCGGCCGGAAATGGTAAGGTGTCTTCCTGTCGTCCATCCTTCCGAAAGTAACCGAGATCCGCTTCACCGGTACTCCCGTACGCAATGCTCGGCGATATCCGCTCCGTTGCCCTTCAATATCATGACGGAACCTACCGGTAATGGTATCTTTATCGGCCCTCGGAACTCACTCCGGCCTCGTTATCCGGAGGTCGGATCCGAACATGATATTACACTCGTTCGTAAAAGAAACTGTGCGTAAAGGTCCGACAAAGTCGTGGTGATCTATGTGCGGGGGTATACAATCACCATGCTTGTAGATGTTAATAATGCAGCTATTGGGTATGCAATCTGCCGGCGTACCCTCCATGTTATCAATCTCTTTACCATTCTCTTGATGACTAATGGCATCGGATCCACTCGCCCATGACGGAGTATTCCCGGTGGGTTTCCCTTCCCGTCCTCCGCAAAGTTGTAACAAGCATCCACATTGTATTGTGATTCTTCCCTTCCCCGGCATCCATCTCCGGGGTTCCGAGTATGTGTTTTCCTCAGGCGGCCCGCTCGGCCCATTCTTTTCAAATCCCCGATGCAATCCACGATTTGCCGTCTGTTCATACTCCGAGAATACGTCTGTATGTAGCTCGAGGCCCTCTAGTATATTGATTCTTCTGCCTTTAATTCTCTCGAAGTATTCAAAGGTTTTCTTTTCAACATTCTACATTCTCTCCAGCTCGCATTCCGGAATGATCTGCAGTTGGCGAGGCCTGGTGACGTACTGTGGGATATATGGCTCAATCCCTTCACGTTCTCCTGCATACCTTGGCTCCTCAGGGATGATGCCTGTCGGGACATCCCCCGGGTTGCTTCCGCAACAAGGTCATGCATCATCGGTGGTTCTATCCGGTGGCGTGGTAGCCTTCTTTCTTCCGATCTTCTCGAGATTTCCCCGGTTCTTTCGTTATCCTAGGAGCCGGCCTCCTTTCTTCAGGTTCCTGGTGAACCGGTGTCCTTGAAGTGTATGCACTGACATTAGCAACTGTCTCGTCGTGCTGGTCCGCAGCTAGTTTTGTTAACATCTTACGGATACGGCGATTCTTATTTCTTCGTTGTGTTGCTATGAGAGTAGCTCTTCGAACTTCTTGAATCTCTGTGGGCGCGGCGCTGACAAGCCTACCTTCTGCTGTAGCGACTACAGACTTCATTTTCTTATCTTCTTCAATGTTTGTCTTTCTTTTCTTCGTCGCTGGATTGGTGGCTTGGGCCACCCACTTTCATCACCGTCCGTCCGGCAGTTCTTCTCGATCAACCGGGACCCAGTCACTTTCCTCGTACCGTAGGCTCCGCTCGGTGTGAAATCCGAGTCAATCTCGATTATCGCTCCATCTTTCACCCTCTTTTCATCGAGTGCAAGGCTTACGCCATTCTTAAAGTTCAGGACCAACCGCCCGTTCGACATTTCCCTGTGAAAAGACAAGGAAAAGGATCAGGGGCTGTACTAAGAACAAGAACATTAAGAAAATGTTTATTAAAGACAAAATTTTTTATTACTTTTGTATTTTCAATTCAACAGAAATGAAATGGGATAAGATAAGGAAAAAGATTTTGATTTGGAAGAGAGAAAACAAAGAAAACTTTATTATCATGATTTTATTTATTTTAGCACATTTTTTGTTATTTTTGGGTTCGGACCCAGTCATAAGTAATTACTTCGCCCGTGTTTCTTAGGGTCGAAGAATTCATTCCTTCGAAACATCGAGTAGCCGTAGTACTTTTTCAAGTATCGTCCATTGATCTGAAGCATATGTCGTTCTCCTTGGCAGTTTACTAGCTGGTAGGAACCTCCTGAGTATACTGCTTCAACCACAAACGGTCCTTCCCAAGTGGGTTCAAATTTTCCTCCTATCTTGCGGTGTGCAAGAATAGGTCTTTTGAGAACGAGAACTAAATCACCAACTTCGAATGTTCTTGGGCGACCGATCCGTCATGAGCTTGAACCATCTTAGCTTCGGTATAGTTCTAAATTCGTTGCGCCGCAAGTCTTTTCCCTTCCAGTGCTTTCCAATTCTTCTAATCGTAATCCGGCATTCTCTCTCGTCGTGAGTTTGTTTGCAACCGCAATCCTAAGTGAAGGAAGCTCGGACTTCTAAGGGTAACACTCGCCTCGGACCCATACACCGGAGCGTAAGGTGTATCTTCGAGTAGGAGTTCGAAAGTTGTCCGGTAGGCCCATAAGGCTTCTAACAACTTCTCGTGCCAATTTCTCTTATTATCGTCCAAGGTTTTCTTTAAAATTTGAACGAGAGTTTTATTAAAAGCTTCAAGCAAGGCCGTTTGCTCTCGGGTAGTAAATCGTTGAATATCGCCGTCGATTCCATGTCTCCCGACAAAATTGTTGATTTGCGTACTTCCGAATGCCGACCCATTATCCGAGATGATTCGCGCGGCACTCGAAACGGTAGACAACTTGGTTCTCGAAAAATTGTAGTACGTGATGTGCTTTCACTTCTCTAAGTGGAACCGCCTCCGCCCACTTGGAAAAGTAATCAGTAGCCGCAAGGATGAAGCGATGTCCTTTCGACGACGGTGGTTCTATTGGACCCACTATATCCGTGCCCCAACATTCAAATGGCCACGATGCAATTGTCGGATGTAGCACATTTGGAGGTCGGTGTAGAACCACTCCGTGTACTCGGCATTGATGACAGCTCTCGGCGATTTTCATGCGCTCGGTCATCATCGAGGGCCGTAGTACCTCTAGTCTTTTAATTTTCATTTTCATCTTTGGACCCGACCGGTGAGCGCCACGAGTCCCGAATGTATCTCTTTAACAATTTCACGAGCCTCGGACCCGCTTAGGCATCTTAGCCACATCCGATCAAAAGACCTTCGTATAATATGTTGTTTATTAATGCATAAGACAGAAGTTCTTTTCTTGATCCGATGGGCTAACGACTCTATCATCCGGTAGTTTTCCTGTTTGCAAGTAATCTATTAATGGTTGTCGCCAATCCTCCGTGTTTTCTGTCACTGCTGCAATTGATCCTTTTTCCTTTTCTGATTTGTGTATCGTGTCTATGTCGAGCTGTGATAGGACCTGACGTCCGTGAATTGACACTTCCACTGATTCATCTTGCAAACGAGCAAATTCTTTTGCGAGACGAGCTAGCGCATCCGCTAAAGCGTTTTCTTTTCGGGAATTTTGTAGATTGTCACATTCGGAATCCGTTCCAACAACTGTATGGCATACCGGAAGTATTGCTCGAGTCTTGGTTTTAAAATTCCGTATCGTCCGGCGATCCGTTGAATGATTAATTGCGAATCACCGTAGATGTTGATGTCCGTTATACCCATTCGAATAGTTAATTCCGGCCCCGTTATGAGGGCTTCGTATTCTCGCTTCGTTGTTTGTACACGGCTCCGTCAAGTGGTAGGAGTATCTTAACATCCCCGCTCCGGTGTTATAAAGATTAGCCTCGATTCTCGCCTTACCGGCACTATCACTTGCGATTCTTCGTCTTTGTGCGCCGAAGATGCTCCGTCGAAATATAATTCCCAACGTCGATCATCAAGGTCTTCTAGGTTCATTATTTGTTCATCCGCGGATCGTCATCGAGAGGAGATTCGCCGGCAAAGGGTGTGCCGCAAGGAAGTCTGCTAAGACTTGTCCCTTTATGGCACGAAGAGGCACGAAAGTTATATCGAATTGCGATAATATCATTGACCATCCGGCAAGTCCGCTGGAAAGCGTTGGACGAGTCATCAAGTATTGCAATGGATTAAACTTCGAGATCGAGTTGACCTTATGAGAAAGCATGTAATGCCTGAGCTTTCGAGCGGCGAAGATCAGGGCCAAACAATGCTTTTCAATTGCGGGATACCTTATTTCCGTCGGCAGTAAACGACGACTTAGGTAATAAAGAGCATTTTCTTTACCCTCATCATTGACCTGGGCTAACAGGGCTCCGAGAGAGTCGTCTAAAGCCTCGGTATAAAGTATTAGCGGTCTACCTGAGACTGGGGTCGCTAAGACAGGAGGTGTCATTAAGTATTGTTTAATGTCCTCGAAGGCCCTCTCGGCATTTCTCTTCCCAAATAAATTTGGCGTCCTTTTTAACTAGTGCCGAGAAAGGCCGACACCTACTCGACAAGTTTGAGATAAAGCGTCGAAGATATGCTAACTTCCCTTGAAAAGATCGTAGTTGTTTTAAAGTTCTGGGAGGTGGCATTTCTAAGATGGCTTTAATCTTTTCCGGGTCGATTTCAATTCCACGATGTCGGACAACGAATCCTAAGAATTTCCCGGAGGTGACGCCGAAGGCACATTTTAAGGGATTCATTTTAAGGTTAAATTGTCTTAATCGTTCGAAAACAATTCTCAAATCATACAAGTGGTTTTCCTTTACTTTGCTTTTGATGACCACATCGTCCACGTAGCATTCAACTTGATTGTGGATGAGATCATCAAAAATTCTTGTCATCGCTCTCGGTAGGTTGCTCCTCGCGTTCTTCGATCCGAATGGCATCACCGTGTAGCAATATACTTCGATCGGCATTCCGAATGCCGTAAGTTTTTCATCTTCCGGAGCCATTTTTATCCGGTTGTATCTCGAAGATCCATCCATGAACGAGAATATTTCATGTGTCGAAGCAATGTCGATCATTAATTCCGGGATCGGTAGAGGGAATTCATCTTTCGGGCATGCCTTGTTTAAATCTCCGAAATCCACACAAATTCGATCCGACCATTCTTCTTCCCGATCGGTACCACGTTGGCTAACCAAGTCGGGTATTGTTCTTCACGGACAAATTTAGCGTCTATTAGCTTCTTAACTTCGGCTATAACTTGTTGTTCGATTTCTAGCCGCATTCTTCCGGGACCTTGTCCGACCGGAACGTGCGGGATCCACCCCTAGCTTATGGATTGCGACCTCCGGAGCTAATCCCGGCATCTCATCGTAGCTCCAAGCGAAACGGTCTTTAAATTCCATTAATAACTTGATTATTTCTTCGAGTCTTCTTTATTGAGTAAGGAGCTAACAAAGGTAGGTCTAGGCTCTTCGCTAGTACCTAAGTTAACTTCCGTTAACTCATCTATCGTAGATTTGATTTCTTCTTCGAATTCCGTGGAGCGTCTCCAATTTTTAAATCTTCGAGTTCGTCCGTAGTTTCAATGCAGTTTTCATTAGATTCGCAAGTGACAACCAAGCAAAATTCAGTATCATCAACTGATCCTACTGTGCCGAATCCGAGACCATGCTTTGAGTTGGGTGGACGACCGGAGTTATTCCATAAATTTTCAAAACGTTGTGATTGAGCTTTTGTCCATTGTCGAGGTAAGAAACCACGCTGAATTAAATTTTGAACACAGGGAGAGTACCACTCAAAAGGCAATTCCATTAATTCTGATGAAGTAGCATCTTCAAGTTGTACATTATTTTCGGTTTTGGAGGAAGGAGCACCACGGTAGAATTTGATGGGTTTCGCACCACCGCTACGTACCTCTTTGACCTCCATACCCTCAATCTTATTAGAATGGATCGGGGTCAGGGTCATAGTATGTACATAGTGGTTAATCTTCTCGTACATCGATTTATATTCTTCGTTTCTTTCATCTTCAATAGGGATTTTGAATTGCGACTTCTTTCGACTTATTGTCGCTCGCTTCTTGTTTGATTTCTTTTTCTTCTTCGAACTATCTTATCGACTTGATGGTCGGTTTCCTCTCGTCCAATCGTCCTAACGTCTCTACCACGACCTCGTCCCCGGCCTCGACCTCGGATGCGAGTTGTGGAGAAACCTTCACCATCTCGCCGTAAGGGAGTGGTGAGTGATCGTTGGACTAGAACTTCGGGTTCTTCGTTGTCCCGAACTTTCTTTGCTTCATTTGTTATGGTATCTCCGGAGAAGATCGTTTTCTTCGGTGGTGCATAATAAGTCGCATCCTCGTGGATTCCAATTTCATGCACGGAGAATGGTTGTAAGTCACCTTTGATGCACTCGTTCCCCTCCATCGTAGTATTTGATGCACCGATGTAGAGATGATGGTACCATCCTCGTTTTCATGTATCCATGGTCGGCCCAAGTAGAGCGTTGAACGACGTTTCGAATCAATTATGTGAAATTTCGCGGTTGTCTTTGCTAAGTCACCGGTCTTCATTAGCAAGTGTTATTAAGCCGAGGGCTCTTTCTCCTTTCTCGGTTGAATCCTCTTAATAACATTTTGTCCGCCTCGAGCTCGCGAGCATCAATTTCCAAGTATGCTAGCGTTCGAAGATTCATTATATTGATTGATGCTCCCGGATCCACCAATACTCCGGAGAGTGTAAATTTTCCGATTGTAACTCGAAATGTGCAACGGTCGGTTGTGATCTGCTGTTCCAAGTAGTAGGTCATTGTCCGTGAAGGTAACACCTCGTTGTTCCTTTAACGAGCAAACCTCATCTAAGGAATCTTCGGCCATTTGAGCTAAGCAAATTTCCGGATCAAGTAAGGCCTTGATCAGAGCTTCTCTCATCTCCTTTGATAAGATGAGAGCATCATAAATGCTCAGTTTGGCCGGTAGTTTCCTAAGATGGGCTAGCACGTTGTAGTCCACTTTATTTTCATGTGTCTCTGCTTCTTCTCGAATGGGTATTTCTTCTGCCGGGGTTGGTTCTTCCTGAACAACCACCTGCTTTCCTTTGTCCTTTGGACCCATTCTCGGAGGTAGAACTCTTCCACTTCTTAAGTTGACTTCTGTGATTTCTTCTAAGCTTAGCATTGAGTTTGTCTGGTGTCTCCTTCTGAATTGGAATGACAGATTCTTCAGGATTAGCTTCGGAGTCTGAAGGCTCTAACTCTATTGTGACTGGAGCTCCTCGAAACTCGCAAATAGATTCGTTGCTTGTTGAACTCTCGTAGCCTTCTTGGTGGATGTCTTCTTCATCATTGTGATCGTCGAGATTGTGTATGATTTGAGAATTGTTATTTGTATCGGAATCGACGTCCGGATTAGGTTGATTGTCGCTAGTTACGTAATCGTTAGAAACGATCAAAACGTAGCCAACGCCATAACCCTCATCATTATAAGATTCCACCGGAGTGAGTAAATAATCATACGAGTCGTGGGTTCGAGGGATTTCTCCCCCGAATCGGAAACAACTATCCTAGGATAAGCAGCCCCTAGTCTAGCCTTAGGTGCCTCGGTCTTCTCTTCTTCGTCAATTTTCTTCTTTTCTTCAATCGTCTCCTCGTTGAGGTGGTTCTTCTATCGCAAGTGATAGTACCGGCTTAACGGGTTTCGAACTCGAATTGAAGCTCGCACTGAAGCGGTTTGGATGCTGTCTAAAATCTTTTTCGAAGATCTCCAAGCGGTAGTCCATCCATCGTCAGTCGTATAGGGATCTATCGGAATGATGGGATCAGTCGAGACAACATTGACGGAACCTCCTTTCTGGGGTTCCTTCATGTACTCCTTCGGGATCGTTATATTCCCTTTCCGCAGGTTGTCATTGAGCCAACTTTTGAAGGTAATACAATCTTCTATCTTGTGCCCAAGCATCCGGTGGTAAGGGCAAAAGTTGGGATCACCTTTCTTGTCGACTTCTTCTGGTCTCTTAGGTTCTGGTAGTTGGAAATCTGGGGTCTTCATCAAACTGCGGAACATTTTCGGCACTGCTTCATTCTTGAACGGATATTCTCTGCTCAAAAGCTCCCTTAATGTACGTTGCGGACGAGGTGGTTGTTCATACTGCCGAGATGACTGATAGCCTGGCCGGGGTTGCCGGTAATTCGTTGTGGTTGCTTGCGGTCGTTCGGTGGTATTTGCATCGGTTGCTCGCCTTTGTCAACCGCCGCAACGATCCCGGATTTCTTTTCAAAAGTCTTTACGGGCTTTTGTTTATCCGTTTTATCGGTGAAACTTAATTGCTTTGCCTCCTCTTGCAAGCTTCCGGCCTTGCTTAACAACTTCTCGAAAGTCTTAATAGTAAATCCCTTGAGGAGAAGTGCTATCGGGCCATGGATGCTTTTTAGTAAAATGCCGATCGCATGCCTGTTCTTGTAACTGTGGCTCACACTTCATACTTAGGTTCCTCCATCGAAGTATGTAGTCCACCAAGGTTTCATTCGGCTTCTGCTTCTCTACCACTAAATCACCTATAGTGATGTGGTGCTGAGCTCCGCAAATCGCTTGATGAAGAGGTTCTCTAGCTCTGAGAACGTCTTCACCGAACCATTTGGTAATTCCCGCATACCGGCCGAAGGCGATTCCCGACGGACCGCCGACGAACCGTCGGAAGAGTAATGCATCGCTCCCGCCGGCATTGCAACAACCGGCACGAAAGTGTGCCACATGCTCGTCTGGGGTTCCTGGTTCCGTCGAAGGTCTTGAACGGAGGTGGTACGAAACCTTTCGGGTATTGGACGGCGTCGAATTCTTCCGGGTAAGGTCTACCCGTCCGAATGGATGTCCCGCTCTTTGATTGTGCTAAGGCTTCTCGCACTCGCTCGTTCCACCAAGTTCTTGATATCCTTTTCGGGAATCATACTTTGTGTTGTATCCTTTTTCGGCTGATCATCCCCATCGACGGACGTAATCTCCTTTCCTCCGTCTACAATGTGAATGACCTCTGGGGGTGTCTCTCTATGTGGTTGTACTTGACTCTGGAGAGTGGCCAGAGCTACGGCCATTTCTTCCATCCTCTTCGCCATTTGAGCGATCGTGTCGTCTTTTTCCTGAAGCCGCCTTCTCATCGCCTCGGCTCCTCTCTTCTGCGGCCGCGGGAGCACCTTGCGAAGCCGATGAAGCTCGTGTCTCAACCATGTTGATTTTCGCGTATTCGTCGTCCATGAATTCCGATGAATCAATCTCGTCTCCGAACTTTTCTTCTCTTTCTTTTGCCAATCGTCGGATATCGGTTCTCAACTTTTCCATGGCATCTTCTAGCGGGGCTTTCGTGTGTCTTCGTGGTTCTCGTGCGATAGGCTGCCGGGTCCCCTTCTCATGAGTCCCCTTCATCGCGGTAGCACTTTCTTCGCATTCAAGTCTCCGGCGAGACTTTCTTTCTCGAGTCGTCGTTTCAATCTCAATCGCCCGGTAGTGGGACGCCATACCATCCTTCTAACGGCAGAAGGTCTAGGACCGGATGGTCCGTCGGCCAAATGTCGGAAGGTGGTATCCTCCCTAATCTGTAATCCTGAGACGACAACGGGCGGACTAGCCTTCATTCTTTTACTTGGCTTTTCCGTCATGATGGCGGGTTCTACTCGGGGCCCAAGACGGGATTTGACTGGCACCCGCCCTATCCTTCGTAGAATTTCCGATACGGGGCAGTTTTCCTTCTTTGCTAACTTTTCTACCAAAGTTTGCAATCGAGCAAACGGCGTAGTTCTAGTTCTTTTCTTGCGGCTATCGTTGTAATATGCGGGTCGTGGTAATGTGGCAACGAATCTTGCGAATATTTTCTTCATCTTCTGCGGCGGAGAGGGGATGAAACCTCGCTTCCTCCCAAGAGTGGTATGTATTCGAGCGGCGGTGTATATTCGGCGAGTCTCGGAATTTCCTCTAGGAAAGCAATTTCAGCAGCTCTGGCTTCTCTAGCGATCCTTCTACTTTTGTTTCTTCTTTGGGTCCTTGTCAGTGACGGAATCTTTGAACTGGACCCGATTTCGAAAACGAAGGTCTTACGAGAAGATCCGTACCCTCCACGGTAACGAGTCCATCATAATTCGGATTTCTTTCCCCTTTGATTTGGCAAAAGTCGGGGTAGGTGCAGAAACAACTAGACCAGTGGGGGTAGTAAGAACAGTCCTCCTGCGGACAGCAGTATTCCTCTTAGTCGAGATCCTTTGCAGAGGAGGGAATTCTTGGGTCGACCTAAGGTTGAACTCGCGGCGGCTCCTCGGCTTCGGATACCTTGTTCGTCGGTGCAAAGAGGGAGACGTCGGTGATCTTGACGTTCGTGTTTTCAAATCCTTGTCCAAATCGGATGATTCCATTGTCGGGCAGCTCATCCTTATAGACGACGAAGTCTAGTCCATTGGTAAAAGAGAAAATCGGCTTCGGGGCTTCCATTTCGCAGGGTAGATTCCGGTTGTCAGTCCCAAGTTATGGTTCTTTTCTTTAGGACGAAAAGAAAGGAATTGAAAAGAGTCCGAACTCATTCTTGTTCATGTATTTATAAGAAGGAATCACTTATTAAAAGAATCACTTATTAGAGGGTTTGTTTATTTAGAACGGAGTGTTCAAAGGTGTAGAGAAGGTAAGGAATCCGAATCGGATTTGGAAAGGAAAAGAGAGTCTTAAGCAAGACTTCTCGACTCGAAGGATCACTCCTAAACTAACACCTATCGGAGGTCCACCCCACCTCGGAAATGAGGTAAAAGGATCTCGGAACCTCTCTGTTTAGGGGTGTCTAAACAGTGGCTCCTAAATCCGAGAGAATGTTGGTTATACTTGTTCAAGGTGGAAATGAACATAGTATCCCAACGGAAAGAAGGGTAGTTTGATCCATAAGGGACATGGATGCACTACCGATTTTTGAAAGCAGAATTGTCTGATTAGAATGGAGAGAGGAACTTTCCCCAGCGGAGTCGCCAGAAGTTGTCGGCGAATTTTAAATTTAATTTAAATATAGATATAATTTAGAAAGTACTAATTGACTTTGAAAATAATTTTAAATTTGAAGATTTTAAGATATGAAATCAAACCGATCTCACATCCCAAATAGTTTATATAAACGAGCACCGCATCACAAACCGTGTATCTATCCCTAAGGATAGACACATCGCTTGATGGTGGGGCTCGGTTAAATAAACTAGAAGATTTGTGACATTCGTTTGGTCCGCGAACCAATTTTATAAGCCGACAAATTCCCCGCTTAATATGAAAATATTAAACGGGGTTTATATTACCCGGGTTCTTTAAAATTCTCTATAAGGGCAAGCCCCTATAGTTAATTACATCTTAAGTGACGGGAATCACCTAAGAAAACTCTCGATAATAATCAATAATTCCGCTCTCAAGAATTTCAAAGTTTAAGTTTTCAAAGGATTGAATTTTTTGAATCTCAATAGGGAATGGATCAAGTTTGGAACATTTTATTTTGGGAATTCAAAGGAAGAAAAGTAGGAGAAATTACGGATTCGAAGTGAACTTCGATAATCTCCCGACTATCCTATTGTTTGGCTTGGATTTAGGAAAGTCCTAATGTTTATTTAGTATTTTGATCATGCCAATTTTAATTAGTTAGGACTTATATTCGTATGATAAAATCATACAAATAGCCTCGAAGATGTGAGGGTTTATATCGTATCGGACGACTACCTCGGAAATCCTAAGACCGGTTAGGGCTTAATTTACATGATATGATCATGCAAATGCCTAACGAAGAGTTGAGGATTTATGTTGCCCTAGGCAAACTACCTCGAAGTCCTATGGCTTGGATATTTAATTCTAAGAAAGTTTTGCTGATGTAGATTTCGGCTTTTGCCGACGATGATGGCCGTGCTCGCCCACCATGCTCCGAGCTCCTTGTTGTTGCGAGAGGTTTAGTTTTAGAAGTCATAAATCGGGAGATGAGAGAAGTGTTTGGTTTAAAGAAAGTCTTAATTTCCGTGTGTTTTTAACATTTTAATTAAAACGGATCTTAAAGTTGATTAAACGAACCGATTAAGATCCCACGGTTCCGTCATCCCGGCACCGTTATTTTCATCGAATTCACTTAGTCCGGATGAATTTGCTAAACTCAACTAAATGAGTTCCGCACTTTCATTTGGACGGTGGGAAATCCCGTTAGCAACACGTGGGTTACATCATCCGAGGTATTCCCGATCATTCAATGAGACGTTTTAATTTAGTTGTAGTTGTAGCTTTGTTGTTCCGTTTGTGATTAAATTTTGAGTTGTCTTATATTTTGAAATGTTGTGGCGGTGAATTTTATCTTGCAATGACTTTTAACTTAGTTTTGGTTTTAGTTTTAGGGACTATCCTAAAGGTGTGGGTTTTCATGCAACAGTTGTTTTATCATGCGAGAAAAGTAAAGTGCATTTGCAATAAAGTAAATTGCAAGAAAGTAAATTGCAGGAAAGTAAATTGCGATAAAATAAAAGCGTACACGGAGGGTCTTCCCGTCATTCCAAGCTGCACTTAAAACACGATTAGAACATTTAAGCAAGTTCCTAGGTAAAGCTAAGGTAAGGGTTATGGTTTTCTACCAAATTCCTAATCCTATAGCTAGTCATTTCCTATGACGTCTAGGTTCCTTGTGTTTTTGGTTTGAAGACGATTTTCTTCATCAAAGAACAATTAAGTTCAATTGTTCTTATAAATATCCTATCATATCGAGGAAGTGCTTAAGAAGAATCTTAAACATCTTTTCAATATTTCTAGGATTGTTTTAAGTCCAAATGAATTTAATTATGTAAATGAATCGATCGTCCGAGGTTTTCAAGTTTTGTTAACTTGCTCAGTTGAACTAGGATATTTGAATGTCCTATAAGTGAAGTAATATTTCATTTAATATTCCGTTTAGGAGTTATGATAACTAAAGCTTTTGAGGGTAAATTGGTGTTCAAATGGTTTGTGATTTAGCTTAATTTCAATTGAAGGGTTTAAATTTGGAATAGTGTTCAAGTTATTTTAGGCTTATTTCTTTATGTCTTAGGTGATGTTATTTAATTCAACTTAATTTAATTTAATTTAATTTAATTTAATTTAATTCAATTTAATTCAATTTAGTTTGATTTGATGTTACATTAAATTAATTTGATTCAATTTAATTTTTTTAATTTAATTTGATTTAATTTAATTTTTAATTTAATTTAATTTAATTTAATTTAATTTTTAATTTAATTTTTTAATTTAATTTTAATTTAATTTTAATTTGATTTAATTTGATTTAATTTAATTTTTTAATTTAATTTTATTCATTTTAATTTTAATTAAAACTTTAAAAGAGTTCAATAATTTAATTTTAGTTTAATGATTAAGTCTTTTAATGTTTTAAATTTGAATTATCATTTTAATTAGGAATTAAACATTAATGAAATGATTAATTTAGGGATTTTTTTAAATTAAAGAATAAATCTCTTCCTAATAATATCCCTATTTTAATAATTCCAATTTTATTATTCTTCCAAATTTAATCAATTATTTAATTAAAGTTTAATCATTTTAAATTGCTTAATGGGTTTCTACCCTTCAATTATTAAATTTCAATCATCCAAATCAGATTAGGATCAAATATTTTACTTGTTAATTTTTTATTAAACCTAAAGTTTTAATTAAGGATTAAAAAAAAAATTAATTACCACTTTACCCTTTAAGCTTAATAATTTCATAACTCACTAAATTGAACTCAAATGAACTTGAAATTTTTATGTGACTTCACTCATATGTCAATAAAGACATGAGAGGAGAAAATGTGATTTTTCTGTATTTAATTTATTTATATAATTATTTTTGGTAGAAAATAGAGATTTCCAAGGAAAATTTAATAACATGACCAAGGGAAAGTTTCTATCCTTAAGAAAATTAGGAGACATTCCTAATGACTAGGGGACCACTTGGACCATATTTTGGTGATTTTTTGAATTATATTATTTTTATTATAAATATTTTAAGTTCTGGAAGTGTTAATTAATTTAAAAAATAAAATAAATGTTGAAAAATGAATTTTATGTTTTTCAAAAATCTCTCTAATATCAAGGAAATCAGAGAAGCAAATTTTGCAATTTTTTGATTTTTCTATGATTTATTATAATTATTTTAGTGAAAATGCTAGAAAATACATTTTTTAATTTTAAAATTACCCTAGAGCTTTTAAAAATTAATATCTCACCAAATAGGCCTAAGAAAAATATGGGGTTTGTTCCTAAGTGATTAAAATTCAAAATGTGACATTTTGGTGAATTTTATTATTTTTGTGATTTTTATTATTTTTTAATTATTAAAAATATTAAAATAATATTAAAAATCAACTTTTTTAGAAAATTGAAATTTTAATTTTCTTAAATTCCCCTGATATCAGAGAGGCTCCAAAACCAATTTGGTGAATTTTTGAAAGATATTTTGAAAGTTATGAATTTTTTAAAGTTTAAAATGACTAAATGGCTTAATCAACCCATTTAGTAGGGCTAACCAAGTCCAATTGACTTCAAACTTTTATGGTGGGTTCTTCTGATCCTACAGGTCAATGGAGAATTTATTTGAAGTCAATTTGATGTATGGTTAACTCTAATTAATTAAAGTCCAATTTTGGGTATTTAAGCCAATTAGGGTTATTTTGAGTGAACTAACTCAAGTCCTATTTTTCCTAGGGTTCTCTGGTCATAAAGAACATCGTATATAATGATCGATTTTATCATACATAGATTCAAATTCTTTTTCTTTGTCTTCTTCTTTCTAGATATATTTCAACCGAGGTTCTTCAAAATCATGCATGTTGTTTCTTCTTTAGAATCTAGCGAATTTTGAATTTCAGTGGTTTCTTCACCGTGACAGTTGGATCTTCCTTCCTCGTCCTCGTCCCCGTCCTCGACCTCGAGTTTCGAGTTTGACGGCACTAGTTCTTCTCTTGTTTTTATTGAAGAAGAATGATCATTTTCATTTATTTTCTTTTCTTTCGTTCTTTTCTTCCACATCCACCATTGTTTTTTTGGAAGACATTGTTTTATTTATATGAGCATAATATGCTGCATCTTCATGTATACCGATTTTATGGATTAAAAACGGTTGCAAATCTCCTATAATACGACATTCTCATTCTTTTCGTAGATATTTTATACATTGATGTAGTGAAGAAGGAACCACTTTATACTCATGAAGCTATGGTCTCAAGTAAAACATTAAAGAGGTATCCTAATCAATAATATGAAATTTTGCTGTTGTTGCCAAGTTGACTATTTTAAGAGTAATGTTATTCGATCCAAGAGCTCGTTCTCTCGTTGATCAATCCTCGTAACATCATCACATCCCTCGATACTGAGAGGCATCAATGTCTAAGTATGCAAGAGTTCTCAAATTCATAATGCTTCGATTGAAGCACTCGGTCAAATAAGAACTCTTGAAGGTATTGTATCGTTTATGTTCATCGTAATATATAAAGGGACGATCGTGTTCAATCGTTTCGAGCAACAAGTCAATACGAGAAGGTAATCTCGTTGATCTCCCACCTGCAAACTTCATTTTACGAATACTCAGCAAGTCGAGTTAAGCATATCCGGATCCGAAAGGGCCTTTATTAATGATTCTCTCATTTCTTTAAAAAGTATGAGAGCGTCATAGATGCTTAACTTTTTATGGTGTAATTTTCTCAAATGAGCTAGTACGTTATAATCCACTTTGTTATAAAGATCATCCTTACTTCTTTCAAAGAGTCA
Organism: Papilionanthe hookeriana x Papilionanthe teres; assembly: GCA_022702705.1. NCBI lineage: Eukaryota > Viridiplantae > Streptophyta > Magnoliopsida > Asparagales > Orchidaceae > Papilionanthe > Papilionanthe hookeriana x Papilionanthe teres. Next base: position 137,652,649 of record CM040427.1, on the reverse strand, counting down.
GATGTATTGGAGGAATGATCTTGTCCGATGTGATTATTTATTTTTCTTATTCTTGTGGAGTCTTCCTAGAGGTAAGATTTTTCCACTTCTCAAATTAATTTCAACTATTTCTTCAAGCTTCGATTATCCGACACTTTTGTCTCCGAATCCGAGGATTTCAATTCTATGGAAATCGAATTCCTTTAGAAGTCAATCTGAGCGATGTCATTTTCATTTTTCATCATTGTCAGATTTTTCATCTCGTATTTTCATTATTTTGGTTGTCTTTGGGCTGATCATATGATTTGAGTATCATCTATAGGGTTAGAAAGTTCAAATGATTATTTTCATAAGCATCGCCCAAAATAGATAAAATATAAGCAAAATTAGGATTGCTATTATTCATGGTAGTAAAAGGAAGTTATACAAAGTTATCGGTTCGAGGATTTTTCGTCCTTCAATTCGATATAATCCCTCCTAGTACAAGAGGGAAATGAACTAGATAGTATGTATGAGCAGCCCCTATATTTGGAAGACCTCTCGTCTTTTTTAGTTCCATGTTTTTCTTTTTTCTTTTTCTTTTCTTTGGGAGACTTTGTGATTTGATATTTAGCAACGATTTCTTCCCGTAAGTGCTATCCTTGTTTCAAAGACGAAGTTTTACCGAAATCATATCAATCGAGCCTTTTTCGTGTTCTTTCAAGTATTATTTCGGATTACTATATTTCCATCTTTTTAAAATTATGCTCCAACAAGTCTTCACATTTTCAAAACATTTTTCAATTTTATGTCCAAGCATTCTAGGATAAGGACAATAATTAGGGTTGTTTTTCATGTCGATTTCTCGGCTTCATTTCATTTAGCTTCGGGTACTAAATTCGGGTAATTTTGCGTACTACGAAATATTTTGTCGATCACTTCAATTTTGAATTCGATATTCTTTATTCATTCTTTCAGCCATTGTTTTCTTTTCGCTATACCGAACTCGTTGTTGAAGTCGTAGTCGAGGCGATGTTTTCGTGGATGTCGACTCGATTTTGTCGTTGTTGTTTCTTTTGTTCTCGTCGAGTCACATCACCGTTTAACCATTTTCTACAACATTTGTGTTTCTTGTCAAATGTTTTAGTCAGCTGCCTTTTTCAAATTTTCTCTCGTTACACTCATTTGTTTTGCTTTTTCTTGGAGATTAGAAGTGCTTTACCGAGTAATTTTTCAAATGTCTTTATTGTGAATCCTTTCAGCATAAATGCTATAGGACCATGAATATTTTTAAGCAATATTCCAACATCATAAGCGTTTCGTAGTTGTGGCTCTCACATTTTGCGTCGAGATTTCTCCGTAAAATATAATCCAAGAACTTTCTCTTGGTTTTTGTTTTTCTACCACCAAGTCACCAATGCTGGTGTGTAAGAAAATTCTACAAAAACGTTGAATAAAGGTATTCAAGTTCCATAAAATTTTTGGATGCATCCATTTGAGCTCCCACATACCAAATAAAAGGCAACTATTGTAAGACTATTAAAAAATTGTCGAAATAAAAGCAGCATCATTTCTCCAAAGATTACAATGATTTTTGCTCTAAAATGTGCTAAATGTTGTCGTGGATTACCGTTCCATCAAACATTTTAAAGACAAGAGGAATAAAACCTTTAGGATATCAACGTAATCACCCTTCCGGGTATGGTCTATCTTTGGAGTTAAATTGTACTTTTCACCTCGAGCCATTGTTTCTTTGATTTTTTGTTCCACAAGTTGTGTAATATCCTTTTTTGGAATTCCACTATGATGGGAATTCTTTTCTTTTTGGTGCTTTTCCTTGATATATACTGATCCTTCTTTGTTTTTAAGAATACGGATAAATTCTCCGTCCGATAATTTCAATGGTCATGGGTGATAGGTTAGTTGGAGGATTGTGTCTCAAGATGACTAATTGTCCATCTCGTTGTCTTATAACAAATTTTGTAATTCATTTATTGCCTCCTCTTCAATTGATTCTCTTACAAGGAAGTAGATCGTGTTTCTACCATGTTAACACTCAACATATTCATTGTAATTATCGTAATCGTTTTCTTTTCTCCATAATGTAGAATTGTTCGATGTCATTTTTTAATTTTTTTTTAATCTTTTTTCAAATGATTTTGTAGAATGTTTTTTGCAAGTTTCTTCTTGTGAACTATTTCCGGAGTGTTGGTGGTATCTCAATTTCTTTCGACTATTTTCATCTCCATACATTATTTTTAAGTACGACGAGAATTTCTAGGTGGTGTATCGTAACTTGTGTGTAAGGAAAAATTTACTTTTTGTAGCATTTGGACTAGATCCGACATCTTAGCAGCGCTTGTATCTTCTCGCTTCTAACATCAATTCATCAAATCTAGCTATTATTTGCGACTACTACATCTTTTATTCTAAAGTGGCCTAATAAGAATTTTATCAAGTACTCGAACGCAATGTTTATCGGGCCAGATTGATGCACCAATTTCTTGATAGTCAAGATTTTCCATTGCCGAAATTCTCCTTTTCATGGTGTTTGGGCTACACAACCCATTTTGTTTAATACTTTAGATAATCGAACATCTATCTTTTCATGCTAATCTTAAACACTCGAATATATAACACTAATCAAGGGGAGCTTTAGGTTCGAAAGGAGTTATCAAGGTATTCAACAGAATTGTACTATATCGATTCTCTTCAAATGGAATGGTTTCCAAAAATATTCTCGTTGAATTTGTGTGTTTCAAAATTATCATTTTAGTCCCACCTTTCTTTCTTTCAACGACGGAAGTTTTATGAATGTTCTTTGAACAAGATCCAACTTCTGGCTACGATGATGGTGGAAGATCATCTTCATTGTAAACTTATTTCCTTTCCTATAAACTTGTCTTTTTCATTTCCTCGAGGGTAAGTAAGGTTCTTCTCATATATTCGTAAGTCTTCTGTAAAATTTAAAGGTCTTCATAAGATCGTAAGTCAAAGTCTTCAAAAGATCAGATATCCAGTTCGATATGGATTATCTAATGTAAATTTCTGCTTTCACTAAATAATACATAATCATTTCTGATAAAAGGAAGGATCTTCCTTGGCTGGTATGTTGAAGCCTTGAAAATAAGATAAGATCAATCTCTCGTAGAATCCATCAAGTAATTTTTCTCGAAATTTCGTGAAAATGAATATTATCAATTTATTTATAAACCGGGAATTTATTTTAAAATTTGTAATGAAGACAAATGATGACAAAAGATGAGAAGAAAGATAGTCCTTACTGAGTCGCCTTTTTGTCTAATATTAGCCTAATTTTATTCCCTATAAATCCTACCAAGGATTCAAGCACTTTAGGACTAATAAGACAAAATGATGTTTACGATAATCCTTTATATGAGAATATTCTAGAAAAACATATCCTAGAATTTTCATATAAAGAAAATCATGAAAAACCAGAGATTTTTATCGTAGGTTTTTTAAATCTCCTATGTTTCAATATCTATGTTAATTACATCTTAAAAAATTCTTTTAATGTTTCAAGAAAACTTCCGATTAATGTCATTATCTTAAACAATTTTTAATTTTTCAAGAAAACTTCTAAAATTTTAATTACATCATAAACAATTTTTAATAGCATTAATATCTCACTCATTTCGAACGAAATTGAGCGATATTTGAACCTATGGAACATTCGACGTATAGATTGTATCTATACGGTGATGATATGTTTCGGCTAGTAAAACCTATGTTATTTCAAAACATGAATTATTATTTTGGGGAAAATAATTCCATACCTTGGCCACAAGTGTATCAAGCTTGATCAGACCTTATGGCTGGCTTCTCAGACTCCCAATGAAGATCTTTGCCGCTCCAATTTGGTTTTATGGCTAGCCTGGGAGGAGAATTTTAAGAAAGTGGCTAATTTGGGCTGATTTCGATTTCGATAAAATCGGGGTTTGACGGGGTTAACCCTATGGCTTGGGTTTGGTTGCGATAGAATGATAAGGTTCCTAGGAATAATTTTCAGGTTGGGGACCAAGTGGTTCGGCATCCTACGTCTCTACCAATTTTTTCTTCTTCTCTATTGCCTGGGGTATGGGGGGTATATATACCATTGTGAGGCTCGCTAAGCTTAAATCCATTTAGGGGAGGTGTTATCTGATGTCATGACTGCTTAAGGATTGAATTTCACCGAGGATGTTTAATTCACTTCCCTGCTGTTAACTCATTGAGCTTAGCTATGGTGACAAATTTTTTTAACTCTTTATTTCACTTTGCCTATCAAGCTCATCAATGAGGCAGGGAATTTCATATTTGGGTCAATATTTTGTTCATCCAAGTAATGCTTGATTTAGGGAAAGGTGACACTTAACTCTTACTACTTCATGCATGGTTTTCACGCGATCGCACTTAACCATATGTTTAAATTTTGTCTCTCTCCCACGGCGATGCGAGAAGGCGAGCGATGACTCAAAGTATGAAATCTCTTCTTCATTCACCATTTAACTTAGATTTAATAGAGCATGAAAAATAAGCTCCGCTTTGACCCATTTCATGCATGATTTACTCATTACCTAATTTTACCATGGTTAATGTTTAATCCATGCTAACCTCCTTTCTCATCGATGCTTAGCAGACAGATCAAAATTATTTTTAAATGGCTAGCCACCTTATCTTAGAGAGAGTTAACTCATGCTTTCAAATTAAGGGAGATGACACCTCATTTCATTTATCATGATTTTTTCATTATGGCCTTTTAACCAAGGTTAAATGGTACTTGGTATGGGTTATTAATGGGTTTGATTATATTAAATTGATCATATGTGTTATGTATAACCTATATGATGTCATTAATGATGTCATTAATGGATTTAAAAAATTAAATCCATTTAATATGTCATGCATGATGTCATTGAGCAGAATTTCCATTTTTATGTCCTTTTAAATATAATTTCATTTACAATTAATCGTGTCATTCATTAAAAATGTTAGAAATTATTTTATTAAACAATTAATTAATCAAACTAATCGTAAATTAATATTCGATTAATTTTCATTATTTTTATTTTATCTTTACAGATTTTGTCATTTTATGGCTTTTAATTAATTTTCATTATGTCATTTAATTAATTAAAACTTTTGAAAATTAAATTATTAATTTTCTCAATTTAATTTAATTAATTAAAATAATTTTAAAATTAATTTTTTTATTAATTTTTTGACATTTTAGGGTATTAATCATGTCATTAGGTTAATAATTGATATTTAGTCAAAAATTAACAAGAGTTTGATTTTTGTGTCAAAAGATCGACCTATCGTCATCAGTGGTCAGTCATCGGGTCTAGATTGATCATTTTCGACCAAAGTTGATTTTTAAAGTCAAAAGGTTGACGCATGGGTCAACAAGCGTCATTATCGTATTTATGATTGGATCTTTTAACCAAAGTCAATTTTTGAAGCTAAAAGTGTTGACTTCATAAGTCAACAGTCGGGTCATTGGGTCCGGATCGACCATTTGACTAAAGTCAATTTTTTAGTCAAAAGGTCGGGATCTATTGTTCAATGTGGTTGATCATTTGATCTGATCAATTATTTTGACCAAAGTTGACTTTTGAACAATGGTCGACCTACGGGGTCAACAGGCTGGTCATTGGGTTCAGATTGACCATTTCGACCAAATTTGACTTTTTAGGTCAAAAGGTCAATTTATCAATAATCGTGGTCAACACGAGTCCGGATCGGCCATCGCGGACCAGGAGTTGACTTTAGTCAAAAAGTCAATCTATCATTTTCAACAAGGTTGGTTATTGGGTTCAGATTGACCATTTTGACAAAAGTTAACTTTTCAGTCAAAAGGTCAATTCAAATTTGGGTCAATCAGGTTGGTCATCGGGTTCAGATTAACATTTTTTACCAAAGTCGACTTTAGATCAAAAAGGCGACCTATCGGGTCAACAATGGCTTCATTATCGTCTCGACACCATTTTGACCAAAGCTGACTTTTAGGTCAAAAGGCCATTGACCTATAAATACTTGTGGTCGTCATTGGGTCTAGATTTGGCCATTTCGACCAAAGTTAACTTTTTAGGTCCAAAGGTCGACCCGCGGGGGTCACTGTGGTCAGTCATCGGGTCCGGATCGACCATTTGACCAAAGGACTTTTTTAGTCAAAAAGGTTGACCTATCAATAACAAAAATCATCATTGGGTCCGGAATAACCATTTTGACCAAAGTTGATTTTTTAGGTCAAAAGGTATTGACTCATCAGGAAAATGAGGTCAACAAATCTTAGAAGAAATTACCTCGTAAACTTAAAGATCCCGGAAGTTTCACTATACCATGTGCCACGGGAGAAAAATTATGTGGAAAGTCTTATATGATTTAAGAGCTTTCGCATTAACTTTATGCCATTTTCAAGCTTCCGAAGGTTAGATTTATGAGAGATTTCTCTCACCACCGTAACTCTTCGGCTACCGATCGATCGATCACTTATCCTAAAGGAGTTATAGAGATGATCTTGTTAAGGTAGATAAATTTATCTTCCCTATGGATTTCATTGTTCTAGATATGAAAAAAAGATAAAGAAATACATATCATTTTAGGGAGACCTTTTCTAAATATACCTAAGCCAAGATATTATTGATGTGCAAAAAGGAGAATTAACGATGAGAGTTAATGATCGTGAGATAAAATTCAATGTTCTCCGAAATCAACGAGGTATCTCTTGGAAAAGAAAATCGTTCTAGATATGGAAGAAGATAAAGAAAATACCTATCATTTTAGGGAGACCTTTCTAGCTACCTATTGAGCTATGATTGATGTGCAAAAACGAGAATTATCTTTGAGAGTTAGTGATCAAGAGATAACATTCAATGTTCTCGAAATTAATGAGGTATCCCGAAAAAGAAAATGCTATCGGATGGTTATTTTTTATTATATAACGTAAAGCATTACCAAGAAAAATGTAAGGTCATTTCGATGATAAAATAAGGAATCCATGCTATAATGAGTGATTAAATGAAGAAAATTTATCTCGAAGAAACTCATTATATTCATGAAAGTCAATAATTCTGTAGACAACTAAATGATACAATTTTACCCCCAATTCAAAAGCTCATGAACCTGAATTAAAAATGTTACCCTGACATTTAAAGTATGCATTTCTCGGAGATTCATTAACTTTACCCGTAATTATATCTTCGTAATTAAGCAAAGATCAAGAAGAAAAATTAATAGGAGTTCTCAAGAATTATGAGAAAGCTTTTGGTTGGACTATCGCGTATATAAAAGGAATAAGCCCTTCAACTGTATTCATAGGATTTTAATGGAAGAAAATTATAAACCCACTATTGAACCCCAATGAAGATTAAATCCAATTATGAAAGAGGTTGTTAAGAAAGAGATTTTGAAATGGTTAGATGCTGGAATTATTTATCCTATTTCTGACAACCCAATCTAAGAAGTCCTATTCATTGCGTTCGAAGTGAAAGGAGGAGTAACTCGTCATTGTTAATAAAAAAGTCGAATTAATACCAACAAAACAAGTTACCGGATGGTGAATTTGCATTAATACTGAGACCAAACAACGCCACTAGAAAGGATCATTTCTTTCCTTACCTTTCTTTGATCAAATGCTGGGAGCAAACTAAATTCTCGGATACTCATAATCGTTTTCCTCGGATGGATATTCTAATTATCATTCATTACCCGTTGCTCCCGAGGATCAAGAAAAGACAAAATTTACAAGTCATTATGGAACATTTGCCTTTAGAAGAATGTCTTTAGGTTTATGCAATGCACCTCGCAACTTTTCAAAGATGTATGATGTTAAAATTCCAGGACTGATCGATAAAGGAATCGAGTATTTATGACGATTTTTCACCCTGAACTTTTCGAATCTTTCGGGAAAATAACAAAAATTTTAGAGATGTGAAGAAAAATTTAGTTCTAAACCGGTAAAAATGTCAATTTATGGTCACGAAGGCATTGTACTCTGACATAAAGTTTCATAAATAGGGATGGAAGTTAATCAAGCAAAAGTGAAATTTATCACTTAACTACAACCACCTACTACCGTTATTGATGTAAGAAGTTTTTCTGGGTCATCCCGGATTTTATAGGAGATATATAAAGGATTTTTTCTAAAATTTCTAAACCACATTGCCATTTATTGAAAAAGAAGCTAAATTTGAATTTACCGAAGATCGTTCGAATGCGTTCAACATTATGAAAGAAAAGTTAATCACCGCACCCTCGTCATTATCAGTATCTTCGATTGGAATAAACCTTTTGAATTAATGTGTGAGGCAAGTGATTATGCAATATGAGTCGTATTAACAAAAATATGAGAATATCAAAGTTATATACTATGCTAGCAAAACTCAATGAAACTCAAGTAAATTACACTACTACGAAAAGAGCTCTTATCAATAGTATATGTCTTTTATAAATTGTACTATATCTTCTTGGAACAAAATGTATCGTGCACACCGATCATTATGCTATTAAGTATTTAATATCTAAAAAAGGATGCTAAACCTAGATCGATCAGATGGGTTTTATTTTTGCAAGAATTCGATTTTGAAATCGTGAAATCGTGTTATGAACCTACACCAAATTCGTCGATCATTTATCAATAATCAAAAATAATAATGAGAAGATTTACAGAAGAAAATATAAAATTGAGAAATTTCATGAGCAATTATATGTCATTCAAGGATTACAATGCCTGGTATGCAGATATAGTTAACTACTTACTAGTAATATTTTTACTCATATTGATGAATAAGAATACATAAAGAAGTTCAAGAATGATCAGAATCAAATATTGGGAAATAACCTCATTTATTTAAATTAGGAAGAGATCTAAGCATTCGAAGATGTGTACCTTATGAAGAAACTTTTCGTTAATTATTCAAAAATGTCCTAATTCCGAATTGAGGACACCCTGTTTTTGATAAACCGCATTTAAAATTTTAAATTCTGGATTTTATTAGCCTACTTTATTTAAAGATAAGTTTTGACATTATCCGAAAACCAGATCGATATAAAAGAATGGGAACATATCCTGCAGATGGAACGCCTCTAAACTTTATATTATAAATCAAAATCTCGATGTATGGGGTTTTGGGATTTTAAGGACCTTTCGTACCATCATCTGGAAAGATTTATATTTTATTAGTAGTTGATTATGTTTCAAAGTGGATCAAAGTTGTAGCTTTTACCTAAATGTGACTCCAAAAGTTCTTCAAAATTTTTAAAGAAAAATGAGATTGTTACAAGATTTGAATGTCAAGATAATTATCACAAATGAAAGAAGTCATTTCGTAAATATATGAATTTAATCAGCTGTTGGAAAAATTCGAATTAAGCATAAAGAATTGCAACTGCCATCCTTAAACAAGTGGAATGGTCAAGTGTCAAACAGAGAAATTAAAAGAATATTAGAAGAGACTCGTTGATCCTAAAAGAACTAACTTGGTCGATATACTTGATTCGACATTATGGGCTTATATAATAGCTTATAGGACACCTATTGGAGTGCCATCTTATCGGTTAGTTTATGAAACACACACACTACAAATGAAGCATAAAGCTTATTTGGCAATAATGGAGTTCAATTATAATTTAATAATGTAGAGAAAATTAATTATTATAACCGAATGAAATGGAAGAGATAAGAAATGAGTCTTATGAAAATGCAATAATTTATAAGGAAAGAATGATGAAAATTGCATGACAAAATGATTTGAAGGAAAATATTCGGGAAACTTGACAAGAAGTACATTATTTAATGCTCGTTTTAAATTTTTTCAGAAATTAAAATCTAAATTGATGACCATTTATAATTGAAAGTATACCCTTATGAGCTATTAAAGATCCCAAAACTAGAAAAGTATTTAAAGTTAACGGATTAGGACTGAAGCCTTATATGGGAGAAATGAAATTAAATTACAAAGAGGCTTGGCTTAGCCGAGTCTACTCGATTAATTCAATTAATTAGGCCTGGGCCGACGACGTTCAACCAAGTGCTTTGTGGGAGGCAACCCATATTTATTAATTTGAGTTTATTTATTTCTATAAGGTTATGCCTTGGTCTTGACTAAATTTATATATAACTTCGGAAATACATACAACAAGTCCGTATTGGCTTAAGCTAAATATTTTCTTGAAGTATATATAAATTGGACTTGGACCACTCCATGTCAAATGTGAGTAAAAAGGAGATCAAGTTAACCTTCATTTGGGATTGTTTGTGGTTTCACTTCGTAATTATATTTGTGTGTTGATCATACCGTTTACTAGACTCATTTTTACAAACCGAAACTTCGTAAAATTTCACGATAGTAATCTTGCATCATCATTCCCGCGCCAGGCGCCAAAAGTTGGCGCCTAAGCCCCATAATAACTTGCATATCGATGATTCAGCACCTAGGCGCTGCATTCCCCGCGCTTAAGCGCCACAAGCATGCATCATGGAAAAACAAAAAATTCTTCTGGGGTTACACATGTAATCTCTTTATATATAGCCTATTTTTCATCCCCAATCCCATAGAAATACTACTCGGACCCCGTAGCAAGCCATTTTGGAGGTGTTAGGAAGGAATTGGAGGCAATGATTGAGAAATCATGGAAATGGGGTAAGAGACAAATCTCCTAAAGATCCTACCTTATTTTAATGGTTTTATTGTTGTTATTCGGGAGAAAATGTTTAGCCGAATGGATAAGATTGAAGTGGAACTCAAAGTATTGGTAATCATCTCCACGAGATGTACCACAAATATGAACACTTGGAATGGCATACCTGACCTCAATCCGATCATATGGCTGCCTATCATGACGCTCAAGTAGAAATGTACGCAAAGAACAAGTGGATCGATGAAAAGATGACTTTGGAATTTCCAAGAGCGTTGGTGTTCTACCCCTTTGGTCCTAGCGAACTTCATTGCGAAAGAGATGGAAATTAAAGATCGGTGTTAAGTAGATTTTATATGTGTTTTAGGTGTGATCAAGTCTTGTGTTAAGGCATCGAATATCTCATTTGCCTGCTTTGCTTAATTGTTCAATGTGTGTTGTCGATTTGAATGTTTCTTTTCGAATATGTTGTTGTTTCGTGTTATTCACAAAACGACTTAACCTTTAATACAGTCTTGTACTTAAGGTTATTGAATTTGGAATGGATATTATGATTTAGAATTGAAGAATTTGGATAAATTTAAGGATCTAATATCATTTTAAATTGATCAGGAAATATTTAGAGAATATATGGATTTAATACTCTCATATGAGTAATTAGAGTCAAATTTGATAAGATTTGGTGGAAAATATTTAATTTAAATCGAATTTTTGAAAGGCGAAATCGGGCTACATGCCGTACCCGGCGCGAACCCGAAATCTCATCTCTTTAAACCCCCCCCCCCCACACCATTTCGATCGATAAGCTTCATTCTCCATTGTTTTTTTGTGAAAATACCACCTAGAGATCCCATTTAGAGCCGGATTTTCAAGTTTTTGTGCTTCAAATCACCCGATTTCTTCATCGCGAGGTCGATCTAAATTCTAAACTCATTATTTTTTATTTTCACCATGGATTTTGCTCTATTATAAAAAATTAAATTTGAGAAAATTTCAAATTTTACAAGGAATCCATGAATTTTAAGCTTTTTCAAGTTAAAAATCCTTAATCGCTTTATTTTCCTAGATCCATTAAATTTATTTCGTGTTTTTATTTTCACGTTTAGATGGCACCCAAATCTACGAGGAAAGGAACGAGAAAATTTTAAATAGCGTAAATTCACATCGTCGCCGCACACTTCCGATAAAATGATTTTTCTACGACTCGAAATTATCTTGGAGCGAAGTTTTTATAATAATTTTGAGAAGAATTGAGGAATGAATCGTTGCACTCAACCGGCAACGATTCTCGCTATTTCACTATTGTTATCGTTATCCCTAAGCAGCTGGGAGAGAGTTTTATACCAATTTCGTGGATGCGAAGGAATACGAGATTTTTGCTCAAGGAGTCGGAGTAGGATTCACTCCTAAACGTATCAATATTTTCTATGGCCCGCCGCCAAACATAGAGTGTTATTACTCAGATTATCTCCATCCGAGGGAGATTTAGATATGATCATTGCCTACCCGACCGATAAGATCGATTTCGGAAGATCTTCGGAACGTAAAAAGGGTAAATTTTTCATCTTTAAGCTTAATGGTGTTTCCAAGCATGACACTTTATTTATCGCTCGTCTCCTTCCATCCAATCATCCGAGCGAAGTTACCAAATTTAGAGCTATTCTTAACTACCGTATTTAAGAGAGGAAGTCTATTTATGTGGTGAGTATTATTTATGATTCTCAGGAGGCTACCGCTCATTCTAAAGACTTCTATCGACTTGGTTTTCCATCTCTCGATCTATTCTTTAAGTCAAAGTCTCCGGTGTAGTTGCTGAGTTTTTCGAGGAGGCTCAAGTCAACAAAGTTCAATAGGAAGAGAAAGCGTTAGCATTTATGATCGACCGAGAGGTAAGAGTTCTACCGCACTCCGGGCGTATTACCTACTTTAGGTAGAGCTTCTACATCAAGACCATCTATTTTTGCCGAGCCATCATCTACTTTTTGGGAAATCATGAATAATCGGGCGATAGAGCAAGAAAGATGAGTTATTCTTAACTCACTACAGAGTAGATACGATAAACACAAGAAGATTGGTCATCTTTCCGATTATATACAAAGAAAGAGTGATTTTGATGCCGATTATTCAAAAGTCTTTAAGGGAGATTTCGAAGGGTGAGCACGATGTTCGCTTACCTACTTGTCCCGCATTTTCACCTTATGTTGATCCTAAGGATATGGAGTTTTCTTTTGGTGGTGATGATGATGAAGCCATGCATATGATTAGTAGCTTCGACTTATCTCTGTAGATTGTCGATTCTATTTTAGTTTGTTTTTTTGCTTCTTGTGTTTGCTTATCATGATGTTATTTGTTAGTGTTACCGTTAACTTTTTATATTAAACCGATTTTAGATTATCTCGATGTGTGTTTAAGACCGACATGTCGATGAGTTTTTATAAAAGTTTATTTCTCGTTTTCAAATTTTCACTTTTTGTTGTTCATGAATAGTTAGTAAATTTGCATGTTCAAAATAAAAAAAAAAGATTTATTTTTAGAAATTAACTTCGCTTCCGCAAAACTTTTCTATATATGCTTAATCATTTATGTTATAGTCATATTGAAGCATGTGTAGAAGTAAGTTGGCTTTTCCTTACTACATCATTATCAGATTTCAGATTAATTCATGTTTATTTCTTTTTCACGCTTTAAAAATTCTCATAATTCAGGTTTATTACTAAAGTCGATGTTTTAGTGGAAACATTTCTCAAATTTAAATATTATTTGTCCTTAAATAACTAATATTTTCTTTAAAAATATATTAACAAAACATAAGGAATGAAAAATATTTTTTTAAGATTACCTAAATTTTTGAATTTATAAATAAATTTAGTAAACTTAAATATAATTTCAAAAAATTTTGTTTATTTTAAGAATAGAATTATTTAGTTTAAAGAATAATAAGATCAAAATTTTTCTATTTATATTAAATAGAATTGTATTTTTGAAATACTAAGAAATCAAGATTATTGCTCAAAAAGAAAATATTAAAATAAGATTCAAAATAACAAATTATTAATGTCATATTCATTATGTAAGAATGTATAAGTTTTAAAATAAGTTAAATATAGTAAACAAGACCAATGTGCTATCCAAAAAATATAATCCTCACTTAAAAACAAAAAGAAAAAAGAAAAAAAAAATAGAAAGTGAGGAGAAGCTTCGAGGGAAAAATGCCTAATCAAAAATTGGCTTCACTTGAATTATCTTATAGTAAGAAAACCGATTACATTTTTAACTTAATTTACATATATTTTACTGGCAACATTTCATGGAATTTTTTTCTGTAAATTATCATGTGACCTTAATATGATACACAATTATTCTTTAAATAAATGAAAGATTGGAAGTCTTGTGATTTAGTAGTTAAATATTCTAAAATTCTTAAAATTAAACTTAATTATTGAAATTTAGTTAATGATTTGCTAAAGTGATTATAAAACCAAAAATTATAAGGAATCTTAAATATTTTAACTTCATTCCAGATGTTATGTATTTTATGTATAAAAGGGTTACTTCGAGGACAAGTAACGTTTAAGTTTGAGTGGAATTTGATCTACCTAAGAAAATACCCATTTTTATGCCTTATTTACATCTAATTTTAAGATATTATGCTTAATGAAAGTTATTTTTCATGTTTTTGGATGTGTATGATTTAAAAGAGTCCAAGAAAGAAAAAGTAGGAGAAAGGAGCAAAAGGGAGAAAAATGGAGCTTTGCTGAGAAAAATTTTAGAATTATTGGCCCTCGACTTCTAGGCGCTCGTAATCCCGCCGCCTAAGCGCCAGCTTTCCGATACAGCACCCCGTCAAGTTTTACGCCCGCGGGCAGTTATTTTGATGGTGTTTAATAAGTTATTAGAGGTTCTAGTGTACTAGAAGTTACTCCTAATATAGGACATGTGATACAATATATTTGGATACAATGAAACGGTCCGGATCGCGAAGAGGTGTGACGCAGTGAAGAGGTGCGAAGACCCGGTCACGGAAACCGGCCGCCAAGGCTTGCATCTTGGCACATAGGCGCGACGGTTACCTTCTAGAAGATACATTGGTTCGATGTGAATTTAGATGAATTTTGGAAGAGGCACTATGCAACCCCCGGTCAAATTCGCAGTTTCCCATAAATAGGAGCCTATTCTATAGAGAAAATCACACCAAAACCCCCTCTTAGTATACATACCCATTTTAGTACTTTCTCTCTCATCTCTAGTTTTATTTAGTCTCTTCATACTTAGGGGTGCCACTTTTATTTTGTATCTAGTGAAAAGGCTAATTTAAGTGTTTATTATGTGTTATTTCATCGAGTCTTTCATCGCGTTTTCGATTCAAAATAGGGGAAGCTAGAGGATCACTTGAAGGAACACGATAAGTATTTTTACTTTTGTTCAAAGTTTTATAAATATGTTTTGTCGTTGCTATTTCAATGTGTTCTAGTTATTATAAGTCTTCAACTATGAAAAGATTATAAATTAATTAAATTTTCGAGGAGAATTAAATATAATATATTTTAAAACATTGTGATGATATTAATACCTAATCTTAGTTTACTTTTTAAATCGGGGCCATTTAATTTCCGTTAAAACCTCGTTGAAGAATTTTGATACCTATCCTGAGATAAATTTTAACTAGTAGTCATCACATGAACTTGGCACGAGTTATATGCGAATTGTTTAAGGTGAAGTGAAAATAAATAAGAAGATATTGTTTACCGAAGGAAATTAATTAGTTTTTTAGAGGACTAATCAAATTTAACAATTTGGCTTATATAGTGAGACGGGTCACCGGAAGGCACGACCATACTCTTCCAAGAATCAATTTTTAGTTGCTCGTTAGGAGGGAACTTTTTCTTCATCTATAATGTGAACAATTAAGTGGTTAATTTGCTCTAGAGTCATATGCAGACATGCATAACGTGATCAGCCTTGAATTGTAGCCATGGAGATCACTATCACTCGTAACTGTTGTATACTTGACTTATCTCGCTATCCCATTGCGGAATGGCCTTTTCAAACAACATTCTCCTCGCAGTTAAGGGAGCGTTGCACGAGGATGATGTGGCCCCAATTCAATGACATTGATTCTTAGTAGAAATTACATTCGTGTAATTTGATAGTCCGTAATTTCATCCTCAATATCTTCTCTCTCTAATCTTCGTATATTAACATACAATTTTAGTTCAAAGATTTTCCATAGACTCCAATCGACTTTTAAACATTAAGATCACCAGTGGACTCTTGAGAAACATCATTTGTTTCCCGTAACTCCGGCATTTCTTGTAGCCAATCGAATCCTCCCTAAAATCTATTTGCTTAACCCTTTTCGGGTGTTCATAGATAATCCTTCAGACGTCGTTACATGTCTACTTTTGAAATTATTCTCAACCCAATCCTTGAAGCTAAAGTAGTTTTCTATGGTGAGTTCGAGCATCCGCGTTGGCGGATGTTGTCGGGGTGCATCCTTTTCAACCTCGCTCTAAACCTTCTTTTCCGGCTTCCGGGGTAATCGAGTTATGGAATCATTAGCAAGTTATATCTTTCGTTACAAACTCATCTATGAATAAGGTATCTTTGCTCAACCGTTCCGTAATCATTGGACCGTCTCCCATCCGCCCCGTACGACCTCCGTCGAACAACCGCCGACCCGGGGGCCGACCATTGCGACCATACCGTTGTGGTGCTCTCGTGGTTCGATTTTAGAATTCCCATCGTGGCTTCCTTTCCCCGTGCCTTTGTCATTTGGTGTGGGCCGCACTTTGATTCTGACCCGATCTCAAATTCAACATATGTGAACACAAGCATTAACTCGAGTCTTTACGTAGAATCTCTTTTTCCATTACTGACAAAGGATAATTCGTTTATCAAAAAGGATATGTCAATAAGAGATAGCAATCCAAGGAGTACTCACAACATTCATAATGACATCAATATCCTTCTCAATTCATTCCTTCTTTGGCATGGGGAGCTCCTCACCGTACTTCGTGTCAACTCTACAATGCTTAACTAAGCCGAAGCCATTTTTGTGCTTCATCATTTCAATCGCCACATCCTCAAACTTAGTTTCAACATCGTTGAACCTTCGTCCAATCTCGATGACCGTCAGACAGGCAACCTTTTCTATTGACTCGCGAACTCCATTTTGGAGGGAAAAGAAAAGATAATATTCGCGAAGACATTGTTCGTCATTCAAAAATCCCGTGTCGTGACGTCCCATGCTTTACGCTTTTAACAAAAATTCTCAAAATAACGCTCTTGTAATCGCGAACCGGGCAAATTTTCATTCACTTCATATTATCTTGTTGTCTTCAAGTATTTATCTTATTTTATTCATTTATCTTCTCAAGATTTATTCTTAAAAGTACTTTTTATGTATTTCGAACTTTCATTAAAGCCATTTAGAGAAGCGACTTAGAAAGATTTTCAGATTCGTAAAAGATGCAGAAAAACCTATGCCCGATGGTCAAGATTAGTGCAGCCGTGGGATCTAGTCCGGGACCCTCTTCACAAGCAGTATTAATCGTTCGGGTGGAACTTCCGTCCACGTACAAACCTATTTGGGACCGAATTTACGTGATCAAAGAAAAATCATAAATGCCTTTTGACCCTTTCATTTTAAAGTGATTTAAACGAACGGTCCGTGAAGTTAAGAGAGTCAACGTACTTTTCTAAGAAACATATGGGTGAAGCATATTTATAGAAGAATGGTAATTTGGCCTACGTAGGGACATGTATTGGACATCAAGCCAATGTGTAAAAATAAGTTTAATGATCTATATGGAAAGAGAAAAACACTCCCTAGTGGAGTCACCGTAAGCCTCGTTGGTTCATTTTTTATTATGTTTTATATGTTTTTATGGGTTGCCCAAAGAGAAGTCAGTTTCGCCGCCGGAATCGAAATCCCGTCACGCACTTCTGTGAAGGACTTTTAATTTAAGTATAAATTTAAGCCAGTGGAAAACATATGAAGTCAAACTGATATCATATCCCTTATAGTTTAAATAATCAAGCACTACACATCAAGCTACGCATCTATCATGAAAGATAGGAACATTGCTCAATAGTGCAACTTCAATAAATAAATGTAAATCGATGACATATGTTTGGTCTACGAAACCTATATTTTCACCGATGATTTCCCCTATTTAAAACAAAAAAGGAACTAAATAAGGTTTATATTAATATTGGGTTCCTTTAGGTTTGCTATAAGGGCAAAGCTCTATAGTTAATTAGATCTTAGATAAATGGGGTAAGGATTTTTCAATGAAATTGTGGTGATTAGAATCCAATGTGCGAAATGTTCAAATTCTGGAATAAATGATTGTAGGAATCCAAAGAAGGAAGAACTAGAGGATGTCATAGTTCCAAGAGGAAAACGGATGACTTCCGATCTATCCCATTGTTTAGCTTCATTTTGAGAAAATTTATTGTATGTTCCGTTACAATTTTTTTTTATTGTG
The DNA here is from genome assembly GCA_022702705.1 of Papilionanthe hookeriana x Papilionanthe teres. NCBI lineage: Eukaryota > Viridiplantae > Streptophyta > Magnoliopsida > Asparagales > Orchidaceae > Papilionanthe > Papilionanthe hookeriana x Papilionanthe teres. The sequence continues at coordinate 137,634,563 of CM040427.1, read as the reverse complement.
AGTTTACATTAACTCGATGTCGATCATGTGAATAACTTGGAAGTTAGGAGAATTTATGTCATATCGGATGACAACCTCAGAAACCTAAGACGAGTTAGCTTATATTGCTCTAAGTGCAAAGGCCTTAAAGATAAGATGAGGGTTTATGCCACACTACAGCGGCTACCCGGGAAGTCCTATAGCTTGCTCATGGCTTTATTTATAAGGAAGATAATTACCATTATATATCCGTTGTTTCTGTTTTTTCTTAAACATGTTTTTCCACGTCTTTGATTGTTCGCCCACCGTGCTTGCGCCGAGCCTGTTGTTGTAGGATGTCGTTTTACGAAGTGATAATCACAAGCAGTGAAGTGTCATGCTCGGTGCCTTTAAAATCATGCGGCATGTTGTTTGTACCCAAAACAAATGTTAAGGTCACCATGGCGACACCGTTTGTGGATCCCACGGTTCCCTCGTTCCGACATCACCATTTTCATCCGATTCACTCACACTGATGAATTTACTAAATCCAACTAAATGATTCATACTTTCATTCGTACCGTAAAGAAATCTCATTACAACACGTAGGTTACCTTTCTCCAAGAGATTCCCGGTCATCCGTGAGAAGTTCTAATTTTAGTTAGAATTTCAAGTTTTCAGGAGTTGTTGGTGATTAAATTTTGAGTTTTTTTTTTTAAATGTGGGGTTCGTTTTGTTTCAAAATTTAAAATAATATGAGTAAAAGTAAGCGAGAAAAGCTACGCTAAACAACAAAGTAATGCGTTAAACAAGTGTATATTCTCTTCCGAAAAGTAAAAGCAAGCAAACTAAACTAAACATGTGTGTATGCTCTAAAGTAAAGCAAGCAACTAAACTTTAAACAAGTCAGGTGGTTTCCAAAGTAAAAACCAAGCAAATCGAACTAAACAAGTGTGTATGCACTAAAAAGTAAAGCAAGCAAACTAACCTAAAAGGTATATGCTCTAAAAGTAAAACAAGCAAACTAAACTAAACAGGTGTGAATGAGCTTCGAAGTGTATCTAAGAAAGGCAAAATGTGGAGTCTATGTAGTATACTAAAATAAAAGCCAAAGAAAGACAAAAGGTCGAAGAACAACGTCCCATAAAAAAATATGGAAACAAAACCATGGAGAAAACTCGTAGAAAAAGAAAAGAAACCGTAAGGTAAACCCAAGAAAATCTTATGGAAAACTTGTAGGAAATCTGTAGAAAGAAAACGTAAGAAACTACAAAAATGGTATACAAGTCCTAGAGGAATTTAAGCACGACGTGGAGCCAAGGACTCGTAGCCGTACTATATTTATTCCAACCTTAAGTCGAAAACCAAACCACACCTTACATGAGCTTAACTTAATCCGAGTAATCAACCGTGGACCTTTGTAAATTTTTCATTCATTTCAAATTGGATCACATGCAAGTGAAAACCCAGGGTGGGGAGGCTATTTTTTAGTGAGGAAGTTTCATTTTTTAATATATGTGTGTATATGTTTTCTTGTTTTTGTTAATTAATACAATCCATAAAGTTGACTACCTTAATCGAAATGAGTGCTAACAACCTAGAAGTGATGCTTAAAAAAATCCCCAAGGATGGGCAAATAGTATCATCAATTCCTTTCCTCTATCCTCTCCCGTGAGTCTCGGAGTTAGGAGATACTATTATAGAAACCTCGTCATCCTCTGCCTAAGCAATGTTATCACCTTCTCCCCAGCCATCCTAATACAACCTTGCTTGATAGCCCAACACTATATCGTGCATGTTATTTGTTCACTCTTATGCATCCTACATAAACGTGAGACTTGTGTGCTAAGAAGCAAAAAAGAAGAAAAATGATGGCTAAAGAAGAGAGAGAGGAGGAAATAATCCTACCTAAAATAATGACATAACTAGAGGCGGGTCGTCCCCCTCGAAACTCGAATAAAATGAACCACCCAATTTTCCACTACTCAAGTCATTGGAAGCAAAAGGAATGAGTAGGATTAAGAGTAGAAGCAACCCACATGTGGTGTAAAAGGCACAAATACGCAGCAAGTAAACACATAAAGACAATCCCACGAGTGACCGTAAAGGTGACCATAAAACATCTAAAACAAAAGAACCAAACTCTACTGACATGGTGCAGAGGTGGTCAGAAACATGCAAGACAAGGAAAACAAGCTCCTCCAACACTGGCAAAGGCAACCCTAAAAAATAGAAAGCCAAAAAAGGAAGAGTCTAAATTGCTACATGAAATGTTCTTCCTACAACCACATCCCCCATGCCTCTATGTCTTTCAAACAACATGAACTCTCCCATACATGCCATAACAAAGATAATAAATAAGTAGGTACATTAAAGTCGTGTGCCATAATGAAGGGACTAAACAAATAATACTGGTAGTGTAGAGGAAGTTTGAAAGTGAAAGGGCTCCCAACATTAACATACAAAATTAAAGCAATCCAAGCATGAATCACATTTCAAACTTCTTTGAAGTAGTAAGTATGCCACCTCTCCTCTTTCTTCTCACTTGAAAGAAACACAAATAATGCCCACCAATGTAAATTTTAAGTGTGTACAGCAAGGAAACAATTTAAACCAATGTGTAAGGTGGCTTTCAATGCAACTTTTGACATAGGGGTAGCATAGAAATAATGTAAATTGACATTAAAGAAGGCTACAAATGCAGATTTTTATGTAGGGGCAGCATAAAACAATGTAAACCAACATATAAGAAGGCTATCGATGCAGATTTTCATGTATGGACAACATATAGAAACGTTTAAAACTAACATATGAGAACGCTATCGATGCAGATTTTCATGTAGGGGCAGGATAGGAATGATTTAAACCAACCCGGAACAAATTAAACAATGCAGATTTTCACTTAGGGCCGCATAGGATTGATTTAAACCAACCCCAAAACATTAAAGCATGCATATTTTTTCATAATGGCAGCATAGGGATGCTACAAACCAATACAAAAAATGTTAAAGCAGGCAGATTTTTACATAATGGCCACATTAGGATAATGTCATTTTTTTCATATGTGCAATAAACATAACTAAAAAGTTCTACAAGTATATATGTAACGATTCCAATAATTATTTGATGTCAACGGCTATTTCCTTAAGTGACACATGTAAATATTTCAAAAGTGAAGTGAAGTGAATATGAAATGTGAAGTGTATGTGTGAAGCATGTAAATATTTTTAAAGGGAGGAAGTATATGTGAAAATAGAGTTTATGGATGAAGCATTTAGATACTTCGAATTTGAGTGAGGCATGTGTGGAATGTGATGTTTAAGGTAAAGTATGTAGATATTTCAAATTTGAGTGATGCATATGTGAAATGTGAAGTTTATGTGTGTAGCTTTTAGATATTTCAAAATTAAGTGAAGTATTTATAGAATGTGAAGTGTTTGTGAATGGTGAAATTTATGTATGAAGCATGTGAATAGTTTGAAAGTGAAGTGAAGTGTTATATAAAAGTGTGGTTCATGTATGGAGCATGAATATTTCGAAAAGTGAAGTGAAGTGTTATTTAAAAATTGATGTTCATGTCTGAAGCATGCAGATATTTTGAAAGTGAAGGGAAGTTAATTTGAAATGTGAAGTGTATATAAAAATAAAAATTTTGTATAATAAGGTGAAATATGTGTGAAATCTAAGCTTGTGTGTTATACATGTAAATACTTGATAAAAAGTGAAGAAAAAGCACACATGGCTTTATTTTTTTGATGATATATATGTGAATATATTGAAATCCAAAAATTGCAAATAATTAACGAATCTCCTCATGTTTCAAAATGCAAAGCCCCAAAGCTAAATCATGTGTGATACATCAATAAAGCATGCTAAACTTTCCAACCAACATGTATCAATCTTGAAAGAACATGGGTAAAGCAAGCAATCTTCTAAACAAAGTGTCTCAACCATAGGACTGACATAGTTAAGGTAAAGCCACAACATCCCATGCATGCACTAAACCATGTATCCGAGTAAGGAAATAGAAGAAGAAATACCACCTCCAAGAGCGTGATAATCACAAAGAGGTAAGGTTCTCAAAGAATCCAAGTAAAACATGCTAACCATGAGAACTAAGCATGGATAATCCTCAAATGTAACATAGCAACATTAAAAACATTAGAAAAAGTGTAGAATATGCTATGCAAAGCCTTCCATCTCAAGTTACCACACTAAAACCACATGTATTTGAAGTCACTATCCCCATCCAACAAGTAAAGGTAGAGAGCATACAAGAGTAATGGAAAACAGAAGAAGGGTTAGTCATGAAGTAGTAGAAAGAGAGCTAGCAAATATTTTCCAAGCATGCCAATGATATCCATGGAGATTCAAACAATCCATAACCCAAAGCAAGATGAGAAAATTTTTCTGAATCTCCTCTCTTCTTTTTCTCTTCTTTTCATTTCTTTTTCTTTCTATCCTTTCTATGTTACACATTACCCAAGTATAATCATGAATTTTAAAGTAGGAAATAATGAAAGGAATAACAAGGAAAAATAACTCCAATCTTAATTCATGTTTTTTCCATGGGAAATAACTTCAAAGTTCACAAGTATAGACTCAAAATTTTTTGACATGTAGATTTGACTCAAAGCTTAAGCACAAAATCAAAATTTTTCCATGTAGAATGGCCTCAAAACATAAGCATTAACTTAAAATTTTGGCATATAAAATAACTTCAAAGCCCAAAATAAAAACTCAAGCATAAACTTAAAATTCTTATATGTAAAATGGCTTCAAAAGTCAAGTATATACTTACAATTTTGCCATGTAAAATAGTTTCAAAAGCCAAACATAAAACTGAATCTTTGCCATGTAAAATGGCTCCAAACCTAACAATGGGCTTGTAATTTAGACATGTAAAACCTTAACCAAAAGCCACAAAATTTTAAGCCATGGGAGTAGAAATTTATACCTTAATGGAAAAAAATCACCAACCAAGCCAAAGGCCAGGCAAGCATGAGTGCCAAAGAACTTAGCCCAAACAAAGCACAAACAAGCTTTACCCTAGACTGAATCAAAGGAAGTATGGATAGAACCTCCCCCACATACTCAATTTCAACCAACAAAAAAAAAAGCAACAAATAGGGCTATTTTATAGCCAAAAGGAAGAAGAAGAAGAAAAGAAGGCCCCAACCTACTCATGAGTAAAAACGCTAAGTGCTGGGAGGTGTGCAGCCATGGAGGTGATCGTGAGGCAAAATCACCGGAAGTGATGAGTCACTGTGAGGAAGTGACAAGCAGTCGTGAGGCCGAAATCCCATGGAGAAGCAAAAGAGGATGCCTGTGGTTTCGGTGGATAGCCGAACCGAGCGGGGATGAAGAGGGCGGTGGTGATCGCGACTTGGTGTCGAACAAGGAGAGAGAGAAAAGGTGTGAGATTTCACCATTAGTCGGCTAGGGCTTTAGGAATTTAGGATTAAACAGTGGCCATCATTGTTTACTACGAAGCTGCGCAAATTTTCGTGAAATTTTTCCTCGCTTCTGAATCGTGAAAAATTGTATGTCCTTCCCATGCAAATTTGACATTCCGTATGCATTGCCATAATTCATTTTGTGATCTGAGGTCATTCGGGTAACTTCATTGTCGAGGGGCTAAAAAATACGTCGAATTCAATTCCCCTCAAAATTCTACTATCAAGCCGATCATTTAAAAAATCGATTTCAATTTTAAGGGATTGTGAAGTATTTCAAATTTTCGGGGAAATTTTTAGGAGTTTTCGGCTAGAGTGTATTTTGGTAATTTTCAGAATTTTTGGGGTAAGTGGTCAAAAGGTCAACTAAAAGCTCGGGTAACATCAAAACAAATTGGAGTCAAACAACGTTGGGTTCAGTGCATTTCTGATCAATGTGGAGGGTTTTACAAATCAAAGAGGGCTTTTAAGTATCACGGCTTTGGTGTCGAGGAGCCTAAAAGTAGCTCAAAACTAAGGCTTGTTTATAGTTAAAATTTCGGGCAGATGAGGGGAAGTCCCGGAATGGTTATCGAGCTCGAGTGATTCTGATGGCCTGAAATTTGGGCCTTTTCACGGTAATTTGGTAATTTGGGGTCAAAAATGAAATTTTTGGGAAATTGAAATGTGATGAAGGTAAGAAGAATGGGAACATTGTACGAGTCATGGACCAAGAAAAAATCCTCTTTTTGGTCCTCTGAGCAATGGGTTCCCAACAATAGCTTAAAGTCAGGACCACCCATATGAGTTTCCATAGAGTTAAGGAATCAAAATGGGGTGTGTTTGGTTTAGAATTGTGGGAGTATAAAGTGTGATGTAGGTAAATGTAGGTGTGAATGTGTTCCAAACTCTCCTGTGGTTTATTCTAAGCTCACTGATCTATTGGAACTTCCACTTCGACTTCCTTGCTTGGTCTCTTCCTCCCAAAGCTTCGAGGTTAGGCCTTAAGCATATGAAAATTTCAAGTGATGGAAACAAGCATGTGGAATTTCTATGTGGTAGGGTTCCATTGGTAGTCTTCTAAGAAAGTCATAAAGAGAGTCCTATGGCTAGACCATAAGTTATCTAAGGAGAGACTAAACATCAACCAAAAGTGAGGTAAACAAGAATGCATAACCCTTGCCATTAACAAGCACAGTGTAATGATTTGGTTTCTAATCACCTTTTAATCAAAGAAACAAAACCAAACATTTTAAAAACTTTAGCTTGGCAAAAAACATATTTATGATGAAGTCCTACTAATAGTATCAAAAGCTTTTTTCGAGGTAAATCGATATCCCGTTCCCACCTCGGATTTTTTATCTAAATTCTCAATCATTTCTCAAAAAATATTGTAAGTAATCTCTTTTACTTTAATAAAAGTAAATTTTTGCTGGGATATAATAAAGGAAGGTGAGGTTGTAATCTAGTGACAATAATATTATAAAGAGAACATTAGAAATGATGAGGTGAGTTATGTGACCTAAATTATCCCAGGTGAGCTTGTCACTAGCCTTATGAATAAGCAAAATAGTTTCTCAGAAAGCTAAGTATTTACCAAGATTTTCTCCAAGAAAAAAACTTTGTATGGCTAAGATTACAAATGTGTCTCGCAGTGTGCTATTTTTTGTGTGTTTTTATGTTTGCTCAGACATGCACGCACTAGAGTCTTACTTGGAAGTATACGTATCGTATTAAGTAAATCGTGGCTCTAATGAAGTCTCGTTTATTGATCCCGCAATGAAGTGAGGTAAGAGGTCCTTAGTCAAATTCTAGTCTACTTCTTATCGAATTTAGTTTGGAAGGTCGATATAAGTGGCTTTTCTAACAAATACTTCTAAAAGTAAGTCTTGTTTAAAATGACTAATAACTACTCCTAAAGGAAAATATTAATTCTCAAGAGAACCCTACATGGATGAATTGGTTTTGTGAATTTTCAGATAATTAAATTTACTATTCTAATGTAGTGAATTGAAAAATGTAAAAGAATGAGATGCATTAAATATTGTATGCGCCAAATAGGAACAATCCTACTTTACCATCTTCCGAGTGCATTTTCATGGAGTAGTGGATTCATTAACTTCATATTATTGTTGCATCTTTATATTTTCTTGTTATAGTTGTATGGATGAGTCCACTATGACTCAGGTCTCACCCAAACTTGAGTTTTGCAAGAGATATCATGAATTTGAACAAAGGACAGTCCATCTCAATTTTTTTACTTCCTTCTTACTTTATTTTCATTTCCGTACGAGTCATGAACCTATTTGACGAATAACTTTTGAATGATCCTACAGTACTAATTATAACTATTAGAGATGCTTAATTAAAGGGATTAGATGCTCGAGATTGGTGCGTAGGAGTCAACTTAACGGGGATAATCTTATCTTTGAAATTATAATCTATAAAATCATTTTTAAATGTACTTAATTTATTCGTGCAGTGATTCTCAAGTAGGAGTTTGAATGTAATTATGAGATGTGACGAGTTAATTAAAGTAACCTTTATTTATCATATGTGTTTGTTTATGTGTTACAACTTTATATAAGACTTGAAGAAAATTTTATAGTTCCATGCCGATACATGCTATTCTAGTTAAAATTTTATTTAGTGAATTTTAATATGACATGATTAGTTTAGATTTACTTTCTCGTTGTATATTTTTTTGTCCTTATGAACACTTGTAGATGTTTTTAGTGGACATTTGTGGTAGATTTACCTTTAAACTATTTCTCACCCTATTTATATTATCTATATTGATTGCTATATATGTTAAAAATCATAAGCCTGGGGGGCAGAAGAAAAGATATTTTAAAAGGAGTATACTTCCTTTTAGTTTAATATTATTGCAAGTGCTGTTTTAGGCCAGATTTACTTTCTTGTAGGCATTCTCATTAATTATGAATGTATATGAATTTGATAGGTTGTTGTAGTAGCTACTATACAATGACTTTTTCGTTCTCGCTACATTTTGTAATTAATTGCAAAATATTTTAAAATCTGTGCTCGTGGAGGAAAACTTTAAAACCGAATTTTATTTGTCATCACTAGCTCGTATCTAATTTAATATTACTTTTGAAATGACTTGGGTATGTGGTGTTATCGTTAGTTTACTATAATTTTAATTTAGGAATGTTTGAAAAATAACTTAGTCGAAATCCTATGTGGTGAAACTATTCTAGAGTTATGATATTTTGTAGGAAACTTTAGGAAAATTATTTTACTATTTATGATAGAAAGGAGTTGAATATTTGAAAAGCTAAGATTCTTAGATTATACTTAATGAGAATTGAGCCTTTAATGAAACATTTTCAAACTAATACTTAAACTTTAAAAAGTGATAAGATAGTTTTGAAGCCTTGGACTTTAGAAAGGGGATATTGAAATTCAAAATTATTAAAGGCTTATCCAAGACATAGTAATCCAAAAAAAAAGGATTGAAAATGATCCTAAAAGAAAGAAAAGAAAAAAAGAAGCAAAAGAAAAGTTAGAAGAAAATATGTAAGGAGAAGCTCGAGGAGAAGCCTAATCAAAAAATAGTTTCACTAATCATTTAAGGAAAGACTTAACAATCCTAAGCTTATTCTTATTTTAAAAGGTATTAGTTTAACTGGCATAGATAAGGTGCTCAAATTATGTTTTTATACATTCTTTGAATCTTTAGTTTGACAAGTTTCAATAACTTTTAAGTAAATAGAAAATAAGGAATCCTAAATTGATTATGAGATAGTTTTAAGTACTCTAGTCCTAAGTTGATTTGCCTGAATTTCTTTATGTTACACCATAATATTTCGAGATAAAATTACTGAACTCTATTGATACGCACAAACACAAGTCAACATAATTGGTTTATATAGAGTTATAGTGTTACTGAGGAGGAACTAATAGTTAAGTTTATTTGACAAAAGCCTAAACAATGCTTGATTTTAAATATACATTTTATGCTTAATTATAACGATATTGCCCTATAAAGTGAGTATTTTACATGTTTTTTATTTTAGGAATAATAAATGGACTTTGGAGAAAAAAGCAAAAATGTTGTATTCTGACCAAAAACGAGTAAGAAAGTAAACTCTTATTTCGGCACATTTCGATAAGTCTTTCACGCTACTTTTTATTACCCTCAGGTATTTCGAATGAGATTACACTTTAAAGAAAAGCGTTTTATGCTTATTTCGCACAACTGAAACTCGGGCGAAATTAAGCGGAACGAAGCACCATGGCAGTAGCCATGCGTAATGGGCGCCGAGGATGCTAGAAACTCAAGGGCCACAAAAATATGACACCGACGGTCCCAAATGACGCCGATGGCGCCAATTCATCAATCCATATGGTTTTTGAAATGTTTCTTGAAGCACTTGGGAAATTCGTCCCAACACTATTATAAAGTGAATTTGAAGTCAAAAAGGGTGAGGAATGTTAGGAAAAAGATGGAGAATGATTAGAGATCTTAGAATAGGAGTAGAAATGTAGATTTTTACCTTTTTTGGAGAGATTGGTGAGGGAATTTGAGAGAATCTATAAGGATTTGTACTAGCATTGCATTGATCAGCGGGAGACTTTGGGAGAGATTTTCATCTTTTTTTCAAAGGGAAAAAGCTATGTGTTGTGTTCTCTAATATGTTATGATTTTGTATACACTTATGTAAGAGATTTTCTTTCACGAAATGAAGTTTTTTGTTGTGTTCATAGTTTGTGATGCCTTTCTTTACTCTTTTCTTCTTATTTGGAAATAGTTGCATGAGAAGATTATGTCTTTATTTTCCTTTTACTTTTTCTTTTGCAATGAGATCTACGTTTAAGATATCGAGATGCATGCCGAAGAGGTTTAAATGTGATAAGCTTACTTCGCGCTTCATTTATATTACAAAATGAGCTCCTTGTAGTGTTAAAATTCATTGTATTTGCATTAAGACCCGAGAGGTAGTAATTCTCAACAAAGTGAAGTTCATGGGGTAGAATTTCCCAAGAGGTAACATACTTTGCAAAGTGTGATCGAGATTTTATGGCATGTGACTAAAATTTCCAATTTGATCAATATAAGTGTTTAGAAACTAAAGCGTAGGTAGCCTTCGGCGAAGGGAAGTGGTAGTTCCTGGGAGGAGAGCCGCATCCTCCCACTTTTGTCCACGAATTTATGGATCGATCCGACCTCGATCAAGCACCAAATCTTTAAGATCGAGGGATTACTACAAAATTCTTATACTTTAGTTTTTCATTAAACTCTTCCTTTTAGATTAATTCATTTCATTGTTCCACATATTTCTCTAAGATCCATTATTCTTCTAATGATTTTCTCAATTTGCATATTAATATCTTCCTTGAAATTTATAAGAAATGATCTCTATAAGATACTTCACATCCTCCCCAAATTTTGGATCGTATCTCTTCTATACCCGTATTCGATCAACTTTATTTTACTCTTCTATTTTAAGTTATCTTCATTCATCCCTTATTATTGAGTAAATGACAGGTGGTCTTTTTATGTCTATCTTGTTGATTAAAGAGGCTCATTTCCTTCGAATTTATTCTATTAGTCTTTCAATATCCTTATCATCTTTTCTCAACTCAAAGTTCTTTTCTTAAAGATATCCTCAAATTCTATTCCAAGTCTTAGTTCAATAATTTTCTTATCTTGTTAATCATTCAATTCAGGTTTTTCTTGTGATTGAGTCAAATTTGAAGAAATAAATACTTGTGGTGTAGATGACTTCCCTAAATTAAATCGGCTTTAAATTATAGAGGTACATGCATCTTATGTTCATGATATTTTTCAAAAGATTGAACTAAAATTCACTATTTTTGGTAGCGTCCATCATTTCACCCTCTCCCCGAACGTACATGATTTTCTTTAAATAGTGATTTAAACTCATCATAAAAGTCCATTTCGATCTCATCTCGTTAAATTAATTTCATAACTTTTTTGGAAATGCTCTTTACTTAGATAATCAATTTTATCCATAAAAACAATCATAATGTTTTCCTCGCCTGATATTTCATAGTCTTTAACACATCAAAAGTGACTTTCATTCATTAATATTCATAATCAACTCTCTCAGACATCTATCATAAATTGCCTAGTAACAAGGAATGGTCTCCCAAAATAATCGGAATTTATTTATCTCTTATATCTAATACAATAAAGTCCATATGAAAGATAAATTTATCCACTTTAACATGCAGAAATTTCTATAACCCTTTGGATAAATGATAAATTGATCGACGAATCGAAGGGTTGTGAGTAATGGAGGAAATATCAACTAAACCTAACCTTCTAAATATAGATATGCATATCATTAATGCCGCTCATAAATCACATAAAGCTTTTCCACATTATCTTTCTCCAATTCCACAAGAAATTGTAAAGCTACAAGGATCTTTAATTTTCCAGGAAACTTTTTATGAAGTATAGCACTCGCAATCCTCACTAAGTGTAACCGTTTCGTAATCCCCGTATTTCCATTTCGATTAACATCTCCTTTATAAACTTTGTATAACTTGGCATCTCGTTCTAAAGCTTATGTGAAAGGAATATTTATTGTTAACTTCTTATGTACTTTCATGAACTTTGAAGATTGTTTTTCCAACTTATGATTTCTAAGTCTTTAAGGAAATGAAGGTGGTATTTTTCAAATTTATTTTAGTTAGAGATATTAGTTTTTCTTTTTTATCCATGTAAACATGTTCTTCGTAACTTTTTTGTTTCCTATATTTCTCTCACAACCTCTTCTTTTGTAACCACATCCTCTATCTCTCTTCCACTTCTTAACCAGATGTCTATACTTATTCATTATTGTTCTCTTTAGTTACATCTCAAATTGTTGTTGGGAGTGTTCTTTCGGGGTCTATTGCTAAGTGAATTATCAATCGTCTCACGGATTCTCTATGTTTTTAATCGTAGAATTTTTACTTCTGTAACCGGTTTCCCATTTGCAATACTATTTCGTCTTATACCATCTTCTTATCCTCAAACTTTTCATCATTGTTGCAGTCAGTACCTGGGCGTCTATAGCTCATGTTCCCCCTCGATTATTCCAACTTGTAATAGGATTTGCATGATTATTTTCCTATTGTTGGTTTCCACCCTTAAATAATATGATTCCACTTAAAATTAGGATGGTTCTTCCAACCTAGGTCAGGAAATTTAATACAATTATTTATAAGATTAAAGTCTCATATAAAACGTAAGAATAAATCATATGCCCTAATGATCTTTCCTCACTTATAAGACTAAATCGAGGTTGACTCATTGGTACAACTTCCACGATATTACAACAAACCGAGATGGTGAACTGTAATCATATCTATATCATGAACACTAGCTATCCTTTTAGGATTACCCTTACAGAGGACCATTAAAATCGATATGTAGTCATTTCTTCAATTAATGCATACGCTTCATCATATGGTTTCGACATTAATGAATCATCATGAGCGCATCAATAAGGACCTAAGGGATCCTACTAACCCATTACAAAATGTTTAAATGATTAACCAACTGACAGAGCATGATGTGACACTTTTTTAGGAGTTCCATAAATCTTTCTCAAGCTTCGTGTATCGATTCCCCTTCATATTGACAAAATGAGATAATATCATTTCTAATTTTAGTTTTCCTTAAAGGTGGAAAATATTTAGCTATAAATTTCTTAGTTAACTTCTCCCAATTTTTTTTGTTGTGTGTTAATGAGTATAACCACATTTTAAATTTTTAACCTCTGTTGAGAAAGGAAAAGCTTGTTTCAACAACATCGCCCGATGCCATTATAACGAAATGTAGGCATAAAGTTCTTAAAAATTAGATAAGTGTAAATAGGGATCCTCGTAAGGAGTTCCGCCAAACCGGTTGTCGTGAACCAATCGATATTCATCGGATTTACTTCACGATGTATTATTCTCGAAAATTTCACCTATTATTGGATTTACATAATCCCTCAATGATTTATGATGATTTTCCAAGTTATTATCTTGAATGTGTTTTCCATTTCCATTTCTAGTTTTTCAAGTCCTTTTTGTTTTTAGATTCTTTCCATTTTCCTAACCTTGTGACCAAAAAGCACAAGTCCTACAAATCCTTTATTTCGCATACTTAACACAACAAACAATACATTAACAATAAATAAATAAAATAAAAAATATTTTCAACACAACAAAAAATTTCACAAACACCTTGTTTTTAACACAAAAAAGGTTTTTCACAACACTATTCATAGAGAAAATACTTTTCACACAAAAATAATTTTATGACAAGAAAGTTTTCTAAGTCTAAACATAATTAATTCAACTAAAATACTCCTAAAATTCATATCAAAGCTTTCTCGACAATGGTGCCAAAAACTCATGTGCCCCTGTGTGCTATTTTTCTCGTACGTTTACGTTTGTAATGTACGCGCACACACCTTATGTCACTAAAGATACGTATCGTCTCGAGTAATACGAGATCTCTAATGGTTCCATTTATCAATCCCATGTAGAAGCGAGGTATGAGGTTCTTAATAAAATTTTAGTCTACTTTTATCAAACTTTAGTTTGGAAGGTCGATATAAATGGTTTTTTTAACAAATACCTAAAGGTAAGTCTTATGTCTAAAAACTAATAACTACTCCTAAAGGAAAATAATAATTCTAAAGATAACCCTTTTGGATGAATTATGTTTCAGGAATTTTGAGATAATAAAATCTACTATTCTTATATAGTGAATTGGATAATATAAATGAATGAGAAGCATTAAATATTTTGTGCCAAAGGAGCAATCCTGCCCTTACCCACTTCGTGTGCATAAAGAACACCGGATAATCCAAGGTTTAGTCCCAAATTTTTTGGTTAGGCCGGAAGGATACTCCACTCTCACTCTATAACTCCCACTTCCCATCGCTTGAAGGCTAACTTTCGCTTTATTTTCCGAACACTGGGTGGCCGACCGGATTTTAGTCTCGTCACCCTAAAATCTCAAATTCTACGCCCATCAAAGTATAATTCCCTATTTATTTCCACTAACTCACATGAACTTCACCATCAATGGAATTTGAATGTGATTCCAATTTGTTAAGAATTACACCACCCTTCGGATCTTAATGTAATTACAATGAATTTTATCACTACAACGAGCTCTTTTTTGTAATGTAAAAATGAAGCGCAAGTAAAACCATCACATTTATAATTAAAAAATTTTTCTAATGTATCCCAATATCCTAAACATGAATCCTACTCATTGCAATTGAAAATTAAAAGGAAAAAATGACATAATCTTCTTTTGGCACTATTTTCCAAATAAGAAGAAAGAGTAAGAGAAAGACATTACAAAGCACGAAAACACAACATAAAACTTCAATGCATCAATTAAATTTAGTACATAAGTTCTTACAAAATCGTAAAATAATGATGAACACAAAAATTAGCTTTTTCTCTTTTAAAAGATAATGAAAATCTCTCACACAAAGTCTCCCGCCGATCCAATGTTAGAACAAATCTTTACAGATTCTCTCAAAACTCCCTCCGTGATCTTTCCAAAAAAGGTAAAAATCTACATTTCTACTCATATTCTAAGATCTATAATCATTCTCCACAATTTTCCTAAAAATACTCACTATTTGTTGGCTTCAAATTCACTTTAAAATAGTGTAGGACAAATTTTCCAAGAGGTTCTTCAATGTATATGGCCAATAACCATCCCCGGCATCATCACATTATTTTTGGCACTGCTAAGCTTAATGATGTGGCTCATGGGTTCTCGGATCCATTGGCGCCCTATCTAGCGCCGACGTGCCCATTCCCCGCGTGTGTCTACCGTTTTTGGTCCGTTCGGCTCCATTTCAGCTCGCTTTGCCCCGTTTCGCTCGTATCAGATTCTACGTCGTATAGTCGTACAAAATAAGCATAAAAACAACCTTTCCTTCTTTAAAGTATAATTTCATTCAAATGTATGCAAGTATTTTAAAAGAGATTAAGCATAGAAAGACTTATCCAAATGTGTCGTGTCGAATTTACTTTCTTGCTCCTTATTTATCTAAATTGCTCCATTTTTTCTTATTTTTCTCCTTAACTCCTCTATTATACCTAAAATAAAAGAAATGCAAAATAACTTTTTAAACCGAAGTATCATTAAAATTAAGCATAAAATGTATATGTAAAAGCAAGCATTTTTTAGGTCGTTCAATTACCTCCTTATTAATAATGTCCCATCAAGGCACATAAGGAAGAGGAGAAGCCATGCCCGAAGCCTTATTATGTTTGATGGATCAAAAGCAGCAAAATTTCTTCTCATCCGGGACATGAGAAAAAGATAAGGAATTAATATTATCTCTATTATAAAAAAGAGACTAGTACTAAGGGAGTAATTTAAACCGTAGGATTGGTGCAGAGATTAGTAAAATGATGAACATCACTTTCTCCAATGTCATCCATATCGACAAAGTGTCCCAATGTACAAATGCCTCTATTTTTCAAAATAATATCGATGTTCCACTTATGCTATCAAGTAGCATGAAAATATTTAGTTTTATATCTCCAAACTAATAAAGGATATATCATTAGTTTTCTCGTTGGAGGTCTCTTCCTCCAAATTTATAGCCTCAAAAAGAGATAAGTTTGCCATGGCCATAGTATGAATCCAACCAGAGTACTAGCTATTGAAGTTCCAAATAGTCCACAACATTTTGACCCTCTAACACTTTGGAATGAACTTGCTAAAGACCCTAAAATTCCACCTCTTTAAATTGGTCAGCATTATTTTATGAAGTTGCCATAAAATATACCAAAGGGACCTCATGACCTCCATCATTCAAACTCGTGCACCAAGCTCAAATAGCCACTCCCCTAACATTCCAGCATAAAAATTTAATCATGGGCAGATCTACTTCAAGTAAGCCTAGAAAAAGTAGCAATAGTAGAAGGGATAATATTAGTCAAAGATAATTGCTTTAATTCTTTTTTCTTCTTAGATTTTTGCACCATCTAATCATCCTTCAATTCAATATTGACAACATTCAGTTGATCTGAAGAACTAGTATCCATATCCTGTGAAGAATTCTGGAATATAGGATAGTTAATGATAGTAGGTGAAACTTCCCTTGTCTGATAAAGAGATAAATCTGTTCTAATAACAGCATCATCCTCCTTCACTGCTTCATTAAAAGAACCTTCAGAATTTAAATTACCAGCTACTTCTGGAACAACATCAAAACCCTTATCAGAAACCAGTTGAGTAGCATCAACCATAGTTCCAGGAACAGCTGAATCCGGTTCTTTGGCTAACTCAATATTAGCATTTGTAGCAATCAAATTAGAACTAGAATTGGGTGCACAATCAATAAGAGGATTCACAACAGAAGCAATTGGATCAGAAACATCAGCAGAAACTGGATCAGTAAAGGTATGCAAGGTGGCACAATTATTCTGGGAAGATACATTAATCAATGATTCAGCAAGTTCAGTAACAGCAGTGAAATCTTTAATCTCATTTGGAGTTATCTTAACCACAACAGGAATTCCATTAACTTTATCAGGAATAATTATGGCAGGAGCAACCCCATTCTTATATTTAGATGGCATAAGATTAGGATGAACTTTATAACAACCTTCCTTAGTATGACCAAACATTTTACAATGGTTGCAATAGAATGGTCTTTGTTCCATTATAATAGATTGCCAATACCCATTATGTGGTGAGCTATATTTCATCAACATCTTGAAGAGTAATATCTCTTTCAACAAGGATTCATGCCATGGAAGGTCTAGACAGATTAAAAGTAGACAAGTCTAATTTAAGTGGTTTCCCCAAAGCAGTACCAATTGCATAAAGAACTTGATGATTAAAGAACTGCAGTTTAAGATTAGGAATTTTAAACCAAATAGGAATGATAGGTTCTTCCTGATTAGAATCAAAATCAGGAGACCATTTCAAGATTTTCATGTAAATACCCTCTATCATAAGAAACTTCTTGGAAAATAAATTAGCATAATCTTCTTCATTAGAAAGCTTAATCATAATATGCCTACCATCAAAAAGATCAACTTTCCAATTACCAATAAGCTTCAAATCTTCAAAGAGTTTCCTAATTCTTTCCATTTTGGGATGTCCATATTGAAATTTCCCAACAAGTGTAAACTTATGCACATCGACCAAGGAAGCCAGTTCATCATCAGAAAAAATCAAAGCAGGTTTCCCCCCTTTCTTGATAATTGGCTTGATGAAGGAACATCCACTTTTACCAGAAGCTGCATCATGGTAGAGTTGAGGGAAGACCAGTTTATCCGAATTATCAATCAAATTTGAGCCCACTACATTCACAAAGGAAGCCTTTCCGAAAAAATTCTGCACTGCCATCCAAAACAAAACAAGAATCCAGAAGGAACAAAATATAAGAAGAATACCAGAATCCAGAAAGAAGGAATTCAAAGGAAACGAATTCACTCGGGAACAAGAATTCAAAGAAATAAGGAATTGAATCAATCCTTAACACAGCAAGGATTGAAAGAACAAAGCATATGAAATTTGAACTTCAAGAACCCACCCTAATTTCCTTAGCTTCTCTCTCTACCTCACCCTTATTCATAAATTCTGGAGCTCATATATATATATATATATATATATATATATATATATATATATATATATAATTGTAGAAATGTTATTATTGCAGCCATTGCAGGATGTTTGGGCATACTCTGAATAGGTGTTTCAGGCTTCACCCACCCTCTAAGAGGGATCTGAATTCTGGGGCTTCCCCCTCCCCCCCTTGCTGCCAACATTCGGTCTGCTAGCTTGTTGGGACCTGCTCCAGCCCATGTGGCTGCCTCTACTCTCCTCTGCCTTGCCCCTACCCTTTACCTGGGCTTGTTCCAAGCCCCCCCTCCATCCTCCCTCTCCCACCCACCCTGCTTACTTGGACTGTCCTTCTGAGGTTGCGCTTCCCTCGCCAGCACCTACAATCACTCCCTCAGCTCTACTACTTTCTCCCTCAGTTCCTGCTCTCCCCCTTCCCACCTCCCCTTCTCCCATCAACCCTTCTACTATGGTTTGTCCTATAGAGATCCCTACTCCTCCTTCCCAAGTTCTTTCTTCTCCAATTATTTTTTCCCCCCTACTGATTCTTTAGGTAGGGTAAGGGAAGAGTGTAACCCTGTCACTATCATTACCCCCTCCCCCCTCTTCTTCTGATCTGGTGACTGCTGATATTGCTACTGTTAAGACCCGTTAGTGGATGGGAAGTGGCATGTTGTCACCCCAAAGAAGAAAAGGAAAAATCATAAAGAGCTTCTCCACCTCCATCCCCCCCTTCTTTTGATGAGGTGGCTCACCTTCTGGCTGCTGCACCCCAATAAGTTTATAGAGGGAGAACTAGATCCAAATCCCAATCCTCCATTCAACCACGCATCAAACAACCTAATGATTAATTTTATTTGCTCGAACATTAGAGGGATTTCCCACCCTTTGTCTCTTCAAAGTCTTATTAACCTTAATAGAAAACACAAATTTTGGTGTATTGTTTTACTTGAACCAATGGTTCACAAATATCCTGAGTAGATTATTAAAAAATTCCCTGGTTTCTCCCATTATTCTAATATCAGCAATAAAATTTGGCTCTTCTCTAGACTGGAACTATCTTGGACCATACTGTTGGATGATAGATAGTTCCTTCATATTTCTTTCCAACTGAATGGTCAAATGGGGGTTGCATCTTTTATTTATGCAGGCTGCTCCAAGTCTAATAGACAGGAGTTGTGGCTCAGGCTTTATTCTACCAGCAATAATCTGAATTTACCATGGTTAGTAGGGGGTGATTTCAACTGAGTCACTAAGTCTGCAGAAAAGATAGGTGGGTGATCTCCCAACCTCTCTACTATGAGCACATTCAGCAATAATATCACTCAGGCGGCTCTTTTTGATCTAGGATACACTGGTCCTGATTACACTTGGAAAAGAGGGCAATTATGGGAGAGACTTGACAGGTTTCTGGTAAATGATTATTGGCATACTCATTTTCTCCTTACTTTCGTTACTCACCTTCCTCTTGCAGGGTCTGATCATAGACCATTACTTCTCACCATAACTGCCCCACCAAGTCTCACCCAGAAGCCTCCCTTTAGGTATCTCAATTTCTGGTCTTCTCAGGCATCCTTTTTGGAGGTTGTGGCCTCCCTTTGGACTGATATTCAACATCAGGATCCTTGGACCCAGCTCTACCTGCTTCATCAGAAAATGGCTAAGGGTCTCAAGAAGTGAAACTGGGATCAAATTGGTGATATTTTTCTTGCAGTGGAGATTGCTAGAGGTAAAGTAGCTTTGCTGGAAGATAAATTGTTGGAGATGAGTCACTGGAAGGAAGTCTGTTTTAAGCTCAGGAGGAACTTCTCAATGCTATTAACCTTCAGGAACAACTTTTAAAACAAAAAGCTGTTGTTTGTATTTTTAAGGAGGGGGATAGGAACACAAACTTTTTCCATGCATATATCAGTTATAGGAGAAGATGTAACACTGTTCACACTATCAAGTCTGCTAAAGGAAAGCTTCGCAATGACAATGCAGCCATTGCTATGTATGCTGTATCTTATTACAGAACCCTTCTTAACCAACCCCAAGTGGAGAGAACTCCACTTGATTGCTCTTTTTATGAGGAGGAGGTGCATTTTGTTAATTCTCTTGACTTAACAGCTATTCCTAATGAGCATGAGATCTGGCAAGCCCTCTCTACCATTGATAGCTCTAAAATTGCTGGGCCTGATGGCTTTACTGCAGACTTCTATAAGAAGACCTGGAGCATTATCAAAAGGGATGTGACCAGAGCAGTACAATCCTTCTTCCAGGGATAGAATATTCCCAGTTATTTCAGCCATTCCAATATTGTTCTTATCCCTAAAAGTGCTGCAGCAAGCACTTGGAATCACTATTGGCCTATAAGTCTCTCATCTGTTATCAGTAAAATCATTAGTAAAATCTTGGTTTTTAGACTTCAGCCACACCTGGACAGAATTATAGCCCCTAACCAATCTACCTTTATTCAGGGTCGATCTATTACTGAAAATGTTCTTTTAGCATAAGAGATGTTGTTGGACTTAGATAAGGCCTGTAGGGGGGGCAACATTATCTATAAATTGGATATAAGTAAAGCTTATGACACCATCAATTGGAATTTTCTGTTGGATGTCCTTTCAGCTAGGGGCTTCTCTACTCAGTTTTGCAGTCTTATAAGCAGATGGTTACACTCAAACAAAAACTCTATTCTCCTAAATGGCCGGTCTTGGGGTAATTTTAGTGCTAGTAGAGTCTTAAAACAGGGAGACCCTTTGTCTCCTACTCTTTTTATTTTGGATATGGACTACCTTTCTAAAATGCTCAACTCTCAGTCTTATTCACAATATCATCACAGATACCACCACAGATCTAATCTACATGTCTCTCACCTCATTTATGCTGATTATGTGATCCTCTTTTCGAATGCTCAGAAGACCACTATTAAGAATATTTTGAAGTGCCTACAACTCTTCCAATCCTCTTATCGTATGAGCCTGAATACTGAGAAATGCCATATTCTTTGTCCTAGCAAGTTGTCCCTTGGCCACAAGATATGGATTATGGAGTACACTAGTTTTTCTTGCCCATCTGTTCCTATTACTTACCTTGTGGTCCCTCTCCTCAAGGGGAGAGTCAAACAAATCCAGTTTGAATCTATCCTACAAAAAATTCATAATCAACTCTCCAGCTGGTCCCATTCATTTCTGTCTAGTGGGGGGAGGATCAACCTTCTCAAAAGTATCCTTACAACATTTCCTTCCTATATCTTTCAGATAAGTACTATAAACAAATCCACCCAGCTGCAGATGGAGAGAACCTTCAACAAATTTTTGTGGTCTGGAAAGAGAAAACAAATACACTGGGCTTCCTGGCAGAAGGTGGCCAAACCTGATTGGGCTAGTGGCATTGGCTCCAAAGGTCTGAAGCATTCATCCCAAGTGGACCATTGTAAGCTTTGGATAAAATTTAAATCACAGACATCATTATGGGTAAAGTATCTGAAAGGCAAGTACTGCAGAGACCTTCACCCTTCTCAGGTTACCAGGAAGTTGGGAGATTCTAAAATTTGGGCTTACATGCTCACGGCCAGAGCCCAGACTGAGTCCATGTTTACTTGGGAGCTGGGTTATGGCCATCTTTCTTTGTGGCTGGACAAGTGTTTCCCTGAGGACTGGTTACTTCCAGCGCTCAATGTTGATCAAGATCCATCTCTTGCTGTTGCTGACTGCTGGAATAATGGTGTTTGGTCACTCCCAAAACTGCAATCCTTGCTTCAAGCTCCTTCAGCTGATCAGATTGCTTCCATCCCTCTCATCATCAATAGACCTGATAGATTTATTTGGGCAGCACATAAAAACCAAAGCCTATCTAAAGGCATCTATTCCAAACTGTTACACTGGAAGGCCTCACCTTGAGGTGCTGCTATCTGGAATAAGAATCTCTCTCCTTCTATGTCTTTCTTCTACTGGAAACTGTTCCATAAGATTTTTCCTACTAATGATCTACTCAAACTAAAAGGATTGAGAGGTCCTTCCTGTTGTAGACTCTGTAGGAACAGTGAGGAGTCTTCCAGACATCTTTTATTCCAATGCCCTTTCTCTCAACAGGTGTGGTCTAGCTGTGTTCAGCACTTCAATCATAATCTTATCTGCTTCTCATGGAACTGTATATGGGACTGCTGGGAGGTTTGGCAAAAAGATAGGGTGGGGGACACTCCACTAATTATTGTCTGTTTTATCTGAAAGAGCATAAATCTTTTCGCTTTTGAAAACACTGATTCTTGTGCCAAGAAAGTGGCTAGACACTGCCTATCTTATATTATGAAATTGATCAAGTGGAAAGGTTTCTTTAACATTTGCTCCATTCATACTGCTGAGATAAGGTTCTCCATAGTCACCACTTTAGTCTACTGGAAACCCCCAACCCCTCCTTTCTTTAAGGCTAACACTGATGGAAGTTTCACTTCTCATGGGGCTGGTGTGGGAGGTGTTTTCAGAAATCACTTGGGTAAGTGCTTACTGTTCTTCTAGCTCCCTGTGATTGCTATGGATGCATTAGAGGCTGACTTTATGGCTGTGTACTGGGCATTCAAAATTGCTTCTTATTACCAGTGGGCTTTTATTATCATTGAAGTAGACTCCACTACTGTTATTAATTCTATGGATCCTGATGGAACTCTCCCTTGGCACCACCAATAGTGGCTGACTAAAATAAGAATTTTACAAAACAGATGCAATCAGTCCTTCCAGTTCATTTTTAGAGAAGGGAACAAACCTGCCAATTGGCTTGCTAGGAAAGCAATGTCTTCTGGAGCTAGTTTAATTTCTTCCTCCCCCCCCACTATCTTTCTTACTGGCCGGGGATCAGTTGGACATCCCTTATATCAGAGTCAATTCAAATCTGTCTTGATGGGCTGCCTAGGAGTTCTGGTTGATCTGATCTACCTTGCTTTGTGGAGGTGGTTGTTCTTGCTCTTCATCTTATCCCCATTCTGGGTGAGGTATTTTTATGCAGTTGTTGGAAGATGTCTTTACCCTTGGGTGGGTTTGTCACTGTTGTTTCTGTAAAAGGTGATGTGGAGTTGGTTTTGAGTCAGTTTGACCCGTTTGGGGCTCTTTTGTAACTTCACTTTTAGTTTAACATGTAGGGAGCCTCTTGGTGCTCCTTTTTAATATATATATATATATATATATATATATATATATATATATATATATATATATATATATATATATATATATATATATATATATATTATTGTTATTATCATCATTAAATTTTTTATTATATTGTTCTTTATTTTATTATTATTATTGATATTACTTTTTTATGATTTCTTCTTTGTTATTTTATTTATAATATTTTTTTTATCATTAATATGATTATTAATTGATACATAAATATTTTTTATGATTTATTATCTTATTATTATTTTATTACTTTATATTTTGCTATTTATACTCTTTCTTTTTATAGATGAGAATTTGAATTTTAATTAAAGATAAGGATAATTTGACAATTTGAATTGTGAATTAAGAGAATTATAATTTGTGCGTAATGAGAATTATAATTTGTGTGTATATAATGTGTATGTATCTGTGATAGTTCATATGTATGTGATTTGTAATGTGTGTGTGTGGTGCCTTAAATTCTTAAGTATAAATGGTTTTCTTAAGGCGTCTCCAATCCTTATAGGAACTCGACTAGAGTTTCAACATATTGGTTTCAATAGACTCAACCAGAAGCTAAGGATTTGGAACCACACATGTGAGACTACAAGGAGTCAAGAAGCGGTCAAATTTCTAAGTAGGTGTGGGTTCCAATACTAGTTCTTTAGGATAGTCGGTAGGAAAATCCTATGGATATCTTAGGGTCTACGAGAAAGACTTAGACCATGTCAAAAATGAGTTCAAGACGGAGCTATAGACATCTTGACTGGGTTATCTAAAATTTAAAAATTACTAAAAAAAGTAAAATAAACAAAAAAATAATTTTATGTTGGTTATATTTTTGTAGGATTACCTAAGATAAAATGTAGGTTTCACCCAAGATTTAGTTTGCATATTTAGAGTGTGCTAATTTTTTTTTTCATGGACGGAAAAAATCTGGAGCAAAGGATGAATTTCAAATAAACTTTAAAAGACATAAACCTTTAGGATAGTTTGGATCTTCATAAAACTCTTTTAAGGATTCAAGTATTTATTATCTTTAGGATAAGATTATTAACATATTTTCTTTAACAAAATTTAAACTTCTTTGAGTATAGATTATAGATTTATTCAGAAGTATTCTGTAGTTATCTTGATTACTTAGGATGTAATTATTTATAAGGGCTTATCTTTATAAAAGAATGTGAACCCCAGGATATGTGATACAACCTAAAATATCTGGTTGTGGGATTTTGTTTTTTCATAAGTTTTCTTCATGAGATATTTCTTTTTGGTTTCTTATGCCTACTATATTTTTGTCAAGCACTTTGGAGCCTTCGATATGAAGTTCACCTCCTGAAAGTATTCTCCTCACATTCTTCTTTCGTTTTTCCCTATTATTATTGTCCTCCTTGTTTTTCAATCTCTCGCTTCTTAAGATCAATAATATGATCTAAAGTAGAGAGGCATTTGGAGAAAAAGGAAGTATAATAGAATTCAAACTGGTGACTCCACGATAACAACAAAAAATGAGAACGACAGACGGCGCAACACACGATGACACCAACGACCAAAATTGAAAAGGGCATGAGCATACCAAGAAACTTCTAAGGATGGTTATGCCTTAACTAAGTGTGACCGCACTCAAAACATTTTTGTTGTGGTTACGCCAAATCCAACCACTACCACACCCAAAAAGGTCTGGGCTTGGCTACACTTGGACCCGGTGTAATTATGTCGGTTCAAGGGCTCCATGAGTGTGTGTTGAGTAGTTGTGAGTTGGTTAAATAAAATTGAGGTCAATACACTCATCCAAAATAACTAACAAAAATGATTTTTCTCTATAAACTTAGATTTTTCCTAACAAAAATCTTTTTCCTTGGTCCTATTCTAGGTTTAATGAGCTTTGATATTAGTTTGCCTTCCATTTTGACTTCTCTTTCATCAGGAACTACAAAGGTATCTGGTTCGACAATTACTAGAGTTCCTTTAGGAGATTGTACAAATACCTTCTTCACTAGATTGATAATATTTATGGAATTCTTAGATAGGACTATTTTATAACCCTCTATTTTTGTGCATGTATCAAATGGTTCTATGACTTAACGAGAGACAACACTAATAAATCCATATTTTTTTCCTTTAAATATTCTCTAGGATTATTATGGTTCCATTCTAAAGATTTCTTTCCAACCAACCTTTAAATGTGAAATATTCTTCAATGTTATGGTCGAGCATTCTGTGGAACAATCAAAAGTTAGGCTCTTTATCTCTACTTACTTCCTTAAGTTTTGCAAGCTCATGAAGTTTGAATTTCACATTCTTAAACATGTTCTTAAATATTTTCATTATAGCTTCATCTTTAAAAGAGTATACTGACGAGCTGAAAAACTTATCATGAAGTAAGTCAGTTTCTCACACAAGTATACTTGTTAACTAATAATGCTATTAAATAGCACTGTGTAGCTATCCCAGGAGAAAAAGGCTAAAACCTATTCTGATGGGTGATTCTCTAATTTACTAAACTTCCAAATCTAGTTTAGTGTGATCACAAACAAGAGATGATTTCATAAAATTCTACTTAAAAGAAAAAATAAAAGATAATGTGGTTGAAAAACACAAAAATAATGTGTTAGAGAAATCTTATGGTTCTTCATGGGATTTGAGGCTCGTATCCCTGTGATTTAGGTAATATGGTGGTTCATAATCTTCTTAGAGTTTCCCCAACATGTTAGTTTCTAATAGGGATAGAAAGTCCTTCTTATATCTATGCCAAGGTTAAAACAATGTTAAAATCCATGAAGTTGAGGCTTCCTCAATCCCCAAATCATTCTGCAGATTTATTCGGGTCCCCTTTCTAGGCTAAAACCCGAATAAAATAGGCCTTTTCTAACCTAAAATTTTTTGGTTAATCATTTTATTCCTCTGTGCAACGGGTCTGAGTTATAGATACTGAAATATGTTAAAATCATAATGATGGCGATGAAATGTCGCGTGTCGTTATCGTCAATTCCCATATCATGTCGATTGTCAAGTCGTCGCCACTCTCTCTCTCTATCTATTACCCTAATTTAGTTTCTCCCTAGACTTTAATGTCAAAAATCATGGGTGAATGTGAATAAAAAGGGGCTTGATCACAATAGAGACAAAGATAAAGAAGATGAGAAACTCATCTGACGATTTTAACTAACCAGAGTTCCAAGTCCTTAAATTTCCTATAAGGGCAAGCATCTATAGTTAATTACATCTTAGAAAATCATCAAAGAAAACTTCTGATTAATGTTAAATTACTTGTTTTGTAGGGGGATTTCTATGAATGAGGGATAGAATATCAGTATTCAATCTCGGAAGATATTTAGTTTTGTCAATGTCAATGTCATTTGTCGATGACGTTGTTTTGATGTTATGTCAACACCAATGTCATATCAATATTTATCAATGTCAGTTATTTTTTATGTTTAATGTCGGTGTTTTTGTTGATTTTGTCTTTTATTTACTTGACATGTCACTGTTCCATTGTTATCGATGTCATATTGGTTTAGTAATGTCATATCGATGTTTAGTTTTCTTGTCAAATTTGTTATCTGGATTTATGACTATCCTAATAGTCCAATTGTCTTTGTTTTCATGTGATCCACTTGAAAAATACCCATTTTTATGCCATATTTATGATTCAATTCTTAAGGATATTATGCTTTAATGAAAGGTATTTTTATGTTTGTGGATGTAGGTAATAAAAAAAGAGTTCAAGAAGGAAAAAGGAGAAAAAAGGAGCAAAATGGAGCTAAAAGAGCAAAGTTGTCAAAATTGTAGGCTTGGCGCCTAGGCGCCAGAATCCGATGCCTAAGCTCCAGTTCGATACAGATGATGACAAGATTTTTGAGGACTTTGGGCAGTTATTTTGACGGTGTTAAGCGGTTATTTGAGATTCTAGAAGACTGGAAGTTACTCCTAATATATAAGACATGTGATACAATGCATCTGGACACAGGGAAACGGTTTTAATCACGAAGAGGTGCGACCCAAAGTGAAGAGGTGCGAAAGACCTGGTCACGGAGTCCGGTGCCTAGGCGCCCGATCCCAGCGCCTTGGTGCGACAGTTACCTTCTAGAAGATAGATTGTATATTGATGAATTTTGAAGAGGTGCCTTAAGTAACCCCTGGTTAAATTCAGAGCTCTATAAATAGGAGCCCATTCTACAGAGAAAATCACCCCTTTCACCCCTTGTAGCATCCTTTAGTCCACAAGCACTATCCAATCATTTTAGGGAGCCACCTTCTTTATTATTTAGTTAGTTTATTTTTAGTTTATTTTGAGTTTTAAGTGTGAGATTATTAATGTTGTTGCTGTTGAAGTCTTTCATCAATGCATTGAAGTCAGTAGGAGTCAGCGGATCACTTGTAGGAACTTTCTAGATAAGTATTTGTAACTTGGTTTAAAGTTTTATAAATATATTTTTTTG
Organism: Papilionanthe hookeriana x Papilionanthe teres; assembly: GCA_022702705.1. Taxonomy (NCBI): domain Eukaryota; kingdom Viridiplantae; phylum Streptophyta; class Magnoliopsida; order Asparagales; family Orchidaceae; genus Papilionanthe; species Papilionanthe hookeriana x Papilionanthe teres. The sequence continues at coordinate 137,607,007 of CM040427.1, read as the reverse complement.
TGTGAATTCAATGTGTTCTGAGTAGTTAGTTTTCTTTCTCCTTTTAACTATGAAAAGATAATAAGATAATTAAACTTTGTTAGAGAATTTAAGTTAAAATATTTATAAAAATTGTGATGATATTAATACCTGATCTTAGTTTACTTTTTAAACTGACCATTTAAATTGTTAAAACCTGTTGAAGAATTTTGAGACCTATCCGGAGATGAGTTCTTATATAGTAGATATCACATGAATCCTTGGGTAGTCGAAGGCTTTGTGTGGGTTATTCAAGGTGAAGTGCAAATAAATAGGAAGATATGATTTATTGGTCGCAGAATTAATTAGTTTTTAGAGTGACAAACTAAATTCTAATAATTTGATTTATAGAAAGGGAACGGGTCACTGGTAGGGCCGACCATAGCCACCCTTGGACATCTAGTAGTGTGAGCCTAGATTAACCCATTCTACTAATAAAACATCCTGAACCGATCTATAGATTAGTCAATGTTCTTTACACCTAGACTAAAGGGTAAAGAATAGGATTGATTCTATTTGGCACGATACCACAATCTAAATTCTCCAACAAATTATAATTATTCTAAAATATCTTAGATTAGTTGAAAAGGAGAAAGTTGTTTTATTTATACTTGCATTAATATTTATTTTAGAGTTGCTTACTTACAATGAGTATAAATTTAATTAAAATTAAAATCTAAATTTTTAAAAGAAATGAAAATAATAATTAATTTTAATTTGTAAAATCTAAAAATATTAGTTAATATTTAAAAATTTTTCCCTGTAGGATCGATAAGCAGGACTCCACTAGAGCCCTGTATTACTCGATACGATACGTATACTTGCGTTTGAAATTGTGACTTTTACAAATTATTTAAATCTAAATATAAATTCATAAAATCTTTCATAAGTAAAATCACATCAATTTTTTGGCACCGTTGTCAGTAATTAAATTTTCTAGCAATGGAATCAACATCTTGCATTTGAAAGTATAAAGCCCCGTTAGGCTGAGTCGCGCATCAAGTTTTTGGCGCCGTTACCGGGGAAGAAAAGGAAAATAAGTAAGAAAGTTAAAAATACATTTTTTTCAAATTAAATATAATTTATACACTTTTATTTCTTTTAAAATATAAAAAATAAACATAAAAATAGAAGAAAAAAAATAAATATATAAAATTTAAAAATACCAAAAAGATTTTAATTTTATGTGTTGTTCTGGATCAGAAGGATTATTACATTTTGATTCTGAATCAGAAAAAACAGTTAAAAGAAGTAAAAAAGGAAAACAAGCTAAACAAATTCAAAAATATTAGGTAATGGCTAACTTACATAACAATAATCAAAATCCAATAGAAATCAATGAATAAAATGTTTATAAATCATGCATTGCGACTTTAAATATGCTTTAAAATACAAGAATTTGATACTACTTTTTAGAAGATTTAAGCTCCAGCAAAAGGTGCCAAAAACTTGATGTGTGAGGTTTACTTTTATAATTTTATATTTAGATTTAATTATTGTAAAAGTCACAATTTTAAACGCAAGTATACGTATCATTCAAGTAATACAGAGCTCTAATGGAGTCCTGGTTATCGATCCCAGAGGGATAGTGAAATAAAAAGTAAAATATATAGTAATATTTTGAAATTTTCTTATGCAAATTATATATACCTTTTATATATATATATATATTCAAATAATAATTTTTACTAAAATAAAGGATGCAGTAAGCACTAAATTAAAATAAGCAGTATTTAAAATTCTACGCAAGTGTAAAAACGACTTTCTCCTTTTTCAACTAATCCAAGTATTATAGATTAATTATCTTTTGTAGGGAATTAAGATTATGGTATTGTGCCAAATAGAAGCATTCCTATTATTTACCCTATGGTCTAGGTGCAAAGAATATTGACTAATCTATAGTTAGGCTTAGGATGTTTTATTAGTAGAATGGGTTAATCTAGGCTCACACTACTAGATGTCCAAGGGTGGCTATGGTTGGCCCGACCAGTGACCTGTTAACTTTCTATAAACCAATTTATTAGAATTTAGTCTGTCACTCTAAAAACTAATTAATTCTACGCCCAATAAATAATATCTTCCTATTTATTTGCACTTCACCTTAAACAATCCGAGTATAGCCTGCGATTAGCTAAGGATTCATGTGATATCTACTAGTTAAGAATTTATCTCCGGATAGGTCTCAAAATTCTTTAACATGTTTTAACAAATTAAATGGCCAATTTAAAAATTAAACTAAGATCAGGTATTGATATCATCACAATATTTTAAAATATTTTATATTTAATTCTCCTACAAAATTTAATTAATTTATAATCTTTTCATAGTTGGAAGGAGAAAGATAACTAACTACTCATAACTCATTAAAATAACACAACAAAACATATTTATAAAACTTTAAACCAAAGTACAAATACTTATCTGAAGTGTTCCTTCAAGAGCTCCACTGACTTCTAGTGACTCCAAAGCAATGATGAAAGACTCCAACAGTAATTACACACAATAAACACTCAAAATAAACTCACTAAACACAAAATAAAGTGGCACCCTAAGTATGGAAGAGACTAAATTAAAATAGAGATGAGAGAGAAGATGCTAAAATGGGTTTGTCTACTAAGAGGGGGGGTTTTGGTGTGATTTTCTCTGTAGATTGGGCTCCAATTTTTAGAGCTCTGAATTTGACTAGGAGTTGTTGAAGGTACCCCTTCAAAATTCATCTAAATTCAATGTATCTTCTAGAAGGTAATCGTCGCGCTGAGGTGTCGGAATCTGGTGCCTAGGCGTCAGACTTCGTGACCAGGTCTTTAGCACCTCTTCACTTTGGGTCGCACCTCTTCGCGATCCAGACCGTTTCCTTTTGTCTAAATACATTGTATCACATGTCCTATATATTAGGAGTAACTTCCAGTCTTATAGAAGCTCTAATAACTGCTTAACACCATCAAAATAACTACCCAAAGTCATAGAAAAACTTAACAGTGTCTGTATCGAACTAGCGCTTAGGCGTCGGACTTTGGCTCCTAGGCGTCAGGCCAATAATTGCAAAAATTGCTCCATAAGCTCCATTTTTGACCCTTTTTGCTCCTTTTTCCTTCTTTTTTTTCTTGTACTCTTTTTAATCATCTACATCCAAAAACATGAAAATACCTTTCATTAAAGCATAATATCCTTAAGAATTGAATCAAAAATAAGGCATAAAAATGGGTATTTTTTAGGTAGATCAAATTCCCCCAAACTTAAACATTACTTGTCCTCAAGTAAGGAATTAAGTTAAAATATTTAAGGTTTCTTATATTTTTTGGTTTTATAAATGCTTTAGCAAATCATTAACCAAATTTCACTAATTAAGTTTAATTTTAAGAATTTAAGAATACTTAACTACCAAATTATTAGACTTCCAATTTTTCATTTATTTCAAAAATAATTGTAGTTTATCATATCAAGGTCACATAGAATATTTACAAGAAGAAAATTTTCATGAAATATTTTTTTTAGTAAAAATACATGTACATAGAAATTAAGTTAAAAAAGTAATCAGTTTTCTTACTATAAGATAATTCAAGTGAAGCCAATTTTTTATTAGGCATTTCCTCAAGCTTCTCCTCACTTTCTTTTTCTTCTTTTTTTTCTTCTTTTCTTCTTTTTTTCTGGATTGTTTTTCAATCCACTTTATTTTTTTTTAAGTGAGGATTATAATTTTTGGATAGTCTGTTAATAATTTTGAACTTCACTATCCTTACTTATTTTCAAAAACTTATACATTCTTACTTAATAAATATGACATTAATAATTTATTATTTTCAAATTTTACTTCAATCTTTTCTTTTTCAAGCAATAATCTTGATTCCTTAGTATTTCAAAAATACAATTCTTTTTACTATAAATAGAAAAATTTTGATCTTATTATTCTTTAAGCTAAATAATTTTATTCTTAAAATCAATCAAAATTTTTGAAATTTTAGTTAAGTTTACTAAATTATTTATAACTTCAAAAATTTAGGTATTATTAAATAGATTTTTTATTCCTTATGTTATGTTAATATATTTTTAAAGAAAATATTAGTTCTTTAAGGACAATTAATATTTAAATTTTATAGGTATTTTTCCCTCCCCCAAACTTCAACTTTAGTATAAATATGAATTATGAAATTTCCTAAAGCATGAGAGAAAGAAATAAACAAAAATTAATCTAAGCATAACAATGATGTAGTAAGGAAAAACTAACTTCTACTTCTACACATGCTCCAATATGAATATAACAGAAATGATTAAGCATATATACAAAATTTTTGCAGAGCAAGATTTAATTTCTAAAAAAAATCCTTTTTCTTTTTCTTTTTTTTTTTAATTTTGATTATCATTATTATATTTTTTTAAAATTTTTCTCTTTTTGAACATGCAATTTTACTAACTATTCATGAACTCTAAATAATAAGATAAAACAGAAATAAACTTTTATAGAAATTCATTCACATCTCAGTCATAAACACACATCAGACAAGCTAAAAAAAATAGTTTTAACCTAAAAAGTTCACAACAACTCTGACAAATAACATCCCAATAAACAGTACAAGAAATAAGAAAACACTCTAAAAACATAATCAATAAATTCTAGAGATAAGTCAAGCTACTAATCACTATCTATAACTTCATCATCATCATCACCAAAAGAGAACTCCATATCCTTAGGATCAACATAGGGTGAAAATCTGGGACATGTAGGGAACTGAACATCATGCTCTCCCTTCAGAAATCTCACTAAAGACCTGAATACTCAGCATCATAATCACTCTTTCTTTGTGTATACTCAGAAAGGTGATCAATCTTCTTGTCTATGGTATATACTCTGCAGTGAGTTAAGAATAACTCATGCTGCTGCTCTATGAACTGATCATGCATGGTATCACAAAATGTAGATGATGGCTCAGTAGAAGTAGATGGTCTAGAAGTAGAAGCTCTACCTGAAGTAGGTAATGAACCAGCAGGTGCAGTAGAACTCTTACCTCGCGTCGATCATAAATGATGACACTTTCTCTTCCTATAGGCTTCGTCGACTTGAGCTTTCCCTCAGAAAGCTCAGTAATTACTCCAATACTTTGACATAGAGAATAGATTAGTGATGGAAAACCAAGTCTAATAGATGTGCTAGAACGAGCAGTAGCCTCCACAGAATCATAAATAATGCTCCCTACATCAATAAACTTCCTCTCTTGAATGCAGTAGTTTAGAATAGCTCTATCTCTGGTAACTTCACTCAGATGATTAGATGGAAGGAGACGAGCAGAAATAAAGTAGTGCCATGCCTTGGAAACACCATTAAGCTTAGAAGATGAAAATTTTACCCTTTTTCCATTCTGAATCTTCCAGGCTCCAGTACTATCAGTCAGGTAGGCAATGATCATGTCCAAATCTTCCTCAGATGGAGATAAACCTGAGTAATAAAACTCAATGTTTAGCAGCAGGCCATAGAAAATGTTGATGCGTTCAGGAGTGAATCGTACTCCAACTCCTTGAACGAAAATCTCGTATTCCTCCGCATTCACAAAATTAGCATAAAATTCTCTAACCACCGGGATAACGGCAACAACAGTGAAATAGCAAAATCGTTGCGAGTTGAGTGCAACGATTGTCTCCTCAATTCTTCCTCGAAGATTATAAAAACATCACTCTGAGAAAAACATCCAAGCATAGCAAAATCATTATATCAGAAATGTACAACAGCAGTGATGAACTTGCTACGATCAAAGTTTTCTCGTTCCTTTCCTCGCTTAGATTTGGGTGTCATCTAAACGTGAAATAAAAACACGAAATAAATTCAACGGATCTAGAAAAATAACTAATTTAACCTTTTCAAACTTGAAATAGCTTAAACACACATGGATTTAACCATAAAAAATAAAAATTTTTCTCAAAATTTTGGTTTTTCTAGATGAGAGCAAAATCCATGGTGAAAATAAAAAATAATGAGTATAAAATGTAGATCTGACCTTGAGATGAAGAAATCGAGTGATTTCAAGACCAAAAACTTGAAAATCCATCTCTAAATGGGATCTCTAGGTGGTATTTTCGCGAAATACTGTGGAGAAGGAAGCTTAGGTGTAAAAAATAGCGTGGGGGGAGGGGTTAAGAAGATGAGTTTTCGAGTTCAGGCCGAACCGGCGCCTAGGAGCTACGCTCGCCTTTCTAAAAATTCGATTTAAATTCAATATTTTCCACCAAATCTGATCAAATTTGACTTCTAATTACTCTTATGAGAGTATTTATCCATTTCATAACCTCCAAATATTTTTACAATCAATTTAAAATGAAAGTATAGATCCACATAAATGTATCCAAATTCTTCAATTAAAAATCCTAATATCCATTCCAAATTCAACAAGCTTTAGTACAAGACTTGTATCAAGGTCAACGTTTTATAAATAACACTAACAATCAACAAAACAAACATTCAAATCCAACAACACACATTGAACAATTTAAGCAAATACACACATTAGATATTCAAGATACTAAAACAAGACTCTATCACAGCTAAAACACATATAAAATATATTTAACACCGATCTTCGATTTCCATCTCTTTTGCAATGAAGTTCGCTAGAACCGAAGGGATAGAACACCAACACCCTTGGAAATTCCAAAGCCATCTTTTCATCAATCCACTTGTTCTTCGCAAACATTTCTACTTGAGTGTCATGTTAGGCAGCCATGTGATCAGATTTAAGTTTGGTTTGCCATTCCAAGTGTTTGTATTGGTGATACATCTCATGGAGATGATTACCAATACTTTGAAGTTTCTCTTCAATCTTATCCATTCGACTAAACTTCTTCTCCAAACTAAAAGCAATAAAACCATTAAAATAAGGCTGAGGATCTTTAAGAGATTTGTCTCTTACCTCATTTCCATGATTTCCTCTATCCATGGCCTCCAAATCCTTCCTAACTCCTCCAAAATGAATTGCTCTGGTCAAAATTAGTGTTTCTATGGAATTGGGGACGAAAAATAGGCTATAAATAAAGATATTTCGTGTGAAAAACTGAAGAAATTTGGTTTTTCCACGATCTCTAATCGCGGCGCTTAGGCGACGGATCATTGATATGCTAGTTATTCTGGCGCTTAGGCGCCAACTTTTAGCGCCTGGGCACCGGAACCTCGATCGACTCCGATTCACCTATCGTCAAATTTTACAAAGTTTCGGTCATAAAAATAAGTCTAAAATAATGGGTATGATCAACACATAAACACAATTACGAAAAATTCTAATTACAAACAATCACAAACGAAGGTTAACTTGATCTTTTTTTTACTCACAATTGACATGGAGTGGTCCAAGTCCAATTTCTATATACTTCAAGAAAATGTTTAGCTTAAGCCAATACAGACTTGTTAGCCTTCTATTTCTAGAAGTTATATACAAATTTAGTCAAGACTAAGGCATAACCTTATAGCGATAATTAAACTCAAACTAATAAATATGGGTTGCCTCCCACAAAGCGCTTGGTTTAACGTCGTCAGCCTGACCTAATTAATAAAATTAATTGGGTAGACTCAGCTCATAAGCCTCTTTGTAATTTAAATTCATTTCTCCCATATAAGGCTTCAGTCTTAAATCGTTAACTGTCGGCTTATTTTTAGGTTATGTGTTTTATTTTGAAAAAGGGGTCGCCTACAGAAATTGTCGGCGAATTTTAATTTAATTTAAATAAATAATTTGAAAAGTAGTATTTGATTTTGAAAATAATTTTAAATTTGAAAATTTTAAGATATGAAATCAAACCGATCTCACATCCCGAATAGTTTATATAAACGAGCGCCGCACCACAAACCGTGTATCTATCCCGAAGAATGTACACAATCGCTCGATGATGGGGCTCGATTAAATAAACTAGAAAGGTTTGTGACATATGTTTGGTCCGCGAACCAATTTTATAAGCCGACAAGTTCCCCCGTTTAATATGAAAACATTAAACAGTGGTTTATATTACCTCGGTTCTTAAAGTTCCCTATAAGGGCAAGCCCCTATAGTTAATTACATCTTAAGTGACGGAAATCACCTAAGAAAACTCTCGATAATAATCAGTAGTTCTGCTCTCAAGAATTTCAAAGTTTAAGTTTTCAAGGGATTGAATTTTGGAATTTCAATAGGGAATGGATCAAATTTGGAACATTTTATTTTAGGAGTCCAAAAGGAAGAGAAGTAGGAGAAGCTGAGGATCCAAGAAGAATCTTGGCAACTTCCCACACTATCCTATGGCTTGGCTTCAATTTGGAAAGGTCCTAATGTTTATTTAGTATTTTGATCCTGCCAATTTTAATTAGTTAGGACTTATATTTGTATGATAAAATCATACAAATAGCCTTCGAAGATGTGAGGGTTTATATCGTATCGGACGACTACCTCGGAAATCCTAAGACCGGTTAGGGCTTAATTTACATGATATGATCATGCAAATGCCTAACGAAGAGTCGAGGATTTATGTCGCCCTGAGCAAACTACCTCGAAGTCCTATGGCTCGGTTATTTAATTCTAAGAAAGTTTTGCCGATGTAGATTTCAGCTTTGCTAACGACGATGGCCATGCCGCCCACCATGCTCCGAGCTCCTTGTTGTCGCAGAGGTTTAGTTTTAGAAGTCATAAATCGAGAGATGAGAGAAGTGTCTCGGTTTTAGAGAAAGTTTTCATTTCCATGTGTCTTTAATATTTTAATTAAAACAGGTTTTAAAGTTGATTAAACAGAACCGATTAAGATCCCACTGGCTCCGTCATCCCGGCACCGTTATTTTCATCGAATTCACTTAGTCAAGATGAATTTCGCTAAACTCAACAAAATGAGTTCCGCACTTTCATTTAGACCGTGGAAATCCCGTTAGCAACACGCGGGTTACATCATCCGAGGTATTCCCGATCATTCAATGAGACGTTTTAATTTAGTTGTATTTGTAGTTTTGTTGTTCTGTTTGTGATTAAATTTTGAGTTGTTTTATATTTTGAATGTTGTGGCGGTGAATATTATCTTGTAGTGTCTTTTAATTTAGTTATGGGTTTCAGTTTTGGTTTCTGTCCTAAAGGTGTAGGTTTTCATACAACTGTTGTTTATCATGCAAGGAAGGTAAGTGCGATGCGATTAAATAAATTGCAGTAAAGTAAATTGCAATAAAATAAAAGCGTACCTGGAGAGTCTTCCCGTCATCCCAAGCTGCACTTAAAACACAATTTAGAGCATTTAAGCATTTATAGCAATTTCCAGTAAAGCTAAGGGAAGGGTTATGGTTTTCTTCCAAAATCCTAATCCTATAGCCTAGTCATTCCTATGACGTCTAGATCTTCAATTTTGGTTTTAAGGATGATTTTCTTCACCAAAGAACAACTAATCTCAATTTTGTTCTTAAGGACATTCCATCATATTGAGGAAGTGTTTAAGACGAATCTTAAACATCTTTTCAATATTTCGGGAATTGTCCTAAGTCCGAATGAATTCTATCGTTCAAGTGAATTATTCATCCGTGGTGTTCGAGTTAAGTTTTATTTCTTGCTCAAAGAATTAGGATGTTCGAATATCCTTATGAGTGAAGTGTCATTTCACTTCGATACTCCATTTAGTGAGTTATAATAGTAAAAGCTCCTAAGGGCAAAATGATATTTAATGATTTGTGATTCAAATTTAAGTTCAAATTAATGATTTAAGTTTGGAATAGTGTTCAAGTTATTTTAAATTTATTTTTGAATTCTTCATGTCTTTATATTGAATTTAATTTAATTTAATTTAACTTAATTTAATTTAATGCGGTTTAATTTAATTTAATTTAACTTAAGTTAATTTAATGTAATATGATTTAGCTTAATTTAATTTAATTTAATTTAATTTAATTTAATTTAGTTTTAATTTAATTTAATTTAATTTAATTTAATTTAATTTAATTTAATTTAATATAATATAATATAATATAATTTAATTTAATTTAATTTAATTTAATTTAATTTAATTTAATTTAATTTAATTTAATTTAATTTAATTTAATTTAATTTAATTTAATATAATATAATTTAATTTAATTTAATTTAATTTAATTTAATTTAATTTAATATAATTTAATTTAATTTAATTTAATTTAATTTAATATAATTTAATTTAATATAATATAATATAATTTAATTTAATTTAATTTAATTTAATTTAATTTAGTTTTATTTAATTTTTAATTTTTAATTTAATTTTTAATTTTAAAGGGATTTATTTTAAATAATTTAACTTTAATTTAATTTAATGATTAAGCCTTTTAGCATTTTAAATCTTAAACTTGGATTATCATTTTAATTAGGAATTAAATATTATTGGGATGATTAATTTAGGGATTTTTAAATTAAAGAACAAATCTCCTCCTAATAATATCCCTATTTTAATAATTCCAATTTTATTATTCTTCCAAATTTAACTAATTATTTAATTAAGGTTTATTTCAATTATTTTAAATTGTTTAGTAGGTTTCTACCCTTTAATTATCTAAATTTCAATCATCCAAATCAAATTAAAATCAAATATTTTACCGATTAATTTCATTAAGCCTAAAGTCTTAATTAAAGGGTTAAGATTTTAATTACCATTTTGCCCTTCAAGCCTAATAATTTCATAACTCACTAAATTGAGCTCAAATGAACTTGAAATTTTTATGTTACTTCACTCATATGTCAATAAAGACATTAGAGGAGAAAATGTGATTTTTCTCGTATTTAATTTATTTATATAATTATTTTTGGTGGAAAATAAGGATTTCCAAGGAAAATTTAATAATATGACCAAGGGAAAGTTTCTGTCCTTAAGAAAATTATGGGACATTCTTAATGACCAGAGGACCACTTGGACCAATTTTTGTGATTTTTTGAATTATATTTTATTTATTAGAATTATTTTAAGCTATGGAGTATTAATTAATTTAAAAATAGAATATAGGTTGAAAAATGAATTTCATAATTTTTAAAATTCTCTCTAATATCAAGGATTCCAGAGAACCAAATTTTACAATTTTCTGATTTTTCTTTGATTTATTATAATTATTTTAGTGAAAATGCTAGAAAATACATTTTTTTTAATTTTAAAATTACCCTAGTGGCTTTAAAATTTAATATCTCATTAAATAGACCTAAGGAAAATATGGGGTTTGTTCCTAAGTGATTATATTTCAAAATATGACATTTTGGTGAATTTTATTATTTTTGTGATTTTTATTATTTTTAATTATTAAAATATTAAAATAATGATGAAAAATCAACTTTTTTAGAAAATTGAAATTTTAATTTTCTTAAATTCCCCTGATATCGGAGAGGCTCCAAAACCAATTTGGTGAATTTTTGAAAGGTATTTTGAAAGTTATGAATTTTTAGAGTTTAAAATGACTAAACGGCTTAATCAACCCATTTAAGTAGGCTAACCAAGTCCAATCGACTTGAAATTTTTATGGTGGGTTCTTCTGATCCTAAAGGTCAGTGGAGAATTGGTTTCAAGTCAATTTGATGTATGGTTAGCTCTAATTAATTAGGGGTCTATTTTGGATGTTTAAGCCAATTAGGGTTATCTTAAGTGAATTAATTCAAGTCCTATTTTTCCTAGGGTTATCTAGTCATAAGGAACATCACCAAATTTTCCTAGAATTTATTTCACAACATGCTAATTTTTTGAATTAAAATACTCAAAACAGCAACATACATTTGAAAAATCAATAACTTTTCACAGAGGTGGCCTCCGACCTTGAAAATTCAGGAATGTTCCCAAGTTCAGTAGGCTTCAAAAGCCTCTTCGGTCTCATGCCATGGTGAATTGTATGAATGCATGGAGAATTAAAACAATGCAGGGAGTAAATAATTAATTAAAAATAAAATAATCGTACAAAATTAATTAATTTCTTTTCCACATTATTCTCCTCCGTTCACCGAGCAAGAGGGTATTTTTATTTTATTTTTGTGATTTTTCTACACAAAGATATGGATTTTTAAAGTTCGGTATTTAAATAAATCGAAAAATCCCTAATTTCCTACTTATCCACGCGGCGCCGCGTCAACCTCGGCAGCTCCGAAGGGGTACATGTCGCGCCGCGATCGGGCGCCGCCATCCGAGCCGCCCGTCCCGGACCCGCGGTTCACGTATCATTCCCCGGTCCGGCGCAATCCGAACCGTCCGCTCGATACACGCGCGATCCAACGCGCTCTCGGTCATCGTCTACGACCGGTGTGCACCCGTGACCGTCAACCTTCTAACCCTAATTTCTCACTCGATTCTCAACGGATTTTCGTGTTCTTATGCTCTATGGATTCGTCTCGAAGAGACGAACACATCCATACGGTAAACATGCATCGAAATCGATTCAAATTAAATGGAGAATCTCCGGAAGCTCGGGAAGAAGAATGAGTTCATACCTTTGCTCGCAGAAGTGAAGCTTCGATCCGAGAGTCGTGTCACCTTCGATCGGGTCCAAGTAAGCTCCGCATGAAGTCCCTCGGCCTCGGTGAATTGTCTAGCTATGAAAGTGACCATGCCCGATCACAAAGCTTGGAGGCCGGAGCAACCGGGTGGCCTCGGAGATGGGGCTTTCAATGGGAAACTTCTCCTCTTGGTCCAGCGAAGGTGTAGGACCAATCAATTTGGGGATCGGCTCACTATGAAGAAGTGTCCCGGTTTTCAGGCTAAAGTTCGAGCTCAAAATCGAGCTCACCGGAGGGAATCAGGCTGGAATTCAGCGGGGATCAAGTGCTCTATGTGTGGAGAGTGATCCGGAGTGATTTTGCGCAGTTTCCTTAAGGTTAGGTTCAAGCACCTCCTTTGGCCGAGAGGGTGAGGGGTTTAAACAGCATGGCCGGAGGCTCTCCCGTGGGAGCCGAGGGCCGGGATCACCGCTCTCGGCATGTGAAGAACAGCCATGGTGGCCATCGGGCATGAGGCAGCTCAACAGTGAGAATTCCAAGTTCGGGCTCACATGCGAGCTCTCGACTCGATGATTTCCGGCATGGCCGTGGTGGCCGGCCGGCCAGGGTCAGTCACCCTCAAGCTCAAGTGGGTCGGGGCTGGAGGCTTCAGTGCAATCAATCGGGCCTTGCCATGTGTAAAGGGGGTGGCTTGGAATGGAATGGGGAAGAGGCCATTTTGGCTTCAATTTGGTCAACCCATTGGTCTGGGTTGGGTGCACCTCCCCATGGTCCGATTTTTGGCCGAGAGGATCAGCTGGGTCGCCCAAGAGAGGATGGTGTGGTCTCTATCCAAATAGTTTAAGTTAATTTTGGGTTATAAGTGTTGCATTAAAGAGGTTAAAATGGCTTAAGGAAGGCTTAGGAAAGGACTCCCTCCACTTTCCATTAATGGCTTGGTGACAAGTCAAACCCCCATGGCTTCATGTGGCTTGTCAATGGCTTCGCATGTGGCTTCGCATTTGGCTTCGAAAAAGGTCGACTTGTTTCATGAAAAAGGGTTTTAGAAATATTTGACATTTAGGGGTAATTTGACATGTGGCTTGATTTGGAATGGTTTAATTGATGATTTTGAAACTTAGGGGTGATTTTGATCAAATGGATGATGAGGGGAAGTGTCATGTGGGCTTTGTGGATGATTTGGGCTTTTGAATTTTCAAGGAAATGGCTTTTAAGAAGGTTTAAGGGAAGTGGGCTTTTAAGTTTAAGGATGTGTTCATGGATGGGAATTTTTGTAAAAGGTTGGGCCAAATAGTTGTTGGTTTTGGTTTAGTGGATGTTTCATGAGTAATTTGAAATAGATTTAAGGTGGTTTGGGCTTGAATCGGTCGAATTTGGGTTTATTTGGCAAATGGGCCAATGTAGGTCAAATTGGGCTAACTTGGGCCAATGTTGGGCTAGGGTTGAAATTGATGTAAAATAAATGTTGAGAAATGTTTATGGGAGTGTTTCAAAGAGGTTTTGGCTTTGGTTGGGTTTTGATTTTGAGGTTTGGGTCTATTTGGGCTAGGTTTAGGTTTAGGTCAAAATTGGGCTTTTTGATTTTGGGTTGAATTTGAGTGGGGTTTGGGTCTAAATTTTGGGCAAAATCATGTTAGTTTTTTGTTTATGGGGATGTTAAGGAAGGTTTAGAAAAGATTTGGGGTTAATTGGAGTTGAATTGGGTGAGTTTGGGCTAAGTTTAGGTCATGGGTCCAAATCGGGCTTTTAGGCCAAAAGTGAAATCGGATCCCAATGCCAATCAAATTGGGCTTGGATTGGGTCTAGATTGGTGTTGGGGATGTTAAATTGAAGTTTAGAATTGAATTGGACCAGAATTTGGGTCAATTGGGTAGGTTAGGTTTGACATTGGGTTCACTTTGGGTTAAAATGGGTCAAATTGTGGGTTTTGATAAAAGTGGGGTAAATTGACAAAATTGGCCCATGGTGTAGTTGAACAAAATGCAATTGGGAATATTTGGGATTTTCTGGAATTTTCTGGGAATTTTCTGAATTTTTGGATTTTTTGGCTAAGAGGGGTATTTTGGGTATTTGGAGGGTATTGGGAGGTATTTTTGGAATTTTTTGTATTTTTGGTTATGGATGATCAATTTGAGTGGGGAGGAAATGTTTAGGATTGGTCTTGAGGAATTTTGGGTAATTTAGGTGATTTTGGAGATTTTGGGTAGTTCTAAGGCATTTGTAGGTTAAAGTGTGTAGGGTCCCTGGGTCAAAAATCGAAAATTTGGAAAATTGAAGATCGGGTGAATATAAGTGGAATAGAATCATTTTGGTTGAGCCATGAAGCCACATCAAGCCCATATGAGCCATGAAGGGACTCATTTCGAGGCATTCACTATGTTGTTCCTAACCCTCTTAGCCAAGGGCTTAGGGGTTAAGGACCATCCATGTGAATCACTTACATGAGTCAGGAGGTCAAGTTAGGTATAGGTGTGGTTTTAGGAGGTGTATGGAAGTGTAGTGTATGTGTAAGTCAGCCCCTTCACTAGACCAGGCCACCCAGGGCAGTCCTAAGGCCAAAGAGTCCTATAGGAACTCATTCTTTAAACTTCCACACTTGATTTCAACCCTCTAGGTGATTAGGGGTCTACGACCAAGTTTGTGGAGTTTGCAGGGAGTTAAGAAGTGGTTTGAAATTCTAGATGGTGGATCCCAATTCTAGTCCTCTAAGATAGTCAAAGGAAAAGCCTAAGGCTATATCCTAAGTACTAAAGAGAAGAAGAGAAGACCTCATCAAAAATGAGGTCAACAAATGGACCCCCAATAGGTGTGGTGAGCTGACGGAGCACACCGCGCGTATTGGTGTTGACCGAAAAGATCAACAAGACCAATCACAGATGTCCAAGTGACAAACTTAGGACGAAGTAGAAGAGTTTCCGCTGGGGAGTGTCAAGTATATCTCTAAGACTGGAGATTCCTGAACTCTCGCTGGGGAAAGGAAAAGGAGGTGAATTCCAAATCACTAGATCCGGAGAAATTTCAATTTAAATTTTGTTTCAGTTTAAGTTTTGATGTGTGAATTCGCATTTCAACTCGAGTTTCAATTTAGATTAAAGTTTTGTTAAGATTAATTTTGAAGGGATTTGATTTGAAATGAAAATCGAAATTTTGCGGTTTTAGATGTAACATCCTCAACCTCAAAAGAAAATCGAATTGATTGGATTGAATCATTACAATGAGGAGAGATCTCGCAGCAATGTGGTATTGGATGTAAAATCCTTAACCTCAAGAGCTCGATTTGGTGTGCTTCATTGCAATAGGAAGAGAATCTAAAGCAATGCGGTATTGGATGTAAAATCCTCAACCTCAAGAATTTGATTTTTCGATGCATTTCAAAGGCACAGGAAAGAATCCTAAAGCAAAGGCAGCCTCTGATGTAAAATCCTCAACTTCAAGAATGTGATTTTGATGTATTTTAGTGCAATAGGGAAAGAATCCTAAAGCAAATGCGGTATCGGATGTAAAATCCTCAACCTCAAAAAGTTGATTTCGATGTATTTCAAAGGTAATAGGGAAAGAATCCTAAAGCAAGGCAGTATCGGATGTAAAATCCTCAACCTCAAAAAGTTGATTTTGATGTATTTCAATGGCAATAGGGAAAGAATCCTAAAGCAAGTGCGGTATCGGATGTAAAATCCTCAACCTCAAAAAGTTGATTTTGATGTATTTCAAAGGCAACAGGGAAAGAATCCTAAAGCAAAGGCGGTATCGGATGTAAAATCCTCAACCTCAAAAAGTTGATTTTGATGTATTTCAATGACAATAGGGAAAGAATCCTAAAGCAAAT
Organism: Papilionanthe hookeriana x Papilionanthe teres; assembly: GCA_022702705.1. Classification (NCBI taxonomy): domain Eukaryota; kingdom Viridiplantae; phylum Streptophyta; class Magnoliopsida; order Asparagales; family Orchidaceae; genus Papilionanthe; species Papilionanthe hookeriana x Papilionanthe teres. The sequence continues at coordinate 137,590,747 of CM040427.1, read as the reverse complement.
GCGGTATCGGATGTAAAATCCTCAACCTCAAAAAGTTGATTTTGATGTATTTCAAAGGCAATAGGAAAGAATCCTAAAGCAATAGCAAGATCGGATGTAAAATCCTCAACCTCAAAAAGTTGATTTTGATGTATTTCAAAGGCAATAGTGAAAGAATCCTAAAGCAAAGGCAGTATCGTATGTAAAATCCTCAACCTCAAAAAGTTGATTTTGATGTATTTCAAAGGCAACAGGAAAGAATCCTAAAGCAAGCAGTATCGTATGTAAAATCCTCAACCTCAAAAGTCGATTTTGATGTATTTCAAAGGCAATAGGAAAGAATCCTAAAGCAAGTGCGGTATCGGATGTAAAATCCTCAACGTCAAAAAGTTGATTTTGATGTATTTCAAAGGCAATAGGGAAAGAATCCTAAAGCAAGTGCGGTATCGATGTAAAATCCTCAACCTCAAAAAGTTGATTTTGATGTATTTCAAATTCAATAGGAAAGAATCCTAAAGCAAAGGCGGTATCGGATGTAAAATCCTCAACCTCAAAAAGTTGATTTTGATGTATTTCAGAGGCAATAGGGAAAGAATCCTAAAGCAAGGCAGTATCGGATGTAAAATCCTCAACCTCAAAAAGTTGATTTTGATGTATTTCAAAGGCAATAGGGAAAGAATCCTAAAGCAAATGCGGCATCGGATGTAAAATCCTCAACCTCAAAAAGTTGATTTTGATGTATTTCAAAGGCAATAGGAAAGAATCCTAAAGCGAAGGCGGTATCGGATGTAAAATCCTCAACCTCAAAAAGTTGATTTTGATGTATTTCACTGGCAATAGGAAAGAATCCTAAAGCAAAGGCAAGATCGGATGTAAAATCCTCAACCTCAAAAAGTTGATTTTGATGTATTTCAAGTGCAATAGGGAAAGAATCCTAAAGCAAAGTGCAGCATCGGATGTAAAATCCTCAACCTCAAAAAGTTGATTTTGATGGGTAATCGACTTTGCAACGATTTGTAGTGTTGATTTGAAAAGTGTGGAATTTTGGTGTTTCGAGAATTTCATGAAAGTTGTAAAAGACTTTCATGGAAGGAAATAGATTAGGAGGGAATATGTAGATGTTACATATCCCATTCAAAAGACTTGATTGAAAGTTGCTGGTTTGGATTGGATACAATTCCTCGCCACTAGATCCGAATCGAAAACCTCGTGGCTCCGTGTCAATGGAATCGACCGCTTCCATCCCAAACAAGGGAGAGGGTAGAACGGATTGGATTTCAGATTTGGAAGGTTGAGTTTGAATTTGATTGAGATTTGATGTGAGATCTGGAAAGATCGAATTTGAAATTTGATTGAGATTTTGATTTGAAATTTGGAAAGATTGAATTTGAAATTTGATTGAGATTTTAATTTGAAATTTGGAAAGATTGAATTTGAAATTTGATTGAGATTTTGTGGTCATTTTGTTTGTCTTTTATCGATTCAAATTTTATTTTATCGTGAATTTGGAGTTTATCATTTTTTTAGATTTTAAAGAAAGTTTTCTTTTGTTCTTTTTGTTTCTTTTCTGTTCTTTGTTCGAAGTTCATTTAACTTTTAATGGCGTTTCCCAGTCAATTTGCACAAAAGAGGTGAAGGCCAAAATTGTGACATGGTCACTTTCATTCCAATCATGTAGAAGATACATCATACAATTCGATCTCGGAATACATATCATACAATCCATATAGACTCAAACGGACTATGTATGATCTTTGTCGATCTATCCAAAAGGGTATCTGTCAAAAATCCATGTCTGAATAGTGAGGTACATGGTCAATAACATCACCTTCCAAGCCATCCTTGGCAAGGATGCCGTATGGATGTACGTCGGAGGTGTGATATTTTCCATGTAGCTCACAGCTCGTAAGGCCGGAGGCTCTCTAACTCCGGGTCTGGCTGGAAGTGGTAAGGTGCTTTCCCGTCGTCCATCCTTCGAAAGTAACCGAGATCCGCTTCACCGGTACTCCCGGTATGCAATGCTTAGCGACATCCGCTCCGTTGCCCTTCGCATCATGACGGAACCTACCGGTAATGGTATCTTTACCGGCCCTCGGAACTCACTCCGGGCTCGCTATCCGGAGGTCGATCCGAACATGATATTACACTCGTTCATAAAAGAAACCGTGCGTAGAGGTCCGACAAAGTCGTGGTGATCTATGTGCGGGGGTATACAATCACCCTTCTTGTAAATGTTGATGATGCAACTATCGGGTATGCAATCTGCCGGCAATACCCCCCATGTTATCATTCTTTTTACCATCCTTTTAATGACTAATGGCATCGGATCCACCTCGGCCATGACGTGAGTATCCCCGGTGGGTTTCCTTTCCTGTTTTCTCGCGAAGTTATTGCAGCATCCACATTGTATCGTAATTCTCCCTTCCCCGGCATCCATCTCCGGGTTCCGAGTAAGTGTTTTCTCTTAAGCGACCTCGCTCGGCCCATCTTTTTCAAATCCCGGATGCAGTCCACGATTTGTTGTTGTTCATATTCTGAGAACACGTCTGTATGTAGCTCGAGGCCTTCAAGTATATTGATCCTCCTGACTCTGATTCTCTCGAAGTATTCAAAAGTTTTCTTCTGGACATTTTGTATTCTTTCTAACTCGTATTCTGGAATAATTTGCAAATGATGAGGCCTGGTGACGTACTGTGGGATATATGGCTCAATCCCTTCACGTTCTCCTGCATACCTCGGCTCCTCGGGGATGATGTCCGTCGGGACATCCTCCGGGGTTGCTTCGCAACAAGGTCATGCATTACCGGTGGCTTCATCCGGTGGCGTAATAGCCTTCTTTCTTCTCGTTCCTCTCGAGATTTCTCCGGTCTCTTCGTCGTCCCGGAGCCGGTCTCCTTTTTTCGTGTTCCCGGTGAACCGGTATCCTCGAAGTATATGTACTGGCAGTAGCAACTTCTTCGTCGCGCTGGTCCGCTACTAATTTAGTTAGCATCTTGCGGATACGGCGATTTTTGTTTCTCCGTTGAGTTGCTGTGAGAGTAGCTCTTCGTACTTCCTGAGTTTCTGTGGGCGCGGCGCTGACAAGCCTGCCCTCTGCTGTAGCGACTACAGACTTGATTCTCTTGTCCTCTTCAATGTTTGTTTTTCTTTTCTTATCGTCGGATTGGTGGCTTGGGCCACCCACTTTCATTATCGTCCGATCGGTCGGTTCCTCTCGATCAACCGGGACCCGGCCACTTTCCTCGTATTGCGGCCCGCCGGTGCGAAGTCCGAGTCAATCTCTATTATCGCTCCATCTTTCACCCTCTTTTCGTCGAGTGCAAGGCTTACGCCATTTCTAAAGTTCGTGACCAACCGCTCGCTCGACATTTCCCCGCAAAAAGACAAGGAAAAGGATCGTGGGCCGTACTAAGAACAAGAACATTAAGAAAATGTTTATTAAAGACAAAAATTTTTATTTTTATATTCAACAAGAATGAAGTGGGAAAAGATCAGGAAAGAGATTTTGACTTGGAAGAGAGAAAACAAAGAAAACTTTATTATCATGATTTTATTTATTTTAGCACATTTTTTGTTTTTTTTTTTGGGTTCGGACCCAGTCATAAGTAATTACTTCAACCGTGCTTCTAGGGATGGAAAATTCACTCCTTCGAAACATCAGGTAGCGTAATACTTTTTCAAGTATCGTCCATTGATCGGAAGCATATGTCGTTCTCCTCGGCAGCTCACTAGCCGGTAGGAGCCTCCCGAGTAGATCGCCTCAACCACAAACGGTCCTTCCCAAGTGGGTTCAAATTTTCCTCCTATCTTGCGGTGTGCAAGAATAGGTCTTTCGAGAACGAGAACTAAGTCACCAACCTTAAAGGTTCTCGGGTGGACCAGTCCGTCATGGGCTTCGAACCATCTTAGCTTGGTATAGTTCTAAATCTCGTCGCGCCGCAAGTCTTTTCCCTTCCAAGCTTTCTAATTCTTCTAGTCGTAATTTGGCATTCTCTTCTCGTCGTGATTTTGTTTGCAACTCGCAATTCCGAGTGAAGGAAGCCGGACTTCTAAGGGTAACACTCGCCTCGGACCCATACACCGGAGCGTAAGGTGTAGCTTCGAGTAGGAGTTCGAAGGTTGTCCGGTAGGCCCATAAGGCTTCTAACAACTTCTCGTGCCAATTTCTCTTATTATCGTCCAAGGTTTTCTTTAAAATTTGAACGAGAGTTTTATTAAAAGCCTCGCAAGGCCGTTTGCTCTTGGGTAGTAAATTATTGAATATCGCCAGCCGATTCCGTGTCTCCCGACAAAATTGTTGATTTGCGTGCTTCGAATGCCGACCCATTATCCGAGATGATCCTCGCGCGGCACCCCGAAATGGTAGACAACTTGGTTCTTAAAAACCGTAAGCACGTGGTGTGCCTTCACTTCTCCGAGTGGAACCGCCTCGCCCACTGGAAAAGTAATCTGTAGCCGCAAGAATGAAGCGATGTCCTTTCGACGACGGTGGTTCTATTGGACCCACTATATCCGTGCCCCAACATTCAAATGGCCACGATGCAATTGTCGGATGTAGCACATTTGGAGGTTGGTGTAGAACCACTCCGCGCACTCGGCATCGATGACGCCTCTCGGCGATTTTCATGCGCTCGGTCATCATCGAGGGCCAAGTAGTACCCTAGTCTTTTAATTTTCATTTTCATCTTCGGACCCGACCGGTGAGCGCCACGGAGTCCCGAATGAATCTCTTTAACAATTTCACGGGCCTCGGACCCGCTTAGGCATCTTAGCCACATTTCGATCAAAAGACCTTCCGTATAATATGTTGTTTATTAATGCATAGGACGTAGTTCTTTTCTGATCCGATGGGCTAACGACCTATCATCCGGTAGTTTTCCCGTTTGCTGTGTAATCTATTAATGGTTGTCGCCAATCTTCCGTGTTTTCCGTCACTCGCCGCAATCGATCCTTTTTCTTTTTCGATTTGTGTATCGTGTCTATGTCGAGCCGTGATAGGACCCGACATCCGTGAACCGGCACTTCCACTCGATTCATCTTGCAAACGAGGCAAATTCTTTTGCGAGACGAGCTAGCACATCCGCTAAAGCGTTTTCTTCGGGAATTTTGTAGATTGTCACATTCGAATTTGTTCCAACAGCTATATGGCATACCGGAAGTATTGCTCGAGTCTTGGTTTTAAAATTCCGTATTGTCCGACGATCTCGTTGAATGATTAGTTGTGAATCCCCGTAGATGTTGATGTCCGTTATACCCATTCGAATAGTTAATTCCAGATCCCGTTATGAGGGCTTCGTATTCGCTTCGTTATTTGTGCACGGCTCGTCAAGTGGTAGGAGTATCTTAACATCCCCCGCTCCGGTGTTATAAAGATTAATCCGATCCCCGCCTTACCGGCACTATCACTTGCGATTCTTCGTCTTTATGTGTCGAAGATGCTCCGTCGAAATATAATTCCCAACGTCGATCATCGTGGTCTTCTAGGTTCATTATTTGTTCATCCGGCAAGTCGTCATCGAGAGGCGATTCCGCCGCAAAGGGTGTGCTGCGAGGAAGTCTGCTAAGACTTGTCCCTTTACGACACGAAGAGGCACGAAAGTTATATCGAATTGCAATAATATCATTGACCATCTGGCAAGTCTGCCGGAAAGCGTTGAACGGGTCATCAAGTATTGCAACGGATTAAATTTCGAGATCAGGTTGACCTTATGAGAAAGCATGTAATGCCTGAGCTTTTGAGCAGCGAAGATCAGGGCCAAACAATGCTTTTCAATTGCGGGATACCTTATTTCCGTCGGCGTAAATGACGGCTTAGGTAATAAAGAGCATTTTCTTTACCCTCATCATCGACCCCGCTAACAGGGCTCCGAGAGAGTCGTCTAAAGCCGCGGTATAAAGTATTAGCGGTCTACCCGAGATCGGGGCCGCTAAGACAAGAGGTGTCATTAAGTATTGTTTAATGTCCTCGAAGGCCCACTGGCATTTCTCTTCCCAAAAAAATTTTGCGTCCTTTTTAACTAGTGCCGAGAAAGGCCGACACCTACTCGACAAGTTCGAGATAAAGCGTCGAAGATATGCCAGCTTCCCTTGAAAAGATCGTAGTTGTTTTAAGGTTCTGGGAGGTGGCATTTCTAAGATGGCTCTAATCTTTTCTGGGTCAATTTCAATTCCACGATGTCGGACAACGAATCCTAAGAATTTCCCGGAGGTGACGCCGAAGGTGCAATTTAAGGGATTCATCTTAAGGTTAAATTGCCTTAATCGTTCGAAAACAATTCTCAAATCATACAGGTGGTTTTCCTTTACTTTGCTTTTAATGACCACATCGTCCACGTAGCATTCGACTCGATTGTGGATGAGATCATCAAAAATTCTTGTCATTGCTCTCCGGTAGGTCGCTCCCGTGTTCTTCGAGTCCGAATGGCATCACCGTGTAAGCAATATAACCCGATCGGCGTTCGAATGCCGTAAGTTTTTCATCTTCTCGGAGCCATTTTTATCCGGTTGTATCCTGAAGATCCATCCATGAATGAGAATATTTCATGCGTTGAAGCAATGTCGATCATTAATTCCGGGATCGGTAGAGGAAATTCATCTTTCGGACATGCCTCGTTTAAATCTCCGAAATCCACACAAATTCCGATCCGACCATTCTTCTTCCTGACTGGTACCACGTTGGCTAACCAAGTCGGGTATTGTTCTTCACGGACAAATTTAGCGTCTATTAGCTTTTTAACTTCAGCTATGACTTGTTGTTCGATTTCTAGACGCATTCTTCTCGGACCTTGTCTGACTGGAACAGAAGCAGGATCCACCCCTAGCTTATGGACTGCGACCTCTGGAGCTAAACCTGGCATCTCATCGTAGCTCCAAGCAAAACAGTCTTTGAATTCCATTAATAACTTGATTATTTCTTCGGAGTCTTCTTTATTGAGTAAGGATCTAACAAAGGTAGGTCTAGGTTCTTCGCTAGTACCTAAGTTAACTTCCGTTAACTCATCTATCGTAGATTTGATCTCTTCTTCGAATTCTGGTGGAGCATTTCCAATTTGCAAATCTTCGAGTTCTTCTGTAGTTTCCATGCAGCTTTTCATTAGACTCGCGAGTGACAACCAAGCAAAATTCGCATCGTCAATCGATCCTACCGTGCCGAATCCGAGACCATGTTTTGAGTCGGGTTGACGACCGGAGTTATTCTATAAATTTTCAAAACGTTGTGATCGACCTTTTGTCCATTGTCGAGGTAAGAAACCACGCTGAATTAAATTTCGAACACAGGGAGAGTACCACTCAAAAGGCAATTCCATTAATTTCGATGAAGTAGCATCTTCAAATTGTACATTATTTTCAGCTTTGGAGGAAGGAGCACCACGGTAGAATTTGATGGGCTTTGCACCACCGCTACGTACCTCTTTGACCTCCATACCCTCGATCTTATTAGAATGGATCGGGGTCGTGGTCATAGTATGTACATAGTGGTTAATCTTCTCGTACATCGATTTATATTCTTCGTTTCTTTCATCTTCGAGAGGGATTCTGAATTGTGGCTTCTTCCGACTTATTGTCGCCGCTTCTTGTTTGATTTCTTTTTCTTCTTCGAACTATCTTCCCAATCGACATTGATGGTCGGTTTCCTCTCGTCCAATCGTCCTAATGTCTCTCGCCACGACCTCGTCCCCGGCCTCGACCTCGGATGCGAGTTGTGGAGAAACCTTCACCATCTCGCCGTAAGGGAGTGGTGAGTGATCGTTGGACTAGAACTTCGGGTTCTTCGTTGTCCCAAATTTCCTTTGCTTCATTTGTTATGGTATCTCTGGAGAAGATTGTTTTCTTCGGAGGTGCATAATAAGCAGCATCTTCATGGATTCCGATTTCATGTACGGAGAACGGTTGTAAGTCACCTATAATACACTGTTCCCCTCCATCGTAGTATTTAATGCATTGATGTAGAGATGATGGTACCATCCTCGTTTTCATGTATCCACTGGTTGGCCCAAGAGAGCGTTGAATGACGTTTCGAATCAATTATGTGAAATTTCGCGGTTGTCTTTGCTAAGTCACCGGTCTTCATTAGCAATGTTATCGAGCCGAGGGCTCTTTCTCCTTTCTCGGTTGAATCCTCTTAATAACATTTTGTCCGCCTCGAGCTCGCGAGCATCAATTTCCAAGTATGCTAGCGTTCGAAGATTCATTATATTGATTGATGCTCCTGGATCCACCAATACTCTGGAGAGCGTAAACTTCCCAATTGTAACTGAAATGTACAATGGTCGGTTGTGGTCTGCTGTCCCAAGTAATAGGTCGTCGTCCGTGAAGGTAACACCTCGCTATTCCTTTAACGAGAAAACCTCATCTAAGGACTCTCCGGCCATTTGAGCTAACCAAATTTCTGGATCAAGTAAGGCCTTGATCAGAGCTTCTCTCATCTCCTTTGATAAGATGAGAGCGTTGTAGATGCTCGCTTGGTCGGTAGTTTCCTAAGATGGGCTAGCACGTTGTAATCCACTTTGTTTTCATGTGCCTCGTTTTCTTCTCGAATGGGTATTTCTTCCGCCGGGGTTGGTTCTTCCCGAACAACCACCGTTTTCCTTTGTCTTTTGGACCCATTCTCGGAGGTAGAACTCTTCCACTTCTTAAGTTGACTTCGTGACTTCTTCCGAATTTAGCATCGAGTTTGTCGGTGTCTCTTCCCGAATCGGGACGACGAGTACTTCGTGATTAGCTTCGGAGTCTGAAGGCTCTAACTCTATTGTGATCGGTGTTCCTCGAAACTCGCAAATAGATTCGTCTCTTGTTGAACTCTCGTAGCCTTCCTGGTGGATGTCTTCTTCATCATTGTGATCGTCGAGATTGTGTATGATTTGAGAATTGTTATTTGTATCGGAATCGACGTCCGGATTAGGTTGATTGTCGCTAGTTACGTAATCGTTAGAAACAGCCAAAACGTAGCCAACGCCATAACCCTCATCATTATAAGATTCCACCGGAGTGAGTAAATAATCATACAGAGTCAGGGCTTCGAGGGATTTCTCCCCCGAATCGGAAACAACTATCCTAGGATAAGCAGCCCCTAGTCTAGCCTTAGGTGCCTCAGTCTTCTCTTCTTCGTCAATTTTCTTCTTTTCTTCAATTATCTCTTGTCGAGGTTGTTCTTCTATCGCAAGTGATAGCGCCGACTTGACGTGTTTCGAACTCCGAGTTGAAGCTCGCACCAAAGTGGTTTGGATGCGATCTAAAATCTTCTTCGAAGACTTTGTCCAAGCTGTAGTCCATCCATCATCAGTCGCATAGGGATCTATCAGAACAATGAGATCTGTCGAGATAACATTGACGGAACCTCCTTTCGGGGTTCCTTCATGTACTCCTTCGGGATCGTTATATTCCCTTTCCGAAGATTGTCGTTGAGCCAACTTTTGAAGGTAATACAATCTTCTATCTTATGTCTAAGCTTCCGGTGGTAAGGACAAAAGTTGGGATCACCTTTCTTGTCGACTTCTTCTGGTCTCTTAGGTTCTGGCAGTTGGAAATCTGGAGTCTTCATCAAACCGCGGAACATTTTCGGCACTGCATCATTCTTGAAGGGATATTCCTCGCTCGAAGCTCCCTTAACGTACGTTGCGACGAGGCGGTTGTTCATACCGTCGAGATGACCGATAGCCGGGCTCGGGGTTGCCGGTAATTCCGTTGAGGTTGCCGCGGCCGTTCGACGATATTTGTATCGGTTGCTTGCCTTTGTCGATCGCTGCAACGATCCCGGACTTCTTTCAAAAGTTTTCACGGCTTCGTTTATCCGTTTTATCGGTGAAACTTAATTGCTTCGCCTCCTCTTGCAAGCTTCGGCCTTGCTTAACAACTTCTCGAAAGTCTTAATAAGTAAATCCCTCGAGGAGAAGTGCTATCGGGCCATGGATGCTTTTTAGTAAAATGCCGATCGCATGCTCGTTCTTGTAACCGTGGCTCACACTTCATACTTGGTTCCTCCATCGAAGTATGTAGTCCACCAAGGTTTCATTCGGCTTCAGCTTCTCTACCACTAAATCACCTATAGTGATGTGGTGCCGAGCTCCGACAAATCGCTTGATGAAGAGGTTTTCTAATTCTGAAAATGTCTTCACCGAACCGTTCGGTAATTCCGCATACCAATCAAAGGCGATCCCTGACAGGCTGCTGACAAATTGTCGGAAGAGTAAAGCATCACTTCCGCCGGCATTACAACAACTGGCACGAAAATGTGCAACATGCTGCCGAGGGTTTCCGGTTCCATCAAAGGTCTTGAACGGAGGTGGTACAAAGCCCTTCGGATATCGGACGACGTCGAATTCTTCGGGTAAGGTCTACCCGTCCGAATGGATGTCCCGCTCTTCGATTGTGCTAAGGCTTCTCGCACCCGCCGTTCTACCAAGCTCTTGATATCCTTTTTGGAATCATACTTCGTGTTGCATCCTTCTTTAATCGATCATCCCCGTTGACGGATGTAATCTCCTTTCCTCCGTCTACAATGTGAATAACTTCCGGGGGTGTTTCTCTTTGGGGTCGAACCCGACTCGGAGAGTGGCTAGGGCTACGCGCCATCTCTTCCATCCTTTTCGCCATCCGGGCGATCGTATCATCTTTCTCGAAGCCGCCTCCTCATTACTTCCGGCTCCTCTCTTCTGCAGCTCGCAGGAGCACCTTGTGAAGCCGACGAAGCTCGTGTTTCTACCATGTTAATTTCTGCATACTCATCATCCATGAACTCGACGAGTCAACTTCATCTCCAAATTTCTCTTCACTTTCCCTCGCTAGTCGCCGAATATCGCTCTTAACTTTTCCATAAGATCTTCTAGTAGGTCTTTTCCGTACATCCTTGCAGCTTGTCATGTGATAATTGTCGAGTTTCTTTCTCATGAGTCCCCTTTACTCGCAGTAAGCACTTTCTTCGGACTCAAGTCTCCTAACGAGACTTTCCTTTTCCGGTCGTTGTTTCGGTCTTAATCGGCCGGTAGTGGGACGCCATACCATCCTTCTAGCGGCAGAAGGCCCGGGACCGGAAGGTCCGTCACTCGAATGCCGGAAGGTGGTATCCTCCCCGATCCGTAAACCCGAAACAACAACAAGCGGGCTAGCCTTCATTTTCTTATTTGGTTCTTCCGCAGACGATAGCAGATTCTACTCGTGGCCCAAGACGAGATTTGGTCGGCACCCGCCCTATCCTTCTTAAAATTTCCGACACGAGGCATCTTTCCTTCTTCGCTAACTTTTCAATCACAGCTCCGTAATCGGGCAAGTGGTGTAACCCTAGCCCTCTTCTTTCTCGTTGTCGTTGTAGCATGCGGGCCGAGGTAATGTAGAGGCAATCCTACGGACATTTTCCTCGTCACCGCGGCGGAAAGGGATGGAATCCGCTCCCTTCCAAAAGGGGTGTATACTCGCACAATGGTATGTATTCAGTAGTGGTGTGTACTCGGGAATTTCTTCTAGGAAAGCGACTTCGGCAGCTCCGGCCTTCCCGGCAATCTTCCCGCCTCTATTTCTCCTCCGAGTCCGTGTTAGGGGTGGAACCCTCGAGCCGGACCCAATTTCAAAAACGAAGGTCTCGCACGGAAATCAGTACCCTCCACGGTAACATGCTCGTTACAAATTGACTTCCTTCCCCTTCAGCTTGGCGGGAGCCGGGGTAGGTGCAGAGATAATCAGACCGGTGGGGAGATAACGGTCCTTCTATGGATGTGTACTCCTCTCACTGAACCTTTTGCGAGGAGGAAATTCTTGAGTTGATTTAAGGTTGAACTCCAATCATGGGTTTCGGCCGACACTTTGTCCATTAGTGCGAAAAGGGTAACGCGCCGATCTTGACATTTGTGTTCTAAATCCTGTCCAAACCGGATGATCCCAATGTCGGGCAGCTCATCCTTGTAAAATGCCGAAGTCCACTCCATTGGTGAAGGAGAAAATCAGCTTTGGGGCTTCCATTTCTCGCAAGATAGATTTTGGATTGGCTACCCCAAGTTATGCTTCTCAACAAGCATCTAAAAGAAGGAATCGAAAAGAGTCCGAACACATTCTTGTTCATGTATATTTGTTAAAAGAGTCATTCATTAGAAGGTTTGTTTATTTAGAACTAATGTTCAAAGGTGTAGAGAAGGTAATGAATCCGATCTCGTAGCTCGAAAGGAAAAGAAAGTTCACGCGTACTTCGAATTCAAGGATTACTCCTAAACTAACACCTATTGGGGGTCCACCCCACCCTCATAAATGAGGTAAAAGGATTCGAACCTCTCCGTTTAGGGGTGTCTAAACAAAGGCTCCTAAATCCGAGAGAATGTCGTCATACTGCTCAAGGTAGAAATGAACATAATATTCCACCTGTACATGTATTTTATCCACAGACATGAATACACTACCGATTTTTGAAAGCAGAACTATTTGATTAAAATGGAGAGAGGAACTTGTCCCCGCCGGAGTCGCCGTAAATTGTACCGCTTATTCTTCGTTCGTGGTGCTGTATTTCGAAAGAGGTCGCCTGGCGTAAATTGGTTTCCGCGACTCTTTAATTTAATTTAAATAAATAATTCGAAGAGTAGTATTTGATTTTTAAAATAATTTTTAAATTGAAAATTTTAAGATATGAAATCAAACTCATCTCACATCCCGAATAGTTTATATAAACGGAAGCGCGCACCACAAACCGTGTATCTATCCCGAAGAATGTATACACCGTTTCGATGATGGGGCTCGATTAAATAAACTAGAAAGGTTTGTGCCATCCGTTTGGTCTCGGAACCAATTTTATAAGCCGACAAGTTCCCCGCTTAATATACGAATTAAGTAGGTTTATTACTCCGGTTCTTAAAGTTCTCATAAGGGCAAGCCCCTATGCTTAATTACATCTTAAGTGACAAATTTAAATCACCCAAGATAAAACTCGATAATAATCGCAGCTTCCGCTCTCAAGAATTTCAAGGTTTAAGTTTTCAAGGGATTAAATTTTGGAATTTCATTGTGAATTGATCACCGAACATTTGCTTTGGGAATTCAAAGGAAGAAGGGCAGGGAGAAATCACAGATTCGAAGCGAACTTCGGTAATTTCTCGACTATCCTATTGTTTGGTTTGAATTTAGAAAGTCCCGATGTTTATTTAATGTTTCGATCTCGCTCGATTTTAATTAGTTAGGACTTATATTTGTATGATAAAACCATACAAATAGCCTCGAAGATGTGAGGGTTTACGCTTCGTATCGGACGACTACCTCGGAAATCCTAAGACCGGTTAGTAGGCTTAATTTACATGATATGATCATGCAAATGCCTAACGAAGAGCTTCGAGGATTTATGTTGCACTGTGCAAACTACCTCGAAGTCCTACGGCTTGGTTATTTAATTCTAAGGAAAGTTTTGATGAAGTGTACTCAGTTTTGCCGATGACGATGACCATGCCGCCCACCATGCTCCGAGCCTGTCATTGCAGGCTTGGGTTTCAAGTCATAAATCAGGAGATGAGAGAAGTGTTCGTTTTAGAGAAAGTCTTAATTTCCATGTGTCTTTAATATTTTAATTAAAACAGTCTAAAAGTTGATTAAACAACTGATTAAGATCCCACGGTTCCGTCATCCCGGCACCGTTATTTTCATCGAATTCACTTAGTCCAGATGAATTTGCTAAACTCAACTAAATGAGTTCCCGCACTTTCATTTGCACTCGCGGGAAATCCCGTTAGCAACACGTGGGTTACATCATCCGAGGTATTCCCGATCATTCAATGAGACGTTTTAATTTAACAGAATAGAATTATTGCTTGCTTCGTGATTAAATTTTGAGTCGTTTTATATTTTGAATGCTGCGGCGGTGAATTTTATCTTTGTAGTGTCTTTTAATTTAGTTATGGGTTTCCCGCTTTGGTTTCGTCCTAAAGGTGTAAGTTTTCATGCAACAGTTATTTATCATGCAAGAAAAGTAAGTGCGATGCGATTAAATAAATCGCAATAAAATAAAAGCTTAATTCTCGAGGGTCTTCCCGTCATCCCAAGCCGCACTTAAAATACAATTTACATTTAAGCATTTATAGCAATTTCCTAGGTAAAGCTAAGGGAAGGGTTATGGTTTTCTACCAAGTTCCTAATCCTATAATGCAATATTTCCTATGACGTCTAGGTTCTCGTGTTTTTCGTTTAAGGACGATTTTCTTCATCAAAGAACAACTAAGTTCAATCGTTCTTATAAATATCCTATCATATCGAGGAAGTGCTTAAGGCGAATCTTAAACATCTTTTCAATATTTCTAGATTGTTTTAAGATTCAAATGAATTTAATTACACAAATGAATTAATCGTCCGAGAGATTAAGTTTTATTGTCTTCTGTTTCGCTGAACTAGACATTCGAATATCCTACGAGTGAAGTAACACTTCTTTTAACACTTTTAAGAGTTATGATATCACGAGCTTTCTCGAGGGCAAAATGATATTAATGATTTATGATTCAAATTTAAGTTCAAATTAATGATTTAAGTTCGAATAGTGTCCAAGTTATTTTAGATTTATTTAATTCTTCATGTCTTATGTGATATTATATTTAATTCAAATTAATTTAATTTAACTTAATTTAATTCAATGTGGCTTAGTTTAACTTTAATTTAATTTAGGTTAATTTAATACGACATACTTGGTTTAATTTAATTTAATTTGATTTAATTTAATTTGTTTTAATTTTAATTTAATTTAATTTAATTTAATTTAATTTAATTTAATTTAATTTAATTTAATTTAATTTTAATTTAATTTAGTTTAATTTAATTTTTATTTAATTTAATTTTAATTTAATTTAATTTGATTTAATTTAATTTAATTTAATTTAATTTTAATTTAATTTAGTTTAATTTAATTTAATTTAATTTAATTTAATTTAATTTAATTTAATTTAATATAATTTGATTTAATTTAATTTAATTAAATTTAATTTAATTTAATTTAATTTAATACGATTTAATTTAATTTTAATTTAATTTAATTTGTTTTAATTTAATTTTTTTATTTTAAATGGATTTGCTTTAAATAATTTATCCTTAACTTAATTTAATGATTAAGTCTTTTAGCATTTTAAACCTTAAACTCGATTATCATTTTAATTAGGAATTAAATATTATCGAGATGATTAATTTAGGATCCTTAAATTAAAGAACAAATTTCTTCCTACTAACATCCCTATTTTAATAATTCCAATTTTATTATTCTTCCAAATTTAATTTATTATTTAATTAAGGTTTATTTCAATTATTTTAAATTGTTTAGTAGGTTTCTTACCCTTTAATTATCTAAATTTCAATCATCCAAATCAGATTAAAATCAAATATTTTACCTATTAATTTTATTAAGCCTAAAGTTTTAATTACCATTTTGCCCTTCAAGCTTAATAATTTCATAACTCACTAAATTGAGCTCAAATGAATTTGAAATTTTATATGACTTCACTCATATGTCAATAAAGACATTAGAGGAGAAAATGTGATTTTTCTATATTTAATTTATTTATTTAATTATTTTTGTGAAAAATGGAATTTTCAAGGAAATTAACAACATGACCAAGGGAAAGTTTCTCCTTAAGAAAATTATGGGACATTCCTGATTTATTCGCAGGACCACTCGACCAATTTTTGATTTTTGAATTATATTTTATTTATTAGAATTATTTTAAGTTCTGGAGTATTAATTAATTTAAAAATAGAATATAAGTTGGTAAATGAATTTTATAATTTTTAAAATTTTCCGATATCAAGGGTTCCGCAGA
Organism: Papilionanthe hookeriana x Papilionanthe teres; assembly: GCA_022702705.1. Taxonomy (NCBI): domain Eukaryota; kingdom Viridiplantae; phylum Streptophyta; class Magnoliopsida; order Asparagales; family Orchidaceae; genus Papilionanthe; species Papilionanthe hookeriana x Papilionanthe teres. Next base: position 137,575,007 of record CM040427.1, on the reverse strand, counting down.
AACAAATTTTACAATTTTCTGATTTTTCTTTGATTTATTATACTATTTTAGTGGAAATGCTAGAAAATGTATTTTTTATTCTAAAAATTACCCCAAGGCTTTAAAATTTAATATCTCATTAAATACCAGACTCCGAGAAAATATGGGGTTTGTTCCTAAGTGATTAAATTTCAAAATATGACATTTTGGTGAATTTATTATTTTGTGATTTTTATCATTTTTTAATTATTAAAATATTAAAATAATACTAAAAAATTAACTTTTTTTTAAAATCAAATTTTAATTTTCTTAAATTCCCCCGGTATCAGAGAGTACCCAAAACCAATTTGGTGAATTTTTGAAAATAACATTTCGAAAGTTATGAGTTTTTTAAAGTTTAAAATGACTAAATGCTTAATCAACCCATTTAGTGCGCTAACCAAATCCAATCGACTTCAAACTTTTATGGCGGGTTCCTCTCGATCCTAAAGGCCACGGAGAATTTATTTCAATTCAATTCGATGTATGGTTAACTCTAATTAATTAGGGTCTATTTTGGGTGTTTAAGCTAATTAGGGTTATTTCGAGTGAACTAACTCAAGTCCTATTTTTCCTAGTGGTTCTCTGGCCATAAATAACATCACCAAATTTTCTCAGAATTTATTTGGCAACATGCTAATTTTTGGAATTAAAATACTCAAAACAACCATACGCATTTGAAAAATCAATAACTTTTCACAGAGATAGCTCGACCTTGGAAAATTCGGGGAATGTTCCCAAGTTCAGAGGCTTCAAAGCCCTATGGTCTCATGCCATGGTGAATTATATGAATGCATGGAGAATCGAAACAATGCAGGGAGTTAATAATTAATTAAAAATAAAGTACTTGACAAAATTAATTAATTTCTTTTCCACATTATTCTCCTCTCGTTCACCGAGCAAGAGGGTATTTTTATTTTATTTTTGTGATTTTTCTACACAAAGATATGGATTTTCGGGGGTTCGAGATTTAAATAAATAAGAAAAATCCTATTTTTCTACTTATGACGCGGCGCCGCGTCAACCTTGCGCCTCCGAACGCACACGCGCGCTCCCATTTGACGCCGCCTTCGACTCGCCACGCGGCCCGCGGTTCACGTACCGTCTCCCGGTTCGACGCCATTCGAGCCGTCCGTCCGCGCGTGTACGAATGAACGGCATCTCCGTTCATCGTCCCCGAGCCGTCCTAACCCGAGAGCCGTCTACCTTCTACCCCTAAGATCTCACTCAATTCTCCATGGATTTTTATGTTCTTATGCTCTATGGATTCGTCTTGAAGAGACGAACACATCTATACGGCTAATGCTCATTGAAATCGACTCATTCAAAACGCAGAATGTTCGTAAGCTCGAGATGAAGAATTGATCCATACCTTAGCTCGAGAGTGTGAAGCCTCGATCGTAGATGTTCGGCACGTTCGGCTGAGCTGCAGGAGGTTGGGGGATGAAGCATGGGGATGTGTTGAATTGCCTAGGTGTGATTTACACCAAGGCCGATCACAACTCGGAGTCCGGAACAACTCACCGGGTGGCTCCTGAGAGGGGCCACTCGAAAAACTTCTTCTCTTGGCCCGGTGAAGGTGTAGGTGAGTTTAATTTGATTTTGGTGGAGGATTCAGGAGTGTCCTGCTCGTCCTCCGAGAATTGAGCTCCAAAATTGAGCTCAATCACTTGTGATTGTGAAAGCAAAGAGGACAAAAGAGGGATCAATTGCTCTAAGTCTCGGAGTGAGCGAGGAGCGAATTTGGCAGAAGTTTTGGTATGGTATGGTTCCGAAAGACCTCTCATGGCCGAGAGGGGTGGTGTTTAAATAGGAGAGGGTGGAGGGCCTCCCAGGGAGAGTTAGGGCTTCGGATCAGCTGCTTAGGTCAAGGGCAGGAATGGGGCCCATGGTGGCCATTGGCACGGGCAGCCACAGTGAGAATTCCAAGCTCAGCCACATGCGAGCTCTCGCTCGGTGGTTTCCAAGGCCGTGGTGGCCGGCCGGCCAGCATGGGTCACCCTCAAGGTCAGGTGGGTCAGGGCTGGGGTTTGGTGCAAGCAATCGGCACTTGCCATGTGTAAAGGGCCGAATTAAACGTAACGCGAGAAGGGGTCATTTTAGCTTATTTTGGTCAACCCATGCAATGAAGTTGGGTGCACCTCCCCAAGACCTGGTTTTGGGCCGAGGAGGTCAGGTGGGTCAATCTCCCATGTGTGGTGGAGTCTCCATCAAGGATTAGGTGGCAAAGCACGTTTAGAGTGCGACATGCTTAAGGTAAAAAAGGCTTAAGAAGGATTAGGAAAGGGGGTCCTCCTTTTTCCATTAACGGCTCGATCACATGTCAAACTCTCCATGGCTTCATGTGGCTTGTCCATGGCTTGCATGGCTTGTCTTTGGCTTAGGAAAAGTTTAGTCAATTTCATGGAAATGGATTTTGTGACTTTTGGCATTTCCGTGAGAGTTGCCATGAGGTTTAATTTTGGAATAATCCAATGATGAATTTAGGACTTAGGCATTGAAGCCTAATAGAAAGTATGATAAGGGGAAATGTCATATGGGCTTTGGGACCAATTTTGGGCCTTTGGATGTGGTAAAAGATGGGCTTTTAAAATGGTTTAAGGAATGAGCCTTTAAGTTAAAAAAATGAATTTATGGATGGAAATTTTTGTAAAGAGGTTGGGCCAAATAATTGTCGAGTTTATTTGTGGATGTGTCATGAGTGGTTCGAGTCAATTTGGTGTGATTTGGACTCGAATTGGTTTGAATTGGGGTTTATTTGGTAAGTGGGCCAATGTAGGTCAAATTGGGCTAACTTAGGCCAATGTTGGGCTAGAGTTGAAATTGATGTAAAATAAATGTTGGGAAATGTTTTTGGGAGTGTTTCAAAAAGGTTTTGGCTTGCCGGGTTTTGATTTTGGGGTTTGGGCCTATTTGGGTTAGGTTTTGGGTTTAGTCAAAATTGGGCTTTTTGATTTTAGGTTGAATTTGAAAGTGGGGTTTGGGTCAAAATCTTGGGCAAATCATGTTAGTGTTTTGTTTATGGGGATGTTAAGGAAGGTTTAGAAAAGATTTGGGGTTAATTGGAGTTGAATTGGGTGAGTTTGGGCTAAGTTTTGGGTCATGGGTCCAAATTGGGCTTTAAGGCCAAAAGTAAAAATTGGATCCCAATGCCAATCAAATTGGGCTTGGATTTGGTCTAGATTGGTGCTGGGGATGTTGAATTGAAGTTTAGAATTGAATTGGACCAGAATTTGGGTCAATTGGGTGGGCTTGGTTTGACATCGGGTTTACTGGGTTAAAATGAAGTCAAATTTGGGGTTTTCGATAAAGTGGGGTAAATGGATAAAATTGGCCCATGATGCAGTTGAACAAAATGAAATTGGGAATATTTGGGATTTTCTCGAATTTTCTGGGAATTTTCTGAATTTTTGGATTTTTTGGCTAAGAGGGGTATTTTGGGTATTTGGAGGGTATTGGGAGGTATTTTTAGAATTTTTGGTATTTTTGGGTATGGATGATCAATTTGATTGGTGAGGCAATGTTTAGGATTGATTTTGGAGAATTTTGGGTAGTTTAGGTGATTTTGCAAATTTTGGAGGGTTTCAAGGGTTTTTGGGGTGGCACAGCGGGTGTGGTCCTCGGGGGTCAAAAATTGAAAATTTGGAAAATCAAGATCGGGTGAATGTAAGTGGAAAGAAATCATTTTTGTTGAGCCTTTCGCGGCCACATCAAGCCCACATGAGCCATGAAGGGACTCATCTGGTGCATACACTATGTTGTTCCTAACCCCTTCTGCCCAAGGGCTTGGGGTTAAGGACCATCCATGCGAACCACCTTCAAGGAGTCGTGAGCTCAAATCGGGTATGGGTGTGTTTTTAGAGTGTGTGTGAAAGTGTAGTGGGCAGTAATGTGTGTAAGTCAGCCCCTTCAAAACCAAAGCCACCTGCAGGGCCTCTAAGGCCAAAGAGTCCTATACGAACTCATCTCAAACTTCCACATTTAATTTCAACCCTCTAGGTGATTAGGGGTCTACAATCAAGTTTCCGGAGTTTGCAGAGTTAAGAAGTGGTTTGAATTTATAAGTGGTGGGTCCCAATTCTAATCCTCTAGGATAGTCAAAGGAAAAGCCTAAGGCTAGATCCTAAGTTACTAAAGAGAAGAAGAGAAGACCTCATCAAAAATGAGGTCAACATGCACCTTTCTCCTGGCCGACACAATCCGAGTCGTCCACTAAATACACGCGCAATCCAACTGCACTCATTCATCATCCCCAACTGGTTCATCTCGAGAGCCGTCCACCTTCTAGATCTAAAATCTCAAGCGTACCCAACCGTAATACCTTCGGTTTGTTTCTACACTCATCCGACCTAAACACAAACCAATCTATACAAATTTTATACGGTATGAAATACAATATACATGCATGCAGAATGAAAATAAGCTCGTGTTATGGTGAGAGCTCAATACCTTGACATTCTTAGAGGGGAGGCCTCACTGAAGGTGGTTCCACAAGTTCATAAGACCATGCGTTACCCTATAAGCACTAATTTGAGCTCTCCTTAGGTGTGCATCAGAAGATAATCAGAAGGTTATTTTGAGTCTGAGATAAGTCTGGGTTGGAGAGGCTCTGTGAGAGGGCTTCTGTTGGGTATCTTCTTCATTTAGAGAGATGATGGTGAGGAGCAAATAAATTTGAGTTTTTAAGCAAAAGGTGGAGGTGTGGTGGAGTTTTTCTTGGTTTCGGTTGAAAATTCAAAGGGTGAAATTGGATTTGTACAAAGGGGGATTAGGCCGGAGAACTCACAGATTGCTCTTAGGGGAGTTCAAAGAAGCTCTGGAATGGTTTTGGCAGGGTTTCAATAAGGCTCAAAGGCATTCTTCTCTTTTGGCCGTGAAGAGCAATTTATATCCATATCCTTAGGGCCTGCTGGTGGGTGCAATGGCTTGCTGAGGTGGATGGACAGTGCAATCGAGCAATGGGGATGAGCTAGCTTGGATGAGTTAATTTAACTTCAATTTTGAGGGGTGGCTCTCAGTTCAAACTCCTCCTACGATTAGGACAGCCAGGCAGGCCTGATCTGGTGGTTGATCCCAAATATTTATGTTTACATTTTTTATACTTTATATTTCCTTTCAATTATATCTCTTTCTTTACAACGACACCAAAAACACGATGCCGATGCAAATAAGAGTTTAATTGATATCTTTAAAGGGATTTTATGCAAGTATACATATTGTTATCAAGTAATATAGAGCTTTTTGATTAAGCCCCAAATATTGATCCCACAGAGATCGCGGTTAATCACAATGGATTTCAAGAAAAGTTCTAGTCTACAATAACACGTCTTAGCTTGGAAGTTCGATAAAAGTTTGGTTTTGATTATATACAACAATCATCACTATAATACTACTTTTAATGCTAAAATACTTAATGAAAATTAGAAAGTGGGGTTTAATTATATTAAAAGTACTCTTCCTCATACAATGAAATTAGTGACATGTGTAAAAGTAAAACAAGTAGCGAGAGAGATTGTGATAAATATAAGCAATTATATTCTTTACCCTTACTTGGTTCTATAAAGAACATAGGTTAATTTTATGATTTGAAATCTTATAGATGGGTTAGGTAGGGAAGATACTAGCTCTCACTCTAGAGTTCCCTCTTCTCCCTCCACCTAGGGGCTAACATCTCATAACAAAACTTTTCACATCAAACAAAATTAGAGGTTTTAGTCTGTCACCCTAAAGTCCACTAATTCTACACCTCTTAAACATGAATATCTCCCTATTTATTTGCACTCAATTATATGGACTACATTCTCACCCATATAATCTCATGTGATTCTTACCTATAGTTGACTGAGACAATACCGCATTGGTTCTTACAAGTTCTCACAACAGATTTTAACATGCAAGCTGATCAAGTTTACATGTAAATGAAGAACAAAGTAAAATCATCGCAACATATTCTCAATCTACTTAATTTTATATCCTACACATGCATACTAATTCATTGTAGGAGAAACAACAAGAGCTTTTCATTGAACAAGTCTTTGAAACCACACAAACAAAGTACTAGATTCAAATCAAAATACAATGAAAATACTTATCTTTGATGGAAATCAAACTCTCCTTGTATATTAAAAGCAATCTCCTTTCAATCCTCAGCAAAAAAAAACTGAAAAGAAAAGAAGAAATTCTCACACTCTCTCATTCTCTCTCACCTTGTCGCCCCACTTGGGGCTCACACCCAAGTCTTCTTCTTCTCAGCCTTCTTATCCTCTTCTAATTGTCCCTCCCCCTTCTCTAAATCTTCTTCTTCAAGAGTTTGCAAGCCTTAATTATAATTTTCCAAGATATGTTTAAGTGTCTCTTCAAAAAGAGTCCACATTCAATGAATCATCCAAAGGGTGCCTTATGTGCCTTTTCACTCCAAGAGACACATCCCTTCCATAATAACTCCTTATAACTGACAAAAAATCTTATAGAAAGTTTACTTTATCATTCCCAATGAATTTCCCATGAAATAAGCTTCGCAAAGCTTTGAAAATATTCCAAATCTGACATTTCTACAAGAAGTTATGCCAAAAACCGTCACCAACCGTCTTCTGGTGCCTATGCGCCGATTTCTGGGGCTTAGGCGCCATTTCTGGCTCCTATGCTCCGGTATGCTTCATTTTGGTCCATTTTTATTCATTTTGCTCCAATCACTCCAAATTTTAATTTGGATGTACCTGTCAAAACAAACACAAGAAAATATACCTTAAAGTGCAATGTCAATATAAAATATGGCATAAAATAATAAATTTTTAGGTTGATCAAAATCCCCTAAACTTAAACATTACTTGTCCTCAAGTAATACTACAATTTTAAAATAATTTTTTATAAAATTAGAGTTAATGGGTCACCCTTTAGAATTTTTAAAATTTTGTTCTAAAAATATTATAGTTCAACTTAGAAGACCTTCTAGTGAATTAGACTAGCCCAAGGTCTAAAATATTTATCATCAAACTTGGGAATTTGTTTTCCTATCTAATTAAAAAAATATTTTCAGATTTTTCAAACTTCGGATCCTATGAACTTTACTTTCTCGACTTAAGAAATTTCTTAAAAATAATTTCACTAATACATGTATAAAAAGCAAGCCTAGGATTGTTCTATGTTCTTTACTATAGAAAGACTCAAGTGAAACTAATTTTTGATTAGGACCTCTCCTCAAGTTTCTCTTCACATTTTTTTTTTATTTTCTTTTTTTAGGATCTTTTTTATCCATGTTTTTATTTTCAGAATCTTTTTGATCCGTTTTATTTTCTACTCTTTTTTTAATTTTATTTTTTATTATTGTATGTGAGGATTACTATATCTGGAGAAGTCCTTAAATAATTTTGAATTCCACTATCCTTCTCTAAATTTAAAACTTATTACTTTCCTTTACATAAAAAGATATAATTATATATTTTTTAAATAGTTTCTAAAAGAGCCTTAAATGTTTGAAAAAAAAATTTAAGAATCCTTAATATTCCAAAAATACATTTCTTCCTACTAAAGATAGTTATTCACTTTCCCATGTTCTCCACTGAATATCTTTAACTCTAGGTTCACCCTTTTCACTAAAAATATCAACTAAGTTTTTCTACTCCATTTAAATACTTAAAGTTTTAGCATTCTTAAGATGACTCCACATAACAATAATCATTAGAAATAAAATACAAATTTATTTGTAGTAGTTTTGAAAACAAGTAAGATTTAAATTTGAACCATTTTTCTTTCCCCTAAACTTAAGCTCAAAACATGTAACAATGTAGAAGTAAAAATACGCGGTAAATGGAAAGATCATTTTACAATTTACTACACATCCTACAAAATATCAACAAAATAGCACTGGTACAAAATTTCAGTAGAAAGTAAATTTAAACTCAACATGCTTGACATAACACTATAAAGGAATTTTGAATTGCGTAATGTACAAACTAAAGATTAAACAGGAACACATTTTAAACTTTACAAAGGAATTGCTTGATGCTAATAAGTTTAAAATATTAAGATAAGTTTTGTTGTCTCCAATGACTCATTCAACTTGACTCACAAACATACACACACAACTCCAATACATAGAATCACAGATTTTGTAAACAAACAACAAGTGAGGTTAATTTGATCTCCCTTTTACTCACATTTCCCCTCCATACTTTCAATTTCTGACGGAAGAAAATACACTAATAACACGAGTGTATTATAGGATTTTTTATATGGTTATCTCCCTTGGACAAGAATTATCCTACTATAAAAATTCATTCGTTTCCAATTTCAGGTTTACTCTAAGTCTAAGGTATACACAATTTGGTAAATAAAAGTAAAGGCAGCTTCATCTCGTAGTTGTTAACTAAGTAAGTCTATGACCTTACTCAGTAAAGATAAAGTCAGATAAAGGAAGTAATAGAGTTGACATGAGTGGTCCAAGTCTAAACTCTACATGCTTCAAGGTAATGCTTAACTCCTAAACTAAGTTGTACGTACTCGTTAGTCTACTACTACCGTACGTCATAAACAAATTTAGTCAAGACCAAGACATAACCTCACAACATTAACCTAAACTACTAACAATCCAAACATCCGTCAAACATCAATCAATCTGATCAATCCAAACTAAAGAAAACACAATACAACATTAAAAAACATAACTCTCAAGCTCACTAAATCAAAGCACACTGATAACTATGGGATGCCTCCCATAAAGCACTAGGTTTAACGTCGCCAGCCTGATAATTGATTCCTTTTAGATCAAAATTTCATTTAAGTAATCCTTGATCAATCGCTAATTCTTTTTTAGATCCATGGATTCCTACAACATCCTCAAATTATAATTTTTCTTTTAGTTCTTCTATTTCGGATTGATTCATATCATTGTTCCACGTATTTCTTTCTAGATCAAATATTCTTCTAATGATTTTCTTAATTTGCATATTAATACTTTCCTTGAAACTTATAAGAAATGGATCTCTATAAGATCTCCCAAATTTTGGATAGGATTCTCTCTAGCTAATTCAGATTCTGGATCAAATTCTACTAGGATATTTTCATGTCTCATGTTTTCTTCTAAAGGTCTCTCAAAATCATTAACCTCTTTTCTCAACTCAAAGTTCTTTTGAAATATATCCTCAAATTCTCTTCCAAGTCTTAATTCGATAACTTTATCATGTTCATCATTCAATTTACGTTCTTTTTGTAATTAAGTCAAATCTGAAAATACAAAGATTGGTGGTGTAGATGAATTTCCTAAATAGGTAGGCTATAAAATGTGTGGGGTACTTTCTTCTTAAGTTGATGAGATTTTTCAACAGATGGAATAAAAGTTTTACTATGTTCGGTAATGTCCATCATTTTACACCTGTGCTGAACATACATACAGTCTTCTTTAAACAACGTTTTCAACTCATCATGAAAGTCCATTTTGATCTCATCTGTTAACTTACTCTCAAAAATCTCTTGGAAATGGTCTTTACTTAGATAATCAATTTCATCCATCCAAAAACCATCATCATCTTTTCTCTCAGCTGGATATTTCTATACTTTAATACATCAAAAGTTACTTCCTAGTCATTAATATTGAAAGTCAACTCTCCTTTTTGCACATCTATCATAGCTTGTCCAGTAACAAGAAAAGGTCTCCCAAAAATAATTGGATTATCTTTATCATCCTCCACATCTAATATAATAAAGTCCACAAGAAAGATAAATTTATCCACTTTAAGAAGCACATCTTCTATAACCACTTTTGGATAAATGAGAGATCGATCATTAATCAAGGTTACAAGAATAGAGAAATATCAAGTTAAACCTAACCTTTCTTAATATAGATAAGATAAGATCACATTAATGCTCACTCCTAAATCACATAAAGCTTTTCCACATAATTTTTCTTGAATTACACAAGGAATTGTAAAGCTAAAAGGGTCTTTAAGTTTTTGAGGAAACTTTTTCAGAAGTATAGCACTACACTCCTCACTTAGTGCAACTGTCTCGTAATCCCCATGTTTCCTTTTCTTGTTCAATATCTCCTTCATAAACTTTGCATAACTTGGTATCTGTTCTAAAGCTTCGTGAAAAGAATATTTATCGTTAACTTCTTAAGTACTTTTAGGAATTTTGAAAATTATTTATCTAACTCATGTCAGTTTTAAGTCTTTTGAGGAAATGGAGGTGGTGGTCTTTCTAAATTGATTTGAAGCTGGAGATATTAATTTTTCTAGATCCTTAGAAACATATTCTTTCGGTCTTTTAGTTTTCTTTGTTTCTCTCACAACTTATTTCTCTTTTCTAACCACATCCTCTATCTCTCTTCCTTTTCTTAATCAGATAGCTTTTACTTGTTCATTATTATTCTCTTTAAGATTGATATCAATGTTGCTAGAAGTGTTCCTTTGGGTATACTGCTAAGTGAATTAGCACTATTCCAAGCTTTCTGATTCTCTATGTTTATGATCACAAGATTTCGACTTTGTGTCTGCTCTCCCATTTGCAATAGCCACTTCTTCTATGTACATCTTCTTTATCCTCAAATTTTTTATCATTGTTATGTCCGTTGGATATGAAGGTCTATAGTTTGATTCCCCGATTATTCCAACTTCCATTAGGATTTGCATGATTATTTTACCATTATTGGTTTCCATCCCCAGTAGTATGATTCTAATTAAAAATATGATGGTTCTTCCAACCTGGGATGTAAAAGTTAGAATACAGGTTGTTTATGGTATTTAAAATCTCATATGATAAGTTAGAATCAATCATAATTCAAAATGAAATTTCCTCACCTACTGGAGTAAATTGAGGTGGTTCATTCCAAATTGGTCCAACTTCCTTGATATTGTAGCAAGCTGAGATGCAAGAAATGCAATAGCATCTGTACCTTGAACACTCTACCTTTTTAGGATTTACCCTTCTAGAGGGCCATTGAAATTCATTTGTAGCCATTTATTTAATTATTGCATAAGCTTTAACAAATGATTTTGACATTAATGAACCACCACTAAGACATTTTCGCTTATATACCTGCGGATCCTATCAACCCATTGTAAAAAGTTTGAATGATTAACCAATCGTTATGGCATGGTGTGGACACTTTCTTAAGAGTTCCTTAAATTTTTCCCAGACTTTGTATAGTGATTCCCCTTCATACTGACAAAATGAGATAATATCATTTATAAGTTTAGTAGTCCTTGAAGGTGGAAAATACTTAACTAGGAATTTCTGATTTAAATCAACCAAATTTTTAATAGAGCCACGTACTAATGAGTATAACCACATTTTAGCCTTATCCCTTAGTGGGAAAGGAAAAAGCCTTAATCTAACAACATCATCTGACATGCCGTTATAACGAAATGTAGCACAAATTTCTAAAAACATGATAAGTGTAAATAAGGATACTACAAAGGAGTTCCCTCAAACTAATTGTTCAGCACCAGTTGGATAATCTCTGGATTTAGTTCAAACGAGTCAGCTTCTATGACATACTTTAGTGAATTTAACCTATCGTAGGATTTATATAATCCCTCAATAGTTTATAATGATTTTCCAAGTTATTATTTTGAAGGTTTTCCATTTCCAATTCTAGTTTTTCAACTCCTTTTTGTTTTTTACTTTTTTTCTTTTTTTCTAGCCCGGGATCATAAGGCACATGTCCTATAGATCCTTTAGTTCGCATACATAACACAAAAAATACTATATTAACAATCAAAGAAAAGATAATTTCAATATAAGTAAACATTTTTACAAACACTATTTTTTTCACACAAACAATTCTTTCACAAAACTTTTTCATACAAAAAACTCTTTTCACACAAAAATAATTTTTATGACTCCACAGTTTTCCAAGTCTAAGCCTAATTACTTCAAAAAAAAATCCTCTTAAAATTCAAGATCAACTGTTAGATCTTCGACGACGGTGCCAGAAACTTGATCTCAGATATTTATTCTTACATTTTTTACACTTTATATTTCCTTTCAATTATAATTTTCTTTACAATGTCATAAAAACTCGATGCCAATGAAAATGAGAGTTTAATCGATATCTTTAAAGGGATTCTACGCAAGTATACATATCGTTATCAAGTAATATAGAGCTTTCTGATTAAGCCCCGAATATCGATCCCACGAAGATCGCGGTTAATCAAAATGGCTTTCAAGAGAAGTTCTAGCCTACAATAACACGCCTTAGTGAAGTTCGATAAAGTTTGGTTTTGATTATATACTACAATTATCACTACAATACTACTTCTAATGCTAAACTACTTAATGAAAATCAGAAACTGAGGTTTAATTATATTAAAAGTACTCTTTCCTGGATATACAAAGGAAATTAGCGACATGTAAAAACAAGTAGCGAGAGAGATTGTGACAAATAGGAGAAATTATATTGTTTACCCTTACTTGCTTCTATAAAGAACATAGGTTAATTTGATTATTTAAAATCTTGTAGATGGGTTTGGTAGGGATACTAGCTCTCACTCTAGAGTTCCCTCTTCTCCCTCCTCTTGGGGGCTAACATCTCATAACAAAACATTTCACATCAAACCAAATTGGGGGCTTTAGTCTGTCACCCTAAAGTCCACTAATTCTACACCTCTTAAACATGCATATCTCTTTATTTATCTGCACTCAATTATATGGACTACATTCTCACCCATATAATCTCATGTGATTCTTACCAATAGTTGACTGAGACAATACCGCATTAGTTCTTACATGTTCTCACAACAGATTTTAACATGCAAGTTGATCAAGTTTACATGTAAATGAAGTACAAAGTAAAATCATCATAATATATTCTCACTTTACTCAATTTTATATCCTACACATGCATACTAAGTCATTGTAAGAGGAAAGAGTAAAGAAAACTACTCACTACACATGGAGAAACAACAAGAACTTTTCATTGAACAAGTCTTTGAAACCACACAAACAAGGTATTAAATTCAAATCAAAATACAATAAAATATTTATCTTTGATGGAAATCAAACTCTCCCTATATAACAAAAGCAATCTCCTTACAATCATCTTCAAGAACAAAGTGAAAAGAAAAGAAGAAATTCTGATGCTCTCTCTTTCTCTCTCACCTTGTCGCCCAACTTGGGGCTCACGCCCAAGTCTTCTTCTTCTCGGCCTTCTTCTCCTCTTATAATAGTTCCTCCCCCTTCTCTAAATCTTCTTCTTCAAGAGTTTGCAAGCCTTAATTATAATTTCCCAAGAGATGCTTAAGTGTCTCTTCAAAAAAAGTTCACATTCAATGAATCATCCAAAGGGTGCCTTAAGTGCCTTTTCACTCTAAGAGACACATCCCTTCCATAATAACTCCTTATAACTGACCAAAAATGTTCTAAAAAGTATTTTTTTATCTTTTCTTGAATTTCCGATGAAATAGGCTTCACAACTCTTCGAAAATTGTCCAAATCCGATGTTTCTACAAGACGATATGCCAAAAACCGTCACTAATCGTCTTCTAGCGCCTATGCCCCAATATCCCAAGCACCAGACAATGGTACATAAGTGTCCATTTCGACCTGTTTTGCTCTGGTATGCTCCAATTCGATCCATTTTGCTTCGATATGCTCCATTTTGGTCTATTTCATTCCTTTTGCTTTAATTACCCAATTACATGATAAACTTAAAAACACAAGAAAATATACTATAATTGACTCATGTGCATCTTAAATCCATTAAGTTAAAACAATTTTTAGAATGACATAATCAAATTTCAAAACAATACAACTAAATCAAAACAACTTTAAAATAACACCATTAAATCAACATAATCAATTAAGACAATTTTAAACAATCATAATCAAATCAAAATTTTGAAATTAATTTAAAACATTTCAAAAATGATAATTCAATCAACTTCAGTTAAATTGGCTAAGTTCTTTAATGAACTAGTTTACCCCTAGAGGCTTTCATCCCTATAATTATTAAATGAAATATCAAATGAAATGTCACATTACTCATAGGACAATCAAACATCCAAGTTCACTGAGCAACAACCACAACTTAACTAAACCCCGGATGGTCAATTCATTTACATAATGAAATTCATTTGGACTCAAAATAATCCCAAAGGCATTGAAAAGATGTTTAGGACCCGTCCTAAGCACTTTCTCAATCTAATGAGATGTTTTAGAATAATGATTGAACTTCATTATTCTTTGATGAAGAAAATCATTCTCAAACACACCTTAGGAATTCACTAGTAGTATGATTAGGATTTTGGTTGAGAACCAGAACCTTCCCTTAGCTTTATCTAGGTGTTTTCTATCAAATACTAAAATGGCCTAACATGCATTTTAAGTGAAGTTGGAAATAACGAGAAGACCCGCCAGGTATGCTTCTATTTTATTGCAATTTACTTACCTGTGATGTACTTTATTTTCCTTTCCTGCAAGCTGTCATGTTAAACAACAATGTCACCCTGCATGAAAACTAAAACCCTTAGGATAGCCACAAAACTAAAACAAAAACTAAATTACAATTAAATCAAGATAAAACTCACCGCCACAATTTTCAAAATATAAGACAACTAAAAATTTAATCACAAACAAAACAATGAAACTACAATTACAACTAAATTAAATTGTCTCGTTGGATGATCGGGAATCCCTCGAATAATGTAACCCTTGTGTTGCTAACGAGATTTCCCACTATCTAAATGAAAGTGTGGAACTCATTCAGTTGAGTTTAGTAAATTCATTTGGACTAAGTGAATCCGATGAAAATATTGATACCACGATGATGGAACCGTGTGATCTTAACCAGTTTTACTTAATCAACTTTAAGATTTCCATTAATAAAACTTAAGACATTAAATTTGAAACTCAACCTCTAAACCATGATACTTCTCTCATCTCTTGATTGTCACTTCTTGAACTAAACCCTCTGCAACAACAAGGAGCTCGAAGCAAGCACGGTGGGCAACACAGCCATCTTCGTCAGCTTAATCCTTTCCTTAGAAATAAATAACCAAGCCATAGGATTTTGAGGTGGTTTGCCTAGTGCAATATAAACCCTCATTTTATCTCTTTTGGCTTTTGCACATGGTGCAATCTAGGCCCTAACTCGTCTTAGGACTCTAAGGTCGTCGTTTGTTATGACATAAACTCTCCTAACTTTCAGGCTATTTGTATGATTATGTCATGCAAATATAAGTCCTATTTAAATATAATTGGTAAGATTGAAACATCAAATAATATCTCTCTAAATCGAAGCTAAACAATAGGATAGTTGGGAAGACATCGAAGTTCGCTTCGAATCCATGACATCCCCTATCTTTCCACTCCTTTACACTCTTAAAATAATTGTTCCTAATTTGATCAATTCCCTTTTGATTTCTAATGTCAAACCTTGAAAACTTAAATTTTGAAATTCTTGAAAGCAGAACCACTGATCTTAATCGAGAGTTTTCTTAAGTGATTCCCGTCATTTAAGATGTAATTAACTATAAGGGCTTGCCCTTATAGGGAATTTCAGAACCCAGCTTGATATAAACCCTATTTAATTATTTTGTATTAAATAGAGGAATTTGTCGGCAAATAAAAAATGATTCGCAGACTAAACGGATGTCATAAATTTATTGGTTTATTTAATCACACCCCATTATTAAGCAATGCCTCTCTTCCTCAGGATAAATGCATTGCTTATAGTGTGGTGTTCAATTATTTAAACTATTAAAGATATGAGATCTGTTCAGTCTCGTATTTTCACAATCAAATATCTTATTTTTTCTTAAACTATTTAAAACTATATATATACTTAAATTAAGATTTTAACGGTCGATAGTGCACTCAATAATTTTCTAACATAAACTTGACTCTTAACACTAATCACACCCTCCAACAACAACCTTTTTCTGATCTTCAAGTCTTCTTTTTAAAATTTTCCGAAAGGTGCCTTGGTGTCTCTTCATAGTGTGTCCAGATTGAATGTATCCATCAAGAATGCATCCATCCATTCAAATTTTAAATGAGTTTTGGCACAGATAAGAAGTTAGTGAAGTTTAAACCAAAGGATGCTTCAAAAGCCCCTTCAAATTTGCGCCAAAATCAAATAAAATTCGTCACTTTAACTGTGGCGTGTATGCTCTAAGGGTGCGACGCTTAGCCGCCAAAGGCCAATTTTGCAACCCTTTCAAATTTTGCTCCAACAATGATCCTCCTTTGCTCCTTTCATCATAGTCAGTCATTTTAATCATACATATAACAAAAACACAAAAATACCTTCCATTAAAGTGTAATATCATCAAAAATAGGTATAAAATGTGCATAAAAAAACTATATATTTTAGGTATATCAGCCGGCCTTCATGGTTTGGTAGACATGGCGCATTTTGGTTTAACCAGCCACCCTAACATGATTATAACTTCGCACATCGGTTTGATTGGCCACCCCTACATGGTCAAATCCGATAATTTAGTTCAATTGTTCACCCCAAAACCTTCAACCTTGTACATCGATTCGATCGGCCACCCCGACACGATCAACCTTGCACATAGGTTTGATCGGACATCTCAGCACGATCAACTGTCGCATATTAGCTCGACTAGTTGCCCCAGCGCGGTCAAACTTACATATCAGTTCAATCAGCCACCCCAGCACAATCAACACTTGCATTTTGGTTTGTCCGACTATCCAGAAATGTTTAATGTTTTGTATTGGTTTGATCAGCTTCCCTGTTACAATCAAACCTTACATTTTAGTTGGAACAGCAGCCCCGACATTGTTAACCTTGCACATCGGTTTAATCGGTCTCCCTGATGTAATAAAACCAAATACTTTGGTTAGAATGACTACACAAGAATGGTCAACTCCATACATCGATTCGATCAACCACCTTGACACGATCAACCCTTGCATTTTGGTTTGACCGCTTGCTTTGACATGGTCAACCATGCACACTTGTTCAATCGGCCCTCTCTATGGAATAAAAAATCAAATTTTGGTTTGATTAAGCACTCTAACATGGCCAACATCGCAAATTAGTTCAATAAGCTACTCCAACACGGTCAACGATTGATATTTAGTTCGAGCAGCCACCCCGACTCACTCAGCCTTACATTCTGCATAGTGATACCATGTATCCGCATTAGCATTATCCATAGGATACTTTCCATGGTCATTTGTTTTGTCTTGAAAGAACTATTTATTTGCACCAACACGTCCACATTTGGCACTCTCATTGTGCTATTCATGAACATGTGTCCCTACATGTTCATGGCTAGTTGTCACTTCATTGAGCATGATACCAAGCATCTTTTCCCATGACGTCATCATGTCATCTGCATATCACTTCTTTCTATGCACACATCTACACTTGCATACCTTTTTGTAGTTGTCCACACACTTATTCCACTTGTATGTGATTTTATCCAATGAGAATCAACACATATTCAGGTCACTACCTCCTCATCACTCCCATTCCCTGCAAGTCGTTGCCTCCTCAGCACACCAATCAGATTGGGTTGTTGCATCCCCAGTGTGCCCAATTACCCTGGTCATTGTCATGTTGGCACATCCATCTTTTTGGATCACGTCCTCCTCAGCATATCAATCCCTTTAGTTTGCTCCTCCTTAACACACTCATTTCTTAGTGTCACTGTCACCTCGGCATACCATACTCTGTAGGTTACTTCCATCTCGATATACCCAACTCTTTGGGTCATTATCACCTCAGCATACCCAAGTTTTTGGGTCACTGACGCTTCTGCATATCCAACCTTTTCGGGTCACCTCCGCCTCGACATACCCAACAATTCAAGTCATCGCCACCTCGACATACCCATTCTTTGAGCCAATACCTTAATGATACACTGATTTTGATTAATTCTCAAGAGGATGTGAGTTCCCTAGTGTTATTGCTTGAGCTAGTGACCCTATTCTTTTTAGGTAACAACTACCTCGGCTCACCCAATCTTTTGGGTAACTACCTCCTAGGCATACCCAACCCTTCAGGTTGCTGTCACCTCGGCATAACCCTTTTGGGTCACCGCCTCCTCGGAATAAACAATCCTCCGATCCAATGCCTCAATGTTATGCTTACACCTCTTAAGTTAATAACTTTTCTGTGTACACATTACTACTTTAGTGTATGTTTGCTTGCATTTTCATTTGCATGTGTGCTTGATAGCGAGCCAGGCTCGATAGGTGAGTGACCCAGTGTTGATCATGATGCATTTATGAGTATTGCTTGTTGGGTAGATCCCGACGAGCAATGCAAGTTAACACATCGAGATCAACACTAGTATGACTATGCTTGAGATCCAAGAGATCTAACATGAATCACATTGCTTGTTATGGGTCCACATTTAGTGACCGTATTTTAAAAATAGAAAAAAATGTATGTTGCCTACTTATGATATTCACCATATTTTAAAACTATGAAAGTAGCAAATTAATTCTTATGTGAGCCCAAGCGTTTTAAAATCCATCCTGGGTTACACTCTTTAGATCTCTTGGATCTTTAGGATGGGGCGAGAGTGGCGACCTTTCATGGTCATATATATCCAAGATTTTATCCCGTGCACTTAGAAGCTGGTTATGATCCTTGTCATTGAATTTTTGTTTTAGGCTAGGGCAAGGTTACTAGGTAGCTTTATTTGCACCTGGTTATTGTTCTGTGCCAGCTTGGTTGTCCTAGCTAGGTTCCCTTTTCTACTTATACATTTTGGTATGCTTCGATGTTTAATTTCTGCAGGAGCTGTAGCATATTAGGTCGTTTTCATTACTGGGAGCCATTCCTTAAATTAGACACATGTTCATGTGTAACAGGGAGGAGAAAATGTGATATTTTATAATAACTCTTTCTTGCAAGCACTACTTAGCTCTTTCTTCCAGACAAGGCTCATATGTGATGCATGTTAACTCATGCTAATCCTTCATTGTAGCTTGAGACTTTTATTTTAACATGTATTTGATAGATTTTTATGACTGAGAATGTATCAAAACTAAGGTAAGGGCACGCGCTCTAGGGCATACGATTCATGAAGCCACGTGATAAAAGACCAGAAGTAGTAGGCTCTTGTCTTATACCTTAAGCCCGATTCTACATTCTTGTATATAATTAAGAACATGTATGTTTATGCAGTGCTTGGCCACTTTTCTTGCTTTTCATGGGATATGTCACCGACCAACCGGCGCTGATCTTTTTTATATGTTTTTGTGTGCTTTTTCATTTTATTGCATGTATACAAGCTTGGATTGGTTTCTATGTTTCTTCGGTTTATCAAAATTCAACGAAAACTATAATTTATTCTCTATAGGACTTAAAATGTTAAAATTTTCAAAATCCTAATAATAAAATATTGAGATAAAAAAAATTTTATGATTAAATTTTTTTTCTTAAAACATGTCTTTACTTTCGTGCATGGCTTTTGGGCCAATTTTACATTAGGCTGTATGCATGGCTATACGCTCCATCATGTCTAATAGGGCATCCATAAAATCTAAGAACCGCCCTAGATAACTTCATCATTTTCATTTACAAGAGGAGAAGTCCCCACACTTCTCCATACCCGACCAACCTAACATATCTTCTTACTTAGGAGGATGTATAAAATGCATAGATCATTAGAAGGCTCCCTGATTCAGATGGGCATAGGTTCTTTTGTTGGGAGATTTTCTAGCTTGGTAGCTGAACCTCCCTTCCTCCTTTTTTTCTAGTGGAATCCTCTCCACTTCGACGGGTATAAGTCCCATCTCTTGGAGCTCCACCTTATAGTCATTTTATAAATTTTAATTATTTTTTACTTAGGTCTACCGAGGTTCCCATGATGACTTAATTCAAGAATTACTGCCTGAGTATCTTTGAGCGTGTTGGGTTGACTACCTTCATGTCCGGGTAGACCTAGGCTCCCAGTAGCTTAGGCTGACGGGTCTGAGATACCCCAACTTGGGTACCTCTACCTTTTACGGATATTCCTCTCTTCCTTTTACTACCCTATTTTGAGCCCTATCGATCCTTTTGACAAATCTTCAATATCATCTTGTGTGTTCCACATGGTAAGGCGTCACCGACCATAGTTGTATGATTATTCACCTTATATCTTATGGCTCAATATAGATGTCAAAAGCTCCAAAATTCTCACTTGAGATGATTTAAATCCATTGTTTCCTAAGTAACCAGATCTCAATCTTTTTTAAGCAAGAACCTTTTTATCGTGAGTATTTTTGGGCATCCCTCAAGATGTAATTAACAAAAGAAATATGTTCCTATAGGAGTACTCTTTACCCCAAAACAAGTATTCACAATTGGCTTCTCTAATTTTGGGTAAAATTCTTAAGGTCCTTTCTGTAGATATTTTTCTAGAGTATCTTCAACCCATTCTCATTTTGGATGTTTGATTTAGGACTATCCACACAAAGTTCACTTTAAAAAATGTTCTCTATGTTCTTTTACTTTTTCTTATTTGCCCGTTGTATATCCCTTCATTCGGGTTGTCTCCTTTTTAGATTTTGCATTTAATCCAAGAGGGTGATTTATTTGGATAAGTGAATAATACGATGATTATAAATAGACAAACTGATGACTCCTTTAAAGAAAAATAAAAGAGATAAAAAAAACAAATTGGTGACTCCACTAGGGAAGGGTCACTCTCTCACATTAAGAGCCTTGCTTACATTACTATTTATTTGGTTTCTTTCCTCATTTTGCTTTTTGTGCCTTTTTGAAACCATAGAATTCAATCCGTGTGTTAGTGACTATGGTTAGTGACTTGACACCTTTTTGTCCCTTTCACACCCTTAACATTGTATTTACTGCACTTCGTATGTAATCAGCGTTGTTGTATAATTGAGTTATCCCTTTTTTGAGGCGGTAATTACAGTTGGATTCTTTAAGCAACCCATCCAATTACCATCGGTAATCTTACTTTTGTTGAGGCATTTCCCTTCCCAAAAAAGGGATAGTTAGTTTCATGTTTCTCTTGTGCCTGCATTTGAGCACGTCGACACTACCCCTCCCTCAAGTAAGAGACTAGTGTTTGATGGCATTACATTACAATGCCGCTCAATCTTCTCCGAACATTCTGACTTCCCATGTATATTTTCATGGATTGCTACTCCTTCAGTTGGTGCACTCCAGAGTTCTATCAGTTTTGTTGAGGCAGCACTTTCTGTTAGGCTTGTTGTTGTTCCAGCTTCTTTTGTTCTGCTTCCCTTTGAGGCTCTTTCTATCCCAACACTAGGTAGGAGGGCTCAGAGAAGTATGAATAGGTTGCTACATGAATAACAAAAGGGCCTTTTTGGGTTTCTAAACCTATTATGGTTTTGACCTAGGATGAGGTTCCAATCCCATTGGCTGAGAATCAATTCTATATTTTGTTCAATTATAATGATTGCGTTAAAGTCCAAATTGCCAAAAGGCTTTTCCCTCCTCGAGTCTGTTGACCTCAATTTTGGATGAGGTCTAGTTTTTTTTAGAATATCTTAAGGTCTAGCCATAGGACTCTCTTAGTGATTTTCTTAGAGTACTATTCTTGGAACCTTACCTCATAGAAATTTTAACTTTTCTCACGTCACTAGGAGTTTTCATATGCTTATGGACTAACCTCCAGCTTTTTGGAGGAAGAGACCAAGCATAAGGAAGCCCAGGGAAAGTCTCCTATAGATGGTCAGACCTTAGGATTTACCCTGTGAGGTTTGGAGCTTCACCATACATACAGTTGACAATCACAAACCTAAGCAAAGGACATCTCACCCTCGTCTCCTAACTCATTGGAAACTCATGTGTGTAGTTTTCTCCAAGCTTAGTGATCTACCTAAAAAATACCCATTTTTATGCCTTATTTATGATTCAATTCTTAAGGATATTATGCTTTAATGAAAGGTATTTTCATGTTTTTGGATGTAGATGATTTAAAAAGAGTCCAAGAAAGAAAAAGAATGAAAAAGGAGAAAAAAGGAGCAAAAATGGAGCTTATGGAGCAAAATTTTGGAATTATTGGTCTGGCACATAGGCACCAGAATCTGGCGTATAAGTGGCAGTTCGATAGAGACGCTGTCAAGTTTTTTTTGATGACTTTGGGCAGTTATTTTGACGGTGTTAAGCGGTTATTGGTGCTTCTAGAAGATTGGAAGTTACTCCTAATAACTATGACATGTGATACAATTTATTTGGACAAAAGGAAACGGTCTGGATTGCGAAGAGGTGCGACCCAAAGTGAAGAGGTGCGAAAGACCTGGTCATGGAGTCCGGCGCCTAGGCGCCAGATCCCGGAGCCTAGGCGCGACGGTTACCTTCTAGAAGATACATTGAATTTGGACATATTTTGAAGAGGTGACTTAAGCAACCACTGGTCAAATTCAAAGCTCTATAGATATGAGCCCATTCTACAAAGAAAATGGCATGAAAAACCCCCCTCTTAGTACACATACCCATTTTAGTATATTCTCTCTCATCTCAAGTTTTATTTAGTCTCATCCATACTTAGGATGCCACTTTATTTTGTATCTAGTGAGTTTATTTTGAGTGTTTATTGTGTGTTATTGCTGTTGGAGTCTTTCATCATTGCTTTGGAGTCAGTAGAAGTCAACGGATCACTTGAAGGAACACTTCAGATAAGTATTTGTACTTTGGTTCAAAGTTTTATAAATATGTTTTGTTGTGTTATTTTAATGTGTTCTGAGTAGTTAGTTATCTTTATCCTTTCAACTATGAAATTATTATAAATTAATTAAATTTTGTAGGGGAATTAAATATAAAATATTTTAAAACATTGTGATGATAATAATACCTGATCATAGTTTACTTTTTAAATTGGCCATTGAATTTGTTAAAACCTATTGAAGAATTTTGAGACCTATTCGGAGATAAATTCTTAACTAGTAAATATCACATGAATCCTTAGGTAATCGCAGGCTATACGCAGATTGTTTAAGGTGAAGTGCAAATAAAAAGGAAAATAATATTTATTGGGTGTAAAATTAATTAGTTTTTAGAGTGACAGACTAAATTCTAATAATTTAATTTATAGAAAGGTAACGGGTCACTGGTAGGGCCGACCATAGCCACCCTTGGACATCGAACAGTGTGAGACTAGATTAACCCATTCTACTAATAAAACATCCTGAGCCTATCTATAGATTAGTCAATGTTCTTTGCACCTGAACCAAAGGGTAAAGAATAGAAATGGTTCTATTTGGCACAATACCATAATCTTAATTCCTTAAAAAAGATAATTACTCTATAATTCTTGGATTAGTTGAAAAAGGAGAAAGTCGTTTTTATACTTGCATTGAATTTTAATTACTGCTTACTTTACTTTACTGCTTATTGCTTACTTTCTTTTAGTAAAAATTATTAGTTAATTAAATTTGAATATATATATAAAAGAAAAGGTATATATAAATTGCATTTGAAAATTTCAAAATATTACTTATATTTCTTACTTTTTATAAAATTCTTTATCCCTGTAGGATCGATAACCAGGACTCCACTAGAGCCCTGTATTACTTGAACGATACATATACTTGCGTTTAAAAGTGTGACTTTTACAATAATAAATCTAAATATAAAATTATAAAAGTAAACCTCGCACGTCAAGTTTTTGAAGGCATTTGTTGGAAATTAAATATTCGAAAAAGTGGTATCAAATTCTTGTATTTTAAAGCATATATAAAGTTGCATCGCATCACTAAGCCCCAAGCTAAAGGTTTGATTAGTACCAACACGTAGAGGAACAAATGAGGGTTACCTTTTGTCCTTGGCTCAATCTAAATAATTCCATACTACTCATCTTCAACCAACCTCAATTTTCAAAATTTCAATTTCTGACCCCTTGCCCCTGAATCTACCCAAAATACCCCCAAACCCTAAAGTCCTCCAAAATTTCTAAAATTACCCAAATTAACCATTTTCTCCAAAAACCATTTCAAATATTCCCCATTAATTAAATTAACCAAAATTACCCAAATTCACCAAAATTTCCAAAATACCCCCAAAATTTGTAAAATTAACAAAAATGCCCCTCTTAGCTCAAAAAGCCAAAAATTCCAAAAGTTTCCAAAAAAAAATTCCCAAAACCTCCCACATATTCCCTATTTCAGTTCTCTCAACTACCACATGACCCAATTTGACCAATTTAGCCCAATTTAACTAAAAGCCCCAATTTGACCCATTTAACCTAAAAGTGCCCAAATTAAACCCAATATCCACCCAATTGACCCCAATTTTGCTCATATCCAATTCCAAAATTTAATTTAACTTCTGTAGCTACAATCTAAACCAAATCTAAGGTCAATTTAGCTCTCATTTGAGTTTAATTTCACTTGAAATCCAAAATTCCTAACTTTGACAAAGTGGCCCATTTCCCCCAAATTGACCTAATGCCAATCCATTTCCCCTCAATTTGAATTCTAAATTGCCCAAAACACTCCCTTAAACAAAATCGAACCATCAATTTCCCCCAATTTGAGCCAAAACCTCACTAAAACCCATTTGAGTTAAATTCCCCCAATTTTGACCCAAATCAAACACATGCACAAAATCCCCCAAATTGAGTGCCCTAACCCTAAAATTGGCACCCATTTTATGTTGAAAAATCTTTATAACATCCCTCTAGACCATTTGGAACCTTCAATTGGCCTTGGATCTAAGGCTAGCTCAACCTAAACCCAAGTTAACCCAATTTGCCCCAAATTGACCAAATTCTAAGTGCTAAAAATTTCTTAAGGAAACTTTGTCAAAACCACACCAAAACTTCTCCAGACCTTCCTAAGCTCATTCCAACCATTTTCCCCCTCTAGTTCCCCCTTCTTGAGAGCAATTTCTCCACTAAAATCTTAGCTCGAACCATGAAAAACTCCATCACAGCTCCACAGTGCACCAAACTCAAATTAATTGCACCCACACCTTCACAACATTGAAAGAAGAAGATCCCCCATCAAAGCCCCATCACAGAGAGCCTCAGTACCAAACTTTGATATACACTTAAAATTGAGTCTGGTCGAGTTTGGGTCCATACAATTCACCAGGGAAAAAGACTTCATCTGGAGGTTCATTGGGACCAATCGAAGCTACCACAACCAGATGCCTCCCTTCTCAGACGAAGGTATTAAACTCACTCTTACTTCCGAGCTATTATTTGTCCCCCACATGTGCAGACCATATTTCATACTGTATAAATCATATGGATAGGTTCGTCTAGGTCAGATGAAGCTTTAGGGACAAACTCCATGCAATTTGGTTGAGTCTAGCTCGAGTTCTTAGGTTTAGAAGGTGGATGGCTTTTGGGATGAACTAGTCGAAGATGAAGAAGGAGCACCATTAGATTGTGGATGTAATGCTTGAACGACCAGGATGGAGTTGGACGGAGATCAGATACATAAAGCACGACCGGGTGGACATCTAGTCAGATGGCGACGTCAAATAAGAGCGCGCCGCGTGGTCTTTTAGAGCCGCCGAGGATGAGTTGGTGCCGCATGTTTAAGTGGGAAAATAGGATTTATTTTGAATTATTTAAATCAGTCTGAATTTAAAAATCCATAATTTGGTGTAGAAAAATCATAAAAATAAAAAAAGTTCACTAGTGCTCAGTGAACAGAGGAGAATAATGTGGAAATGATTTGAAGTTTATTTAATGCATGTCTTATTTTTAATTAATTAAATATTGTTTGGAGTCTTTTAATTCTCCATTGGCTTAGACATTTCACCATAACTTGAGATCTTGGTATATTGTTGCTCTGTCCTAGGGGACTTTCCCTGATTCTTCTAAAGTCAGAGGAGACCTCTAAACATAGATCTCTAATTTTCAAGTTATAATGCCTGTTTTAGTAAAATAAATATAATAAATAAAATATTAATTAGAAAAATGCAAGATAAATTTTGGTAGGTTACTTATAAGCAGAGGACCCTAGGAAAAATAAAAACATGGTTTAACTCATTAAAAACAACCCTAATTGTAATTAAGACCTAAAAATTAAATAAAAATAAATTTGACTAAATAAAAATGAAAATAATTTAGTTTTTGTTCTCTATTGTATATCAAGGTCAAGAAGACTCCCTATAAAAATTTCAAATCAATTGGAGTTAATTTAACCACCCTAAATGAATTTTTCAAGTTAAATCACATATTTGACAATTAAATAATTATAATAATGAAAATACACTTAAAAAATTCACCAAATTAATTTTAGGAGCTCTTTGAGGTCAGAAGAGTCTTTAAAAAATAAAAGTATAATGAAAATTAAATTTTCATTTTTGTGCCTAATTTTAATATTTAAATAATTATAAATTCACAAAAGTTATAAAATTAATAAAATGGTTGGAAATTTCCTAAATTGTCTCCTAAGCATTTAGGAACAATTGAGACATTTTTCCTAATTTTCTAAAAAAAGATGTTAATCTTTAAAGGCTTGAATTATTTTTTAAAGGCTAAAAAAATGGATTTCCTTAGTTTTCACTAAAATAATTTTAATAATTAAATGAAAAATCATAAGAATATGAAATTCTATTCTCTAGGTTCCTTGACCTTAGATGATTTTTTAAAAATACAAAACTTAATTTTCAACTTAAATAATATTTTATATTTAGTTAATACTCTAAAATTTAAAATAATTCTAGTAAAAAAATTAAAGCTCAAAAAATTATGCAATTTGGTCCAAATGGTCCTCTAGTCTAGGTCTATCTCTAATAAAAATGTTAAAGTGAAAGTTCTTATTTTGGACAAAGTTATTGATTTTTCATTGAAAATTCCTATTTTTGCATTAAAAAAATATATAAATTAAATTAAAATTTGAAAAATTATATTTTCTCCTCTGGTGTTTCAATTATTAAGTGGAGTCACAGAAAAATTTCAAAGTCATTTGAGTTAAAATCAATGAATTATGAAGTGATAAAAGCCTTTAGGGGTAAAATTGTAATTTTGAAGAATGTAGCCTTAATCAATATTTTGGCTTAATTAAAATGGAAAAAGGGAAATAAATGATCTTAATCATTATGTTTGAATGGTTGAAATTTTGAAGGGTAAATGGTAGAAACCCATTTCTTTTTTGTCACATTAAAAGACAAAATTTATAATTTAATTAATCAAAATAATTTGGAAGAAAATTAAAATTAAAAGATGCTTAAGGTTAGGGGTTAATTTTGGATGTTAGCATTCCACTAATTTAATACCACTCATTTGATGTTTAAATAATAATTCAATATCTGGATAAGAATCATAATCATGAAGTTCATTTACTTCCTTTTCTAAAGACATAAAAATACTTATTAAAATCTTAAGGGCTTTGTGGTGAGCTAGGCTTAATAGAAAATTTGACTAATGAGAAATAGAAAAGGAATCACGCTTAATTCAAAACTACTTTTGAAACATTACAAGCCCATCAAAAATTGATAAATTCTTCCATAAATTAAGTTGGCCTCTCAAAGATCCACATACATAATTTCTAAGTGAAATATCAAATGATAATTACCCCGCCATTCGGGATGATTAAAACATCGGCTCATCGAGCATAAGGATATAAAAAGGATGAATTATTAAATATTTGTGATAAATTCAAATGAACTCAGGAAGCTCAAAAAGATTGTGAAATGTCTATGTACCAACTAGACCCGTTTCATAAATCTTCTGGACACCTTGTAGGACAACTAGACCTATCATATCTATTAAATGAAGAAATCTCTTAAATAAATGAATAGGACCCACCAAGTTATGACATAGGATCTGATAGGCCTGTGACAAACCTATCCATAGGGTTTTCCTACAAAATATATATTTTTATTGCAAAAATACTAAAGTCTCAGGTGGAGGAACGAGAAGACTCCCCAAGTACACTTTTACATGCTTACAGTGCTTTCCTTCCTGCACTTTCTTTACCTTTTTTTATAAGGCTTGCATGTTAAACAAAAATGTCACCCTGCATGAAAGAAAAAACTTTTAGGATAGCCACAAAACCAAAACCAAATCAAAAATTAAAAATCAAAATAAGATAAAATACAACACCACAACAGTCAAAATATAAAGCAACTCAAAATTTAATCACAAACAAAATAAAAATCATAATTACAACTAAATTAAAACGTCTCATTTGATGATCAGGAGTCCCTTAGAGGAGGTAACCTACTTGTTGCTAACAGGTTTACCACAGTCTAAATGAAAGTGTGGAACTCACTTCAGTTGAGTTTAGCAAATTCATTTGGACTAAGTGAATCCGATGAAAATATTGGTGCCAGGATGATGGAACCGTGGAATTTTAAGCAGTGTCGCTATAATCAACTTTAATATTCCCCTAAAAAAACATTTAGACACCTCAATTTAAATATTCTCAAAACATGACATATCTCTTCTCTCTTACAATTGACACTTCTTTAAACTAAACTTGTTACGATGAGGAGCTTGGATCATGCATAGTGGGCAACACGGCCATCTTCAACAACAAAACTCCTTAGAAATTAAAATAGTAAGCCATAAGACTTCGAGGTAGCTTGCTTAGTGCAGCATAAGCCCTCACTTTATCTTTTTAGGCCCTTGGATAACCATGTTGTGCAACATAATCCCTAACTCATTTTGGGATTTCGAGGTTGTCATCAGATGTGACATAAATCCTCCTATTTTATAGGCTATTCGCATGATTGGTATCAAGTGAACATAAGTCCTAAATAATAAAATTGATAGGATGAAACATCAAATAATTATTTTAAATCTGAACCAAATAATAGGATAGTTTGAGAAAACACCGAGATTCTTCTTGGATCTTTGTCTTTCCCCTAGTCTTTCCTTCCTTTGGATTCCTACAAAAAATGTTCCAAAAATTGAGCCACTCACCTATTGGATTTTTTATTATCATATTTTCTTAAGGAACCTTATCCTTTTTGAAGTCATGAATATAAAAATTTCTTGATCTATATCAAGAGTATTCTTAGGTGACTTCGGTTATCTAAGATGAAATTAACTATAAGGGTTTTCCCTTATAGGAAACTTAAAGACCCCAGATTAATATAAACCCATATCTAATTCCTTCATATTAGATAGGGGAAATTGTCGGTCAACAATGGTTCACAGACCAAACGGATGTCATGAATTCTTTAGTTTATTTCATCAAGCCTTACTCCAAGCAATGTATCTATTCTCCAGGATAAATACATGTCTTGTGGAGAAGTGCTTGAATAATTACTATTATTTATATAATATTTGTTTGATTTCATATTTTTCAAAATTAAAATATTATTTTAAAAAAGCTATATATATTAAACTAAACCAAAAACCTATTTTACAAAACTATATTAAATTAAACCCAAACTCTTAGACGCTTTTATCGACTGACAGAGTCGTGGCTCTCTTCAAACACGTTGTCGATATTTCTACGACTGCCACTTGTTGTTTGATTAAGAAGATCGTAGAAGCCATCTCATCTCTTCAAGGACGAGAACATGTCATTGAGAAGAAATTCCTTGCCCAAATCACTGATGTATTCAAAGAGACAGGAAAGGAATTTCTCTACTTTCCTTAGGGTCCTCATGATAGGAGACCATGGTCTTCCTATCGGTCCTCTACGAGGCTTGCTTGTACAGTCCATAGTACTGGTGGTAGTGCTTATCGAGTATACCCATGGTGGGGCACTAAGCGTGGAAACTACAATTGTTGTACCAGTCATGGGTCGTGTTGTTTCTAATTTGGACGCTGTAGCGGTGTCGGCCGCACCTCCTATATTTTCTACTCAAATTAAAAAAAAGAAAAATATTTTTGAGAACTCTTCCTCTTATTTGAGTAAGAATAAAATGGATTTATTGTACTTTGCTCGGGAAAAATTTGGGGATACCTTAATATGTACTTGCCCCTTACTTTTAAAAATAAATGTGTTAGAAAAGATTATGTTCTTCCTATGTTGAATAGAAGATAGTGGGTGAGAATGACTTGCTAACACTCCTACTATTGTTGTTCTCGTAGAAAACGCCATTAAGGCGGTCTTAGAACCATGCCTTCGATGGAGCCTGCCTTAGAGCCGCCTTAAGTGAATTTTGAGGTAGATCCTAAGCAGATCTCAAGAATATTTTTGATGGAGACCTCTTCGACATGATGGAAAATCTTGAGATGGCCATTAGTAACATTATGGTAGTCACCAATAAAATAACAGCCTCTAGTAGAAACCTCCCCCATGAGTTTGATGAGCCAGATCATCATGAATCCACTGGGGTTTAGGATGACGCTACAGTTCAGCATGAGGATAAGAGCAAGGAAAAGATGATCGTCCTTCTTCACGATCAGCATGCTCTTTTAACCACCCAGATAACGAGTTTGGGGGAAAAAAAGTCTCAGTCTGACGCAGATTTTCCTATTATACATGTTGCGATGCATCATGTTATAGTTGTTTTGTCGTTCGTACCTAGAAAACATGCACATGTATCTTCCTTTCAGGCTTCTCAACATGAGCAGATTGCCTCTGATTCAGATTTTTAGTCCTTAGTGGGCTTAAGGATTAAAGCCACATTTTCCACTTAACAGGATGAGAGTATCAATACAAAAGGTAGATCATACCCTAAGGCCCATGAGATCATTCATTTCCTTCGGGTTTGTACCTTTACAATTTAAACATTTCATCAGGGTTGGAAATCCTCGACAGCATGTCACTCTATTCTGAGCACTTTACTGCAATGTTGGCAGTAACGATACATGGCTGCTTCATCTTTTTATCACTAGCTTGTTTAGGTTTGTAATGATATGTCGATCTTCCAAATGGAACCTTCAAGACATTCTCCAAGCTAGAAAATGTATTTATAAAGTGCTTCATTAGGCACACCACCAGGTCACTATGATTGACTTGATGTTAGCCCAATAGAGGCCTGGCAAGTCACTCCTTGATTTAGTCATTTATTGGAAGAGTTTAAGCATGATATACGAGCCATAGCTTCAAGAGTAGAACCTCATTGTTTTTTTTATGGGAAAAACTAAAGGTCCAATTTTGATCTTGCTAAAAATGACTATGATAAAAAATTTTGAGGTCTTGATTAAAAAGATGGCTAGCCTACAAGATACCACATAATTCTCAGTCTTTAAAGAAACAGATCAAAATTCCTAAGTAAAATTCATTATAGTGGGTCATTCAAAAAGGTTAGAAAAGACTTTGGCTTTGATGACATTAGAAAAGAAGCTAAAGAATCTTGTAATGTCGACAGAGTTTGCTCACCAGCTTCCTCAAAAGCGGAAGATCTCATTTCTTGTGAAAAAGAGGTCTAAAGTCTACCCTTCTAAAAAGAAGTACGTAAAGAAGATTTTTAAAAATTTACTTAAATGGGGAATGACACTACCTTCATCGAAGAAGCCCAAAGAGGTGGACAGGTTCAGAGACCCTAACTTTTGCTCCTACTATCAGCACCTGAGAAATACACTTGATGATTGCTATTTATTCAATGATGGTCTTGAAGCTTAATTCAATAATAGAGAGATTAGATCTCTGATCACTACTTAGAGAAGGCTTTTGGAAGAGGATCAACCAAGGTTATTGAAGCTGCACCAACCACACCTCCTACATTTGAGACAACTTATGATGATATATTTATTTTTTCCTAGATTACATTTGTAAACTCATTAGGGGGTGATGATGTACCTTTTGTACATGTTGTATTATTTAAAATGATGGAATCAAGGAAAAAATTTTTGCGTACCCTTTTTGGTGTTCCATGTCTTCATGACGAATTTTCGCATATTGAATGTTGAACTTAATGAAGATGATGATGCCAAGGAAGAGGAGAAATTTTCTCTATTACTGTCCCACTTTGCTGCATGCCATACAAATGATGATCTTAGTGATTCGTTAGATGGCGCATGCTTGCCATAAATTTTTGAAAATAATGATCCAAGTGGATTAGTTGGATTTTCCATTGAAGATTATCTTGTTGGGTCCTCTGATGAGAATATCCATTAAGTCCACTTATGAAGTGTTAAGATGCTCCTTATTTGAATTGGGTAGTAGAAACCAAATAATAAATGGGAACATATCATCATCGACAGTGTCGATGATCATCATGATGGTTCTAATTTAACCCAAAAGTATCCCAATAAGGAAGACTATAATGCCTTGACGCCCCTCAAAAAGTTGCTTGTAACTTTGAGCATTGATGATGTGCTCCTCTTATTTTTTAAGCTAAGAGAGAATTTGGTAAAGGCTTTGTTGGAGTAATCATTTTCAATGCTTATGATATATAAGAGAGGATGAAGGAACGAGCTGCATCATCATAGGACGTAGATGCCATCACCATCTCTAAAGAGGACATTTTGTTGAGCACTACAGATCATAACCGTCCATTTTCTGTGATGCCCATGATATACGATACACCATTAAATTCTATTCCTATCAATCCTAGTGCATTCATTAATGTTATCAGTATCCAGACTCTTGAACTTCTTCCTTTGAGTTCAAGAAGGTTATGTTGAGATAGATCAATGAGAAGCAACAAAAGACCCTAGGAAGCATCACCCTTCCTCTCCAATTTGGAGAGTTCAAAAGTGAAGCTAAGTGTTATGTGATTGATGTGAATGCATCCTTTAGAGCTATGCTCAGATGCCCCTGAACTGATGAATATATGATGATAGCTATTACAGTGCACTAGTGCATTAAGTACCTGCATGGAGGAGGAATTCTCCATCTCAGGTGATATCTAGCCCTTTCGTGTAAATGAATTAGGTGTTTATGTTAACAATGAGTATTACCACCCTCCAAAAGGGGTTTCTTCACCAACTTCAAGGTCTACAAGACGCTAATGGACCCCTCAAATTTCTAGCCATCATTTTTGTAAAGGTAAAGATGTGACAAGGTAGGAGGAAAGGCACCATATTCTGGTAAAATAATGATAAAATGAAAGTTTCCCTCCTGTCCTCCAAAATTAACAAGTTATATTTGATACTAATTCCAATGTCAATGAGGCTTTACATGTGGAATAAACCTAGAGATCTCAAATTATGGTTAGAAAGCTATTGATGAGAAGATACTGCTGCTGCCATCAACAACCACAGTCCCTCACTTTTCATAGCTTCCATTGGCAAATGAGGTGTTGACCATTGACCCAGTGCTATGAGGTTATTACAATGATTTGATATCCATCAGTACATCTTTTTTTGATGAGTTATGTACTTTTTATGTACCTCCCAGAGTCAAATCTGGTGGGGGAGATTTTTTATTTTGTTAAGTTAATGATCATTTATTCAACATCAACGTAATAATGTTGGATGGTGATAATGATAAAATAGAGAATATACCTTTTATTTTTATTATTTTCCTCCTGTAAATTAATTCCTTGATTATGGTTTATTTCTTGAGAAGTGGTATCTTCACTAAGTCAAAATATGTAAGGCTATGTGGCAGAATAGACTTCCCACAGATAAGTTAGGCTTAGGATACATTAAAAATTTGGATAAAATGAAGATCCTAATTGCTTTGTGTAAAATAATTTTTGCACTAGAAACAATGAAATCTTTGCCCCAAAACATGAGAAGGTTGAGTTTAATGATGCCCCACCTAATTTAGAGGAAGTTGTTTCTTTAACCATCGATGATTTAATCAAAATCAACTTAGGGATTGGCTATGATCCTTATCCCACCTACATTATCGAACTTCTTTAGGATTCCCTGGAATCTAAAATCAATGAAGTCTTGAAAGATTTTCATGAATTCCTTGTGTGGATCTACGCCAAATTGCCAGGATTAGCCCCCAGGGTAGTGAAACATAAATAGTCCACTGATTTGAGTGTCGTTTCTGTAAGGTAATCTCATTAGAAAATGTAGCCTGATATAGAGCAAATGGTTATTAGAGAGACCAACAAGCTCATCGAGGCTGGCTTCATTAGGGAGGTATCCTACCCTACATGGTTAGGAAACGTGACAACTATTTGAAAGAAGAACAAACTGATACAAGTTTGTATCAAATTTTGGGACCTTAATAAAGCCTGCACGAATGATGATTAGCCTCTACCAATAGCAGAGCTGATGGTAGATGTCACTTCAATTAACACTATGTTTTTCTTTCAGATGGTTTGTCTAGATACAATCAAAACTAAATGGCCCTAGAAGTGAAGCACAGTACATCATTTCACACTCCTATAGGCAAACTCTATTACGAGGTCATGTCCTTTGGCTTGAAATACATTGAAGAGACCTATCAACAAGATATGATGCCAATCTTCGATGACCCATTACACCACCAAGTCAAATGTTACTTCGCAAAAGTTGTGGTTAAGAGTCATTCTTAAGAAGATCATATCTTGGACCTCAAAATTGACTCTGAGCATCTTAGGAAGTTTTATCTAAAAAAGAAACCTTCGAAGTTCACATTTGGCATATCTTCTAGAAAATTCTTGGGTTTTAAAGTCTGTCATAGAAGCATAAAGGATGTTCATAGCAAGATTAAAGCTATCTTAGAAATGAAACCTCATAATTGTTTAATGCAACAATGATTCCTTTAAGGGAAGGTTGCATTAATGAAGAGGTCTATCTCAAACCTTTCTAGTCGATGTCAACCTTTCTCCACTTTGGTCAAGAAGAGTGTTCATTTCCATTGGGATGATGTGTGTTAGGACAGCTTTGATGATATCAAGTGCTACTTATTTACAACACCAGTTTTAGTAGCTCATAACCTAGGGAAACCCTTTATACTATATACTAAAACCTTAGATGAGTCAGTAGGGGCATTGTTAGCTCAATTTAATGATGAGGGGAAAGAGAATGCTCTATACTATCTCAGTCGGTGTTCATCTCCACTGAAGTAAAATATCCTCTAATTAAGAATAACTATATGGCATTGATATTTTCAGTTTATAAACTAAGGCATTATATGTTATCACTTCATATTGATGTGATTTCAGAAGTAAATCCCATGCAACACTTAATTACTCATCCTACATTAGCCAGACGATTAGCCAGATGAGCTATAATCCTATCATAAATTAAAGTTTCATAAGTCCCGTAGTGATCCATCAAAGGACAAGCTTTGGTTGACTTTCCAGCAGATGACCCATTCTAATTAATTTCCATTGAACGATGAGTTTTTTGAAGCTAGCCTAAGAACTATCAAATTCTAATAGGGATCCTGTGATAGTGGTGAACCACGACAGTAGGATACTGTCACTAGCACTTTTAGCACATGGGAAACCTATCTATGTAGTTAAATGGATGTGAATTTTACATTTCTTTCATAAAGGTCCAAACCAAGTCTCATTTATAAAATCTTGGATCCATACATCTCTTAAGAAGTGAGGCCTTAATAGGGTCTGGCAGAGATTCTGGCAGAGATTGATGTCTCAATTTAACTTGCTCTATTAATTGGTCTATGTCAAATGGTGGTTTGAGTAGGAGTTGAGACGGGTTGGAGGGTTCAGGACTGGGGGAGTGAGCCTAAGTCTCTATGAATCTTTTGGAAGGGTTGAATTATGATTTTGAGCAATTTGATGTCGGGGCCAAAAACTAATCTATATTTTAGTTGCAAAATTAGGGCTTTGTGGTAGCTTGAGGGGGCTTACGATGGTGTGGATGGTCTTCTCTGGTTAGAAGGGGTACATTTTGGGTTGGGAGGAAGAGGATGAATTGGCTGTGTAGAGTATTTGGTGGTGTTTTGAGGGGCTTGGGTCATGGCTATTTATGGCCATGGGATGCCAGGGGAGAAGCTTGGCTATGCATGGGGATCCCAATGGCTGCATAGAGCATGTGAAAAGAATTTCCAAAGATTTTTGCAAGGAGAGGAAATCTTTTCCTTTTTTTCATGTCTTGTGCATGATGAACCATTAGTGGTGAGGATGGCATGGAGAAAGGATTGGCTTGATTTGGAAGGCTTTTGGCAGGGTGGCTAAGACCAGATTTGGCTTGATTTGACCCATTTTGGCTTGGTTTGGCTCTCGAAGTTGTGAGCTTGGCCTGGGTTCCATGTGATCACCTCTTATGGTAAGTGGCGCAATTTTGTCTTTTTGTGCTTAGATTTAGTATGGATTTGTTTTTTTGTTACCAAAATATCTTGGCATGTTATGGTTGTCATAGGTGGACTATAGGGGATGGACTATGAAGAGGATGGGCCATGGAAGAGATGGGTCATGTGCATGGATTTTGGATTTAGGCCTAACCAAAGTTTTTTTAAATTTTGTCTAAAAACTTAAACCTAATGGGCTTCCATAATTTACCTAATTGAATAATTAGGTGAATTATACGAGTTGATCTCATAGTTCCATTTTGACTCTTATGTGGTTTGATATCTTGAACACTTTGAGCAAAGCTTAATTTTTTGATAATAGGGACAATTGGTCAAGAGTTGAACGAAATTTGGTTGGACTCGATTTTGTTTGGTCACTCATAGTGCTTTCAAATTTTGGGGTCAAGTTGGTGTGTATGAGTTTCAAGATGATTTTAGCGTTTTAGGGTTGGGAAGGCCTTAGGTGAGGCTAGGGATCAATTTTGGTAGATCCCCCTTACTATTAAAAATTTTAGTGTCATAGAGGTCCCTATGGTCTATAGATAGGTTCCTAGGGTTTTGGGTTTCATAGGTGACCCAAGACATGTCTTACCCATTGGAACAGCTTGGATCTCTCACCAGGTTAAAACCCTTAACTAGCTCACCCAGAGGCTGAGGATTTGGGCTTGTTTTGATGAAGCCTAAGGGAAGAAGGACTTTGTTTGGGATTATACGTAGGTGAGTGGGTGAAGCAAAAGTGAGGTCAATAAACAGACCCCCATTATGTGTGGTGTACCCAAAAGGCAGGACGAACGTAATGGAGCAGACTAAGCTAGCCACTAAAATTCTGGAACACTCAACCTTTCAGGAATGCTTTTGGGGAAGGGATATATTTGAGTTAAATATTTCACTAAGGATTCTTTGGATAAAAGTTGCAGAAGAGGGTCAGCTCGTTTGAAGGGGAATGTCGTTATCCAACAAAGGGGGTCTTATGGCACATTTGGGGGAAGGGCGGGCATGAGGGGAGGGTTGGCGCTGGGGGAGGGGGTTCTTTAAGTCCCAATTATGGCTTGATTTTACTAGAACGCAGGCCGCAGGTTTGATCCTACGGATCCTGTTTTTTCTCTTTATTTTTATTGAGCATGCATCGATCCAACCTTCGCATTTTTCATCTGCCCTAACCTTTCTAGTGGAGCTCTCACTTCCTCTGCCCTAACTTCTGGTTCTGGATGTCTTCTTCCTCTGATATCCTCTTTCCCTATCTTCTTTAGAGGATTTGCTCCTATTGATTGAGATGTTTTATTTTCTTGTATCTTCCCTCAACCACTTGATGGATGATAATGCTTTAGTATTTTATGTTTCTGCTATTTTTTTCTTTTAATGTTTTCTTTGAGAATTTGAGGTGGAAGTGGTGTCGATGTGGAGTTGATGTAGGTGGTGCCGATATAGTGATGATGTGGTCGGAGAAGGTGTTGTAGGTGGTGTTTGGGATGGTAATGTCGATTTTACTGTAGGGGTTGGGGATTGTGGTGATGGAGTCAATGTTCTTGGTGATTATGGCATGTTAGTTTAACACACTAAACATAAATTCCTAGTATGAAAAAATGAATAAAATGATAACCAGATTATTCTGGGTGTTTTTATTTTAACAATGAATGTTTTTCCCCCATTTTCCCCCTTAAAATTTATGAGTACATATCTATTTTGGTTCTTTAGCCCAATGAATTGTTGAAAAACAATGAAAAAGGCTCACATGACTTTTCCCCCCCCTCAAATGTGGTCTTTAAACATATCGAAAACACACTATTTTGGTTCTTTACTGCTAGTTTTCCATGATTGAAATTATTTTGGTCATTTTTCCATTTTCCTTCCAAATTTAATTAGTCCATTTTTTTTCTTATACTTAATTTAACCCTATATAAGGCTCTAAATAGCTCCTAAGTTGGTGAATTACAGTTTTAGGTGCTTTAGAAAGCTGATATATGGAGGTGTTTAATTATTTAATAAGAGATGCTTCTTTAGAAATTTATAGGCATACTTACATGGCATAGTTAATGTTCTTACATTATAATGCCAATTATTGCATATTCTGCTGCATAATGCATATGTGGCTCCCTCTCAGCAAACTTCCACTGAGTTGTACAATGAGAATGGAGAGCATAAAATGATATATTTTCCTATTTTATATTTATGTGTTTGCTTTGATTTAGAGAAAACTTATAGTTATAATGATGTTGTTTTGATTATGGTAGTTCATTATTAATACTATGGAAACTTGTTAGTGGATAGACATTTTTCATTTGTGTAAGTTAACAAAATAAATTGTTTATTTTCTACTTATCCTACACAAGCTAGATGGGGGAAAAATATAGTTATGATTGGATTGTGTATGAACTCTCAGTGGAATGAGAGTATAATGTATATAATATAATGATAGCTGTTGGTGTTGCACCAATTTGTATACTAACCCTTGGGGACTGATATTGGAAGGAGAGCTAGTTAATTATTTGTGACATTTTTTTTAATGATAGCTATTGTTGGTGCACCAATTTCTTTTCATAGTCCAATGATGATTTTGGTAACATGTCAATAAAGGTAGAAATATAAATAAGTTTATGTTATTTATCTTGTAGAATGAGTGAAGAGGAAGAATCAATAAAATAAGAGGATGATACTATTGCGGAAGGATTAAGAAGAACGGTCATAAAGGAGAAGTTCAAGCCTATAAATTGTGCAGAAAAGTTTGTGTAAGAGAGTTAACATCTCATGTGTCATATCAGATAATAATGAATTAAAAAACAATTAAATTCAACTTATATTGTAAGAATATTTACTTACAATAACAATTCTTATGCTTTCACATATCTATTAGTGTTCCTCTTAGCTATTTCAATTGTACATTTATAAATTTGGGGTTAAAAACTTTGAGTGAAAATTTGAGGTGGAGGTGGTGCCTATGTGGTGATAATGTAGGTTTTGCCGATGTGGTGATGATGTGGCTTAAGGTGGTGATGTAGGTAGTGCTAGGAATGATAATACCGATGTGGCCGGAGGGGTTGGGGATGGTGGTGTGTGCTGTTATGTGTGGATATGTGGTTCTTTTGTGGGGTGTGTGACGGTGTTGTGGTATTGTGTGTGTAGATGTGTGCTGGTGTGTGTGTGGAGGGGTAGATGTGTTGGCATTGTGTGGAGGGTAGATGAGTGGTGGTGTGTGTGTGGTTGATTGTTGTCTTGTGCATATATTGTTGCATTTTTTTATGTAACTTTTTTTTCTTTCATTGTATTAATACAGTGGTTAAGACCAAAGAAAATATGTTACACTCGCAATGTGAGACAAAGAAACATAAATAATATTTTTTGACTTTTGCCTCAAAAAGATCAATTTGGGAAATATACCTACTACCTATTTTAACAAGGAAGGGTGGCAAATATTATCATAAAATTCAAGGAAATTAAAAGCAGAGAGTATGATAGGATGCAATTGAAGAACAAGTGGGATCAACTCAAAAAGGATTGAAAATTTTGGAAGGAATTGAAACTAGGATCAACTCACCTAGGGTGGGATCCGGTGAAACAAATTGTTAATGCTTCTGAGAAGTGGTCGCTAGAAAGACTTGTGTTAAATATTTTTGACATTTTCTCTAATTTGGCCAATTTAATTTTTTTATAAATTTAAGAAGATGTTATGAATTTGTAGGTGCTTCTTGCTGAAAAGAAATTTAGAACCCGTGGAATTGATTCTGAGGTGGAGGGGAGGTTGGATCGAATATTTGAGGGTGTTGTTGTTACGAGCAACTATGCGCATGCTCCCAGTGAGATAAGGTTTGCTTGCACCCATGAAAACTTGAGAGCTGACCAATTAGGTTATTCAGTTTAAGTCCCTTGCTCAGACCTCCATGAAGTTAAGTCCACCTGTTGATCTAAGCATTCACCAGTTGAGAATAAAAAAAAGCTGGTTTGTTTTCCTTAGAAGCCAAATATCACAACTGATGGCTTCTTGCAGCACTGACCCCAGACGTGTCAAGAAGATTCTATCAACTAGGTCGTGCAAGTTTTATATGCTATTAGAGAAATTTCTGAGGATTCACTGTTGTACCTGTTTGCAGTAGAGTTGCTTGATGATTTGACCAGTAAAGATTTTTTCATCAAGATTCCTGAAGACTATAAGTGGCATACTGATCCCCGATAAATATATGTGTGCCAAAAACTTGACTCCACACCGAATATATCTGATGAAAATTAAGATATGAAAATTATGATTTTATAATATAGGATACTACGCAAGTATACATATCATTTATCAAGTAATATAAGATTTTCTGATTAAGCCCCGAGATATCGAACCCACAGGGAAATGTAAAAAATTTTTAAAAAATTAAGAAAATTATATTTTTACTTTTTTAATGAATTTTAAAGGATGTTTTGATTTGTAACGTTTGAAAGTTATTTTTGGTATTTTTGATAAAAAGCTAAGCAGGAAATGAAAATTATTAGAACTTTAGAATGCGGTATAAAACACTAGGAAAATAAAATATCTTTTTCTATCTCTTATAAAACAGTAATAATTATGAAAGTATTGTTGTGGAATTATTTAAATGTGTTGTGATAAATATGAGCAAATTTATTATTTACCCTTACTTGATTCTATAAAGAACATTGGTTAATTTGAAATTTTGAAATTTTGAACATGGTTAGGCAGGGACGATACCAGCTCTCACTCTAGAATTCCCTCGATTCTCTCCAACTGGGGCTAACTTCTAATAACGAAATTTAAAATCAAACCAAATTAGGGGGCTTTAGCCTGTCACTCTAAAGTCCTCTAAGTTTACTCCCCATTAAAAACATATCTAATATATTGCATTAAATTATATGGACTGCGATTCTCACCCATATAATTGCATGTGATTTTTACCAATTGTTGTTTGAGACAATACCACATTGGATTTTACATAATCTCACAACAAATTTTAACATCTTAATTGGCCAAATTAAGAAGTAAATTAAGTTCATGGAATTAAATCTTCACAACTTATTCCAACTTTAAACAATTATACATTCCACAATAATCCTACATAATTTAATTACTTCATCATTTAAGAAAGAAAAAGATAAAGAAAACCACTCAAAATTCATGGAGAAAACACAAGCACAAATTGATTTGAAAATAGAAATCATAATGAAAACACAACAAGAAAAACTAAATATAAAAACATAAATAAACACTTATCTGAAAATCCTCTCCACAAGACTCCGAAAGTTCCATTCAAACTTGAATTTTCACGGGACAACACTACAGAGGTTGGCGCCCAACTCTGTTGACTCCAACTCTGAATTTAAACTTCTATAAGAACTAGATAAATTGATGAAAGAAAAATTGGTGGAAAGAAAGTTTCACACCAATCCTTTCTCCTTTAAAACTAAACTAACTAAACTATAAAAAATAAAAGCCTGAAAGTAAAACTAGGAAAGACACTTTGAAACTAGAAGATAACACTGAAATTAGAAAATACTCTTGAAAACTTGATCCACACACACACACACTAAAAAGACTAAAATGACATAATTTTAATAATAATCCAAAATGTGCCTTGGTGTCTCTTCAAATCATGTCCAGATTCAACGTATCCACCAAAAGATGCATCCCTTCATTCAAATTTGCCTCCCATGGGAAGTTAAGGAAGTCACCACCAAAAGTTGCTTCAAACACCCCTTGAAATTGGTGCCAAAAATGAAGAAAATTTGATTTTTAACTGTGGCGGCTAAGCGCCGACCAGGCGGCGCTTAGCCGCCAAAGTCCAATTTTTTATTTTTTCATTTTTTTGCTCCAAATTTGATCCAATTTTTCTCCTTTCATCATAATCACTTATTTTCATCATACTTGCAAGAAAAACACAAAATACCTTCCATTAAAGTGCAATATCATCAAAAATAGGTATAAAAATATGCATAAAAACACTATATATTTTAGGTGTATCAAAATCCCCCAAACTTAAAATGTAACTTGTCCTTAAGTGACTCTTAATTCACATAGAAAATTTTAGCATAGAAATTATGTATTGAGTTTCATAAGAAAATAACAAAATTTTGTTCTAGAAATGGAATAGTTCAATTTAGAAAAAATTTCAGTAATTAAGACTAACTTAAAGATTTGTAAGTTCTTAGGTAAAGGATAATTTAAAATATAGGTTTCTATCTAATTCAGAAATACTTGTAGATTCTTTAAAACATAGGATTCACACACTTATTTTTCTCACTTAAAAATATTTATTTGAAAATAATTTTACTTACGATATTATAACCTTAATCTTTAGATTTTCTCAGATCTTATATCTTAAACTTTAGGTATTGAACCAATTTTTGATTAGGCCCATAAATCCTCAAGCTTCTCCTTCCTTTTTACATACCATTTTTCACTTTTTCTCTTTTTATTTTTCTTGTTTTTTTCTTTTCTTTTCTCTTTTTTTTTATAAGGCAATGATTACTGTATCTCGATAGGCCTTTAATGATTTTGAATTCCACCCTTCCATTTAAAATAAAGGTCTGATATACATCTTTCACTTAAAAATCATAATAATAGTATTTGAAAATTACTCCTCAATAAAAGAAATTTAAGCTTTGAAAAATAAAAGTCAAATCTTCTATTTATCCAAAAATACAACATTTCTTACTAAAGATAGTTGAACTATATTTAACACTTCTTTACTAGGAAAATTTTAACTTTAATTTTTTTATTACTACTATAAATTTTAACTAAATTCTCTTATTCATTTCTATATTCAAATTTTTGTTCCCCTAATATAACTTTATATACATAATTGTTTTCAATTAAAAATCAAATTAATTTTAAGCATTCTTGAGAACAAATAAAATTTTAGGTTTTTTAAAAATTCCCCCCAAACTTTAATTTTTAATTAGGATAAAACATTTAAGCATAAGAAATGATAAATGGTTGAGAATTAAAAACTAACATAACATGCTTGCAGGAATCTTAATATCCTAAATAT
Source organism: Papilionanthe hookeriana x Papilionanthe teres (assembly GCA_022702705.1). Taxonomy (NCBI): domain Eukaryota; kingdom Viridiplantae; phylum Streptophyta; class Magnoliopsida; order Asparagales; family Orchidaceae; genus Papilionanthe; species Papilionanthe hookeriana x Papilionanthe teres. The sequence goes on along the minus strand of CM040427.1, from coordinate 137,532,102 downwards.
GCTAGTATAACAGTTTAAAAACAGGAGTAAAAGAAATTAAATTCAAATTTTTTTTTAGTTTTTCATTAAATTTAAATTTAAAAATTTAAAGGACTTCTACAATAGTGGAGGTTTTCAAAGCAAATACACACCAACTGAAAATAACTGAAATGACACCAATACTAGATAACAAATGGTACTAGTAGATTTTGAAAAGTTTTAAACATACACTTTTTAAATAACAGTTTTTAATAGTGTTCTATATTCTCCTAATAGCTTTGGAATTAAAGTATACATTATAAAAACTCTAAGACAACATACACATTAAAAAATTTACTACTACACAAATATTACACAAAACAACATATAGAATATCAATCCAACAAAGATACATCTGAATATGAAAAAATATAGTCTAACTATAATCAGCATACTACTATAGTTCAAACCACAAACACAACATCAAAATAAAACACAATACATAACATATATCGGTTCATCAACAAAAACTCAGTAACATATAAAAAAAACAAATCTACTATTCATCCTCATCATCATCATCATCTTGCTCATTCCAATCTCTGGATGGCACATAAGGTATATAGAATGGATGAGGGGGCATCTCAGCACTCATATCACCTCTAATCAGTCTATCCAAATAATGCTGATAATTCTCCTTATATTCATTATGTTTTATAATATATCTTTCCATATTATCCATCTTACCATCCATGTCTCTAATATGCTCACGAGTAAGACTCACCTTCTTTAAAATCTTTCTTAACAAACCAGTCTGTAAATCACTAGATGATGGAGCTCTCGAAGTAGTAGTATGGGAAGCAGAAGAAGCAGAAGCAGTAGAAGCCCTACCAAATTCTCCTCTTTAGCCAAACTTTGAATGTACAGTGTAAGTTGCAACATTTACACTAAGAATTGGTTTCAAAGGCTGAAGGACCTCTTCCCAAGTTTCAAATTTCACACCAAATCGCTCACATAATGAATGAATCAGGGAAGGAAATCCCATACCTGCAGTAGTGGTAGATCTGGTGCAATTCAAAATGTAATAATAAATGATTGTTCTAATATCTTTAGGCTTCTCTTGCTGAATGCAATAGTTCAACGCAGCTCTCTCCCTTGTAACTTCACTTGTATGGCTTGAAGGCAACAGCTTAGATGAGATAAAATAATGTCATGCTTTAGAAGTGGCATTTAACATAGTGGTTTGAAAATTGACTCTTTTATCATTAGTGATCTTCCATAATCCTCTTCCATTAGTCAGAAATGCCATTATTTCATCTAACTCTCCCTCAGTAAGAAGATAGTTAGAATAAAAAAAAAACATGTCAGGAGGCAGTCGATAAAAGTCATTGATTACCGCAAATGTAAAATGTACTTCTTGCCTTCTCTCCATCACCAAATTCCCTTCTGCTGCAGGTAAGTTCGCATAAAAATCTCTGACCACAAAAACAATAGCAATAGCAGAGAAGAAATAGTAATTTTCCCAATTCCTTTTAGCAATCATCTTCTCAACAACTTCTCCAGGCTTACTAAACACTCGCTCAGGAATCAATTTACATGACTGTAATGCATCAACGTATCGTTCCTCGGACCTTGCACTAAAAAACTTATCAGAGTCAAATCTCATCTTTTCTCTTGCATGCTTTGAATTTGGAGCCATCTCTAAAAATTCATGAAAAATTCACCATAAATTCCAAAATCAAACTAAAATTGCTAAATTAAGTTCCAAATGTAATTTCCACTAAATCCAAGCAATTTCTCTTCCCTTTTCCTCAAATTTTCACCATGAATAGTGATTTTAGGATTTTCCAAACTGTACTCAAAATACATGGTGAAAATAAAAAAATTTTACTTAGGAGTACTTTTCATACCTTAAGGAATCCAAATCTAACAATTTTTGTTGAAATCAGCCTTCAAAAGATCCAATATGTTGATGCCCAACGCTCCTTTTCGCGAAAATTAGAGGTTGAAGATGATAGGTAAATTAAAAATGGCGATTTTCGTGTTTTTAACTGTTAAAAGTCAATTTTCATGAACTGGCGCCTAAGCGCCAGGCCTTCGACGCTTTGCTGCAAAATCTAGCACTTAAGCGCCGGCACTCTAGCGCTTAGCTGCCAGTGCCCAAAATTTTCACAATTAGCAAAATGTACTAAACCACTTAGTTAATCACTTTTAATCTTCTCAAAATAATTGTTTCTTCCTCAACAATCTCCCAATAGTCCAATTTTAAACTTTAATATCCATCGATTCCATTCAAGTTTCATACAAACACAAACTTATATTCATTAAAAACAAACCACACTTAATACAAACTAAAAATATCTATCCAAACTCTTTGGATGAAATTCTCTAAATACAAACAGACTCAATAATCATAAAGATAGGTTTACATCACTAAGATGTATCAATCTCACATTAAAGTGCAATAAAACACAAACATAAAACATTCAACACTTAAAACATCAAACACATAAAACATAAAACATACAAAACAAACCACAAGATCAAACCAACATTTAATTCCAATCTCCAGTAGGAGAAATATATCCAGAACCACTATTATTTCCATTTGACCCTTCTGGAATATAAATCTGATAGAACGGGCGATGATTGAACGCTCTTACATCTTCTTCTGCTAACCACTTTTTCTTCAGAAACATCGCCTTATCCGCTTCTTCCACATGACTTGTATGATTGAATTGCATCTTGAGTTGCCATCCCATATGCTCCAAATATGTGTTAGTTTCATTAATCTTTGCTTTGATTGAAGTCACTCAGGCTTCGATCATTGCAATCTTTTATGTAATTCCTTGAATACTAACGGCTAGAAATCCATTGAATAACTCTTTATCAGTGTCACTAATAAATTTTCTCTTGTCAGACTCCTCTTTCTTCTTGATCTCATTTGCCCAGGAAGACATGATGAACTCAAAACACTCTTCTTAAGACTTAGGAATGAAATTAGGACTTAGGGCAAGAGTTTCTCTTAATCCAGGGCCTTATATAGGCTTTAGAAGTGCATGAACTCGCCCTTAATCATTTAAAAACTCCAAGATAATTTCCAAAACTACCTCCCCACAATCTAGGCTTCTAGAACCTCATTTATCACATTTTTCATAACTCCAACGCCTAAGCACCAACTAGGCGGCGTTTAGCCGCCAGTGCTCAATTTAGCACAGGTCTGCCAAATGTCCAAAATTTAATTCCGACTCCTCTAAGTCATAAAATAAGGTCAAATAAACACAATTATAACATAAAAAAACTCCAAAATACTACCACCAAAACATAAAAACAAACCAAACAAAGTACACAAAGCAAACATAAAGCAAAGCACACCGATAACTATGGGTTGCCTCCCACAAAGCGCTTGGTTTAACGTCTTCAGCCTGACATACCCAGAACTAATTCTGAGTGACCCAACATCAGATTCTCATTAGATTTAAGTTGATCGACTGAAAAATATGGTTTGTCTATGACCGTAAACTTTAAATATTTTTCCAGTCTTAGAATCTTGAATATCCACAGCTCCACATGAATAAACTTTCATCATAATAAATGGAACCATCCACCTGGACTTAAGTTTTCTAGAAAAAAGTATCAATCTAGCATTATACAACAAAACTTTCTATACTAACACAAGATTTTTAGTAAGAATCTTCCGATCATGTCATAACTTAATCTTTTCCCTATAAATCTTAGCATTTTCATATGATTCATTCCTTATCTCTTCAAGCTCATTTAATTGCAATAATCTTTTCTCAGCAACATCTTTCAAATTATAATTGAACTCTTTAATAGCCCAATATGCTTTATGCTCAAGTTTAATAGGCAAATGACAATCTTTTCCTAAAATAAGTTTATATGGGGACATTCCTATAGGGGTTCTGTAGGCAGTCCTATAGGCCCACAAAGCATAATTCAGTTTGATTGACCAATCCTTTATGTTTATATTAATAGTCTTTTCCAATATTCTTTTACTTTCACGATTGGATAATTCAACCAAACCACTTGTCTGAGGATGATAACCAGTAGTAATGCGATGATTTATATGATATTTCTTTGCTAACTTCTCAATAATCGCATTTTTAAAATGACTTAACCCATTTGTTATGATTACTCTTGGTATTCCAAATCTGCAAAATATATTATTTCTTTAAAACTTTGCAACACCTTGAGCATCTCATCGAGGTAAAGCAATAGCTTCAATCCATTTGGAAACATAATTTACTGCTATAAAAATATAAACATTTCTGAAAGATGGTGTAAATGGACCCAAGAAATCTAATCCCCAAACATCAGATATCTTAACTTCCAACATATAATTGAGGGCTATCTGATAGGGTAGATGCGTAACTTTATAAGTGTTAACAAGTGTAAAAATAAAAATAATATTCAATAATAGAAAAGTTACCCCTTATCAACGCAAGTATACAAATCGTTCAAGTAATACAGGGCTCTAATGGAGTCCTGGATATCGATCCCACAGAGAAGTTTAAAGATTACGAACAAATTATAACAATTGAAATTACTATTTAGTAAACGTAAATAAAGAACAATTATACTAAATTCTAATACTAATCTTGAATGGGAAGTTGCAATATAGAAATGTATTTATCCCCTTGTTAAGAAAATTAAGTGAATGGATAATTACATTAGTTAGAATTATATTGTGCCAAATAGGAGCATTCCTATTATTTACCCTTTGGTACAGGCATAAAGAACATTGGCTAATCCTATGCTTGGTTACTGAATCTGCGGCTAGACTGGGAGGATACTAGCTCTCACTTCAGAGCTTCCACGTTCCCCTCGCCTGAGGGCTAACATCTACACTTCAGCACCCAAACGATAAAACCACATTGAGGATTTTAGTCTATCACTCTAAAATCTCCAATTCTACGCCTGATAAATAATATTTCCTTATTTATTTGCACCCTCCTTTCAAGGACATTGACCTCCCTAAATCTCATATGTAATCTTTACTTTAGTTGTGAAATCAACATATTTTAACAGATCAATTGGCCAAATTGAAAGTAAATTAAGATTTAAGTAAAAAGATTATCAAAATTTTTATTGAATATTTATGGTACAACTAATTCAATTTTCAATTTCACAAAATCTCAAAACAAGGAGAAAGACAAAGAAGACTACTCAGAATGCATAAGAAGAATAACACAAATCTTGGATTTCATACAAAATCAAAGTTACAAAATAGTAAACACAACTTATCTCAAAATTTCTCCCCAAGCAGACTCCTTGAAGTTCCTCTGACTCTTCCTTCTTGTACAACACACTCAACTAAACTCACTCACTATCAAACTCTCTAGGACACACTGGACACACATACACAGATTTTGATGACACTCTGAAGACACACTTTTTAGCCTAAATTTTTCCATTTTTAAAGAGGTAGAAATATTTCCAAAGGTTGCTTAAGCACCTCTTCAAAAGGCATCCATATTCGATGAATCTTGCTTAAACTGACTTTCTCACCGTTGGCGGGCTCGTTGGCACCGTCGGCGGGCTTCTAGAACAAGGGCCAACTGCTAAGGTTCGCTGTCGGCGAGCTCGATCTCCCCATCGGCGGGCTCCTTTATAATTTATTTGTATGCTCTCAGGAAAAATACGCCGTTGGCGGCCTATTCGTCACCATTAGCGGCGAATATCAACTTTTGTCTCTTTTGGTCCTTTTTGTTCCAGATTCGCTCATTTTCTTACCTTTTTGCTCCATTATGTATAAATCTTCATACCTGCAACAAAACATAGAAAATACCTCTCTTTAAAGTGCAATATTATCAAAATTAATGTAAAATTGGTACGAATTTCTCAATATATTTTTCTTTGGTTAAAATCCCCCAAACTTAACTATTAATTGTCCTCAAGTAATCTTGATACTACATAAAAGTAATGATTAATTGTAGTAAAGCTTTAATTCAGAAATACCATGAATTTGATTTAAATAAATATTATAGTAAAGCTTATTAGAAAGATTTTCAGATAATTAAATTAACTCTATAGATGTACGGCTGTCCAGTCATCAAGTTTAAGAATTCTAGTCTTCTATTCATTTCAAGAATGACTATATGTTGCAATATTAAATTACCTAGGATATTCAGATGATAGGAAATTAATGAAAACACTACTTAGTAAAAATACTAATCCATATATATCAGCTCAGAAATGTAACTGAGTCTACCCTTTAGGTTGATTCAAATGAAGCCAATTTTTGATAAGGCATCTCCTCAAGCTTCTCCTCACTTACTTTTCTTTTTATTTGGATTGCATTTCAATCCTATATATTTTTTTTCTTTTCTTTTCAGGGATTGTTTTTCAATCCTTTTTTTATTCTTTTTTTTTAAGTGAGGATTACTTTACCTGGATAGTCTGTTAATGATTTTAAACATCACTTTCCTCTTCCTAAATTTGAAACTTGAAACATTTCTTTACCTTATATGTATTTCATAGTTTTTACATTATTGAGCTCCAATCTTTTCTTTCTCAACTAAATACTTAAGAATTTAATATTTCAAAATATAGTTTTCCTTAATTTAAATAGTTAACTATATTCTTATTCTCTTATTCCAAATATCTTAATCCATAAAATTAGTTTAATCACTAAAAAAGTTTTTTTTAACCTTCTATAATAGTTAAATAAATTAATTCTAGTTTACTGAATTAAATTCACTACATAAATCATTTTTATAATAATTTTTGAAAAATATTTAATTGAGAATATTTAATAGTTAATCTTGTTTTTCCCTCCCCCAAACATAAATTTTTCTATCTAATCATATAGGTGGAAAGAAAAGATACTGTAAATTTAAATCATACCTTCGTGCTTTAGGTATTTCTTTTTGAAGTTCTGGAGGTTCTTCTCATCACTTAATTAACCTGTACTGTTAAGAACTTTCTACACACATATAACATTAGAGAATTTACTGGGTAAGAAAATTTTGAAATAAGTACAAAATACTAACACATTTTCCTACTACTTTTAATTACTTTTCCTATTAAAGTACTAAGCACAATTAACACAACATCCACATACATTTTACTAATTTAATCTGCAACACAATTTCAGAGTTACACTTACGGTCTGAAATATAAAAACTCAACATCTACACTTATGTAAATAACTTACACAACATAGTTTAAATGAATTACACAACATAATAATAAAAATACAAAAACTAAAAAAAAAAACTAAATTAAAGAAAACAAAACATACACATAACACAAGTATCTAATCACAGAATCTAATCTCAAACATCAAAATCCCACACTATATCCTCATCTCCTTGTTCAGTAGGTGGAGTAGGCTGGTAGTGAGTATAACAGTACTCGTAAAAATGTAACATCAAGCTCCCCTTTCCTATAGCGATTCTCAGCATCATAGTAAGCTATTTCAAACTCAGAATGCCTCTGGAGATATTCACTATCATAATCGTGTCTCCTCTCTAATCCTCCAATCCTCTAATCAATATGCTCCAACCTTTCATCAAGCTTTTCAAAACTTTTTCGCTGCAGCGTCAGTTCATTCATCAAGTCATGAAGTGTAGGAGAACTATAGGCAGGAGGGTCATAACTAGTAAAGGGAATATCCTTAATAGTCGAAGGTACAAAGCTCATAGTCCCAAATCTCCATCCATCATGGGATTCATAAGACTTTATATTAGCCTTTGTAATGGGTTTCATAGGTTCAACTCATTCCTCATCATCGCTAGCCTCTACTCTAGACAACCGGCAGAGTGCATAAATCAGACCAGGATGTCCCAGTCCTCCTCCTGTTTCACTTTTCGCAATGTCTAATATGTTTCTATAAATAATATTTTCCACATTTTATACTTCTGTTGTTCTGAATACGAAAATTCAGAACTGCTCCATCCATTGAAACTTCACTATGATGAAAAGTAGGTAAACAAGTAAAGCAAATAAAATAGTGCTAAGCCTTAGAGGTGGCATTCATCATAGAAAGAGGGAAGTTTACCCATTCACACTGCTTTATTTTCCAAGTTCCTTTCCCATCAGTGAAAAAGTTAATCACATCCTCCAGCGGACCTTCCATTGTTCCAAACGTATCAAAATCGCTGGTATAAGGATGTTGCACTTCGTAGAAAGAATTTATCCGAGCAACATTAAAATCAACTAAAAATCCTCTGACCTTTATAGGCTCGTCCTCTATCTGGGTCAGGTTGGCGTAAAAATCCTTTACAACTTCTACTGCAGCTCTGTTTGTTGAATAACAAAAATTTACCCACTTTCGCTCCCTAATTGTTTGTTCGACTTCTCCTCCCGGGTTATTGAAAACTTTGTCCTGGATGCATTTTTTCACTTTGATGATAGAGTTGTACCTTGACTAAGCCTTAACATTTAGAAATTGAGTCTCGTCAAAGTCAAGTCACCTCTTTTTTCGTGGAGCCATTTCTCGATCTATCAAATTTACAAAAATCTCAACTAAATTCCAAAACAACACTAGAGTGGCTTCCAAAGATGACTTAAAGTAATCTAAAATGAATTCCATGAATTTGTTCCAAACATTTTCTCCACATTTTCAATTTTTCCAAATTCCTAAATGTGGAAGAAATACACGGTGAAAATCAAATTTTTTTCCATGGGAGTGAAGCTCTTACCAAGGGAAGATGAAATCCGGCGTTAAAATGGGTTCAAAATGCTCCAAATCCAAGATCTCTCAAGCCCTAGGTTAGTTTTTTTCAGAGTTTATAGGTAGGGGATGATAAATAGTGGCAGTTGACTGGTCAAATAAAGGTATTTTTTGGGTCCTCGCCGTCAGCGGGAAAAATCTCACCGTCGGCGGGTTAATCAATTTAAATAGGCTTAAGTTTATGGAACAAGCCGCCGTCGGCATGCTTTTTCAAGAAAAAATTTAAATTTTCAAATTTTGTAAATTTAATTCATTTAAAGCCTCGTTAACGTTCGATCAATCGATTTAAACATATTTTACTGTGATTAGATATTATTTTAACTCAAAAAGATTTACACAACATAAACATCACAATTTTTATATAGCATCACAATCTTTGATATCACCCATTGAATGTAAATGAATGAAAAAATTATAGAAGGGTCTGTAAGGAAACTCTTCAGTAGAATCTTCTTCTATCCATCCTTTCTTTCTCATAAGCTGTATGAAACTAGCTTCAAGATGTCCAGAATGATCGAAGTGTTCTTTCATCCTCCAGTCAATATGATCAAATAATTCAGAGATGTTATTAACTGAAGTCATCACATTTTGTACCTCTTTTTCCAGTCTTTTGATTCTCCATAAGATCATATGAGTTTTAACAGTAAAAGGCCTAATTGAAAAGAACTCTGAGATGTTTGATCCCCAATAACAGCTGTCTCGTTATCATCATCAAGTGTAGGAAACATATCAGTTGGATCTAAAGGTTTCCAAGGCAGAAGTACCATCTCCCAAGATTCATATGAAACTTGGTATTGATTGCAAAGTGCAAAAATTGTAGAAGGATGTCCAAGCCCATAAATTAATCCATGAACAATCAGGCCTAAAGCAGACTTCACAATTATCGAACCAACATCAATAGGTAGCCCTGCTTGAATACAATAGTTCAGAATCACAGACTCCTTAGAAACTTTATTGATCCTCATAGTAGGTAATAGTTTTGAAGAAATAAAAAAGTGTCAGTGCTTAGAAACGTGATTTAGAAGTGATACAGAAAAACTAACATACCCATTTTCTCTCGTTTCCCAATCTTCTGCTTCATCAGTCAAGTAACGATAAATTTCATTCATATTATTCCTTGTAGGGACAAAGTTGGAGTAGTGGCAAATGGGTGTATTCTTTATTAAATATAACTCATTAATTCTAGAAGGAGTAAAAGTTACCCATCTGCCTCGCACATAGACGACTCTGTTGTTGATTCCATGTAAATTGGCATAGAATTATTTTACCATAGGGATGATTACTGCATAGGTGGTATAGAACAACACTTCCCAACGTCGTCGCACAATCATTTCTTCGATAGGCGTCGTCGAATTATCCAATCCTCGATTCACGAATCCTCATTCCTTGATCAATCTCTTTTTCATCATTACCTTATTGAAGATTCACTGGGCCTCATAACTGATAAATTTTCTTCTATTGAACACTCGAGATCTAGGGATTTCAGTGTGATTGGATGTCATAGAGATGAGTTTTGGTGGAGTTTCAATTCATTTTTAGGAGATAGATAGTCTAGAAATCAAATTATAGGAGTTTTTAAGGAGTTAAAACCACTTAGAACCACCAGAAACTGTCAAAATATCTCTATGAACTGTCTACTAGCCAAACTCACTGTCGGCGGTGTCGATCTCACTGTCGGCGAGATTCTTTAATAACACAAACTGAACTTTGCAGGAAAAACTCACCGTCGGTGGGCTCGATCTCGTCGGCGGCGGCCAAGGTAAAAAATACCCAGTTTTGCTCTGGTCCGAATGCGTTCCAAATTTTTCTATGGATCCAATTATCGTGATGATCATAAGGGTAAATACGAGTAGTAGAATTCATTCATTCCATAAACTAACAATAAATCAAACAAATATACAATCATCGCATATAAATAAAGATAACTATGGGTTGCCTCCTATAAAGTGCTTGGTTTAACGTCGTCAGCCTGACCTATTCAGGGTGTTAATCAGGTTGACTGAGCATTAAAACCTCTTTAAAACTTGATCTTTCACCCTCAAAATACGGTTTTAATCTGTGTCCATTTACTTTGAATCTGTTTCCAGTCTTTGGATCTTCAATTTCAACAGCTTCGTATGTAAACACTTGAGTTATAGTGAAAGGTCCTAACCATCGAGATTTCAATTTCCCAGGAAATAATTTTAGCCTTGTATTATACAACAATACTTCTTGTCCTGGTTCAAAATTATTTTGGTTAATCTTCCAATCATGCCATATCTTCATTTTCTCTTTATACATTCTATCGTTATTATAGGATTCATTCCTTAATTCTTCTAATTCATTCATCTGCAACAATCTATTCTCCCTAGCATCTTTTAAATTATAATTAAATTCTTTAATCTCCCAATATGCTTTATGCTGTAATACAACTGGTAAGTGGCAAGTCTTTTCATAAATAAGTCTGTAAGGAGTCATTCCAATCGGAGTTTTATGAGCAGTCCTGTATGCCCATAATGCAGTGTCTAGTCTTGTGGACCAATCTAATCTACTAGGGTTTCCAAACTTTTCTAAAATTCATTTAATTTCTCGATTAGAAACTTCAGCTAATCCTCTGGTTTGTGGATGATAAGAAGTAGATATTTTATGAATAATATTAAAATTTTCTGCCAATCTTTGAATATATTTATTCCTAAAATGGGATCCTCCGTCAGTACTAATCACTCTCGGCATTCCGTATCTTGTGAAAATATTTTTCATTAAAAATTTTCAGACACCCTTAGCATCGTAATGAGGTAAGGTTTGTGCTTCAATCCACTTATAAACATAATCAATAGCAACTAATACATATTAGTTTCCAAATGAAGGAATAAATGGTCCCATGAAATTTAATCCCCAAACATCAAAAATTTCAACTTCTAATATGAAATTTAGAGGCATTTCATTTTTTCTAGATATATTACCTACTCTTTGGCATTTATTACAAGTTTTGATATATTTATATATATATTTAAAAAGAGTAGGCCAATAAAATCCAGCTTGTAAAATTTTATGTGCAGTTTTGTCAATCCCGAAATGTCCTCCAAATTCAGAATCGTGACATTTTCGAATAATCAGTTCAGTTTTTTCATAAGGCACACATCTTCTAATAATAATATCCTTACATTGCTTATATAAATATGCTTCATCCCAAAAATACGCTTTAACATCATGAATGAATTTTTTCTGTTGTTGCAGAGTTAACATGGGTGGTAAAATATCACTTACATATAATTGACTATATCAACATACTAAGGTATTTTCCACTCATTTATATTATAAATTTGTTCATCAGGGAAATTGTCTGTAATTTCATTGTCAGCGTCAAATAATTCGCAATATTCTAATCTTGACAAATGATCTGCAATTTGATTATCAGTTCCCTTTCTATCTATTACTACAAAATCAAATTTTTTGCATCAGTAATATCCATCTAATTAATCTTGGTTTGCTATCCTTCTTTTGCATTAAATACTTAATAACACAATACATTTAATTTCAATTAAATAAAATTTAAATTTATCAAAAGTATATACAATTTCTAATAATTCTTTTTCAGTAACTGTATAGTTAATTTCAGCATTATTAAGAGTTTTACTAGCATAGTATATAACATTAAAATTTTATCATATCTTTATCCAAGAACATCTTCTATATCATAATCACTAGCATCACACAAAAGTTCAAAGGGTTTCTCCTAGTCAGGTGAAACTATTATAGGTGCTGTGATTAATTTATCCTTTAATAATTCAAAAGCATGTAAGAATTCTTTAGTAAATTCAAATTTCTTGTCCTTTTCTAAAAGTTGGCATAGAGGTTTGGTAATTTATGAAAAATCTTTTATGTAGCGTCTGTTAAAATCAGCATGTCCAAGAAAACTTCTTACCCCTATCACTATAGTAGGAGGTGGTAATTTAGTTACAATTTAAATTTTTGCAGGGTTTACTTCTATGCCATTTTCTGAAATTTTATGCTCTAATACTATTCCTCTTACAACCATAAATTAACATTTCTCCCAATTTAGAACTAAATTAGTTTTTTTGCATAACTCCAAAACTTTTTCAAGATGATCCAAGCATGCCTCAAATGATGTTCCAAATACAGAGAAATCATCCCTAAATACTTTTATTCCATCATCAATTAATTTACTAAATATAGACATCATACATCTCTAAAATGTTGCAGGTGCATTACATAATCCAAAAGGCATCCTTCGAAAAGCAAACGTTCCATAAGGACTAGTAAATGTAGTTTTCTCTTGATCCTCAGGAGCAATAGGAACTTGATGGTAGCCAGTATATCTATCTAAAAAACAAAAGTATTTGTGCCAGTGTCTAGGAATGGTAAAGGGAAGTGATCTTTCCTGGTGGCCACATTTAATTTTCTATAATCAATACATATACACCATCCAGTAACTTGTCTGATAAGTATCAAATCATTATTTTCATTAGCTTCAACAGTCACTCCTCCTTTCTTAGAAACACAATGAATTGGGCTTACCCAAGCACTACCCGAAATAGGATATATAATACCATTGTCTAACCATTTTAAAATTTCTTTCTTGGCTACACCTTTCATCATCAGATTTAATCTCCTTTGGGGATCAACTCTTATTTATGTTCATTATCTAAAATAATTCTGTGCATACAGATTGAAGGACTAATTCCTTTAATATCTGCTAAGGTCCAACCAAAAGCTTTCTTATACTTTTTTAATGTGTATAAAAGTTTTTGCTCTTGTAATTCACATAATTCTGCCGATATAATAACCGATAAAGTTAAAGAATTTCCCAAAAATACATACTTTAAATGAGTAGATAAAATTTTTAACTCAAATTCAAGAGGTTTTATAATCGACGAAACTATATTCTTTTCAGCATTTTCCATAACATCCAGCATCTCAAATCTTTCTTGTATATAATCTAATTCTTCATTTTCTGCATTTTCAAATAATTCTACATTTTCTAATTCTTGTTTATTTTCAAAATATTCTTTAAAATGTTTATTTCTCAGATGTTCAAGAATTTCCATTCGAAAACATTCATCATCTTTTTCAATAGTAGGGTATTTCATTGATTTTGCAATGTTGAAAGTTACTTCTTGATCATTTACTCTAATAGTTAATTCTTGTTTTTGAACATCAATCATAGCTCTTCCAGTAGCTAAGAAGGGTCTTCCTAAAATTATATGTATTTCCTTATCTTCCTCCATATTTAAAACAATAAAATCTACAGGAAAGATAAATTTATCAAATTTTACTAACACATCTTCGATAACTCCTTTAGGATAAGTGACTGAACGATCAACTAACTGAAGAGTTACAGAAGTAGGTGAGACTTTCCCAATCCTAATCTTTTAAAAATTGATAGAGGCATAAGATTAATGCTGGCTCCCAAGTCACATAAAGCTTTTCCGTAAAATTTTTCTCCAATAACACAAGGTATAGTGAAACTACCAGGATCTTTTAATTTCTTAGGAAGCATTTTCTGAATAATTGCACTAAACTCTTTGTTAAGTGCAACTGTTTCATTGTCTTTGATCATTCTCTTCTTGTTTAGAATATCTTTCATAAATTTTACATAATTGGGCATTTGATCTAATGCTTCTACAAAGGGAATATTCACCGTTAATTTCTTCAGGATTTCAATGAATTTAGAAAATTGTTTATCCTTTTTATGTTGCTTTAATCGATGAGGAAATGTTGGTGGTGGTTTTTCTACAGTAATTTTTATTAGTATTAGTGGATATTCTAAATCTTGATCTTTGCTGATCCTTTTCTTCTTCAGTTTCCACTTTCTCTTTTTCAATTTCCGTTTTTTTGTACTCTTGTTTCTAATTCTTTTCCACTTCGTAACTGTATCGCTTTTATTTGTTCTTTTCCTTGGTCTTTAGGATTAATTTCCACATTACTAGGAAAAGTTCCAGGAATTCTGTTATTAAGTGCTGTAGCGATATGCCCAAGTTGAGTTTCAATATTTTTAATAGCAGTTCCTTGATTTTGTAATTGGTTTCCTTGAATTTGTAACTGATTTCCTTGATTCTGCAAATGCTGACCCATATTTAATATCAATTCTTCCATAGATAACTTCTTTTCCTTAAATTGAGAGTTATTATTAAATCCAGGTGGATAAGAAGGTTTATAATTAGGATTTCCTTGGTTAGATGAATTTCCTAATGGGTTTACTGGGTTGTTTGCCTATTGTTGATTAGTAGAATTGTTATTCCAATTAAAATTAGGATGATTCTTCCAACCAGGGTTGCAATAATTTGAATAAGGATTATTGGGTATATTATTAATAGCATTTAAAGTTTCATAAGAAGGTTGAACATCCACAAATTGCCTAGATGAATTTTCTTCCATTATAATAGGAGAATATTTCATTCCAAAATGATCTAATTTCTTAGATATAGCAGCAATTTGGGAAGTTAACATAGATATTGCATCAGAATCATGGATACTAGCTATTTTTTATGATTTAGCTTTTCAGAAGGCCATTGAAAATTTTTGGTAGCCATTTCTTCAATTAACGAATAAGCCTCATCAAATGGTTTTGACAATAATGAATCACCAGCGGCAGCATCAATAATAGATCTAAAAGATCCTACTAATCCATTATAAAAAGTTTGAATAATTAACCAATCTGGTAACGCATAATGTGGGCATTTCCTAAGAAGATCTTTAAATCTCTCCCAAGCTTCGTATATTTATTCTCCGTCAAATTAACCAAAAGAGGTTATAGCATTTCTACGTTTAGAAGTTTTTGAAGGAGGAAAGTATTTGGATAGAAATTTTTGTGATAATTCTCCCCAAGTTCTAATAGATCCAGGTGCTAATGAATTTAACCACATCTTAGTCATATCCCTTAAAGAAAAAGGAAAAATCCTAAGTCTAACAACATCATTAGATACTCCGTCATATTTAAAAGTAGCACAAAGTTCTAAAAAACTAACGAGATGTAAATTAGGATCTTCGTTTGGTGAACCACTAAATTGATTATTCTGTACCATTTGGCTAATTGCAGGTTTAAGCTCAAATGAATTAGCTGCTACATCAGGGTTTTGGATAGTTAAGTGAATTTCATCTAATGTAGGGTTACCGTAATCTCTTAAAAGTCTCGGTGATTTTCATATTCAATTATGGATTATTTCCCATTTGATTTAAATTTATAATTTCTCCTTTTTGTTTTCTAATTTTTTTTTTATAGTGAGTTCTAATTCTGAATCGTAAGGTATTAAATTTTCATTTCCAAATTTGCGCATACACAAAATAAGTTAAAACTTATGTAATTTTTAAAATAGTTTGTTACTCTAGAAATCACCTTAATAATTATCTTACTAATTACTTTAATAATTACTTTTCTTCCCCGGTAACAGCACCAAAAACTTGACAGGGTAGATGCGTAACTTTATAAGTGTTAACAAGTATAAAAAAAAAATTCAATAATAGCAAAGTTACCCTATATCTCAAGTATACGTATCGTTCAAGTAATACAGGGCTCTAATGGAGTCCTATATATTGATTCCATAGGGAAGTTTAAAGATTACAAACTAATTATAACAGTTGAAATTACTATCTAGTAAACGTAAATAAAGAACAATTATACTAAATTCTACTACTAATATTGAATGGGAAGTTACAATATAGAAAAGTATCTCTCCCCTTATTAAGAGAATTAAGTGAATGGATAATTACATTAGTTAGAATTATATTGTGCCAAATAGGAACATTCCTAATCTTTACCCTTTGGTCCAGGCATAAAGAACATTGGCTAATCCTATGCTTGGTTACTGAATCTACGGCTAGGCTGGGAGGATACCGGCTCTCACTTTGGAGCTCCAACGTTCCCCTCGCCTGAGGGCTAACATCTATACTTCAGCACCCAAATGATAGAAACGAATTGAGGATTTTAGTCTGTCACTCTAAAATCTCTAATTCTACGCCCAATAAATAATATTATCCTATTTATTTGCACCCTCCTTTAAAGGACTTTGACCTCCCCAAATCTCAGATGTAATCTTTACTTTAGTTGTGAAATCAACATATTTTAACAGATCAATTGACCAAATTGAAAGTAAATTAATATTTAAGTAAAAAGATTATCACAATTTTTATAGAATATTTATGGCATAACTAATTCAATTTTCCATTTCGCAAAATCTCAAAACAAGGAGAAAGACATAGAAGACTACTCAGAATGCATAGGAAGAATAACACAAAACATGGATTTCATATAAATTCACTGTTACAAAATAGTAAACACAACTTGTCTCAAATTTTCTCCCCAAGCAGACTCCTTGAAGCTCCTCTGACTCTTCCTTCTTGTACAACACACTCAACTAAACTCACTTACTCACTATTAAACTCTCTAGGACACACTGGACACACCTACACATATTTTGATGACACTCTGACGACACTTTTTTCAGCCTAAATTTGTCCCTTTTTAAAGATGTGGAAATATTTTCAAAGGTTACTTAAGCACTATTCAAATGGCATCCATATTCGATGAATCTTGCTTGAACCGACTTTCTCGCCATTGGCGGCCTCGGTGGTGCCATCGGCGGGCTTTTAGAACATGGGCCAACTGCTAAGGCTCGCTGTCGGCGGGCTCGATCTCTCCGTCAGCGGGTTCCTTTATAATTTATTTGTATGCTCTCAGGAAAAATACGTCGTCGGCGGCTTATTCCTTGCAGTCAGTGGCCAATATAAACTTTTGTCTCTTTTGGTCCTTTTTATTCCAGATTCGCTCATTTTCTCATCTTTTTGCTCCATTATCTATAAATCTTCATACTTGCAAAAAAACATATAAAATACCTTTATTTAAAGTTCAATATTATCAAAATCAATGTAAAATCGGTTTGAATTTTTCAATATATTTTTCTTTGGTCAGTATCTCATTTCTTCTAGAAATATTGCCTACACGCTGACATCTATCACAATTTTTAATATAAACATTCACCTCCTTAAAAATTGTAGGCTAATAAAATCCATATTGTATGATTTTATATGCAGTTCTTTCAACTCCAAAATGTCCCCCATAATCAAAATCATGCCATTTTTGACTAATTTCATAAGTCTCTTCCAAAGGTATTCATCTTCAAATTATAAGATCCTTTCCTTGTTTATATAAAAATGGGTCATCCCAAAAATAAGTCTTAGCATCAGACAGAAATTTTTTCTTTTACTGGTGTGTCAAACAATAGGGTATAATATTACTGACAAAAAAGTATACAATGTCGGCATACCACGGAACACGCCACTCATTAACAGTGAATAATTTTTCATAAAAAAATGTTCATTAATTTCTTCAGCATCACAGAGAGATTTTTCATTTTCAAGCCTGGACAAATGACCAGCAAATTAATTATCGGAACACATCCTATCTACTATCTGAAAATCAAATTCTTGCAAAAGAAGAATCCATCTAATCAATCTCAGCTTCACATCCTTCTTCTTTATTAAATATTTGATAGCAGAATAATCAGTACGCCCCACACATTTAGTTCCAATTAAATATTATTAAAATTTATCAAAGGCAAATACTATAGCTAATAACTCTTTCTCAGTAGTGGTATAATTAATTTGAGCTTCATTAAGAGTTTTACTAGCATAATAAATAACTTTGAAAATTTTATCATATTTTTGACCTAAAACAGTACCAATAGCATAATCACTAGGATCACACATTAATTCAAAAGGTTTTCCCAATTTGGTGAAATTATAACAGGTGCAGTGATTAATTTTTCTTTTAATGTTTCAAAAGCTTTTACGCAATCATCATCAAAGTAAAAAATTTCATCCTTTTCCAATAGATGGAATAAAGGTTTTGTATTATTTGAAAAGTCTTTGATGTAATGCCTCTAGAATCCAGCATGTCCCAGAAAACTTTTAATTCTCCTTACATTGGTCGGGCATGGCAAATTAGAGATAACTTGAATTTTTACAGGATCTACCTCCAAACCTTTTTTTGAAATTCGATGCCAAGACAATTCCTCCTGCTACCATAAATTTACATTTTTCCTAGTTAAGGACTAAATTAGTTTCTTCACAGCATTTTAGAACTTTAGACAAATGTTCTAAACATGTTCAAATGAAATTCCAAACACTGAAAAAGTCATCCATAAAAACTTCAATCCCTTTTTCGATTAAATCACAGAAAATAGCCATCATACATCTCTGAAATGTAGCAGGGGAATTACATAAACTAAAGAGCATACTTCTAAAAGAAAACATACCATAAGGGCTGGTAAACGTAGTTTTCTCTTGATCCTCAGGAGCAATTTGAATTTGGTGGTAACCAGTAATCCATCTAGAGAACAAAAGTATTTATGCTCAGCCAGTCTATCTAGCATCTAATCTAGAAATGGGAGTGGAAAATGATCTTTCCTTGGCAAGATTTAATTTTCTATAATCAATGCATATTCACCATCATGTAACTTGTCTTGTTAGAATCATTTCATTATGTTCATTAACAGTCATAGTTACTCCTCCATTTTTAGGAACACAGTGAAATAGGACTAACCCATGCACTATCTGAAATATGGTAGATAACTTCAGCATCCAAACACTTTTTAAAATTTTTTTCTTAACAACATCTTTCATGATAGGATTTAATCTTCTTTGGGGATCAGCCCGAGGTTTGCAATTATCTTCCATAAGAATTCTGTGCATACAAATTGAAGGACTAATTCCTTTAATATTAGCAATTTTCCATCCAAAGGCTTTCTTGTACTTCTTCAAAATTTCAAGCAAACTCTCTTCTTCTTTTTCAGTCAATTAAGATGAAATTATAACAGGTAAGGTTGAGGATTCACCTAGAAAAACATACTTCAAATGTTTAGGAAGCATTTTTAACTCAAGTTTAGGAGGATTTTCAATTGATGGACCAAAAGATTCATCTTTTTCAGTCATATCCAACAATTCAAAATTTTCATGAACATAATTTAATTCTTCCTCTTGAAAATCTTCAGAATGATGTAACTCCTCTTCTTGCTTATGTTCCAATTCTTCTCTTTCAGATTTTTCTTCATAAGTTGACTTGAAATAGAATTCACTCAAATATCTGATAACATCCATCCTAAAACATTCATCATCTTTACCTACCGTTGGATATTTCAGGGATTTTGAAATATTGAATGTAACAGTTTGATAATTAACCCTCATAGTTAATTCTCCTTTTGCACATCTATTATTGCTTTGCCTATGGCTAGGAAAGGTCTTCCCAAAATGATGGATATCTCTTTATCTTTCTCCATATCAAGCACAATGAAATCAATAGGAAAGATAAATTGATGAACTTTAACCAAAACATCTTCTATAACACTTTTTGGATATGTGATCGAACGATCTGCTAATTGTAGAGTTACAGTAGTTGGGGTTATTTCTCCTAATCCTAGTCTTTTGAATATTGATAGAGGTTAATGCTTGCACCCAAATCACATGAAGTTTTCCATAGAATTTGTCTCCTATTACTCATGGAATTGTGAAACTACCAGGATCTTTAAGCTTTTCAAGAAGCTTCTTCTAAATTATTGCACTGCACTCCTCACTAAGTGCAAGTGTCTCATTATCTTCAAACTTCCTCTTTTTTTTGAGAATATCTTTCATAAATTTCACATAGATCGGCATTTGTTCTAAGGCTTCAGCAAATGGAATATTAATTTTAAGATTCTTAAATATCTCCAATAAATTTGAAAATTACTTATCCAACATTTGTTGATGAAGTCTCTGAGGAAATGGAGGTTGTGGCTTCTCAAAAGCAACCTTTATAGAGAAATTGATCTTTCCAAACCTTTCGGAGCGTCCTCTTTTGGTTCTTTAATCTCTTTCTCTACATCAGTATCTTTCTGAACTCTACCTTCCAACTCTCTTTCACTTCTCAGTTGAATTGCTTTTAGATGCTTTTTATTTTTATTTCTTAGATTCACTTTAGTGTTAATTGGAAGCATTCCTTGGGATCTATTACTTAATGAATTTGCAATTTGCCCCAATTGATTTTCAATATTTCTGATGGTTGCACCTTGTATTTGCAATTGATTTCCTATATGTGACACCACTTCTTCATTAGACAACTTCTTATCCTTTAAATGTAAAGCATTATTAAAACCTGGAGGATATGTTAGTCTATAATTATTATTTCCATGGTTGTTCTAGTTCCCCAATGGGTTTACTTGGTGTTTCCCCCATTGTTGATTAATACCACCCTGATTATTGGTATTCCAGTTAAAGTTTGGATGATTCTTCCAACCTGGGTTATAATAATTGGAATATGGGTTATTAGGCTTGCTTATAACACTTAAATTTTTTTATGAAGAATAAGAATCAACCATTTGGCCTAATAAATTTTCTTCAATCATTAAATTTGGCTGAGAAAAATTCATCCCAAATTTGTCTATCTTCCTTGAAGTTACAGCAACTTGATTTGCTAACATTGCAAAAGCATCATTTTCATGAACATTGATGTGGCAGACTTATATTTTGTAAGAATTTATGAACTCAGATTTATATATTTATAATGATTTTGTTAAGTCCAAGCATTCAATGCAAGTATACGTATCGTATCAAGTAATACAGGGCTCTAATGGAGTCCTGGTTATCGATCCCACAGGGAAGCTCAAGGTATAAGAAAGCGTTCACAAGATATAATAAGCACTAAAATCTGATATTTAAACAGCACTTGAGGTTTAACACTTACTCCTACTAACACTATGCAGAAAACAGTAACAATTAACTAAGCTACAATTACTTCTAACAACTTTGAAGACAGAATTAACTAACAGACAAACTAAACTAAGTATTTCAAAGGTTATTGAGATATGAGAAAAGTATCTTTCCTCTTGCAATGAGAATATGATGTGTGGATTGATATGAAAAAAATATTTATGTTATTGTGCCAAATAGGAGCATAGATGATTTATTACCCTTAAAAGAGTACCCCCTCTTCTAAGAAAGAAAATATCATTGACATATTCTAAGTTTAATCACTAATTCTAAGGCTAGGCTGGGAGGATACCGGCTCTCACTTCAGAGCTCCCACTCACCCTTCACCAGAAGGCTAACCTTTGATATTAGTTACTAATCTTAGAATCAATTTAGGGATTTCAGCCTGTCACCCTAAAATCTCCACATTGAAGTCCATCAAAACACAATTTTCTATTTATTTGCACTCAATTCCCATGAACTATGCAATTCATCCATATAAATTAAATGGATCTTTCATTATTGCTGTAAGACATTAAAACTTTTCAAACTTAATGTTCAACAACACATTTTAACATTTCACTTGGCCAAATCGAAAGTAAATTAAGTTATAAATGAAAAACCATAATAATTTCTTCATTACATTAAAAGCACATCAAATCCACATCAATCCATCATCACATCTCTATGCAAGAAGAAAGACAAGGGAGACTACTCAAAATTCATGCAGAAGATACAATAAAACATGGATTTTATATATAAAAGAAAAGTCATACAAACCACAAAAGAAAATACAACTTATCTCTTTCTCTTCCCCAATGCAATTCCCTTGAACTTCCTTTCAATCCTCTTCTCTCTTCTTTACAACACTTGATTCTCTCTTTAGAATGGAAAGGAAGAAGCAATCTCTCACTTTTATCCTTCTCCTTCACTCCTTAGACAAGAATTCCTCTCAAATCCTCACACTACACTCACTTCTCCTAAACCCTAACACTCTGAAACACTAAGACAATGAAGAAGCACACAAAATCTACTCGAAAATACTATAGAAACACTCTAGAACCTCCCCTTTTTTGTCCAAAAATAGTTACTTATAAGATAGGGATGAAATCCTCAGAGTTTCTATATGCATCCCTTCAAAAAGTCGCTAAAACTTTTCAAATTTGAACTCCACTGACTTCGGGCGCCAGCAGCGCCAGATAGAGCGTAGGCGACACTCTATCGTGCCATTTTATTTGGAGTCTCTGGATTTTGGCGCTGGCGGTGTCAGAACACCATTTTCATAATTTTGCTGCTTTTGCTCCGGATTGGTTACTTTTTGTTTCTTTTCACTCCAATCCTCTAAAATCATCATACCTGCAACAAATCATGAAAAATACCTTTTGAAGCAACATTCAATGTGGAGGCAGGGAAATTAATCAACTGTTTTTGACTTACTTTCCATTCTCCTAGCCCGTCAGTCAGAAAAGAAATAACTTCTCTCATATTCTCCCCTCGAGTGTCAAAGTTTTCGTATTCACAAATGAATGGTTCCTGAGTCTGATAGAAAGCATTGATATCTGAGGAGTAAACTCAACCATCTTTCCTCTAAACATCACATACTCAGTCTTAGTCCAAGGTATATTTGAATAGAACTCTCTAACAACTCCCATAATAGCATTCACAGTGAAATAACAAAATCGCTCCCAGTTTCGCTCTGCAATTAATTGTTCTACAGATCTACCAGGATAATCAAAAGCTCGATCCTGGATACACTTCTTGTTTTGAATGTAAGAGTTATAGTGAAATTTTGCTTTGATGTTGATGAACTTCTCCTCATCAATGTCCAATTTCCTCTTCCCTTTACTCAACCTTGAAGCCATGTGGATTTCTAAAATTTGCAAGAAAATTCCAATAATTTCCAAATTCATAATTTTACAAACTCCAAAAACTATTCTAAACAAGTAAGAGCAAATTTCTTCATGGAAATCACAAAATCTCTTTAAAACTCCAAAAATTCCACCATAAGCAATGTGAGAGATTTCCATGGTGAAAATCCAAAAATTTTAACTTAAAGTGAAGCACTTACCAAGAGAAGTGTAAATTCGGTGTCAAAAAGCATTGAAATCTCCTTAAATCTGAGATTTAGCAAGCCCTAGATTTTCAAAATCATAAAAATGGAGGAGGAAGATGAAGAAAATGGAAGAATTTGCTGGTCCCAGACCAAAAATCACGAAAATGAGGGTTTTAGGCCTTTTTCTGGGTTCGGGCGCCGACGGCGCTCGATAGGGCGCCGCCGGCGCTCGATAGGGCGCCGGTGGTGCTCTATTTAAATAAATTGGCCATACTCTCTAGATTTGGGCCCCAGCGGCGCCAGTCCAAAATATTTTCTGGGACTGAAAATTTTTTGGTAATTTTGATCGTTTCGACTTCCACAATGATGTTTAACACTTCAATAGGCATTTATATCATCCCATAAGCAATAATTAACACAATTCTTCACACAAAAATACACAATAATCTTATATATATAAAATCCAAGTTACATTATAGACACCAAATATGTTCATTCAAACCAACTACTCTTAGATGTTTAGTGCAGCAAGTACTCTACGATAGGCAAGCACTAAGATCTAGGCACACAATGAAAGTAAACACATCCAAATCCAAGTTCAAATCTCAAAGCAAATACTATACAAACCAAACATAACTAAGCAAAGCAAACTAAACACACAACAAACATAAGTAGAATCCACTAATTACTCCACATTAGTTTCAGAACTGTCCTCCCTCTAATGTCTCCAACTGATTGCTGATGCACAAACAAATTATAAAATGGACAAAATGGAAATTCGTCAGATGATTCCCCAGCAATCACCGCGTTCTTCTTCATCAGATTGATTAAGCCCATTTCACTTCGACTAGTGTGTTCGAATTGCTCTTTCATTCTCCAATCTATTTGATCGAATAAATCAGAAATGTTATTGACTGCATTCATAACGCTCCATACCTCTTTCTCCAACAGTTTGATCCTCTTAAATATCATTTTGGAACCTTTAGGAATATAGGGTTGAATCGACTGTGAAGTCTGTGTTGGTTGATCAATAAGCAAATTCATGTCATCTACATCTTTAACTGTCTGGTAGTCATAGGGATTAGTTGGATCAATAGGCCTCCAAGTAAGAAGAACCTTTTCCCAACTTTCATAAGGAACCTGTGACTGACTAAATAACAGTATGGTGGACGAGTGTCCAAGCCCATATTTAGATCCATGCCCAATTAATCCAAGAGCTGATTTCACAATGATATTACCAATGTTAATCGGCCACCTAGTTTGAATACAAAAATTCAAAATGGCGCTTTCCTTGGTTACCTTGCTAATCTTTAAGGTCGGAAATAAATTTGCCGAAATAAAGTGATGCCATTATTTCGATATTGGATTGAAAGATGCATATGAGAAACTAATGTATCCATTCTCTCTAACTTCCCATTCTTCATTCTCATCTGTCAAATATCGATACACATAATTCATATTATCCTTCGTGGCATTGAAATTAGAATAATAGAAAATAGGTATGTTCTCGATCATAAAGAGATCGTTAATTCGTGCAAGAGTGAATTGCACAAATCTTCCACACACAAATATGAACCCTTGGTTGATCCCGTGAAGATTTGCATAAAACTCTTTCACGACAGGAACAACAAAGACAGCGGTAGAGTAGCAAAGCACTTCCAAACGTCTCTCCTTAATAATTTCTTCAATTATAGTAGTAGGATTATCCATACCTCAATTTATGAAGCCTCTTTCCTTGATAATCCTTCTTTTCATCATCACTTTATTGAATAAACGCTGCGCTTCAAAACTTATAAACTTCCTTCAGCTGAAAACATGAAATCGAGGGGTTTCAATGGGATAGGAATCCATAGGATACGAATTGGGATTGGTGGTTTTTGTTTTTCTGGAGTTAAAAGGTCAAAAAATGGAGTTTAGAGAGTTATAAGGATGAAGATCCCACCAAAAACCGCCAAAACTAGCTATTTAAAACTTAAAAATCATCAAACAGATTTTGGGCTCCGGCGGCACTCGATATGGCGCCGACAGCGCTCAAACAGGCAATTTCAGTATGGTAAATATGATAGGGCGCCAGTGGTAAAAAATTCTTACTGAATTTCGTTTGGCCCAAAATATTCCAATATATTCGTTTAGGAGTAAATAGGACTAAAAAACAACTATCTAAAAAGCACAACTACAACAAACAAAGAAACACACCACAAAGATACCTATGAGTTGCCTCCCATAAAGCTCTTGGTTTAACATCGTCAGCCCGACGAACCATTCAGTTAATCGGGATGACTCAACATTAAAACCTCTTTGAAGTCAGGATGAAACCCGTCAAAGTAAGGATTTAATCAATGCCCATTAACCTTGAAAATCTTTCCAGTATCAGGATCTTTAATATCAACAGCTCCAAAAGAATGAACTTTTACAACTGTAAATAGTCCTAACCATCTAGACTTGAGCTTTCTGGGAAATAACTTCATTCTTGTATTGTATAATAAAACCTTTTGTCCATATTCCAAGTTCATTTTGAATATCTTCCGATCATGCCATAATTTCCTTTTCTCTTTATAGATCCTATCATAGTGATAAGATGCATTTCTAATCTCTTCCAATTCATTCAACTGTATAAATCTATTCTCTCCAAAGATTTTTCAAATTAAAATTTAACTCTTTTATCG
Organism: Papilionanthe hookeriana x Papilionanthe teres; assembly: GCA_022702705.1. Lineage (NCBI taxonomy): Eukaryota > Viridiplantae > Streptophyta > Magnoliopsida > Asparagales > Orchidaceae > Papilionanthe > Papilionanthe hookeriana x Papilionanthe teres. The sequence goes on along the minus strand of CM040427.1, from coordinate 137,506,010 downwards.
CCCGATATGCTTTATGCTCCAATTCAACCGGTAAATGGCAAGTCCTACCAAACACTAGTCTATAAGGAGACATTCTAATAGGGATTTTAAAAACAGTCCTATAAGCCCATAAAGCAGTATCTAATCGAGTAGATCAATCTAATTTATGATTATCCACAGTTTTCTCCAAAATTCTTTTAATTTCATGATTAGACACTTCTGCTATGCCACTAGTCATGGGATGATAAGCAGTAGAGATTCTATGAATAATATTATATTTCTCAATTAATCTCTTAATTTGATTATTCCTGAAATGGGATCTACCGTCAGTTATAATCACTCTCGACATTCCATATCTTGTAAATATATTTTTCTTTAAAAGTTTTGAAACACTTCGAGCATCACATCTAGGTAAATCAATAACTTCAATCCATTTCGAGATATAATCAACGACAACCAATATATATAAATTTCCAAATGAAGGAGTAAATGGTCCCATACAATCTAATCCCCATGCATCAAAAATTTCAACTTCCAAATTATAATTTAGAGGCATTTCATTTCTTCTATAGATATTACCTACTATCTGACATCGATCACATAATTTAATATACCTATAAACATCTCTAAAAAGAGTAGGCCAATAAAATCCAGATTGTAAAATCTTAAAAGTAGTTTTATCAACACCAAAATGACCTCCAAATTCAGAATCATGACATCATTGAATAATCAAACTTCTTTCTTCTTATGGCACACATTTCTTTATAATTAGATCCTTACACTATTTATTAGATAGGGCTCATCCCAAAAATAGAATTTTGCATCATATTTAAACTTCTTTTGTTGTTGACTCGTTAAATTTGGTGGTACAATATCACTTACAATATAATTCACAATATCAGCATACCAAGGAAAATTGCTTCCCATAATAGTATAGAGTTGCTCATCAGAGAAAATTTCAGTAATTTCCTTTTCAAATTCAGATAATTTATCATAGTCTATTTTGGACAGGTGATCAGCTATTTGATTATCAACTCCCTTCCTATCAACTATCATGAAATCAAATTCTTATAGATGAAGTATCCATCTAATTAGTCTAGATTTAGCATCCTTCTTGTGCATTTAATATTTGATAGTCGAATGGTCTGTATGCACAATACTGTTAGCTCCGATTAAATAAGGTCTAAATTTTTCAAAAGCAAATACTATAGCTAATAATTCTCTTTCAGTAGTGGTATAATTAATTTGAGCCTCATTAAGAGTTTTACAAGCATAATAAATGACTTTGAAAACTTTATCATGCCTTTGCCCCAATGCTACTCCGATCGCATAACAACTAGCAACACACATAAGTTCAAATGGTTTCTCCCAATCTGGTGAAATAATTATAGGTGCAGTGAATAATTTTTCTTTTAATAATTCGAAAGCTCTCAAGCATTCATCATTAAAATCAAACTTTCTATCATTTTCTAAAAGTCGACATAAAGGTTTAGTAATTTTAGAAAAATCTTTAATATATCACCTGTAAAATCCAGCGTATCCTAAGAAGCTCCTCACCTCTCTTACAGTACTGGGTGGTGACCCGATATAAATATATGCGTACTAAAATATTCTTCCCTGGCAACGGCGCCAAAAACTTGACCCGAAGTCCTCTGAAGATCAACGTACTAATTAATGCTTTCAAAAATATATGTTATAAATAATAATAGCGGCTAGTGTATATAAATATAATTTTATGGAAAATATTTTACACACTAAATGGTACTACGCAAGTATACGTATCGTATCAAGTAATATGTGGCTTTGAAACAAAGACCCCAGTATCGTTCCCACGAGGAGAGAGTTATAGATCTTTAAATATTTTTATTTTAAAGTATTTCTTTTATAGTAAAAAAAATATATCTTTAATTTACTATATGAAATAATAAATTAGAAATAAAATGATTGATTTAAATAGCAATAAGAAAGCAACTTTCTCCCTTTCAATTAATCCAAGATTTTCTAAGATAATAATAATATTCGTGGAGAATATAAATTTATGGTATTGTGCCAAATAGAAGCATTCTTATTCTTTATCTTCTCTCGATAGTATAAAGAACATTGGCTAGCCTATAGATCAGGTCCGGATGTATTGTTAGTAGAATGGGTTAATCTAGGCTCACACTACTAGATGTCCAAGGGTGGCTATGGTCGGTCCTACTAGTGACCCTTTCCTTTTCTATAAATCAAATCATAAGAATTTAGTCTGTCACTCTAAAAACTTATCAATTCTACACCCAATATATAAAATCTTCCTATTTATTTGCACTTCACCTTGAATAACCCGCACAAGGCCTTCGACTACCCAAGGATTCATGTGATATCTACAAGTTAAGAATTCATCTCCTTCTAGGTCTCAAAACTCTTCAACAGGTTTTAACAATTTAAATTTCCAATTTAAATTGTAAATTAAGAACCGGTATTAATATCATCACAATGTTTTGAAAATATATGATTTTTAATTTTCCGACGAATTTTGTATTATCTTATTTATCTTTTCATAATTGAAAGGAGAAATTAAAGTAACTACTCAGAACACATTGAAATTAAATTGTTGACCTCATTTTTTATGAGGTCTTCTCTTCTTCTTTTAGTGCTTAGGATCTAGCCTTAGGCTTTTCCTTTGACTATCTTAGAGGATTAGAATTGGGACCCACCTTTTAGAAATTCAAACCACTTCTAAACTCCCCGCAAACTCCACAAACTTGACCGTAGACCCCTAATCACCTAGAGGGTCGAAATCAAATGCGGAGGTTTAAAGGATGAGTTCCTATGTGACTCTTCGGCCTTAGACCGCCCTGGGCGGCCCGGTCCGGTGAAGGGTCGACTTGCACACACACTACACCTACACACTACACTTTCACACACTTCCTAAAAACACACCCATACCCGACTTCGACCTCCCGACTCATGTAGGTGATTCACATGGATGGTCCTTAACCCCTAAACCCTCGCGCAAGAGGGTTAGGAAGAACATAGATGAATGCCTCAAATGAGTCCCTTCATGGCTCATGTGGGCTTCGATATGGCTTCATGGCTCAACAAAAATGATTTCATTCCACTTACATCCACCCAATCTTCAATTTTCCAAATTTTCAATTTTTAACCCCCGGGACCCTACACCCGCCAACCTACCCAAAGCCCTGAATAGCCCAAATTTCTCAAAAATTTCCAAATCACCCAAAATTCTCCAAAATTATTCCCAAACATTTCCACATCACTCAAATTGATCATCCATACCCAAAAATATCAAAAATTCCAAAAATACCTCCCAATACCCTCCAAATACCCAAAATACCCCTCCTACCAAAAAATCCAAAAATTCAGAAAATTCCCAGAAAATTCCAAAAAATCCTAAATATTCCCAATTTCATTTTGTTCAACTACACCATGGGCCAATTTTGTCAATTTACCCTACTTTTGTCAAAACCCCCAATTTGACCCATTTTAACCCTAAGTGAACCCAATGTCAAAACTAAACCTACCCAATTGGCCCAAATTCTGGTCCAATTCAATTCTAAACTTCAATTCAACATCCCCAACACCAATCTAGACCAAATCCAAGCCCAATTTGATTGAAATTTGGATCCAATTTCACTTTTGGCCTTAAAGCCCAATTTGGACCCATGACCCAAACTTAGTCCAAACTCACCCAATTCAACTCCAATTAACCCCAAATCTTTTCTAAACCTTCCTTAACATCCCCATAAACAAAACACTAACATGATTTGCCCAAGATTTTGATCCAAACCCCACTCAAATTCAACCCAAAGCTAAAAGGCCCATTTTCGACCTAAACCCAAACCTAACCCAAATGAGCCCAAACCCCAAAATCAAAACCCATCAAAGCCAAAACCTCTTTGAAACACTCCCATAAATATTTCCCAACATTAATTTTACATCAATTTCAACCCTAGCCCAACATTGGCCCAAGTTAGCCCAATTTGACCTACATAGTGCCCACTTACCAATTAAACCCAAATTCAAACCAATTCAAGTCCAAATCACACCAAATTGACTCCAAACCACTCATGACACATCCCTAAACCAAACTCAACAATTATTTGGCCCAACCTCCTTACAAAATTTCTATCCATAAATTCATTTTCAAACCTAAAAGCCCACTTCCCTAAACCTTCCTAAAAGCCCATTTCCACCAAATACAAAAGCCCAAAATTGGCCCTAAAGCCCACATGACATTTCCATTTGCCATCCATTTAATCAAAGCCATTCCCTAAGTTATAATTCCATCATCAAACAATTCCAAATCAAGCCCCATACAAATTCACATCAAAATATCAAAATTTTTCTTAAATCCATTTACATGAAATCGACTCGACTTTTCCCAAGCCAAAGGTGAGCCATGAAGCCATGCATGAGCCACATGGAAGCCATGAGAGCCTCTTTACATGTCACCATACCATATCGGGTAGGAAGGAGGGCCCCTTTCCTTAATCCCTAAAGCTCATTAGCCTTAATCATGATTCACCTAAACCTAAATTTAATCCAAATATATTTGGATTGAGACTTCTCCATGCCAAACCAACTCGATCCCTTTCGATCACCCACAAGACCCAAAGCCACCTCAAGGGTGCACCAAGCCCAAATGGGTGACTTGACCCATTTAGACCCAAAAACTAGCCATGCCCCATTCTACTTTGGATCAAAGCCTTTACACTCGGCATTTGCCAATCGCTTGCACAAACACCCGCTCCCGACCCACCCGACCCCGAGGGTGACCCTTGCCTCGCCGGCCACCCACCCTGGCCGCCGAAAACTCCATGGCCGAGAGGTCCAAGTCAATCCAAGCTTGGAATTCTCACCTCGCTAAGCCGCCCCATGCCCACGGGCTATTGCAGTCTGTTCTTCACTCGCCATGAGCAACCGATCCCAGCCCTCGACTCCCCCGGAGGCCCTCCAGCCCTCGCCTATTTAAACTCCCCACCTCTCGGCCATGAAGAGGTGCCGAACTGCACCATACCAAAACTCGCCAAAATCACTCCTCACTCCCTCTAAACTTAGAGCAACTGATCCCCACTCGTTCTCCCCGCTCTAATACCCATCGATCGAGCTCAATTTTGAAGCTCAATTCTCGTGCCGAATCATGACATTCCCCGAATCCTTCACCAAAATCAAATTAAACTCACCTACACCTTCACTCAGTGCCAAGAGAAGAAGTTTTCCAAAGGAAAGCCCCCTCTCCAGTGCCACCCAGCTTGTTCCGTACTCCAAAGGTTGTGATCGGCCTTGGTGGAAACTACACCTAGGCAATTCACCACATCCCCGTGCTTCATCCCTAGCCTCCCGCAGCTCCAACGAACGTGCCAAACATCTCCGATCGAGGCTTCACCTCTCGCAGCAAAGGTATGAACTAATTCTTCATCCCGAGCCTCCGGAGATTCTCCATTTCAAATGCTTTAATTTCAATGCATGATAACCGTATAGATGTGTTCGTCTCTTCAAGACGAATCCATAGAGCATAAGAACATGAAAATCCATCGAGTATCGAGTGAGATATTAAGGATTTAGTGTGAACGGCTCTCGGGCGAGGACACTGGGGACGATGAACGGATGCCGTCCATTTAATACACGCGCGCACGGACGGCCGTGATCGCGCCGGATGAGGAGACGGAACGATGCTGCCGGGCTCCCGGACGACCGACTCGGATGGCGGCGCCCAATCACGCCGCGACACGTACCCCTTCGGAGCCGCCGATGTTTCACCGGCGCCGCGTGGATAAATAGAAAATTAGGGGTATTTTCTATTTATTTAATTCCCTAAACTTCAAAAATTCATAACTTTCGTGTAGGAAAATCATAAAAATAAAATAAAAATACCCTTCGCTCAGTTGAATAGAGGAGAATAATGTGGAAAAGAAATCATTTAATTTCATCAAGTATTTTATTTTTTATAATTTATTTACTCTCTCGCATACATTTAATTCTCCATGCATGTATACAATTCACCATGGCATGAGACCATAGTGGCTTTGAAGCCTCCGAATTTGGGAACATTCCCCGAATTTTCCAAAGTCGAGGCCATCCCTATGAAGAGTTATTGATTTTTCAAATTCATGTCACTCGTTTTGAGTATTTTAATTCCAATAAATAGCATGTTGTGAAATAAATTCTAGGAAAATTTGGTGATGTTCCTTATGACTCGGAGAACCCTAGGAAAAATAGGTTTCGAAGTTAGTTCATTATGTACAACCCTAATCGGCTTAAACACTCAAAATAGGTCTCTAATTAATTAGAGTTAACCATAGATCAAATTGACTTGAAATCAATTCTCCACTCGACCTTTAGGATCAGAGGAAACCACCACAAAAGTTTCGAAGTCAATCGACTTCGTTAGCCCTATTAATCGGGCCGATTAAGCCACTTAGTCATTTTAAACTTCAAAAATTCATAACTTTCAAAATATCTTTCAAAAATTCACTAAATTGGTATTGGAGCCTCTCTAATATCAGGGGAATTTAAGAAAATTAAATTTTCAATTTTCTAAAAAAGTTGATTTTTAATATTATTTTAATATTTTTAATAATTAAAAAATAATAAAAATCACAAAAATAATAAAATTCACCAAAATGTCACATTTTGAATTTTAATCACTTAGGAACAAACCCCATATTTTTCTTAGGTCTATTTGGTGAGATATTAATTTTAAAGCTCTAGTGGTAATTTTAAAATTAAAAAATGTATTTTCTAGCATTTTCACTAAAATAATTATAATAAATCATAGAAAAATTAGAAAATTGCAAAATTTGCTTCTCTGATTTCCTTGATATCAGAGAGATTTTTGAAAAACATAAAATTCATTTTTCAACATTTATTTTATTTTTAAATTAATTAATACTCCAGAACTTAAAATAATTCTAATAAATAAAATATAATTCAAAAAATCACAAAAATTGGTCCAAGTGGTCCCCTGGTCATTAGGAATGTCCCCTAATTTTCTGAAGGACAGAAACTTTCCCTTGGTCATGTTATTAAATTTTCCTTGAAAATCTCTATTTTCTACCAAAAATAATTATATAAATAAATTAAATACAGAAAAATCACATTTTCTCCTCTCATGTCTTTATTGACATATGAGTGAAGTCACATAAAAATTTCAAGTTCATTCGAGTTCAATTTAGTGAGTTATGAAATTATTAAGCTTAAAGGGTAAAGTGGTAATTAAATTTTTTTTAATCCTTAATTAAAACTTTAGGTTTAATAAAAAAATTAACAAGTAAAATATCTGATCCTAATCTGATTTGGATGATTGAAATTTAAATAATCGAAGGGTAGAAACCCATTAAACAATTTAAAATGATTAAACTTTAATTAAATAATCGATTAAATTTGAAGAATAATAAAATCGGAATTATTAAAATAAGGGATATTATTAGGAAGAGATTTATTCTTTAATTTAAAAAATCCCTAAATTAATCATTTCATTAATGTTTAATTCTTAATTAAAATGATAATTCAAATTTAAAACATTAAAAGACTTAATCATTAAACTAAAATTAAATTATTGAACTCTTTTAAAATTTTAATTAAAATTAAAATGAATAAAATTAAATTAAATAAATTAAATTAAATTAAATTAAATCAAATTAAAAATTAAATTAAAAATTAAATCAAATTAAAAATTAAATTAAAAAATTAAATTAAATTAAGAATTAAATTAAATTAAATTAAATTAAAAAATTAAATTATATTAAATAAATTAAATTAAATTAAATAAATTAAATTAAATTAAATTAAATTAAATCAAATTAAATAAAAAAAATTAATTAAATTAAATCAAATTAATTCAATGTAACATCAAATCAAACTAAATTGAATTAAATTAAATCAAATTAAAAATTAAATTAAAAAAATTAAATTAAATTAAGTTGAATTAAATAACATCACCTAAGACATAAAGAACTCAAAAATAAATCTAAAATAACTCGAACACTATTCCAAACTTAAATCATCAATTTGAACTTAAATTCGAATCACAAACCATTTGAACACCAATTTACCCTCAAAAGCTTTAGTTATCATAACTCCTAAACGTAATATTAAATGAAATGTTACTTCACTTATAGTGACATTCAAATGTCCTAGCTCACCGAGCAAGTTAACAAAACTTGAAAAACCTCGACGATCGATTCATTTACATAATTAAATTCATTTGGACTTAAAACAATCCTAGAAATATCGAAAAGATGTTTAAGATTCTTCTTAAGCACTTCCTCAATATGGTAGGATATTTATAAGAACAATTGAACTTAATCGTCCTTTGATGAAGAAAATCGTCTTCAAACCAAAAATACAAGAACCTAGACGTCATAGGAAATGACTAGCTATAAGATTAGGAATTTGGTAGAAAACCATAACCCTTACCTTAGCTTTACCTAGGAACTTGCTTAAATGTTCTAATCGTGTTTTAAGTGCAGCTTGAAATGACGGAAGACCCTCCAGTATACGCTTTTATTTTATCGTAATTTACCGCAATTTACTTTATTGCAAATGCACTTTACTTTTCTTGCATGATAAAACAACCGTTGCATGAAAACCTACACCTTTAGGACGTAAACCAAAACCGAAACCAAAACTAAGTTAAAAGTCATTGCAAGATAAAATTCACCGCCACAACATTTCAAAATATAAAGCAACTCAAAATTTAATCACAAACGTAACACAAAACTACAATTACAACTAAATTAAAACGTCTTGTTGGATGATCGGGAATACCTCGTATGATGTAACCTACGTGTTGCTAACGGGATTTCCCACGTGTCTAAATGAAAGTGTGGAACTCATTCAGCTGAGTTTAGCAAATTCATCTCGGACTAAGTGAATCCGATAAAAATAATGATGCCTGAAGGATGGAACCGCGGGATCTTAACCTAGTGTCGTTATAACCAACTTTAAGATTTGTTTTAATTAAAACACAAAACACTTGGAAATTAAGACTTCTCTAAACCAAAACACTTTTCTCATCCCCTGATTTATGATTTCTAAAACTAAACCTCTCGCAACAACAAGGAGCTCGGAGCATGGTGGGCAACGACGGCCATCGTCGTCGACAAAACTCGAACCCACTTCAGCAAAACTTTCCTAGAATTAAACAACAAAGCCATAGGACTTCGAGGTAGTTTGCCCAAAGGCAACATAAATCCTCAACTCTTCGTTAGGCATTTTGCATTGCAAATTAAGCCCTAACCGGTCTTAGGATCCCGAGGTAGTCGTCCGATACGACATAAACCCTCATATCTTCCAGGCTATTTGTATGATTCTATCATATAAATATAAGTCCTAATTAATTAAAATTGGCAAGATCAAAATATCAAATAAACATTAGGACTTTCCTAAATCCAAGCCAAACAATAGGATAGTCGGGAAATTACCGAAGTTCGCTTCGAATCCGTAATTTCTCCAACTTTTCTTCCTTTCAATTCCCAAAATAAAATGTTCCAAACTTGATCCATTCCCTATCGAGATTCAAAATTCAATCCTTTCGAAAACCTTAAACTTCGAAATTCTCGAGAGCAGCAATTATTGATTATTATCGAGAGTTTTCTTAGGTGATTCCCGTCACTTAAGATGTAATTAACTATAGGGGCTTGCCCTTATAGGGAATTTTAAAGAACCTGTGTAATATAAACCCCGTTTAAGGTTTTCATATTAAGCGAGGAATTTGTCGGCTTATAAAGTTGGTTCGCAAACCAAACGGATGTCACAAATCTTCTAGTTTATTTAACCGAGCCCCACCATCAAGCGGCTGTGTCTATCCTTAGGGATAGATACACGGTTTGTGGTGCGGTGCTCGTTTATGTAAACTATTCGGGATGTGAGATCAGCTTGATTTCATATCTTAAAATTTTCAAATTTAAAATTATTTTCAAAATCAAATACTACTTTCTAAATTATATATATATTTAAATTAAATTTAAAATTCGCCGACAATTTCTGTAGGCGACCCCTTTTCAAAACACACAACCTACTAAAATATGCCGACATAAATAACAAAACATAATTAATAAACCTTGAATCAAAATAAAAATACTTATCTTAGATGTTTCTCCTACTGAACTTCTGATTCCTACTGACTCCACAGCGTAATGAACTCCAGATGCACCAACTCTTTCAAACTCTAAATACAAACTCTAAAATAAACTCACTAATTTATGAAGGAAAGTAAAAAGGTGGCCCTATTATTATCTCTCTAATTCTCTCTCTAGGTTGGGCGTTTTTTTATGAAGGAGTACCCTCCTATTTATAGTTTTCAAGGGTTGCCTCAAGGCACCTCTTCAAAATGTGTCCAAATTCAAGGAATCTTCTAGAAGGTGTGTCTGGCGCCTAGGCGCCGGACACCGCGTCCAGTTCTTCGCACCTCTTCACTTTGGATCGCACCATTTCGCGATTAAAACCGTTTTGAAGCATCCAAATACATTGTATCACATGTCCTATAAACCAGGAACAACTTCCAGTCTTCTAGAAGGTTCAAAAACCGCTCACACCATCAAAATAGCCTCCCAAAAGTCGTTAAAAACTTAATAGTTTTCCGTATCGAGCTGGCGCTTAGGAGCCGGACTCTGGCGCCTAGGCGCCAGGCCAGTAATTTCGACAATTTTGCTTTTTGGCTCTATTTTTGCTCCTTTTTGCTCCTTTTTGCTCAATTTTCATAATTTTCTCCTTCTTGAACATTTTTGCATCACTTACATCCAAAAACACAAAAATACCTTTCATTAAAGCATAATATCCTTAAAATTTAATAAAAATCAAGGCATAAAAATAGGTATTTTTTTCTTGGATCAAAATCCCACAAACTTAAACGTTACTTGTCCTCAAGTAACCCTTTTTACTATATAAAATGTATAACATTTGGAATAAAAGGTAAATATTTAAGATTCCTTATGATTTTTGATTTTATAAAGGCTTTAGTAAATCATTAACCAAATTTCACTAACTAAGTTTAATTTTAAGAATTTAAAGAATATTCTAGCTACCAAATCATAAAACTTTAAAAATTTTTCATACACTTTGACAATAATTGTAGTTTATTATATTAAGATCACATAAATTATTCACAAGAAAAATTCTTCATGAAATTCTTTTCTAACAAAAATACATGCATAAAAATTAAGTAATATATGTAATCAGATTTCTTTTTATAAGTTAATTCAAGTGAAGCCAATTTTTTATTAGGCATTTCCTCAAGCTTCTCCTCTCTTTTTCTCTTTTCTATCTTTTCTCTTCTCTCTCTTTCTTTTTTTAAGAGAGAGGATTACTATATCTGGATAGCCTGTTAATGGTTTTGAACTTCACTATCCTTAACTTATATTTTCAAACTTATACATATTCACTTAATTATTATAACATAAATAGATTTCAAAAAGAATTTCGATCTATTCTTTTTCAAGTTATAATTTTTGATTTCTTAATACTTCTAAAATTCAAGTATCTCTACTATGAATAGAAAAATTTCTTAATCTTATTCTTCTTTAAGTTGAATAATTCTATTCTTAAAATCAATCAAAGTTGTTAAAAATTTTGGTTAAGTCCACTAAATTATTTATAATTTAAAAAATTTAAGTGATCTTAAATAGATTCTTCATTCCTCATTTTATGTTAAAATTTTTAGTTTAAGAAAATATTAGTTCTTTAAGGACAAATAAAATTTAAATTTGAATGTATTTTCCCTTTCCCCCAAAACTTAAGTTTTGGTTTATCATGAAAATTCTTTAAAGTATGAGAGAAAGAAAAACATAATTTTAAGAAGGAATTTTTATAAGTATGTAAAAAAAAATCTAGAAAAAAAATTTACTTCTACACATGCATTTATGAATAATACTGAAATAATGAAGCAGGTATAAAAGTAAGCAGGCTCATTAGTAATTAAATTAAATGACTATACTACTTATAGTAACAAAAATAGAACAACAATACTAACTACTAAACAGTAGGCTGAAACAGAAATAAACATCAATTCATCCAAATTTTATTCTTAAACACAATACATTAAAAAATACTCTAACAACAGTCTCAACGTCAAACAATCCACACAAAGTACATAAACAAATCTAAACTAGCAAACAACAAACAACAATCAATACTAGCAAACAAACTAAACTAACAACAGACTTAGCACATCTCAGAGGTAAATCAGGCGACTAATCACTGTCTGTAGACTAATCATCGTCATCATCACCAAAAGAAAACTCAACATCCTTAGGATCAACATATGGTGAGAATCTAGGATAGGTAGGAAACTGAACATCATGCTCTCCAATTGGAGTTTCGCTTACCATTCCAGATGTTCAATCTGATGATACATCTCATGAAGGTGATCTCCAATACTCTTGAAATTTTCTTCAAATTTATCAAGACGACTAGAAATTTTCTCCAAACTTACAGCGATGAAACCATTGAAGTAGGGTTGAGGATCTTTTGGACCTTTGTCTCTAGCCTCTTCTCCAAGATTTCTCCTCTCCATTTCTTCAAAAATCCTCTCTAATCTCTCAAGAATGAAGTGTAAGGGTCGAAATATTTATTGCTTAGGTATTGGGGATGAAGATGGGTTAATTTAAAGGTGAAAATCGTGTGAAAAACTGAAATTTTTTTTTTACACGACCCAGTAACCGTGGCACTTAGGCGCCAAATCTGGCGCCTAGGCGCCGGACCCATCGACACACAGCTTATTATGGCGCTTAGGCGCCGAAACCATGTCGACTCTGTTTCACCTAACGTCAAATTTCAAAGTTTCGTTCTCCAAAAATAGGTAAATTATAATGGTAAGATCAATATAGACTCAGTAACACAATTATACATAATTTCAATGAAGGTTAACTTGAGCTCCTTTTTAATCACATATGAAATGGAGTGATCCAAAGTTCAAACTTTATATACTTTAAGATAATTTTTAATTTTCTGAAGTTATATAAAATTAGTCAAGACCGATGCATAACCTTACATTAAAAATGTAAAAACACACTAAAAACAAAATCTATGGATTGCCTCCCAAAAAGCGCTTGGTTTAACGTTGTCAGCCCGACCTAAGTAATTCTTTAATCAGGTTGACTCAAATCATAAGCCTCTTTATAAATATTTTTAATGTCTCCCAAATAAGGCTTCAATCTTAATCCATTAACTTTAAAAATTTTTCCCGTTTTGGGGTCTTTAATATCGACAGCTCCATACTGGTATACTTTTTCAATTATACATGGTCCCATCTATTTTGATCTCAATTTTCCAGGAAAAGTCTTAAAGAAGTATTAAATAGTAATACTTCTTGTCCAGGCTCAAATAATTTTCCTGAAATCTTTTTATCATGTAATACCTTCATTTTCTCTTTATAAATTTTTGCATTATCATATGATTCATTTCTTATTTCATCCATCTCATTTAATTGCAATAATCGTTTTTCTCCCGTAGTATTCAAATCGAATTAAACTCCGTTATCGCCCAATAAGCTTTATGTTCAAGTTCAACAGTAAGTGACGTTGTTTACCAAAAACTAACCAAGTAAGGTGACATTTCGATCGGTGTCTTATAAGCCGTTCTATAAGCCCATAATGCGAATCAAGTCTATCAACCCAAAGGATTAACAGTCTTCTCTGAAATTCTTTTAATTTCTCTGTTTGATACTTCAGCCATTCCACTTGTTTGTGGGTGAGAAGCAGTTGCAATTTTATGTTTGATTCCAAATTTTTTTCAGTAATATTCTAAAATGACTTCCACCATCTGTGATAATTACCTTAGGCATACCAAATCTTGAAAAAATCATCTTCTTTTAAAATTTAGATACACTTTTGGAGTCACAGTTAGGTAAAGCTACAGCTTCAATCGACTTTGAAACATAATCAACTGCTAATAAAATATAAATTTTTCTAGATGATGGTACAAATGGTCCCATAAAGTCTAAATCCTATATATCAAAAATTTCAACTTCCAATATATAGTTTAAAGGCATTTCATCTTTCTTGGATATATTTCCCATCCTTTGACATCGATCACATGTTTTAACATAATGTCTCACATCTCTCGAATAAGGTAGCCAATAAAATCCTGAATTTAAAATTTTAAATGAAGTTTTATCTACTCCAAAGTGTCCTCCAAATTTGGAATCATGACATTTTTGAATAATAGCAAAAGTTTCTTCATAAGGTATGCATCTTCGAATTATAGAATCTCTTCCTAATTTAAATAAATGAGGATCTTCCCAAATATAATATTTAGCATCATTTTTAAATTTCTTAATAAATTTTTCATCCAATCCATAAGGTAGAATATTGCTAACTAAATAGTTAACTATATCCGCATACCAAGGTGTTTGGCATCCTTGAATAACATATAAATGTTCATCGGAAATTTCTCATTTATGTTTTCTTCAGTAATAACATCATTCTTAATCTAGCATAAATGATCGCAATTTGGTTGTCGGCCTTTTCTATCCACTATTTGAAAATCAAATTCTTATAGAAGTAATACCCATCTTATTAGTCTAGGTTTAACATCCTTTTTTGACATTAGATATTTAATAGCGGAATGATCAGTATGAACTATGCAATTAGTACCAGGAAGATAAGGTCTAAATTTATCAAAGGCATATATTATAGCTAGAAGCTCTTTCTCAGTAGTAGTGTAATTTCTTTGTGTTTCAGTGAGAGTTTTACTAGCATAATATATAACTTTAAAAATTTTCTCATATTTTTGACCCAATACATCTCCAATTGCAAAATCACTTGCATCGCACATTAATTCAAAAGATTTATTCTAATTTAGTGCAACAATGATAGGTGCAGTTATTAATTTTTCTTTTAAAATATTAAAAGCATTAACACAGTCTTTGTTAAATTCAAATTTAGCATCTTTTTCCAATAAATGACAAAAAGGTTTAGCAATTTTAGAAAATTCCTTTACATATCTTCTATAAAATCCAGCATGACCTAGAAAACTTCTCACATCAGAAACAGTAGTAGGTGGTTGTAATTCAGCAATAATTTTCACTTTTGCTTGATCTACTTTCATCCCTTTTTGTGAAATCTTATGACCAAGTACAATGTCTTCTGTGACCATGAATTGACATTTTTCCTCGTTAAGAACTAAGTTTGTTTCTTCACATCTTTTCAAAACTTTGGAAATATTTTCCAAACAAGATTAAAAAGAAGTTCCAAAAACTGAAAAATCGTCCATGAATATTTCAATTCCTTTGTCAATCAAATCACAAAATATTGATATCATACATCTTTGAAAAGTTGCAGGTGTATTAATAAACCAAAAGGCAATCTTCTAAAGGCAAATGTTCCATAAGGACTTGTAAATGTTGTTTTCTCTTGGTCCTCAGGAGAGACAGGTAATTGATGATAACCAAAATATCCATCCAAAAAATAGAAATATGAGTGTCCAGCTAACTTATCAAGCATTTGATCTAAGAAAGGTAAAGGAAAATGATCCTTTCTAGTGGCGTCATTTAATTTTCTATAATCAATGCAAATTCGCCATCTAGTAATTTGTCTTGTAGGAATTAGTTCATTTTTATCATTGACAATGACAGTTACTCCTCCTTTCTTTGGAACACAATGAATAGGACTTACCCATTGGCTATCCGAAATAGGATAAATAATACCAAGCATCTAACCATTTAACAATTTTTTTTTAACAACCTCTTTCATGATAGGATTTAATCTTCTTTGCGGTTCAATAGTAGTTTTAAAATTTTCTTCCATTAAAATTCTATGCATACAAATGGACAGGCTTATTCCTCTTATGTCAGCAATTGTCCAACCAAATGCTTTCTTACAATTCTTTAACACTCCTATCAATTTTTCTTCTTGATCTTTACTTAGCTCGTAAGAAATAATAACAATGAAGTTAATGAATTTCCCGTAAATTCATACTTTAAATGTGAAGGTAACATTTTTAATTCCAGTTCAGGGGCTTTTTTAATTGAGGGTAAAAGTATATCATTTTAAGTTATGTCCAAAGTTTCCCAATTATCTTTAATGTAATGAGTTTCTTCTTCTTTTAGTTCTTCATCTTCATCGGTTAATAATTCAAATTTTTCTTTAGAAATGACTTTACATTTTTCTTGTTTGTGTTTCTTAATTAAATAATCAATTATATCCATTCGATAATAATTTTCTTTGTCAGGGTACTTCATTGATTTAAGGACATTAAATTTAATCTTTTGATCATTAACTCTCATGGTTAATTCTCCTTTTTTCACATCAATCATAGCTCGTCCGGTCGCTAGAAAAGGTCTCCCTAAAATAGTAGGTATTTCTTTATCTTCTTCCATATCAAGTACAATGAAATCTACAGGGAAGATAAATTTATCTACTTTAACAAGAACATCCTCTATAACTCCTTTAGGGTAAGTGATAGATCTATCAACTAAATGAAGGGTTACAGTGGTAGGAGTAATCTCTCCTAAATTCAACCTTCGAAAAATAGAAAATGGCATGAGATTAATGCTTGCTCCTAAATCACATAATGCTTTTCCACAAAACTTTTCTATAATAGCACAAGGTATAGTAAAACTTCCAGGATCTTTAAGTTTTTGAGGTAATTTCTTTTGAATTATTGCACTACATTCTTCACTTAATACAATAGTTTCAAAAGCTTTAAATCTTCATTTCTTACTTAAAATATCCTGTTGACCTCACTTTTGGTCGAGGCTAGTTTCTCTATAGATTTCCTAGGATGTAGCCATAGGACTTCCTGGTGACTTTTCTTAGAGGACTAGTAATAGAACCCGCCACATAGATATTCCACATGCTTGCTTCCTTCACTTTGAATTTTCATATGCTCAAGGCCTAACCTCCTGTTTGGGTGGAAGAGACTGAGCATACGGAAAGTTCCAAGTGAAATCCCTATAGGTGACTAAAGCCTTAGGATTAACCCTGGGGAGCCCGTATCAAACACTTACACTTTCACACTTACACTTTCACATTTACATTTACTCCGACATTCGCATTTACACATTACATTCTACACTCACATTTCGAATCGAATACACTTCACTTCGATCTTCGGACTCTTTGGAAACTCATGTGTGTGGCACCACTAGCCTTAAGCCTACGGCTAAAAGAGCTGAAATCACCACATAGAGGACTAAAGGACGCTTTCCCTAGCCCGTTGACCATCCGGAATCATTCCATTCTTCATGGTCTGACGATACCTTGCTTTTCCTAAATTTTCATTTTTACCCCGAAATTACCAGTTTGCCCCTGAAAAGGGACCTAAAACCCAAAACTCCACAGAGCCACCTGGTGTTCCCGGAAATTGTTTCGGAGCGTTCCTCTTCAAATGATGAAGTTTGACTGTAAACATGCCATACTTTTGAGCTACCGGTGGACCCCTCGCGGCTTAAATAGCCGCAACTTAAACGACATTTCGGGCCCCGCAAAACCCTCCACAGTGGTCAGAAACACTCTCGGACACTGTCATTCAATTCCAAATTTCATTTTACACTGCCTCGTACCGTTATTTTGACATTTTGGACACTTTCCCAAAATGACCCCGAAATGAGCAAAATACCTAGCGGGCCCGGATGACCTCGGATTTCGAAACGGACTTCGCCGTTGCGCTCAGAACATCGAAAATAGTAGGAATCAATATAAAATTTGCCAAGTTTTGACGAGCGACGAAATCGGCTCGAAATCGGCGCGATTTTAATTAAAATAATTACATTTTTACCACCTAAAACCAAACCCACGCCTAATAGGGTTCGGTCGAACCCTAGCCGAACCCTAGCCATACCCTAGCCGAACCCCTACCTCCTCCTTTTCGCGAAACAACAGCCGAGCCCCCTCTCCATTCTCGATTTCTTCATCCCCAAGCCCTGGATTCGCGATTTTCTCCTCCTTGCGCCTCTCCTTGTCGTGGCTTCTCCTCCTTGCGCCTAGGGGTGAGGTGGCCTCTCCCCTTCCAGGTAAGTGCTGCCATGAAAGAGAATCTCTGGCTCCAAGTCCTCTCCATGGCAGCCCCCTATCACTTCTCCATGGATGGTCACTTTTCCTTTTGCTTTTCTATCATCTCCTTTCACTTCTATGGAGGATTTTGGGCTGCACTTGCCTTGTACCCATGGGTATTACCCATGGGGATTTTGGGAGCACCTTCTTCCTCCTCCCATGGCTTTAAATCAACCTTCTTTTTACCATTTTTGGGGTTGGCCGAAAATTGAAGATTGGGAGAAGAGGAGGTGCTGCCCAAAGGTGTTCTAAACTTATTTCTAGCCTTTTTTTGGTGTCTTACTTCAAGTGCTAACCCCCTTAACTCCTTAATTTCTTTAGTTGCTTGACTTTGAATGTTGGCATTGATTTATCTTGTGGCTTAATTGGTTGGTTTGGCAAGCCCTCCTTTTCTTCTCTTCATTTTGCAAGTTTCATTTTTATAAAAAAAAAAAAAAAAAACAAAGTTTGTGCATCAAACATCTAAAGCTTTTCTTATCCCATGTGCAAGACTATTCCTACATGCAAAAGGTTTAAATTTGTGCCTATGTTCAAGGTCACTTTTTCATGCTGAGTATCTAATTTTGGGCCTATGCTTCAAGTCGTTTTGCATGGCTAAAGTTTGGGGTTTATGATTAGGCCTTAGAGCTTTTCTTACATAGCAAAGTTTTAGACTTATGCTTAAGTTTTCAAAGTGCTTTACATGAAAAAATGCTTGGGATTTCTATGGCTTGGTGCCATTTTACTTGAAAGTTTGGTGATATCTTATACATGTTGGAGAATGCCTATGGCATGATACACCTTACTTAGAAGAGATTACTTTTTTTTCCTCTTGTCATTTGGGATATTTTGGCTTTATGGCTTTACATTTTGAAAGCATGAAAACACTTGTATATTTAGTGCAATTTTCGGATTTAGGGAGGTTCACACATGGAACTTTCAAGTTGGAGCACATATGCACTTGTTTATCACTCATTTCAACACATATTCATACACACAACATCAAAGTTGGTATTTTGCACTCATCTGCACTCATTTCATTTATTTAAAGTGCTTTGTATTGGTTGGGATTCATATGAAATAATTTGGTGAAATAGTTGCAATTTTCGGATTTGGAAATGTACACACATACAACTTCCAAATTTTAAACCATATGGGCTTGTTTCTTACTTCCCCCAACATGTATTCATATATGCATCACTTAAGCTTCAAATTCACACACATTCCACCCCATTCCATACATAAAAGGTGATGATTTCTCATGTAAAAATTCCAAAGCTCCTTACATGACACCTACACTTAACACATACTTCACTCACATATGACTCACATACACTTAACATTTTCATTCCGTATCATCCCTACATGTCATCCACATTATATTTAACCCTCATACACAATTTTGGGAGTGATTTTCATCATTCTACACTTGCCAAAACAAAAATCTGCACTCACCTTTTTCCCCGAAAATGATCTACATTGATTCTACACTTGCCAAAGTGCAAAACATTGATTCTACACTTGCCAAAGTGCAAAAACAGCACTTACACATTAATATAGAGTTGGTTTATATCATCCCTATGCTTGCATAAAGTGAAAATCTGCATCTTTGTACTTGCTTTAAATTGATTTGGATAACTTCCTTGCTGCCCCTATGCAATATACACTTGGTTCGGTTTATGGCAAGTTGGTAATAAGCATTCTTTTGTTGCCCCTATGTTGAGAATTGCAAGGATGCCTACCATGCAAGTTTACTTTGAATGTTCCTTTGCTGTCCTCACTTAAAATTTACATTATTTAGCATCATTTGGGTTGCTTTCAAGTGAGAAAAAGAAAAGAAAAGGAGATGGCAAGTTCACCGCTTCAAAGAGGGATCCCAGATATGTTTTACATGCTTAGATGCCTTTAACTTGCATAATTAAGTTAGGTGTCTTTAAATTCTTATATATGCTCTCTTGCTTGTTTAATATGCTTGGAATGGTGTTATATGCTTGGGTTGCTTCACTTTCATATTGTTGCAAGTGTGGGAAGTTTAAAGTTAATGGCAAATGTGGATGTTATATATATACATGCTTGGTGCACTTTTTTTGGATGGATTGCAGGTGTGAAAATTTGATTTTCCTGCCGTTATGTTGTCGAAATTTTCTCTAAATAAGATTGTACTCTTTTCATTACTTTTTTTTTTTTGGGTATGTTGCCCTCCCCCTTACATTGTGGTTTTGGTTTCATGGAGTCCTAGGGTCGTCCCCTGCATTTTGGCAAAGGGACTTGTATTCACACTTTATACACTACACCACATCACTACAACCAAATTACATTACCCTACATGATCACACATATCCCTACACCATTACATCACATAATATTACCCTACATGCTACATGGTTACATATCTTACCTCACTCTAGATGTTACACCACATTCTTATACTATCTCACCTTACACATTACACCATTACATATCTTACCTCATTACCTTACACACTACACTTCCTATTACATTACTCCACCACTTTATCTTTTATTTTACATGCTACATCACCACACTCTCCACATTTCCCCACATGACTTTACTATCTAGTTTCATTATCTTACATGTTTTGTAAGATGACCCCTTGCACCATGATAGAGGGGTTTAATCTGTTTGTGTCACATATCTTACCGTCAGCTCTCTGCACCACGTTGGGAGAAGCTTCTGTCATTTTGACATGTGTTTCAATTTTGACTTTGAGAGGCAATCCTCCTCTTTTCCCACAATTGCGTTAGGTGGATTGTCTTCTCCTCTTTCTTTCCTTGACCCCCTGTCCTTTGTTTTTCACCTTGTTTCTTGGTTCAATTCACGTGCTTATGCAGGACACATAAGTACGCATGTGAAGCTTTCTGCTATATGTGGGGCCATCAAGCAAGGCTGTAAGCGCGGTGGGGACATTGATAAAATTGCATAGGGAAGGTTACGAGAAAATTATAGAATTGTGCCGCCTGACTCAGAGACTCTGGAGAGGGTAGAGCAGAACTCACGACACTATTCGCCCGTCCTTGGGGTTTCTACTACCGGCTGTCTAAGGATGTTAGCAGTCCTAGTCTGATTAGGGTAGTCAACCTGTGGATCGAAATATTTTAAATACAAAAAAATACATACATTTGAAAAATACAAAAAATTTTACCTCCACCACAACACAGCCTACTTACCTACAGCTTTTTACTTGCATGTAAACCCAAATTGAAATGTGTGAAAACCTACAATGGTCCACGGTTGGCTACTCGAGTCAGGTTAAGACTGCCTTCTGCAGCAAGTCGGTCTAGTAGTTAGTACCTAAGGTGGGGAGATACATCACAGCTCTGAGTCCTCAACACCACCGTGCTTACAGTCCTTTTGGACTTGTAGTCCTTTGCTTCCTGTGATTTTTCCTACGTTGTTTTCTTCGGATTTACTACGGATTTTTCTTTACACATTCATTTTCCACGGATTTACTATGGATTTCCTTCACGGATTTGTTTTCCTGGTTTTCCTACGAGATGTTACTCCTTTAGACCCTTTTGGGTTCTCTTGTGGTTTCCTTTTAGTCTGTTATACAGGTTTTACACTTCGTCTTTCACACACACACTGTGGCACACACACACCCTTTTAAGATTTACTTACCTCGTTCTTTTGTGGTTGGTATGCTTGTTCAGCTTGCTTACATACCTGTTTCGCTTTCACATACATATACATGCTTGCTTACATACCTGTTTTACTTTTGTACATATAAATGCTTGGTTATTTACCTGCTCTACTTCCATACATATGCATGTGCTTGTTTGTTCATTTACTGTACTTTTCTTACATATATAACTGCTTGGGATGAAATAAAACACTTCACAACATTTCAAAATATAAAACAACTCAAAATTTAATCACAAACAAATTAAAAACACAACTTCAACTAAATTAAATCACCCTTTTGGATGAACGGGAGTTCCTTGGACGACGCAACCTATGTGTTGCTGATAAGGTCTCCTCGGTCTGAATGAAAGTGCGGAATTCATTAAGTTGGATTTAGTAATTTCATTCCGACTAAGGGAATCCGATGAGTGTAACCGGAACGAGGGAGCCGCGGGGTCCTAACCGGTGGCGTTATAGTCAACTTTAACATTTGTTTAAATAAAACACTAAGTCACCTTGATTTTCAACTTTCTAAAACACACTACTTCTCTCACCCCCCTACATTTGTCACCTCTAAACTTGAAACTTCTGCTACAACAACAAGGAGCTCGAGGCAACACACCGAGGGCCGCACGATCGAGGATGCGGGAGGACATGTTCGAGAGCAGAAACCTTCCCTTCCTTAGTAATAACAACAAGCTATAGGACTTCGAGGTATTTGCCCAGTGCAATATAAACCCTCACCTCATCTTTAGGCCTTTGCACCTGGTGCACTATAAGCCCTAACTCGTTTAGGTTTCCGAGGTTGTCATTCCGATACGACATAAATCCTCACATCTTCCAGGCCATTCACATGACCGATGTCAAGTGAATGTAAGTCCTACATAATTAAAATTGGCAGGATGAAACATAAATTAAATCTCTCCCTAAAACTGAGCCAAACAATAGGGTAGCTTGGGAAGTCACCGAGAGTCTTCTCGGATCAGTGTCTTCTCCTAGTCTTTTCTCCTTTGGATTCTACAACAACTCTTTCAAAACTTGACACTACTCACCTATTGGATTCCAACAAATCACATTTCGTTGAAGAAAGCCTTAGCCTTTTGAAGTCGTAAGAACATATTTCCTGATTTGTATCGAAAGTTTTCTTAGGTGATTTGCGTCATTTAAGATGTAATTATCTATAGAGGCTTGCCCTTATAGGAAACTTAAACAACCCCAGATTAATATAAACCTCATTTAATTCTCTTTTGTAATAAATGGCAGAATTTGTCGGCAAATACACAGGTTTCGCAGACCAAACGGATATCATATACTTCTTTAGTTAATTTGATCGAGCCTCATCCTCAAGTTCTGTGTTTATCCTTCAGGATAGATACAAGGCTTGAGGTATAGTTCTCTTTCATTTGAACTTCAGAAAATATGAGATCAGTTTGACTTCATATTCTTCTAAACTACTAAATTAAAATTGTCCTTCCGAAGCAGGTGACGAGATTTCGATTCCGGCGGCTGACAGCTTCTAATGGGCAACCCCAACCAAAACTTTTTTTTGAACATTTTACCCGCTGACAGCTCCTGGTGACTCCACTGGGGAGAGTTTCTCTTTCCATACAAATCAGGAAATTTATTCTTACACATTGGTGATGTGTCTATGTCCCTCATAGACCAGATTACCATTCTTCCGTCGATATGCTTTACCCATTTCTTTCTTGGGTAAGTACCATCGACTCTCCTTGACTTCAGGACTGCTTGTTTGAGCCACCTTTAAACAAGAGGGTCCAGGAGGCTTTAGGTATTTTTCTTTGATATTTATGTGGGGTCGGACCCCCAATAGGTGTGTTAGTGCGCGGAATGCGTTGTGAATTCAGCTTAGGACTGGGTCCTGAATTTCACTTTTACTCTGTGTCTCTCGGGTTTGATTTGCTATCGGTAAATTAAACAAAATCTCTACTCTCATACCTATCGTTTAAATTTCGAAATTAAACGAACACCGTTAATAAATATAAAACCAATAAAAAAAGAGATAAATAAAGATGAAATCATCAAAACAGAATAAAATAATACAAGAATAAATGCACATAAATTAAAGTCAAAATAAACAAAAAAAATGTATAAAAGAAAATTTGCCCAATTTTTAGTACAAGTGCGTTGACTTGAGTACTTCAGCTGAAACTGCGAGGCACGGGACGTTACTGACTTCCAGAAATTTTCAAGAGACAGGAACAATGTCTTCGCCAAAATTAATCTTTTCTTTCACTACCGGAGTGGAATTTGCTATTAACAGGACGAGCTGCCTGATCTAGCAGTCATTAAATTTGGACAAGGATTCAATGATGTTGAAACTAAATTCAGAGATGTGGCCATTGAGGTGATAAAGTCTGAAATGAGCAAGTCCGTTAAGCCTATTATAGAGTTCAACCTGAGGTCTGTTGAGGAACTCCCCATGCCAAAGAAGGGATGGATTGAAAAGAACTCTGATGTCACTAGGAGTGTTGGGAGTAAGGCTATTTCTGCTCCTACTGCCGGATTCAACACCACTGTACCAGTCGCTCCGCTAATTAAAGGAAAAGATATTCTGCACGAGGAAGAGTCAGTCGATACTTGTGTTTCACGTTCTCCTGAATT
The DNA here is from genome assembly GCA_022702705.1 of Papilionanthe hookeriana x Papilionanthe teres. Lineage (NCBI taxonomy): Eukaryota > Viridiplantae > Streptophyta > Magnoliopsida > Asparagales > Orchidaceae > Papilionanthe > Papilionanthe hookeriana x Papilionanthe teres. The sequence continues at coordinate 137,481,792 of CM040427.1, read as the reverse complement.
TAAGGTTGGGTCAGATTCGAAGTCCGTACGTACCGATAAAGGCACAGAAAAGGAAGCGTAATTAGGGAATTCTGAAAGTCAAGCATCTGCAACAGTCCAAAGAACAGTTGAGACCATACCAGATAGGTGGGAGACAGCGTCCAACGATGAATCAAAGACTAATCAAGGTATACCCGTTCAAAGAAGAGTCAGTGTCGCAGATTTTTCATTACCTGATAAAGAGGTCAGAATTCAAATTACCAGAGCCAAAGAAACCCAATGAGATCAACGAGAAAGGACATCTCGAGTACTGCCCATACCACCGGTTACTCGGCCAAACCATAAAAGACTGCTTTTGCTTCAAGGATTGGCTCGAGAAGAATTTTAGAAGCGGAAATGTGATAATCCCGAACGAATATTTAAAAGAACCTGAAAAAGGTTGGATAAATTTGATTTCAAGCAATTCGATTAGCTTCTACACAATGATGCCGGTGCTCGAGGAAATAAGTAATGTTTCTCAGAAATCTATAATTGACCTTAAAGTTATCAAAGGGAAATCAATTGATTCTGTTGTTGAAAAGCTCTGAGCTGACATTGCATGACTGTCTAAAGATCAGAAACAAGATATTAAAGACGAAGATTACAGCTTAACAAATTACATGGGAAGTGAATTCACAGAGATCAATGTCGTCGAAACCCATGCTACGCTAGCTGCGAGCGACGCTCCTCATCTTCGTGAGGAGAACACTGCAGATGAGTGGCAGAGAGCCATCCATACCCTGGATGAACAAATACTTCAGCTAGAGAAACGAATGGAAGAGATGACCGCTACAATGACCGCTATGGCTATAGTAAATGGACAAGCACATTCACAACCTGCAGCATCTCCGGAGGTTAACCAGCCAGAAATAATTCACATTACAGAGGAAAAGAGAGATGTTACCTCCACCAGCAAAGGAGAACAGCAGAAGAACGACCCAACACCGAATTCCCCAGAGAAAGATGTTTATCAGAGAATCAAGCAGAAGGATCGGGAGGTCTTAGCTCAATCCAAAGGTGGTGCATCAATTTCTAAGGGTAGACCTTACCCGGAAGAGTTTGATGTCGTGCCTTACCCTACAGGCTTCGTACCACTAACCTTCAAAACATTCGATGGCACCGGAAACCCCCGCCAACACATCGCTCACTTCAGGGCTAGTTGTTGCAACACAGGAGGGAGTGAAGCGCTACTTTCAGACAGTTTGTCAGTAGTTTGTCAGGGATAGCCTTCGATTGGTACGCAGAACTTCCTAACGGATCGATAAAGACATTTGCAGAAATGGAGAACTTGTTCGTCAAAAGATTCACCGGCGCGCAACACCACATCACCATTGGAGATCTCGTAGTAGAGTAGCAGAAGCCCCACGAGTCCTTGGTCGACTACATTCTCAGATGGATGGTAATAAAACAGCTGGACCAGATGATTTTTCTTCAAATTTATATAAACAGTTTTGGAATATTATAAAGCTGAATGGTGTTGCTGCTATGCCTTCTTTCAAAGCTTTAATCTACCTAAGTATTTTGCTTCTTCTTCCATTATACTTATACCTAAAGACAGAAGTAAGAACTGCTAGCAAAAATTTAGACCAATTAGTATTACTTCCACTTTCTCTAAGATTATCAGCAATGTGCTTATGGCCAGGCTTCAACCCTTCTTGGTGGACCTAATTTCAGAGAATCAGTCTGCATTTGTTAAAGGTAGATGCATAAGTGAGAATGTTCTTCTTGCATAAGAGCTTCTTGTTGATATTGATAAGCCTTGTAGAGGATCAAATATTATTCTAAAATTAGATCTCTCTAAAGCTTTTGATTCTATTAGTTGGTCATTTATCTTAGAATTCTTAGTTGCTAGAGGCTTTAACTCTGATTTTTGCAATTTAATCTCTAGATGGCTGGAGAATAATTTTTACAGCATTATGATAAATGGAATCAGTCATTGTTTCTTCCAAGCTGGTAGGGGATCAAATAAGGAGATCCTTTGTCTCCTTATATTTTCATTTTGGCTTTTAACTACCTCTCTAACTTGTTAAATCAAGTACAATAGGATAATCCTTATGTCTAGTACCAGCACAAATCCAATCAATTGATTAGTCATCTTGCTTATGCAGATGATGTCATTGTCTTTTGTAATGGCATCAAGAACTCTATTAAATGCATAATGAAATCTTTATCTTGTTTTGAAGCAGTTTTTGGGACGACATTTAACAAAGCTAAATGTCAGTTTCTTGCTAGTTCATTGATTAAAGTTCATATTAGAAATTGGATATATGGTTATATTGGATTCAAAGAAGCTACATATCCTCTTATTTATTTAGGTTTCCCTTTGTTAAAAGGAAGAAGAAGGTTGTCTCACTATGATAAAGTGGTAACTAAAATCTCTTGAAGGATTCAATGTTGGACAAAATTTTTTCTGTCAAATGGTGGTAGGATTACTCTATTAAAGAGTGTTTTAACAACCTTCTCATTATATATTCATCAAATGATTAATATGATGAAAAGTACTCAAAAGCTTTTATACATTATTTTTAATAAATTTCTATGGGAAGGACACATAAGCAAATGCATTGGTCCAATTAGGATAAGTTGTGTAAACCTATTGCTAGTGGTGGGCTTGAGTTTAAAAGTTTTCTGCATCTCAGCTTTTCTTATTATTGTAAGCAATGGGTTAAATTTAAATCAAAGTATTCCCTTTGGTCTAAATTTTTACATGGGAAATATTGTAAAACCGATCATCCGTCCCAGGTTCAAGCTAAGTTGGGGGATTCAAAAACTTGGAAGAAGCTATTGAAAGTAAGAGAATTTGCTGAAAGTTTATTTTTTTGGGGGCTTGGTGATGGCCAAATTGACTTTTGGCTGGATAATTGGTTATTTTATGATTACATAAAGAATTAACATGTTAATTCTTCTCCTATACATAAAGTCTCTGACTGTTGGACTAATCTTAATTGGGATGTTTCCAAACTCAGTACTGCTGTTAACGAGGATCTTATAAATAAGATTCTTACTGTTCCTTTGCAGCATAATAAGAAAGATAGATTGATCACTAAAAATCCTTCTTATCAAAGCCTTTCTAAGTTCATTGATCTTTCAGGTTTTCATTGGGTTTATAATGATTGGGGAATGCTTCTTTGGAAGAAATTTATATCTCCTTCAATGTCCTTTTTTGCTGGAAACTTTTTAGAAAATTTCTGCCAAAAGATGATCTTCTGAAGCTTAAAGGAATTTGTGGGCCTTCTATATGTCATTTTTTTCATTCCAATGAAGAATCTATTAATCATCTATTTCTCAATTGTCATGCTGTACATGAAGTTTGGAAGACTGTTCTAAGGTACAAGGGCATTCTTTCTAAATATCACTTATGGAATTATCTGGATTCCTGCTGGTAGGATTGGAAGGGGACAGCAGATTTTTATCTCCCTCTCATAATTTTCTGGTTCACTTGGATGACAAGAAATGATACTATATATAATAATAAGGCTTTCACTGCTCAATTTATTAATAAGAATTGTGTGAATTATCTTTACAAGATACACTCATTCTAAAGTTGATGACAAATCCTCTTATGTCAAAACTCAACTGATTATTTGGAGAACTCCGAAGTTCCCCTGGGTTAAAATCAATACTGATGGCAGCTCTAAATCTTCCACTGCAGGTATTGGTGTTCTTTGTAGAAATCATATGGGTAAATGTTTATAGATTTTATCTGCTCCTATTATGGCTGTTAATGCACTTGAGGCAGATGCTATAGTAGTTTTTTGGGGTCTTAAAATAGCCATCATGAATAATAATTGTCTTATTCATATTGAAATGGACTCTTTGCTCTTACTTCACATTTTACAACATAAAGCAACTGCACTTTGGTATCTTCAAATATGGATCAGCAAGATCTCTATAATCTCTACTCATAAAGCTATAGTTTGGAGCCACATATATAAAGAAGGAAATCAACCTGCAAACTGGCTAGCTACTAGATCTTCTTCTTCTAATGAGACTTTATGTTGTTCTTATTATTCTATTGATCCTAGATCTCCTTTATTTAAGGATTTTAGTTTTCTTTTGCATGGGGATTTGCTTTTAATTCCTCATATCAGATGTACTAGACCCCTTAAAGAATAATAAATTAGTTGATCCTTAAATGATCCTTAAATAAATAAATAAACATATATATATATATATATATATATATATATATATTTAACAGGAAAGGAAAATTTCATTTAATTAAAAGAGTTACATACATCGAATGTAGGGGAGATCATTGAGATCTCCAAAAAGTAAAGGGTTAAGAGGCACAAAAGGTGTGGCAGAAAAAGAAATAGTAATAGTGGATGTAGCATGTTTGGCTAACCAGTTAGCTGGTTAGTTACCTTCCCTAAATATATGAGTCCATTTTAAAGTGAAGGTGCTGGAGATATGGAGAACTTTTCCGAACGAGTATACCAACTCGCCCGGAGGGGAGGAGAGACCTTGTGAAATGTTGACCAATGGCTTTGAATCGGATTCAATCCGGACAAAATGGTATTTAAGTGCTTTAGCAAGTAATCAATGCCCAATAAGCAGCCTTTGCATCTCGTAATCCAGTAGCTGAAACCGAAACAATGGGTATATTGAAGCACCACAATAATCGACCCGCAGAATTCCTACACACAAGCTCCAATACCAAGCAGATGAAGGGGTGTAGCTACCATCAATATTGATTTTTATCCATGGCAAGGAAGGAGGGGACCATTTCAGCAAAGCAGGTTTGCTTTTAGATGGGACTTCTAACAGTGAGTGCTTACTGATAAAGCTACAATAGTTAGCCACAATTTGATTGATAAAACAAAGTTTGCTATCAAACTTGGCCCGATTTCTTGCCATCCATATGAACCAAAAGATAACCATAGGAACATGATACGATTTTTCATTTTTCCAGTCCTCCCAGCAAGCCTCCACGTAAACCCAATTATATTTGAGGTGAGATAAATTGAGATGTATCAAGCATGACCTTCCATACCCGATTAGTAACTTCACAGACTTAAGAAAATATGAGAGACGATTCTTCATGAGATTAGCATAACTCAAGCATCTAGAGGCAGTTCTTAAACCTTTTAGCTTCGAATGTCATCTAATGGGAGGTATTTATGAAACAACCGCCAGCAAAAATAAGACATTGATGGAGATAACAGCCTTGTCCAGATTTTCTCCCCCCAACTAGTGTCAGGCCAGTGATTAAAGGAGCTATAGATCATCTTGTTTAAGGATTGGTTTGTAGATTGTTTCAAAACAATCCTATCTGGCTTAGTTGAATCAATTGGTATAAGAAGTATCTGCTGCACACTCTCCTCATCCAACACTTCTCTAAGTAAGTTGGTATTCCATTGGTCTTCAATACGTAAATCCGATATCGTTAGTTGTGTGTTAAATGCAAGCGAGGAAGGTTAATGGGTTATCAATAGTCCGATTATCATAGTAGAAATTAATTTTCCCTTGCCAACTTCCCAAAAAAAACTGGTTGGCAATGTCTCTAATTTTCAGCAAATGTTTCCAATGTTTGGAATCCCCCATTTTGGGCAAAACAAAGATTTGGATGGGACTTCCGACAGTACTTGTTCTTTAAGTAAGTAGCCCACATAGTATTTTGTTTTCTAAACTTAATCCACTGTTTGCAGTAAAACATTTGGCTCATTTGTTGGAAGCATTTGAAGCCCAAACCTCCAGCCTTGATAGGTTTACAAACTTTATTCCACACAGTCCAGTGGGGTTGCTTTGATTGGCCCTCCCAAAGGAATTTGTTGAAAAGTGTTTCAATCATTTTCTGGGTGCTTCTCTTCATCCTTACCATTTGCAAATTGTAGAGAGGGAAAGTTGCTAAAATACTCTTCAGCAAGGTTAACCTACCTCCATTAGACAAGAATGTATTAGTCCAACAATTTAATGTTGAAGTAATTTTCTGGACAACCTCATCATATTGGGACTGTTTTCTCCTTCCTTTCATTAACTGCATACCTAAGTACTTCGAGTGGAAGATCAGCTGCAGAGAAGCCGCTTACCTCCTTCAGCCACTGTAGATGTTTAAAGCCTTTACCAGCTAAGAATTGACACTTCTTGTGATTAAGTTCCAGCACAGCTGCCATGGCTAAATGATTAGTTAATTGCAAGGTTTTCCTGATTGCCTGTTTGCACCCATTGGTGAAGATGATTATATCATCAGCATAGGCCAAATGACTGATGCATTGAGATGATCCATGTTTAAAGTTGAGATAAGGGTAGTGAAGATGTGCAGCATTTAGAATTTTGGAAAAATAGTCAAATGCTAAAATAAATATAGTAGGGGAAAGTGGATCCCCTTGCTTTAATCCCCTACCTGCTTGAAAAAATCCACAGCTGCTACCATTAACAAAATGCTATAATAAGCATTAGATAGCCATCTCTCGTATTAAATGGCAGAAAGAAGAATTGAAGCCTTGAGCTTTAAGTACCATATCAATAAAGTGCCAGCTAATAGTATCATAAGCTTTTTTGAGATCCACTTTTAAGATTAAATTCTGTCCCCAACACCTTTTATCAAGATCTAGTAACATCTCCTGTGCAAGCAAGCAATTGTCAACAATAGATCTACCTTGTACAAATGCGGATTGGTTAGGGCTGATTAAATGATTAAGATGTGGTTGTAATCTTCCAACAATTATCTTGCCGATTAGTTTAGAGAGTGTGGAGGTTAGGTCGATAGGTCCGAAATCAGCCCATTCGGTTTTATGATTATCCTTGGGGATCGAACAATACTAGCAAGCAGCAAAGTATTTAGGTAAATCAGTCCTTAAGAAGAAAGATCGAACGTACCTTAATGATGTCATTACCCACAATGTCCCATGCTTTCGAGGTAAAAATTTGAAGTGAAGCCATCGTGACCGGCTTGTCCTATTCCCATCAATATTATTTAAGGCATTCTGAATTTCCTTGGCATCAGGAATAAAAGTCAGATTTAGCTGATTGACATAATTATAGTTTTCAGAAAAAACTTCTTCAAACAGACACTAGGAAGGGTTGGGTTGTGAAGCAAACAATTGTTGAAAGTGTTGAAGAGCACTATTTGAAATATGTGTAGGGTCTGTAACCCAATTTCTTGTTGAATCCTTTATTCTGAGAATGGCATTTATTTTCCTCCTGTGTTTGATCATAGCATGGAAATACTTGGTGTTTCTATCCCCAAAAAGTTACCTTGTAGTAGCAGCTTTTTGTTGCAGAAAATTTTCTTCCCTATCTAAAGCTTTTACAATTTGAGAATGAGCAATCAACAAATCCTGCTCCTGAGTCTCTCCCAAATCCTGTTGAGCTTCCAGTAATTGGACATTGGTTTCAGCATCCCTGACTTGTTGGAACACATTATGAAATGTGTGTTTATTCCAGTGCCTGAAATGAACTGATAGATTCTTATGAAGTCTCCAAAGTCTAGAAAGTGGATTACTGGTATGACAATCTGGGACCTTCCATGAGCTTTTGACTTCTTCAAGAAAATTAGGATGATCACACCAAATATTTAGGAATCTGAAGGGGGAGTGTCCCTTGTAAGGGCTGAAAGAGATCTGAATCAATAGTGGGGAATGATCAGAAGTTGATCTATGCAGATGAAGTACTTGAGTGATAGGAAAAATATTCAACCAGGAATCATTTGCTAGAACTCTATCCAACCTCTCAATAAGTTTGCCTCTCTGCCAAGTGAAGGGGGATCCAATGAATCCCAAATCAAAAAGTCCAGCAGTGGTTATGTTGCGAGAGAACTGCATCATAGTTTGGAGATCTGGGGTTTTGCCTCCCTTTTTTTCAATAGGGTCTCTAATACAATTAAAGTCACCACCCACTATCCAAGCTAGAGGGATTGGAAGCACCGATGCCGCAAATTTCAGCCCAAAGATGTGATCTCGTCGATGGAAGTACAACCAAGCATATACAAAAGTGGCACAACCATGGAATTGATCCAAATTTCAAATTGAATGTGTAACAATTGATAATTATCAATAAGAGTAGTGCATTGCAATTCTTTTCTAGTAAAAACCCAAATCTTATTATTGCAGTTTGACTGGAAGTGAAAACCAGGGAATCTTTTTGTAATTTTTGAAATATTAGTGTGAACCAATGGTTCTAAAAGAGCAAAGATCTAAAGTTTATAAGTCCTGTTCAAATGTAGCAGCCTGTTGAGGGTGCCAGGACCTGCAACACCCCTAACATTCCAGCAATAAAGATTAATCATGATGGAGTTCCTTACCAGCCCTAGTAAGCCTAGGGGGAGTGGCTGAAGAATGATCCATATCAATGATGTTATCTTGTGATAAATTTTGTAGTTCCATAAGATCTTTCCTCCTTCTCCTACTCTTTTGTTGAGACCATGCTCCTTCAGCTTCAGTATTCAATCCATTAAGTACAAGTTGGGCTGACTCACCCGTTATAGGTTCCGAGGGGGAAAGAAGATAGCACTCCGCCGTAGGCTCGTGGGAGTAATAAAGGTACCACCTGCAACTCGAACTATCGTGTAGTGCCTCTACCAAAGTAGGATGGAGTTCTTCAAAGATTAAGCTGGAATAAAGGACTTATATCAGGGGGGTCTCTAATTTCAATAACTTGATCAGCATATTTCCCAGCAGCTGACAGGTCAAAACCACTTACAGCCCCACCCTTCCCAGGTTCTGGAAAATGACTAGCAGCTGTAGGTTCAACCTGAACAGGATTTAAGGAAAGAACTGGAGTGTTATGATTGTGCTCTACCTGAGTGGTGGAAGTGTTCTCCATCTTTTTTGTGCCTTTCTTCTCCACATTATATGGTCTGAGTTCAGGGTGAAGTTTGAAGCATTGCTCCATAGTATGACCAAATAGATGACAGTGTTTGCAATACAAAGGTTGGTATTCCATTGCAATGGGTTTCCAGTACCCATTGTTAGCTGTACCAAGCCAAACCCCATCAATGTATGGTTGAGTTATATCCCTTTCCACTAAAAATCTTGCATTGGAAATTCTTGTAACATTTGCTGATGGTATATTAAGTTTTAATGGTCTGCCCATAGAATCAGCAATGTCATAGATGATCCTATGATTATTGAATGGAAGTTTCAAGTTAGCTAAGCTGAACCAAACAGGGACAGTTGGAGGTTCGTTTGTTGGATCAAAATCTAATGTCCATTTCAGCAGTTTCATATGCTTCCCATCTATCATGATGACCTTTTTAGAGAAAATCTGAGCATAATCCTCCTCCAATGCTAGCTGTAACATGATATGGCGACTGTCAAAAACCCCAATCTTCTAGCTGCCCACCAGTTTAAAGTCATCAACAGCTTTCCTAAGTATATCTAGTTTGGGATGTCCAAACTGAAACTTTCCCACCAGTGTGAATCTATATGGTTCAGATAACTTTGCCATCTCCTCCTCAATAAAAATAAGAGCAAGCTTACCTGCCTTCTTGGTACATTTTTGAATGAATTCACACTCTGTCTTACCCTCCATAGCATCATGAAAAAGCTGGGGAAACACTAACTTGTCTCCAATGGTGGTGCCTCCTTCTTTTCTCACAATCACTTCAACAAACGTACCCCTTCCAACAAAATTAGGATCAGCACTAGTGAGTGTTGTAGCCATAACCAATGTAACAGTAACTCACAAGAAAATTCAAATAAAAAATCACCCGGGAAGGGAGAAAACTAAGTTCCCCTCCAAAACCAGAGAAAGACCACAAAGGGGATGCCTTCTTCTTGCTCCCAGCTAACTTCCTCCTCTCCGGAAAAGCATCGCCGCCACCACCTCTCGTTAATCGGCTCCATCGAAACCCTAGCAGAGCTCCTACAGCTCGCCACCTCCATTTTATATATATATATACATATATATATATATATATATATATATATATATATATATATATATATATATATAATGGAGGCGGTCGGTAAGGTTTTTGCTCGCTGAGGTTTCACCATGACTCAGCCCAGCGGCTAAGTCTCGGTGAGCTCTCGTGTGGGTTCTCGGCCTTGGTTCCTCCCTCTCGGTCTCTAGTGAAGAGTGTTTCGCATCCTCGGTTATACTTCCGGCAGCTCGAGTCTTCCCGAGCTCTTGTTTATTTGAATTCTACTGTTCCATTGCCTGATTGCTGAGCCCTAACTCCTGCTGTTCTTGGCTGCAAAGGTTTTCATAGTTGCTGAGGTTATCCTATCTTACTGGTTTTCCAGTTTTTCTTACCTAGATTCATCTCCTGTTATTGCTGGTTGGGGTCTTTCTGACTGGGCTCTCCCTAATGGCCTGTCCAATAGATCTGGAAACCAATATAAATTGGGCTAAAGCCACTTATGCTGGAGTGGTTGGCAATGCCCCTTCTATTTCTGATCCCTCTAAACTCATTTTCCCCCAAAATCTTCATGAGGTTGCTGCTGGGAAGATCTCCTGTCCTTTCATCCACCCTTCGAAGTAAAAGAAGGATGTCCCGCCGTTATTTTCACCGATGAAGAACTCGTCTCGCTTTGGATGATGAGGTGAAACTTACATTGATTGGCAAATTCATGCTCGGGACATCCCAAGATGGAAACTCGTCGTAAATTTTTTGCATCCCCTAATTTCAAAGGCAATTGGAAAATTGGGCTATTAGATGGGAGACATTTGCTAATCAATTTTTCTAATGAAGAGGATTATGCACTCCTGTTTGCTAAATAAGTGGTTTTTATAGCTGGGGTGGAAATGAAAATCATCAAGTGGACCCCCAATTTTGATCCTAGCAAAGACCCACCTATTGTTCCTATTTGGTAAAAATTACCAAATCTTCCCTATAGATACTTTAATCAAACAGCATTATTCCAAATTGGTAGATCTCTTGGCACACCCCTAAGACTTGATGCTGAAACTCAAAATAAGGCTAAACCTGAAGCAGCTAGAATCCAAGTTGAAAGAGACATTACCATGCCTGAGATTCACAAGATCTGGATTGGTTCAGCTAGTGAAGGACAATGGCAAGAAGTCATTATGCAACAAAAGCCTTATTTCTGTTCTCATTGTAAAATGTTTGGACATACCAATGAGAGATGTTTTAGACTCCACCCTCCAAGCAGAGAAAGTTCGTAACTCGGAAAAGCTATAGCCGACACTACCTCACATGAAGCCGTTGTCCATTATTATGCACAACAAGCTCGGGGGCCTCCAGTGCTCGCCGAATTACCGGTTCAACCCACCTCCCCGGCCTTCCGGGGATCTCGCCGGTCTTCCTCCTCCACGTGCTCCAATCCCTCTTGCTACTCCTCATACTGATGATGGTAATGTCCCCCTTAGATCAGCTTCCCCCTCCTTGTTAGATGATGACTCAGTTACCTCATCGTCGCTGCCAGATCTCCCACTGACTGGTGCAGAAGGGAGGAATTGGAAGTCAGAATGATTACACCCACTCCATTAATTAAGTAGCTAACTGACCCACAGGTCCCCACTCAAGTTGAAGTTAACCAGATGCAATCAGCTATGGAAGGCAAATGGCTCACCCAGATCTCCAAGAAACAGAAAAAAAAGGCTCTCTCTGAAGTACAGAAGCTGGGTACTCCTCTATCTGTGGGGGAACTGGCTGGCAATTCTTTAACTAGGGGTAGATCTAGATCTAGATCTCATTCTTCCCTCACCCTCTTACCTAATATATGATTAGTTTCCTAATTTGGAACATTAGGGGTATTGCCAATCCCCTAACTTTCAAAAGGCTTTTGTATCTTAATAAAAAATATAAATTTTGGTGTATTTCAATTTTGGAACCCTTGGTTCACAAGTTTCCACAGAAGATAATCAGCAAATTACATGGATTCTCTCACTATGCTAATTGTAATAATAAAATTTTGGTATTCTGCAGAAAAGAGGTTTCCTGGATTGTTCTCATAGACAACAGACAATTCATTCACTCTTCATTTCAGATTAATGGGAAAGAAGGCACTGCAACCTTTGTTTATGGTGGCTGCAATAGGGATGATAAAAAATTGCTATGGGATCAGATTCAAGAGATCGTTGTTCACTTGCATTCACCTTGGTTAGTTGGAGGTGACTTCAACAAGCATTGGGTCTACCAGATGAGAAGAAAGGTGGCAGACCTCCCAAGCTTTCAGAAATGACTATGTTCAATGATAACATCACTGCTGTCAATCTCTTTGATATTGGTTTTAGAGGTTCTGAGTTCACGTGGAAGAGGGGTAAAATCTGGGAGAGACTTGACAGGGTCCTGGAGAACAATGAATGGCTTGCAAATTGGCTTCAAACTTATGTTACCCATCGAAATTTCTCTGGATCTGATCACAGGACCTTCTTATCTCTATAACTTCTCCTAGCTGCTCCAATACTCCTCCTCCATTTAGATTCCTAAATGTTTGGTCCACTTATGAGGGGTTTCACAATGTGGTGAAGGATAATTGGCTCTGTGAGGACCAGTCTGATCCCTTAATTAAGCTAAGCATGCTGCAGAACAACTTAAGCAAAGCCCTTAGAAAATGGAGTCGGACATCTATCGGGGATTTTTCTGCTGCCGTTAAGGAAGCCGAGAGGGAATCGACCGCAGTGGAAGCTGCCGTTGAAGCCGGACTCGAACCCCGAAGACCTTTTCTATTCCGCACAATTGAATCTCCTTACAGCCACCGAAAACCGGATCGCATCTTATACGTAAAGCCGCCTTTAATCATTTTCTTCATGGGGATAGAAATACCCAATTCTATCATGCTCGTATCAAATATAGAAGAAAATGCAACACCATTCACTCCATTTTATCCTCTGATGGGAGAAAGCTCCTTGATGACTATGAGATTGGTCTGGATGCTGTCTCATACTTTGAAGGGCTCCTTAATCACAATCCCTTGTGCAGGAAACCCATTGATGGTTCTTTGTTCCAAGAGAATTTCCAATACACCAGCAATCTGCACCTCACTGCTATACCCTCAGCTCAGGAGATCTAGATGGCTTTAAATTCGATTGACCCCTCTAAAACTGCAGGTCCAGATGGTTACACTGCTGATTTCTACAAGAAGGAGGGGAATCTGGTGGGGGATGATGTTGTTGCTGCAGTCCAAAGTTTCTTCCAAGGACAATCTCTCGCCTAGTTATTTTTGTGCCTCTAGCATGGTACCGATTCCAAAAAACTCTACTCCGCAAAGGTGGGAACATTATAGACCCATCAGCCTTACTTCGTGATCAAGCAAAGTAATCAGCAAAATTATGGTGGGGAGACTCCAACCTCATTTGGATAAAATTATCAGTTTGAATCAATCTGCCTTTGTCAAAGGCCGACTCATTACTGATAATGTTTTGCTAGCACAAGAACTCCTATTGGATTTAAACAAAACCCATAGGGGAGTAAGCTGATTTATAAGCTTGATATCCAAAAATCATATGACACTATAAATTGGGACTTCATCATTGAAGTATTGACTGCTAGAGGATTTAATCACCACTTCTGCAATTTTATCTCAAGGTGGTTTCATTCCAATGAACATTCCATTTTAATTAATGGTACTGCTAGAGGCAAGTTCAAAGCCACTAGAGGTTTACAGCAAGGAGACCCATTATCTCCCATTGTCTTCATCTTTGCAGTGGACTATTTCTCCAAGATGGTTGATCATGAGTTGCTGAACAAACCATATGCAAGGTTCCACCATAGATCCAATATCTCCATTACCCACCTGATTTATGCTGATGATATCATGGTGTTTTCCAGTGCTCACAAATTAGCTGTTAAGAAGGTCAAAAAGTGTTTGGACTCCTTTCAACAACAATAAGGTATGGTTTTCAATACTGATAAATGTCAATTGATTTTCTCAAACTTGACAACTAGCCCAATCAAGCACTGGATTTTGAACTACACTGGCTTCAAATGTGTTTCTCCTCCTCTGAAATACCTTGGGGCATACCTCACTCAGGCGGATCCAAACGGATACAATTTGATGATATTATAGCCAAAATTAACTCCCAACTTAGCAGCTGGACTATCTCTTTTTTATCCAATGGAGGTAGGATCACTCTTCTCAAAAGTATCCTGACCACCTTCCCTTCATACCTACTCCAAATGGTCACCATGAAGAAAAGTACCCAACTACAGATGGAGAGGGCATTTAATAGGTTTCTTTGGTCTGGACAGACTAAGCAACCCCACTGGACCTCTTGGCAAACTGTTGCCAAACCAACTGCTGCAGGTGGCCTGGGATTGAAAGGTCTCCCACACATCCAGCAAGTTAATTTTTGTAAACTCGCATACATTTCGGAGCCCAAACCTCATTATGGGCAATGTTCATGATGGGGAAGTACTCGCAGATCTTCACACCCCTCCCGTGTGGAAAGAAAATCGGGGGATTCCAGAACTCGGGTCAAACTTCTCAACGTTAGAAAGACAGCTCGAGGATTTATATATCTGGAACCTGGGAAGGGGCGAAATCAACTTCTGGCTTGATAATTGGTGTCCCAAAGATTGGTTGGTTGCTAGAGGCCCACATATTGAGCACTCCTCCAAAGTCTCTGATTTCTGGGATGGGCACAATTGGTCTCTTCCCCACCTCAAAGCCATTCTCCAAGATCAATCAGCCTCACTGATTTCTACCATCAAATTTACTAGAGCAGCTCCCGACTCCATCTGCAGGCCCAACCATCACCATCAGAGTATCTCTAAAGTCTTCTATAACACCTTATACCAGTGGACTCCTGTGCCTTGGCATCTTGCTGTATGGAATCAATTTCTGTCCCCCTCTATGGCCTTCCTTTGTTGGAGAACCCTCCATAGGTTAATTCCCACTGATGCCATTCTGAAGCTTAAAGGGCTTAGAGGCCCTTCCAAATGTGTTTTATGCAACTCTCAGGAGGAATCCATCCCCCATCTGTACTTCAATTGCCCCTTCTCTAAATCGTTTGGCAAGCAGTTATCCGACAAGTAGGCAAATTAAGAATTGTCACCGGGAAGTTTTTAGTAATCTCCGGTTGGAGGGGAATAGTCAAGCATATTCAAATCATCCATCTCATTGTCATCCGGTTTCGTGGATGGCCGGGAACAATGCTAAGTTCAATGGTATTGTTGCCTCTACTACCAAGGTGGTGAAAAACTGCAAAGCTTATCTACACAAAATCATTAGTCACAAAGGATGCACCAACCTTTTAAATATTGATCTACCTACTACTACTACTCCTGCCCCCAAGGTCATATTGGTAAGATGGCTTCCCCCCATTAGACCAATAATCAAAATTAACACTGATGGCAGTTTCTCAAATGTGAGAGCAGGTGTTGGGGGCATTTTCAGAATTCTCATGGTCAATGTCTTCTCTATTTCCATGCTCCTGTACTAGCTATGGATGCCCTGGAAGCTGAATACATTGCAGTCCTATATGCCCTGCAGCTTTCCCATTTTGTTCATTGGTCCAACCTCTGGATTGAAGTTGACTCTCATCGCTCTTGTTCACGACTTACACCAGAGAGTGCTTCCTCTTGGAGGCACAACTATTGGATCTACCAGATTCATCAGATTACATCCCCCCAGACTACATTCTCTTCAATTTTTAGGGAAGGTAATGAAGCTGTCCACTGGTTGGCAAGTAAGGGTGCAACTTCTCAGCAGGTGAGGGTATCTACTACCCCCATAACCGAGTTAAACTTGATCATTTCGGGGATAAGCCGAGCCTTCCCCATCTTAGCATCGGTAAATTTCACTTCTCTATAGCCCATCCGATGGACTCGACCTTTCGGCCTTTCTTGTTGGGCCAGCTCTCGGATTGTTTGGCCTTCGTCGCTCCCTGGAGGAAGTCTTTCTACATCCTAAGACCTCCCTCTTCCCTATAATCGTTGTTTACCCTTTTGTATTTTCCCGTATGGGCTTTATTGTACTTGTTAGAGAACCATAGGGGTTTTAGGTGGTTCTCCTTTCTCTTTTGTACTACCTTTATATTATAACATGTAAGGAGCCAATGTTGCTCTTTTTCCAAATATATATATATATATATATATATATATATATATATATATATATATATATATATACACATATATATATATATACACATATATATATATATATATACACATATATATATATACACACACATATATATATATATATATACATATATATATATATATATATATATATATATATATATATATATATATATATATATATATATATATATATATATATATATATATATATATATATATACATATATATATATATCCCAAATGGCCCCTCTTCTCCATGTGAACTGGTTGGGTGTGGTGGTGTGTTCAGGGATCCAAGTGGCAAGTGTATCTGTCTCTTCCATACTCCTACTGTGGCGGCTGATGCTTTAGAAGCTGAGTTAACTGCAGTTTTTTGGGCTATACATTTGGCCATTTCCCGTCATTGGCACAATATCCTTGTGGAATGTGACTCGCCACTATTCTGCAATACTTACATAACACTCTCCATCCTCCTTGGCATCATTCAAATTGGATACATAAGATCAGAAGACTCTCCCAACAAAGTAATATCCAGTTCTCTTTCATTTACAGAGAAGGTAATAGGCCTGCAAATTGGCTAGCTAGGAAAGCCCTCCACTCTCAACAGGTCCTTGTGTCAGCTGCCCCTCCTCCTACCCCCGTCCTACCTTTTGGATGCGTACCTTGTGCAGGCTCCTCACTTTAGATTGGTGGCTATTAATGGATGATATGTGTTTTGGTTTTGTTTTTCTCTTTCTTTTGGAAGTATACTGGTGTTTGTAAAGGGTGTGGTGTGCAGCATCTTATACCACCATAGTATTTTTGGTTACTTCATTAGGTTATGAAATTGTTCTTTCATCATTAACATGTAGGGAGCTAGTCTAGCTCTTTTCTTTTAAAAAAAAAAAAAAATACATATATATATATATATATATATATATATATATATATATATATATATATATATTTATGTATATATATATAGATACACACACACACACACATATAAAAAATGGCAGCTGAGGAGGGAGGGGGTCTTCTAGGGTTCCCTTGGAGGTTTTGGCAGGGGTGCTAGCTCCGGTGGCTCCCCATGACAGTGGTGAGCTGCTCTCGGTTGGAGGTGGTAAGTGGTGGTGCTCTCTTGTGATAGTTTGTTTTTTCTTTTCTGGGTCTTCACGGACTCTCCTACATTGTAGCTCTCCCTGGTGCTTCTGTTTGTGGAGGTGTTGTGGGCTCTCTCTGGAGGTTGTTTTGTGTGGTAGTGCTTTTGTGTTGCTCAGAGGAGTCACACAGGTGGTCTTATGGTGTCAGCTGGTTGTTTTTCCCCTTTCTCAGGTTTTGTGATTTTTGAATTTTTACTTTTCATTGGCCTCCCCTTGTATGGCGGCTCCCATTGAGGTGGAGACTGATGCACAGTGGGCTAAGGCCACCTATGCAGGTGTGGTTAGTAAAGGAGTTGAAGTACTTAAGGATAATGAAAAACTGTTTTTTTGTCAATCCTTACATGATGCAATAGCTGGAAGGGGTTCCTCTTCTTTTATTCACTGGTGAGTTCTAAGGAGGGAGAACCTGCCATATTCTTCACTGTGCAAGAAAAGCAGACTTTAAATGAAGCTATTAGGTTCTCTCTCACTGGAAAATTTACCTTGGGGCACCCTCGTGCGACTTTTTTAAATTGCTAAAATTTATGAACTCGTATATATATATATATATATATATATATATATATATATATATATATATATTGATTTAGTTTTCTATTGAGTCACACAATTAATCGCATGTATACATATCGCTCATGTAATACAGGGCTCTAATGGAGTCCTGGTTATCGATCCCATGAGGAGCTATTTAATTCTATAATGGAGCACAAAAATCACTACACGAATCACAACACAATTGCAGTAATTACTAATAATAAAAATATTAATAAACAGTTGCAGTTATTAATTCTACCAAAGTACGTTCTAACTTCCTAACACAGTTAACTAATACAAGACTAAATTTATAACAAAAGTTCAAATGTAAGAAAGAATCCTCCTCCTCTCTAATAATAATGTGATGATTTAGTGATATAAATCAGTGATGCAATAGTGTTGTGCCAAATAAGAGCATTCATATTCTTTACCCTCTTTCGAGCGATATAAAGAATATTGGCTAATCGTAAGTTTAGTCCTCAAATCCGTGGTTAGGCTGGGAGGATACCGGCTGTCACTACGGAGCTCCCACTTCACTCCGTCTGAAGGCTAACTCTCGCTTTGGTTTCCAAACCCTAGGACCAAATTGATGAGTTCAGTCTGTCACTCTAAAATCTTCAATTCTACGCCAATCAAACTATATTTCCCTATTTATTTGCACCCAACCCTCATGAACTACGTTGCTCATTCATGTACATTGAATGTGAACTTCACTTTTGTTATGGAACTAATAATCATTTCAGAACATATGTTTCACAACAAGTTTTAACATTTCAGTTGGCCAGATCAAAAAGTAAATGAAGTATGAAGTGAAAAGGTCATCACAAATTCTCTATAATAAATTGGCACATCATTTCCATATCACAACATCAACAAATCACATGGAAAGGAGAAAGACAAAGAAATCTACTCAAGACTCATGAGGTAAAGATGACAAAAGATGGATTCTATATATAAAAGCAACGTCATACAAACAGAGTAAATAAAATACAACTTATCTCAAATTCTTCCCTAAGAGAATCTCAAGGAATTCCTTTGACTCCTCTTCTTTCTTCACAACAACACACAATTCTCTCTTTAGATAAGTAAGGAAGAAGAAATCTTTTACTTTTCCTCTCCTCCTACACTCCTTAGAAGATAAAACACACAAACCCTAGATTCTCTCTAATGGACTCTCTACACTATAACAATGAAAATACAATAAGAAACACTGAAGAGACTCTTTATTTTGTTATAAAGTAGTTTAAACTCGGGTAAAACTGACTTTCCTAAGAGTCTCCTCGAGCACCCTTCCAAAATTCAGCCAAATACATTGAATCTGGTTTGAATCGCGATAGGGCACGTTTGGCGCAGGATAGGGCGTCGTATGACGCTATTTTATGGAAAATATCCTAAACTCTCACTAATTTAGCGCGGTCCGACGCTGGTAGCTGCGTTGTTCAGCGGTCCAGTTCAAAAAGTGCATTTTGCCTCATTTTGCTCCAAATTTACTCCTTTTTGTCTTCCTTTTGCTCCAAAAGCTTAAAATCATCATATCTGCATGAAATCTTGAAAATTACCCTTCTTTAAAGTGTAATATTATCAAAAATAGTTATGAAACAGACATTAAAAAGCTATCAAATTTTCATGGGATCAAGATCCCCCAAATTTAACTATTACTTGTCCTCAAGTAATTTAGTTAATACATAAAATAATAATCCACTACAATGAACTTTCTTTCTAAAATACCATGATTTTGACTTAAATAAATATAGTAGTAAAATTTTCAGAAAGATCTTTGAATAATTCAAATAAATTTTGCAGGTGTAAGCCTGTCTAATCATCAAGTCTAAGAGTTCTAGCCTTCTATTCATTTCAAAAATGACAGTAGATTTTCCTATTAAGGCACTTAAAAGGATTAAATGAAAAGAAGTTTATGAGAACACTACTAGTAAAGATGTTAATCCATACATAAACGTTTAGGAAAGTAATTAAGTTCTCCCCTTTAGGTAGAACTAAGTGAAGCTAATTTTTTATTAGGCATCTCCACAAGCTTCTCCTCACTTTTTCTTTCATTTTTCTTGTTTTTCTCTTTTCTTTTCTTTTCTTTTAATTTTTCTATTCAAGTGAGGATTACTATATCTCGATGCTTTTAATAATATTGAACTTCACCCTTCTCACCCTAAATTTGGAACTTACCATAATTATTTACCTTATAGGCATTTCTTTAGGTTATTATTGATTCATCATAGTCTCAATCCTTTCCTTTCATATAAAGTTTTAAGATTCTTCATATTTCAAACTTACAGTTTTCTTACTTTGAATAGTTGACTATAGTCCTATTCTCTTATACCAAATATTTTATCCTACAAAATTACTTTTCATTACCAATAACTTTCATTCAAGTCCACTAAAGTACACAAATAAAATCAAACTACAGTTATCTGAAATTGAGCTCTTTCACAGGAAATCATGTTAATAATTTTGAAAATACTTTTAAATGAGAACAACTAACAGTTAATTCTTTCCCTCCCCCAAACTTAAATTTTTTAATATCAATAAGATTAGCATAGGTAGAAAGAAACGATATATATATATATATAACTCATACCTCAATTAGTTGGGCTTTTCATACCTTTGAGCTTAGGCAGGTCTTCTTTATAAATTTAGAATACTAGGCCTGAAATAATTAAGAGCATTTCAACACACAAATATATGTTAGAAATTTGCAAGGTGAAGAAGTTTGAAATCTTAAAACATAGAACATCAACTAAACACATAACTTATTAACATCCAAATATTACAATTAAAGATTAATTTAATAAACTAAATACATGCAAATTCCACTATCACATCACATCATAATTCAACATATTACAACTTAAATTTCAAAACAAATATATCCAAATACACATTACATCTCCAATACTAATCACAGCTTCAAGTACATCACAAATACAACAGAAATACTAAATGTAATGAAAATAAAATAATATACTACCAATCATAATCTGCAGGAGCTCCACCATCATCAGGTTCATCAGGCTGGTATGGAGTGACCTAGGGTTTGTAGGGAATAAAACACTAGTGTCTTCCCTCAGAAATCTCATCTGTGCATCATGATGAGCTATATCATACTCTCGCCACCGCACTTGATAATCATCATTTATCTTATTCCTTGCTTCAAGTCCCTCTACTATAGTATTCAACTTTTCTAACTGATCCATAACATCATATAAAGTAGGTTCCCTAGATGTGGATGGTCTCTCTTGACTAGAAGAAGATACATCAACTTTCTTACTCCATTTCCATCTTATATGGGCTTCATAAGTCTTCAATTTTAATTACTGATTGGCTTCCCGAGACTAACTACCTCATCATTCTTTTCAGTTGCTACACCTGACTGAATATACAAAGCATGAATTAGGCTTGGGTGTCCTAGTCCACCTGTAGTCTCTCCTTTTGAATGAGTTAAAATTCTTTTATGAATGATAGCCCCAATATTGATATTCTTCATGTTCTAAATACAGTAATTCAGACTCTCTCTACAGTTACTTCGCTATGATGGCTGGTAGGCATAAGTCTTGCAAAAATGAAATAATGTCAGGCTTTCAATACAAGATTCAGTGTAGAAAGGGGGAAGTTAACTTTTTGCCTCTGATAAATATTCCATTCCCACTTTCCGTCAGTCAAATAATTCATAACCATATCAAGTGCCTCATTATTAACAGGAAAATTCTCATATTCACAAGAGAAAGGTTCTCTCAACTGGTAAAATGCATTGATGCGTGTGGGGGTAAACTCTACCATTTATCCTCTAACAAGGATATATTCACTCTCAGAATAGTATAAATTAGCATAAAATTCTCTCACAATCCCCAACAACGCTTCAACAGTAAAATAGCAGAAAATCTCCTACTGACGTTTCACAATTAATTCTTCGATCACACCTCCAGGATTATTACTAAGAAATGTACTAAAGCTGGAATAAGCCTTGAAATTTACAAATTTCATCTCATCATGCTCAAATTTTCTCTTCCCTTTTGCCAATCTTAGAGCCATTTTTCTAAAAATATCAAAATAATCCAAATCAATCTCAAAATTACAATGTAATTGGCTCTAAAGTAAATTTAAGTAAATAAGAACTTCAATACCTTGAAAAATCTCCAAATTTTCTCTAAAAACCTCAAAGCTTCTGATCTTCCTAATCTAGGAGATTTCCACGGTCAAAATCAAAAAAATTTAATTTAAAGTGAAGCTCTTACCGAGAGAAGATGAAATCTGAACTTTTTCGGCCACAAAATCGCTTCAAATCCAATTGAAAGTTAGCCCTAGGTGTGAAAAACGACCTTGGCTGGAGGTAGAAGATGATGGTTTGGGTAAAAATGGTGGGTCCCATGTTTAAATCATGAAATTTAATTGTTTAAGGGCCATTTGTCTGTCGGGAATGGACCGGCACTGGTGACAGGGCCTTTCGGCGTTATTTTCGATTCAATGGGCCAAACTCTCTAACTTTTAGCATGGTCCGACACTATTAGCTATGCCATCTAGTGCCAGTTCAAAATCTAGTCTTCCAACTTTCTTTTGCAATATTTATCTTTTCAAGCCTGCACCGACATCTAATTAGTCCATTTAAGCATTGAATAACATACTAAAGCCATGGCAAAAAAAATATTTTTTTACACAAAAAACACAAAACATCACTTTGATATATATAAAATTCAAATTACAAATACATATAAGTGACACTAAACTCTACACATTGTCAAGCCACAAAACACTAAATTTCAGTGTCGCTCATAACCACGACACTCTAACGCTGAAAACTGAACAAGAAAGCAAGTCTAAACATAACATTCAAGCAAAGCAAATTAAGTAATAAGTTCAAACACATAAACACATAAACACAATAATCAAGTCTCTATTCTTCCTCAGAACTATCATCAACTCTTATATCTCCAATTGATTGAATGTGAATGAACAAATTGGAGAATGGACCAAACAGGAATTCTTCAGTTGATTCCTCCTCAATCCAAGCCTTTCTTCTCATCATACATATCAGACTTCCTTCAAGGTACCCAGAATGATAAAAGTGTTCCTTTATTCTCCAATCCAGGTGATCAAAGAAGTCAGATATATTGTTGATTGTATTCATTAGGTGTTGCATTTATTTCTCCAATTCTTAATCTTCTTTAAAATGATCTGTTAACTTTCAGGAATGTAAGGTGGAATAGATATTGAACTCTGAGATGGTTGATCTTCATTGTTACTCTTGTCATTCATATATCCAACTGCATGGTTACTATGTTCGTCTGTTGGGTATATAAGCTTCCAGGGTAGAAGTACTCTCTATCCTTTTCATATGGCACTTGTGATTGACTGCAGAGGAGAAACATGGTGGAAGGATGTCCAAGCCCATATTTTGATCTATGTACGATCAATCCTAAAGAATATATTTCATAATTATAGAACCAACATCAATAGGCATCCCCATTTGAATACGATTGTTCAAGATAGCACATTCATTAGTTACATTACTGATTTTTGTAGTTGGGAGTAATTTTGCACATATAAAATAATGCAAGTACTTCGACGTAGGTTAACAGTGTGTTTGAAAAACTCACATACCTGCTATCTCTTATCTCTCAACTATCACTTTCATCCATCAAATATCTGTATATATCATGCATGTTGTCTTTCATCGGGGAAAAATTTGAATAGTGGCAGATTGGTACATTATCAATCATATATAAGTCATTAATCTTTGCAGGAGTAAATGTGGCAAACCTACCTCGTACATAAACTGATCCTTGGTTGATTCCATGAAGGTTTGCATAAAATTCTTTCACAACTGGGAAGACTACGGTGGCAGTAGTGTAACATAACACTTCTAACGTCTTTGAACAATGATTTCTTCAATCTGAGTTGTAGGAGAGTTCAAACCTCAATTCAAGAAGCCTCGCTCCATAATCAACCTCCTATTTGAGATATACTTGTTGAATAGACATTGTGCATCAAAACTGACGAACTTTCTATGGTTGAAAACTTGAAATTTTGAAGTTTCGATCGTGTCGGAATCCATTTTGGATGAGATTTGGGATCTTCCTTTTCATTTCTTTGGTGGTTTTGGCATTTAGGAGCGGTATTTGAGAGTTTAAATGGACGAAATGACACCTAGAACTGGGGAAATTTGAATTTAAGAATGAAACAACATTTTCTGAACAGCGGCGCGGTCTGGCGCTGATAGCAGCGTCGTTCGACGCTAGTTTAATTTTTGCAAAACTTTCATTATGTCCAACTTCTTTCCAAACATCGATTCAATTCATTTTTTTAATATTTTTATGATATTTAAGGATATGACTTAATTAAGTGATCAACAAACAAAATAACACATCAAACAAGGAAAACACTAAATAATTGTGGGTTGCCTCCCACAAAGCGCTTAGTTTAACGTCGTCAGCCTGACATAACCTCAGGTTATTCAGGTTGATCCAACATTAAAACCTCTTTAAAATTAAGTCTATTGCCTTCAAAATATGGTTTTAATCTTTTTCTATTAACTTTGAATATTCTTCCAGATTTAGGGTCTTCAATAATCACAACTCCAAATTGATAGATTTTTACGATAGTGAAAGGTCCTATCCATCAAGATTTCAGTTTTCCAAAAAATAATTTCAATCTTGTATTGTATAATAAAACATTTTGTCTTGGTTCAAATTCCTTTGTAACAATTTCTGATCATGCCATATTTTTCCTCTCTCGTTGTATATTCTATCATTATCATATGATTTATTTTTGATTTCTTCCAACTCATTCAATTGCAACAATCTTTTATCACCAGCATCTTTTAAATTAAAATTCAATTTCTTTATCACCCAATATACTTTATATTCTAATTCAACTGGCAAGTGACAAGAATTTCCCAAAAATAATCTATAAGGGGACATTCTTATAGAAGTTTTATAATGAGTTTTGTATGCCCACAAAGCGGTGTCTAATCTAGCAGACCAATCTAATTTCTCAGGATTTATGGCTTTTTCTAAAAATCATTTAATTTCATGATTAGATATCTCAGCTAAGCCATTAGTTTGGGGATGATAAGCTGTAGAGATTCTATGCATAATATTATATTTTTCACCAATCTTTGAATCAGATTATTCTTAAACTGGGATCCTCCATCAATGATGAATACTCTAGGCAATCTATATCTTATGGAAATATTTTTCATTAAAAACCTTGAAACACTTCTAGCATCAGACTTAGGTAAAGCTATTGCCTCAATCCATTTTGATACATAATAAATAGCACTTAATATATATAAATTCCCAAATGAAGGTATAAATGGTCCTATAAAATCTAATCCCCAAGCATCAAAAATCTCAACTTCTAAGGTAAAATTAAGAAGCATTTCATTTCTTCTAGATATATTGCATATTCTCTGACATTGATCACAGGTTTTGATAAATCTATAAACATCTCTAAAAATAGTAGTTCAATAAAATCCAAATTGAAAAATTATATGTGATATTCTATCAATTCTGAAATGTCTTCCGAAATCAGAATCTTGACATCCTTAAATAATTTATTTAGTTTGTTTATAAGGCTCACATCTTCTAATAATAAGATCTTTACATTGCTTATACAGATAAGGATCGTCCCAAAAATAAAATTTAGCATCATGTTTGAATTTCTTTTGTTGTTGCAATGTTAATTCCGGTGGTAAAATGTTACTAACGACGCTTATTTCCTCCTATAACATTATACAGCTGCTTAACAGGGAAAGTTTCGATTATTTCCTTTTCAAAATCAGCTAATTTAGGTTGTTCAAGTCTAGATAAATGATCAGCTATTTGGTTATCAACCCCTTTTCTATCGACGATCGCAAAAAAACATTCTTTTATTAAAAGTATCGATTGAACTAATCGTGGTTTAACATCTTTCTCTTGCATTAAATATTTAATAGGAAAATAATCGGTATGCACTATACATTTGGCTCCAATTAAGTAAGATGTAAATTTTTCAAAGGCATAAACAATAGCTAAAAACTCTCTTTCTGTAGTAGTGTAATTAATTTGAGCATTAGTAAGAGTTTTACTAGCGTAGTATATAACATTAAATATTATCTCGTACATTTGTCTTAAATCCACTCTAATAGCATAATCGCTCGCATCGCACATTAAGTCAAAAACATTCTCCCAATAAGGTGAAAATATTATAGGAGTAGCAATTAATTTTTCCTTTAATAAACCGAAAGCATTTAAGCATTCATCATTAAAATCAAACTTCTTATCTTTTCCAAAAGTTGGCATAAAGGCTTAGTTATTTTTGAAAAATCTTTAATATATCACTTGTAGAATCCAACATGTCCCAAAAAGCTTCTTACCCCTCTTACGTTGGTTGGAGGTGGTAATTTTTCTATAATTTGAATCTTCGCAGAATCTACTTTCATGCCATATTCAGATATTTTATGCCCAAGCACAATTTCTCTTGCAACCAAAATTTGACACTTTACCCACTTTGGGACTAAATTTGTTCTTTCGAATACCTCTAAAACTTTTTCTATGTTTCATATG
This sequence comes from Papilionanthe hookeriana x Papilionanthe teres, assembly GCA_022702705.1. Taxonomy (NCBI): domain Eukaryota; kingdom Viridiplantae; phylum Streptophyta; class Magnoliopsida; order Asparagales; family Orchidaceae; genus Papilionanthe; species Papilionanthe hookeriana x Papilionanthe teres. Next base: position 137,455,606 of record CM040427.1, on the reverse strand, counting down.
CATGTATCAAATGTATCTCCAACTACTGAGAAATTATCCATAAACACTTTTATTCCGTCATCTATTTATTTGTTAAATATGAACATCATACATCTTTGAAATGTTGCAGGTGCATTAGATAATCCAAGGGGCATCCTTCTAAAAGAAAAAGTTTCGTAAAGGCTAGTAAATGTAGTCTTCTCTTGATCGTCAGGAGCAATAGGTATTTGGTGATAACCGGTATATCCATCCAAAAAGCAATAATACTTGTGTCCAGCAAGTATGTCTAACATTTGTTCTAAGAAAGATAAAGGGAAATGATCTTTTCTGGTAGCGGCATTTAATTTTATATAATCAATACATAATTTCGCTAACCATTGACTTCTCTTGTCGGTATAATTTCATTTAGTTCATTTACATCAACAGTCACTCCTCCTTTCTTAGGAACACAATGAATTGGAATTACCGAAACACTATTAGAAATGGGATATATAATTCCATCATCTAACCACTTTAAAATCTTTTTTTTAGCCACTTCTTTCATAATTGGGTTCAGTCTCATTTGCAGATCAGCTCTGGGTTTGTGTTGTTCATCCAACAAAATTCTATGCATACAGATCGAAGGACTGATTCCTTTAATATCTGTTAAGGACCAACCAAAAGCCTTTCTGTATTCTTTTAGGGTATCCAATAATTTATGTTCTTGATATTCATTTAAATCCGAAGATACAGTGACTGGTAAGGTAGATGATTCTCCTAAAAACATATACTTCAAATGATTAGGGAGAATTTTCATCTCAAATTCAAGAGGTTTTATGATAGATGGAATTAAACTTTTATCTTCACTTTCCATAGTATCCAATCTTTCAAATCTTTCCTGAACAAATTTTAACTCTTCATTCTCCATATCATCCAAATCATCTTCACTTTAACTTTCATTCTCACATTTGAAATTCTCTTCAAACACATCTTTAAAATAATATTCTCTCAAATAATTGTAGATTTCCATTTTAAAGCACTCATCATCTTTTTCAGCAGAAGGGTATTTCATAGATTTCAGAATATTGAAAGTCACCGCTGATCATTAACTCTCATAGTTAATTCTCCTTTTTGAACATCAATCATAGCTCTCCCAGTAGCAAGGAATGCTTTTACCAATATAATTGGAATTTCTTTATCTTCCTCCATATCTAATACAATAAAGTCCACAAGAAATATAAATTTATCTACCTTCACTAATACATCTTCCACAACTCCTTTAGGATAAGTAACAGAATGATTAGCTAATTGAAGAGTCACAGATGTAGGTGAAATTTCTCTTATTCCCAATCTTTTGAAAGTTGATAAAGGCATAAGATTAATACTAGCTTCCAGATCAAATAAAGCTCTTCTGAAAAAATTCTCACCTATAGCACACGGGATAGTGAAACTACCAGGGTCTTTAAGTTTTTCAGGAAGCTTCATCTGAATAATTGCACTACACTCACTCTAAGTGCAACACTCTCGTGCTCTTTGAGCTTTCTTTTCTTTTTAAGAATATCCTTAATAAACTTTGCATAATGAGGCATCTGCTCTAATCCTTCAACAAAAAGAATATTAATCATTAATTTCTTAAAGTTTTCCAAAAACTTTACAAATCTGTTATCCCTGTTCTACTTTTCTATTCTTTGAGGAAATGGAGGAGATAGTTTTTCTACTGTAATCTTCATTGGTTCAATCGGATATTCTATGTCTGGATATATCTTATTAGAACCTTTTTCAATGTCCACTTCCTCTCTCTCAACTTCAACTTCTTTTTGTACTCTTGTTCCCAACTCTTTTCCACTCGTTATTTGAATAGCCTTAATTTGCTCCTTGTTTTGATCTTTTGGGTTGATCTCAACATTGCTAGGAAGATTTCCACAAGGTCTATTATTAAGTGTGGTAAAAATATGTCCCAATGGATTCTCAATATTCTTTATTGCATCATTTTGAGCTTGTATTAGATTACCCATATTTAGAATTATTTCTTCAGTAGATAACTTTTTTCTTAAGTTGTGGGTTACTATTAAAACTAGGAGAATAAGAAGGTCTACAATTGGTATTTCCTTGATTGTTTAGATTTCCAATTGGATTCGTAGAATTGCTTCTCCATTGCGGGTTAACAACAACATTGTTATTATTATAGTTGAAATTTGGGTGATTCATCCAACCAGGATTATAATAATTAGAATAAGGATTTTTGAGTTTATTATTTATAGCATTCAATGTTTCATAAGGTGTTTGAGATTCCATCATCTGTCCTGATGAATTTTTCTATAACACTGGGGGTATTTAAAATAATTCATTTCATATTGATCTATTTTCTTTGAAAGGGCAGTAATTTGAGAGACTTTCATAGTTATCGCATCAGAATCATGAATACTAGCTACTCTTTTAGGATTTACCTGCTCAGAGGACCATTGAAAATTATTAGTAGCCATATCGTCGATTAACGAATATGCTTCATCAAATGGTTTTGACATTAATGATCCACCAATAGCAGCATCTATAATTGATCTTAAAGATCCCACTAATCCATTATAAAACATTTGAATTATTAACCAGTTTGGTAAAGCATGATGTGGACACTTTCTCCGAAGATCTTTAAATCTTTCCCAAGTTTCATATATAGATTCTCCATCAACCTGACTAAAAGATGTGATATCATTCCTTAACTTAGCAATTTTTTAAGGAGGGAAATATTTTGACGGAAACTTTTGTGAAAGTTCTCCCCATTTTTTGATAGATCCAAGTGCTAACAAATTTAACCATGCCTTAGCCTTGTCCCTTAATGAAAAAGGAAAAATTCTAAGCCTAACAGAATCATTTGACACTCCATCATATTTAAAAGGTAGCACACAGTTATAGAAAACTTGTAAGATGTAAGTTAGGATCTTCATTAGATGTTCCTCCAAATTGATTATTCTGTACCATTTGAATAATAGCAGGTTTAAGCTTAAATGAATTAACAATAACATCGGGGTTTTAGATAATTAAGTGAATTTCATTTGTTGTTGGATTAGCATAATCTCTTAAAGGTCTTGGTATATTTCATTTCGATTATTTTGACTGTTCAAGTTGTTCACCATTTTGTGACGATTTTCAAATGGTTTTTGTTATTTTCAAAATTTTCTGACAGTGCACTTCAATTCAAAATCGTAAGGCACTAAACATATAGATCTGATACTACGCATACAATCACAATAAGCATACTAATGATAAACAAGAACACACAATTATGACTTGTAATTAGAGTATAAGATTTCAAATATTACCGAATTAATTTTTACAGTTACCTCCCCGCCAACGACACCAAAAACTTGGTGCGACTTATTTAAACTGCCAAAATTTATGAACTCAGATTTTTATATATATTGATTTAGTTTTCTATTGAGTCACACAATTAAATGCAAGTATACATATTGCTCATGTAATACAAAGCTCTAATAGAGTCCTGGTTATTGATCCCATGAGGAGGTATTTAAATCTATAATGGAGCACAGAAATCACTACACAAATCACATCACAATTACAGTAATTATTAATAATAAAAAGATTAATAAACAGTTGCAGTTACTAATTCTACCAAAGTACTTTCTAACTTCCTAACACAGTTAACTAACACAAGACTAAATTTATAATAAAAGTTTAAATGTAAGAAAGAATCTTCCTCCTCTCTAATAATAATCTGATAATTTAGTTACATAGATCAGTGATGCAATAGTTGTGCAAAATAGGAGCATTCTTATTCTTTACCCTCTTCTGAGCAATATAAAGAACATTGGCTAATCCTAAGTTTAGTCCCCAAATCAATGGTTAGGCTGGGAGGATACTTGCGGTAACTACGGAGCTCCCACTTTCTTTCGCCTGAAGGTTATCTCTCACTTTGGTTTCCAAACCTGACACGCCTAAAATATATTCGCTTTTTGCTATATAATTTTTAATAATTTTTGGTGATATTGCACTTTAAAGAAAGGTATTTTTCATGATTTGTTGCAGGTATAATGATTTTAGGTGATTGGAGCAAAAAGAAGCAAAAATGGTGCAATTTGGAGCAAAAATGAGTAATAAAATAAAGTTTGGCTTGACACCTTTCGATAAGTCTTTTATGCTTAATCTCTTTTACACTTCATGCATATTTTTGAATGAGATTAAATTTTAAAGAAAGGTTATTTTATGTTTATTTTTTAGGGCTATCTGTTAGAAATGCAACGCAACTGAAACGGGACGAATCGGAGCTAAAACGGAGCCAAACGGAGAAAAATGGTAAAGCTGCGCAAAATGGGCGCCGGCAGCCCCAGATAGGGCGATCGATTGGGCTCCGACAGTGCCCTATTCAGTGTCGGTGGTGCCCAAGATGGTCTGGATGTGAAATTGAGCAGTTTTTGGCCATATAAGTCAAATATGGACGATTTTTGGAAGGTTTCTTCATGCACCTCATAGAAAATTCATACCTACACTATTCTAAACCAAATTTGAAGCAAAAAAATGGAGGAGATGATAGAAAAAATGTGGAGAATGTTGAGAGATCTTAGAATATGAGTAGAAATGTAGATTTCTACCTTTTTGGAGAGATTGGTGAGGGGATTTTGAGAGAATCTGCAAGGGAATGTTCTAGCATTGCATGGATCGGTTGGAGACTTTATGGGAGAGATTTTTATCTTTCTTTCGAGCTGAAAAAACTACTTATCGTGTTCTTCATTATCTTATGATTTTGTAAACTCTTATTTTGTGGATTTTCTTTGAAATGAGTTTTTTCGTTGTGTTTTCTTCGTGTTTTGTGATGTCTTTCTCTTACTCTTTCTTCTTATTTGGAAATAGTGACATAAGAAGATTATGTCATTGTTTTCATTCTACTTTCTTTTGCAATGAATATGATTCATGTTTAAGATATTGAGATGCTTGCTAAATGATGTTTTAATTATAAATGTGATGATTTTTACTTGCACTTCATTTACATTACAAAAAGGGCCTGTTTTATTTTTAAAATTCGTTGTAATTGCATTGTCCTGAAAGGGCGGTGTAATTCTCAACAAAGTGGAACCACATTCAATGTCCATAAATGATTTGCGTAGTTCATGGGGATTGAGTGCAAATAAATAGAGAAATATGGCTTCATGGGCGTCGAATTGGAGGTTTCAGGGTGACAGGCTATGATCCCCAATCTGGTCCTAAAGTTTGGTAACTAAAGCTCGGGTTAGCCTTCAGGTGAAGGAAAGTGGGAGCTCTGAAGTGAGAGCCAGTATCCTCCCAGCCTAACCTTGAATTTAGGGGCTAAGCTTAGGATTTACAAATGTTCTTTATAACACTCTGATGAGGGGTACAAGGAAGAGGGTAAAGAATATGATTGCTCCTATTTGTCACATACAATATTTAATGCATCTCATTCTTATACATTATTCAATTCGTTACATGAGAACAATAGTTTTTATTATCTCAAAATTTACCAAACCAATTTCCGCAAAAAGGGTTATCTTTAGTAATAATATTTGCATTAAGGAGTAGTTATTATTCATACATATTATCATCTGCATTTAGGAGTAGTTGTTAGAAAAACCACTTATTTCACCCTTCCAAACTAAAGTTGTTAGTAGTAGACTAGAATTTGATTAAGAACCTTTACCTCGCTTCCCTGTGGGATCGATAAACGGGACTCCATTAGAGCCTTGTATTACTTGATACGATACGTATACTTGCGTTTGAAACTATGACTTTACAAAAACATTATAAATATATAAATCTGAGGTAATAAATTCTTACATATAAAAAAGTCACATCAAGTTTTTGGCGCCGTTACCGGGGAAGCTTCGGTAAGAATTTTAGGAGAATTTTAGTTGATGTAATTAGGCTTAGAATTGGAAAACATTAGTGTCGTAAAATTGTGTTTGTGTGAAAAGTGTTTTCTTTTGTATGAAAAAGTGTTATGAATAAAAAACTGTTTGTGTGAAAAATGAGGTGTTTGTGAAAATGTTTTGTTGTGTTAAATACATTTTTTATTTTATTATTGTTTGTTGTGTTACATATGGAAAATAAATGATCTGTAGGACTTGTAACTTATGGTCCTGAGTTAGAAAAATAGAAAAAAATCAAAAAATAGAAAGGACTTGAAAAACTAGAAATTGAAATGGAAAACATTCAAAATAATAACTTGAAAAGACATCATAAATCATTGAGGGATTATGTAAATCCTATGATAGATAAAATTCACTAAAGTATACAAAACCCTGTTGTAGAAGATGACTCGTTAGAACTAAATCCAGTGATTATCCAACATGTGCAGAACAACCAATTTGGGGGAACTCCTTCGGAGGGTCCCTATTTACGCTTATCTAGTTTTCTAGAACTTTGTGCTACATTTAGTTATAATGGCATGTCAGACGATGCTGTTAGGCTAAGGCTTTTCCTTTCTCACTAATGGATAAGGCTAAAATGCGGTTATACTCATTAGCACCTGGTTCTATTAAAAATTGTGAGGAGTTAACTCTGAAATTCCTAGCTAAGTATTTTCCACCTTCAAGGACTACACAACTTAGAAACAATATTATCTCATTTTGTCAGTATGAAGGGGAATCAATATATGAATCCTGGGAAAGATTTAAGGAAATCCTAAGAAAGTGTCCACATCATGCTCTGCCAGATTGGTTAATCATTCAAACATTTTATAATGGGTTATTAGGATCCCTTAGGTCCATTATTGATGCTGCTGCTGGTGGTTCATTAATTTCAAACATATTTGATGAAGCATATACATTAATTGAAGAAATGGCTACAAATGAATTTCAATGGCCCTCTACAAAGGTAAATCATAAAAATGTAGCTAGTGTTTATGATACAGATGTGATTGCAATTCTTACATCTTAGGTTGCTGCAATAACAAGGATGTTAGACCAATTTGGAATGAGCCAACCACAATTTACTCCTGTAAGTGAGGAAAGTTCATTAGGGAATATGATTGATTCCAACTTATTGTATGAGACTTTAAATACCATAAATAACCTATATTCTAACTTTTACAACCCATGTTGGAAGAACCATTCTAATTTTAACTGGAATCATACTACTGAGGGTGGAAACCAACAATGGGAAAACAATCATGCAAATTCTATTAGAAGTTGGAATAGGAAGGGTAACACAAGATATAGGCCTTCACATCCACTGGACTCCAATATTGATTAACAATTTGAGGATACGAAGATGTCTATAGAAAAAGTGGTATTGCAAATGGGAAACCAGTTGCAAAGTCAAAATGCTAGGATTAGAAACATGGAGAATCAACTGGTATAAATTGCAAATTCACTTAGCAATAGACCCAAAGGAACACTTCCTAGCAACACTGAGATCAAACCTAAAGAGAACAATAATGAACAACTATTCCTTGTTACTGGACAAACTATGATAGATGTGAAAAAAGGAGAGTTGATTATAAATATTAATGACGAGGAAGTCACTTTTGATGTGTTGAAGACATGAAATTTCTAGCTGAGAGAAAAAATGATGAATGTTTTTGGATGGATGAAATTGATTATCTAAGTAAAGACCTTTTCCAAGAAAGTTTTCAGAGTAATATAACTGATGATGTCGGAATAGATTTTCATGATGAGTTGAAAACGTTGTCAGCATATCTTAGGTTGAGTGTTGTATTTTTTTTTAAAAGGGGTCGCCTACAGAAGTTGTCGGCGAATTTTAAATTTAATTTAAATATATATAATTTAGAAAGTAGTATTTGATTTTGAAAATAATTTTAAATTTGAAAATTTTAAGATATGAAATCAAACCGATCTCACATCCCAAATAGTTTATATAAACGAGCATCGCATCACAAACCGTGTATCTATCTCGAAGAATAGACACACTATTTGGTGATGAGGCTCGATTAAATAAACTAGAAGATTTGTGACATTCGTTTGGTCTACGAACCAATTTTATAAGCCGACAAATTCCCCTGCTTAATATGAAAGCATTAAACAGGGTTTATATTACATGGGTTCTTAAAATTCCCTATAAGGGCAAGCCCCTATAGTTAATTACATCTTAAATGATGAGAATCACCTAAGAAAACTCTCGATAATAATCAGTAGTTCTGCTCTCAAGAATTTCAAAGTTTAAGTTTCCAAGGGATTGAATATTGGAATTTCAATAGGGAATGGATCAAATTTGGAACATTTTGTTTTGGGAATTCAAAGGAAGAAAGGTAGGAGAAATCATAGATTCGAAGCGAACTTCAGTAATTTCTCGACTATCCTATTGTTTGGCTTGAATTTAGGAAAGTCCTAATGTTTATTTAATGTTTTGATCTTGCCAATTTTAATTAATTAGGACTTATATTTGTATGATAAAATCATACAAATAGCCTCGAAGATGTGAGGGTTTATGTCGTATCGGACGACTACCTCGGAGTCCTAAGTCCGGTTAGGGCTTAAGTTACATGAGATGATCATGCAAATGCCTAACGAAGAGTTGAGGATTTATGTTGCACTAGGAAAACTACCTCGAAGTCCTATGGCTTGGTTATTTAGTTCTAAGGAAATTTTTGCCGAAGTAGCACTCAGGTTTTGCCGATGACGATGGCCGTGCCGCCCACCATGCTCCGAGTTCCTTGTTGTTGCGAGGTTTAGTTTTAGAAGTCATAAATCGGAGATGAGAGAAGTGTTCTGGTTTAGAGAAAATCTTAAAATCCAGTGTTTTTTAATATTTTAATTAAACAAATCGTAAAGTTGATTATAACAACACCGGTTAAGATCCTACGGATCCATCCTTCCGGCATCGTTATTTTTATCGGATTCACTTAGTCCAGATGAATTTGCTAAACTCAACCGAATGAGTTCCACACTTTCATTTAGACCGTGGGAAATCCCGTTAGCAACACGTAGGTTACATCATCCGAGGTATTCCCGATCATCCAACAAGACGTTTTAATTTAGTTGTAGTTGTAGTTTTGTTGTTCTGTTTGTGATTAAATTTTGAGTTGTTTTATATTTTGAAATGTTGTGGCGGTGAATTTTATCTTGTAATGACTTTTAATTTAGTTTTGATTTCAGTTTTAGGGACTATCCTAAAGGTGTGGGTTTTCATGCAACAGCTTGTTTATCATGCAAGAAAAGTAAGTGCGATGCGATTAAATAAATTGCAATAAGGTAAATTGCAATAAAATAAAAGTGTACCCTGGAGGGTCTTCCCGTCATCCCAAGCCGCACTTAAAACACAATTAGAATAACTAAGCATTTAAAGCAAGTTCCTAGGTAAAGCTAAGGGAAGGGTTATGGTTTTCTACCAAGTTCCTAACCCTATAGCCTAGTCATCTCCTATGACGTCTAGCATTCTCGTATTTTGGTTCGAGGACGATTTTCTTCATCAAGGAACAAGCTAAGTTCAATTGTTCTTATAAATATCCTATCATATCGAGAAAGTGCTTAAGACGAGTCTTAAACATCTTTTCAATATTCCTAGGATTATTTTAAGTCCAAGAGAATTTAATTATACGAATGAATTAATCGTCCGGGAGTTCAAGTTTATTATCTTGCTCAGTGAACTAGGACATTTGAATATCGTATGAATGAAGTAACACTTCACTTAATACTCCATTTAGGAGTTATGACAACAAGAGCTTTCGAGGGCAAATGGATGTTCGGATGATTTATGATTTAACTTAATTTCAATTAATGCGGCTTAAGTTCGGAATAGTGTTCAAGTTGTTTTAGATTTATTTTTGAATTCTTTATGTCTTAGGTGATGTTATATTTAATTTAATTTAATTTAACTTATTTCAATTTAATTTAATTTAATTTAATTTAATTTAATGTGGTTTAATTTAATTTAATTTAATTTAAGTTAATTTAATATAATATGATTTAATTTAATTTAATTTAATTTGATTTAATTTAATTTGATTTAATTTAATTTAATTTAATTTGATTTAATTTAATTTAATTTAATTTAATTTGATTTAATTCAATTTAATTTAATTTAATTTGATTTAATTTAATATGTTTTAATTTAATTTAATTTAATTTAATTTAATTTAAATTTAAATTTAATTTTATTTTTAATTTTAATTTAATATTTTATTTTTTATGTTTTAAAGATGATTTAATTTTAATTGTTAAAATATTAATTTAATTGAAATTTTAAAAGGATTTAATTTAAATAATTTAACTTTAATTTAATTTAATGATTAAGTCTTTTAGCATTTTAAATTTTAAATTTGGATTATCATTTTAATTAGGAATTAAATATTATTGAGATGATTAATTTAGGGATTCTTAAATTAAAGAACAAATTTCTTCCTAATAACATCCCTATTTTAATAACTCCAATTTTATTATTCTTCCAAATTTAATTAATTATTTTATTAAGGTTTATTTTAATTATTTTTAAATTGTTTAGTAGGTTTCTACCCTTTAATTATTTAAATTTCAATCATCCAAATAAGATTAAGATCAAACATTTTACTCTTTCATTTTATTAAGCCTAAAGTTTTAATTAAGGGTTAAAATTTTAATTACCATTTTACCCTTCAAGCTTAATAATTTCATAACTCACTAAATTGAGCTCAAATGAATTTGAAATTTTTATGTAACTTCACTCATATGTTAATAAAGACATTAGAGGAGAAAATGTGATTTTTCTGTATTTAATTTATTTATGTAATTATTTTTGGTGGAAAATAAGGATTTCAAAGGAAAATTTAATAATATGACCAAGGAAAAGTTTCTGTCCTTAAGAAAATTATGGGACATTCCTAATGACCAGAGGACCACTTGGACCAATTTTGGTGATTTTTTAAATTATATTGTTCTTATTATAATTATTTTGAGTTTTTGAGCATTAATTAATTTAAAAATAAAATAAAGGTTGAAAAATGAATTTTATATTTTTTCAAAAATCTCTCTGATATCAAGGAAATCAGATAATCAATCTTTATAATTTTCTGATTTTTTTTTGATTTATTAGAATTATTTTAGTGGAAATCCTAGAAAATACATTTTTTAATTTTAAAATTGCCTTAGGGCTTTAAAATTTAATATCTCATCATAGAGACTTAAGAAAAATATGGGGTTTGTTCCTAAGTGACTAAAATTCAAAATGTGACATTTTGGTGAATTTTATTATTTTTGTGATTTTTATTATTTTTTAATTATTAAAATATTAAAATAATACAAAAAATCAACTTTTTAGAAAATTGAAATTTTAATTTTGTTAAATTCCCCTAATATCAGAGAGGCTCCAAAACCAATTTGGTGAATTTTTGAAAAGTATTTTGAAAGTTATGAATTTTTAAAGTTTAAATTGGCTAAATGGCCTAATCAACCCATTTAGTAGGGCTAGCCAAGTCCAATTGACTTCAAATTTTTATGGTGGGTTCCTCTGATCCTAAAGGTCAGTGGAGAATTGATTTCAAGTCAATTTGATGTATGATTTGCTCTAATTAATTAAAGAGCTATTTTGGGTGTTTAAGCCAATTTGGGTTATTTCAAGTGGATTAATTCAAAACCTATTTTTCCTAGGGTCCTCTAGTCATAAGAAACATCACCAAATTTTCCTAGAATTTATTTCACAACATGCTAATTATTAGATTTAAAATACTCAAAACAGTAACATGAATTTGAAAAATCAATATCTTCTCATAAGGATGGCCTCTAACTTTGGAAAATTCAAGGAATGTTCCCAAATTCAGAGGCTTCAAAAGCTCTATGGTCTCATGCCATGGTGAATTTCCTATATGCATGGAGAATTAAAACAATGCAGACAGTAAATAAATCATTAAAAATAAAATACTTAATAATATTAAATGATTTCTTTTCCACATTATTCTCCTCTCGTTCACCGAGCAAGAGGGTATTTTTATTTTATTTTTCCGATTTTTCTACACAAAGTTATGCATTTTCAAGTTTAGGAATTAAATAAATAAGAAAATACCCTAATTTTCTACTTATCCATGCGGCGCCGCGTCATCCTAGGCATCTCCGAAGCTCCACGCAGCGTCTTTCCGATTCGGCGCCGCCATCCGACTCGCCGATCCGTGGCCCCGCGGGTCACGTACCAACGCGCCGTCCGACTCAATCCGCACCGTCCACTCGATACACGCTCGATCCGACGGCTCATGGTCATCGTCTACGACCGGTGTGCATCCGTGACCGTCAACCTTCTAACCCTAATTTCTCACTCGATTCTCAACGGATTTTCGTGTTCTTATGCTCTATGGATTCGTCTCGAGGAGACGAACACATCCATACGGTAAACACGTATTTAAATCGACTCAAATTAAATGGAGGATCTCCGTAAGCTCGGGAAGAAGAGTGAGACCATACCTTTGCTCGCAGAAGTGAAGCTTCGATCCGAGAGTTGTGTCACCTTCGATTGGGTCCAAGCAAGCTCCAGCATGAAGTCCCTTGGCCCGGTGAATCGTCTAGCTATGAAAGTGACCACGCTCGATCACAAAGCTTGGAGGTCGGGACAATCGGGTGGCCTCGGAGATGGGGCTTTCAAAGGGGAAACTTCTCCTCTTGGTCCGGTGAAGGTGTAGGACCAGCCAATTTGGGGATCGATCCACTTCGGAGAAGTGTCCTCGGTTTTAGTGTCGAAGCTCGAACTCAAAATCGAGCTCATCCGGAGGGAATCGGGGCTGGAATTCAGTCGGGATCAAGTGCTCTATGTGTGGAGAGTGATCCGGAATGATTTTGGCGAGTTTCCTTAAGGTTTGGTTCAAGCACCTTTCATGGCCGAGAAGGGGTGGTGTTTAAATAGGAGAGGGTGGAGGGCCTCCTGGGGAGTTAGTGGCTCGGGATCACTGCGCTCGGCAAGAGAAGAACAACCATGGTGGCTATCGGGCATGGGGCAGCTCAGCAGGTGAGAATTCCAAGTTCGGGCTCACATGCGAGCTCTCGGCCCGGTGGTTTCCGTGGCCGTGGTGGCCGGCCGGCCGTGGTCAGTCACCGTTGTCATCCTGGAGGTCAGTGGCTGGGCTTAGTGCAGTCAATTGGCATTAGCCATGTGTAAAGGGCTTGGATTAGAATGGTATGAGAGAAGGCTCATTTTGGCTTGATTTGGGTCAACCCATCATTTTGTGCTTGGTTCACCCTTCAAGGTGGCTTTGGTGTTGTGGGGAGTCAAAGGAATCAGCTGGTTTGGCATGGAGAAGTCCTTATCCAAATATATTTGGATTAAATTCGGGTTAGAGTGAAACATGCTTAAGGCTAATGACTTTTAGGAGGTGCTTAAAGGACCTCCTCCTTTTTCCATTTAAGGAGGGTTGACAACTTAGAGATCCTCATGGCTTGCCAATGGCTTCGCATGTGGCTTCATGGCTCCATGTGGCTTCGGGAAAAGATCGGGTCAATTTCATGAAAAGGGATTTTATGGATTTTGGCATTTAAGGGTGATTTGGCATGAGGCTTGATTTGGAATCATTTGATGATGGGATTGGAACTTAGGAAATGTGTTTGATTAAATGGATGACAAATGATAATGTCATATGGGCTTTAGGGTAGATTTTGGGCTCTTTGAAATGGTTTTAGATGGGCTTTTAAAGTGATTTAGGGAAGTGGGTTTTTTGGTTTGGAAATAAATTTATGGATGGGAAATTTGTGAAGGATTGGGCCAAAAAAATGTTGGGTTTAGCTCATGGATGTGTCATGAATGATTTGAAATGAGTTTGGAGTGATTTAGGTTTGAATAGGGTCGATTTGGGCCTCTTCGGTGAATGGGCCAATATAGGTCAAATTGGGCTAACTTGGGCCAATGTTGGGCTAGGGTTGAAATTGATGTAAAATAAATATTGGGAAATGTTTATGGGAGTCTTTCAAAGAGGTTTTGGCTTTGGTTGGGTTTTGATTTTGAGGTTTGGGCTTATTTGGGCTAGGTTTGGGTTTAGGTCAAAATTGGGCTTTTTGATTTTGGGTTGAATTTGAGTGGGGTTTGGGTCTAAATTTTTGGCAAACCATGTTAGTGTTTTGTTTGTGGGAATATTAAGGAAGGTTTCGAAAATATTTGGAGTTAATTGGAGTTGAATTGGGTTAGTTTGGGTTAGGTTTGGGTCATGGGTCCAAATTGGGCTTTAAGGCCAAAAGTGAAATTGGATCCCAATGCCAATCAAATTGAGCTTGGATTTGGTCTAGATTGGTGTTGGGGATGTTGAATTGAAGTCTAGAATTGAATTGGACCAGAATTTGGGTCAATTGGTTAGGTTTGGTTTGACATTGGGTTCACTTTGGGTTAAAAATGAGTCAAATTGGGGGTTTTGACAAAAGTGGGGTAAATTGACAAAATTGGCCCATGGTGTAGTTGAACAAAATGAAATTGGGAATATTTGAGATTTTCTGGAATTTTCGGGGAATTTTTTTGAATTTTTAGATTTTTTTGGCTAAGAGGGGCATTTTGGGTATTTGGAGTGTATTGGGAGGTATTTTTGGAATTTTTGGTATTTTTGGCTATGAATGATCAATTTTAGGGATGTGGGAATGTTTGGGGTTGTTTTGAGGGATTTGGGTGATTTTGGAGAATTTTGAAAAATTTGGGTAATTTCAAGGGTTTTGGGTAGGCTAAGCGGGTGTAGGGTCCCGGGGTCAAAAATTGAAAATTTGGAAAATTGAAGCTTGGGTGAATGTAAGTGGAATGAAATCATTTTGGTTGAGCCATGAAGCCATATCAAGCCCACATGAGCCATGAAGGGACCCATTCGAGGCACCCACTATGTTGTTCCTAACCCTCTTGGCCCAAGGGCTTAGGGGTTAAAGACCATCCATGCGAATCACCTTTATGAGTCGGAGATCAAGTTGGGTATGGGTGTGGTTTTAGGAGGTGTGTGAAAGTGTAGTGTATAGGTGTAGTGTGTGTGTAAGTCAGCCCCTTCACTGCACCAGTGCCACCTGTGGTAGTCCTAAGGCCAAAGAGTCCTATAAGAAACTCATCCTTTAAACTTCCACATTTGATTTCGACCCCTAGGTGATTAGGGGTCTACAATCAAGTTTGTGGAGTTTGCAGGGAGTTAAGAAGTGGTTTGAATTTCTAAGTGGTGGGTCCCAATTCTAATCCTCTAGGATAGTCAAAGGAAAAGCCTAAGGCTAGATCCTAAGTACTAAAAAGAAGAAGAGAAGACCTCATCAAAAATGAGGTCAACAAATGGACCCCAAATAGGTGTGGTGTGCTAACCAAGCACACCGCGCGTATTGGCGTTGACCGAAGCGATCAACAAAACCAACACAAAAGTCCAAGTGACACACTTGGGACGAAGTAGAAGAATTCCCGCCGGGGAGTGTCAAGTATATCTTCGGGACCTGGAGATTCTCGAACTCTCGCCTGGGGAAAAGAAAAGGAGGTGAATCCCAAATGACATGATTTGGGGGAATTTCGATTTAGATTTTAGTTGTTTCAGTTTATGTTTTGATGTGTAAGTTCAGATTTTAGCTTGAGTTTCCATTTAGATTGAAGTTTTGTTAAGGTTAATTTGAAGGGATTTGAACTTGAAATGAAAATTGGAATTTTGTGGTTTTAGATGTAACATCTTCAACTTCAAAAGAAAATTGAATTGATTAGATTGAATCATTACAATGAGGAGAGATCTCAGAGCAATGTGGTATTGGATGTAAAATCCTTAACCTCAAGAGTTTGATTTTGATGTATTTCATTGCAATAGGAAGAGAATCTAAAGCAATGCGGTATTGGATGTAAAATCCTCAACCCCAAAAATTTGATTTTGATGTATTTCATTGCGATAGTGGAAAGAATCCTAAAGCAATGCAATCTCGGATGTAAAATCCTTAACCCCAAAAATTTGATTTTGATGTATTTCATTGCAATAGAGAAAGAATCCTAAAGCAATGCAGTCTCGGATGTAAAATCATCAACCCCAAAAATTTGATTTTGATGTATTTCATTGCGATAGGGAAAGAATCCTAAAGCAATGCAGTCTCGGATGTAAAATCCTCAACCCCAAAAATTTGATTTTGATGTATTTCATTGCAATAGGAAAGAATCCTAAAGCAATGCAGTCTCGGATGTAAAATCCTCAACCCCAAAAATTTGATTTTGATGTATTTTATTGCGATAGGGAAAGAATCCTAAAGCAATGTAGTCTCAGATGTAAAATCCTCAACCCCAAAAATTTGATTTTGATGTATTTCATTGCAAAAGGGAAAGAATCCTAAAGCAATGCAGTCTCGGATGTAAAATCCTCAACCCCAAAAATTTTATTTTGATGTATTTCATTGCAATTGGGAAAGAATCCTAAAGCAATGCAGTCTCGGATGTAAACTCCTCAACCCCAAAAGTTTGATTTTTTTGATTTATTTCATTGCGATAGGGAAAGAATCTTAAAGCAATGCAGTCTCGGATGTAAAATTCTCAACCCCAAAAGTTTGAATTTGATGGTAATTGATATTGCAAAGATTTGTAATGTTGATTTGAAAAGTGTGGAATTTTGGTGTTTCGAGAATTTTATGAAAGTTGTAAAAGACTTTCATGGAAGGAAATAGATTAGGAGGGAATATGTAGGTGCTACATATCCCATTCAAAAGAGTTGATCGAAAGTTACCGGGTTTGGATTGAATACAATTCCCGGTCATCGGATTCGATCCGCGTCAATGGAATCAACCGCTTCCATCCTGCATACGAGGAGAGAGTAGAACGGATTGGATTTCGGATTTGGAAGGTTTGGTTTGAATTTGATTGAGGTTTGATTTGAAATTTGGAAGGATCGAATTTGAAATTTTATTGAGATTTGATTTGAGATTTGGAAAAATTGAATTTGAAATTTGATTTAAAATTTGATTTAAGATTTGGAAAGATTGAATTTGAAATTTGATTTAAAATTTGTGGTCATTTTGTTTGTCCTTTAACGATTCAAATTTTTTTTTATCGTGAATTTGGAGTTTATCCTTTTTTAGATTTTTAAGGAAAGTTTTCTTTTATTCTTTTTTTTTTGTTTCTTTTCTGTTCTTTGTTCGAAGTTTATTTAACTTTAATGGCGTTTCTCAGTCAACTTGCACAAAAGAGGTGAAGGCCAAAAATGTGACATGGTCACTTTCATTCCAATCATGCTCGAAGATACATCATACAACTCGATCCGGAATACATCTCATACAATCCATATAGACTCAAAACGGACTATGTATGATCTTTGTCGATCCATCCAGAAAGGTATCTGTCAAAAATCCATGTCTGAATAGTGAGGTACATGGTCAATAACGTCACCTTCCTGTCGGCATATTTTTAGGTTATGTGTTTTATTTTGAAAAGGGGGGTCGCCTACAGAAATTGTCGGCGAATTTTTAATTTAATTTAAATAAATAATTTGAAAAGTAGTATTTGATTTTGAAAAAAAATTTTAAATTTGAAAGATTTAAGATATGAAATCAAACTGATCTCACATCCCGAATAGTTTATATAAAAGAGCACCGCATCACAAACTGTGCATCTATCTCAAAGAATAGACATACTGTTTGGTGATGGGGCTCGATTAAATAAACTAGAAGATTTGTGACATCCGTTTGGTCTGCGAACCAATTTTATAAGCCGACAAATTCCTCGCTTAATAGAAAAACATTAAACAGGGTTTATATTACCTGGGTTCTTAAAATTCCCTATAAGGGCAAGCCCCTATAGTTAATTACATCTTAAGTGATGAGAATCACCTAAGAAAACTCTCGATAATAATCAATAGTTATGCTCTCAAGAATTTCAAAGTTTAAGTTTTCAAAGGATTGAATTTTGGAATTTCAATAAGGAATGGATCAAATTTGGAACATTTTATTTTGGGAATCCAAAGGAAGAATGGTAGGAGAAATCACAGATTCAAAGCGAACTTCGGTAATTTCCCGACTATCCTATTGTTTGGCTTGAATTTAGGAAAGTCCTAATGTTTATTTAATGTTTTGATCTTGCCAATTTTAATTAATTAGGACTTATATTTGTATGATAAAATCATACAAATAGCCTCGAAGATGTGAGGGTTTATGTCGTATCGGACGACTACCTCGGAGTCCTAAGACCGGTTAGGGCTTAATTTACATGACATGGTCATGCAAATGCCTAACGAAGAGTCGAGGATTTATGCTGCACTGTGCAAACTACCTCGAAGTCCTATGGTTTAGTTATTTAGTTCTAAGGAAAGTTTTGCTGAAGTAGACTCAGGTTTTGCTGATGACGATGGCCGTGCTGCCCACCATGCTCCGAGCTCCTTGTTGTTGCAGAGGTTTAGTTTTAGAAGTCATAAATCAGGAGATGAGAGAAGTGTTCGGTTTAGAGAAAATCTTAAAATCCAGGTGTTTTTAATATTTTAATTAAACAAATCTTAAAGTTGATTATAACAACACCGGTTAAGATCCCACGGTTCCATACTTCCGCATCGTTATTTTTATCGGATTCACTTAGTCCGGATGAATTTGCTAAACTCAACCGAATGAGTTCCACACTTTCATTTAGACCGTGGGAAATCCCGTTAGCAACACGTAGGTTACATCATCCGAGGTATTCCCGATCATCCAACAAGACGTTTTAATTTAGTTGTAGTTGTAGTTTTGTTGTTCTGTTTGTGATTAAATTTTGAGTTGTTTTATATTTTGAAATGTTGTGGCGGTGAATTTTATCTTGTAATGACTTTTAATTTAGTTTTGGTTTCAGCTTTAGGGACTATCCTAAAGGTGTGGGTTTTCATGCAACAGCTTGTTTATCATGCAAGAAAAGTAAGTGCGATGCGATTAAATAAATTGCAATAAGGTAAATTGCAATAAAATAAAAGCGTACCTGGAGGGTCTTCCCGTCATCCCAAGCTGCACTTAAAACACAATTAGAATAACTAAGCATTTGAAGCAAGTTCCTAGGTAAAACTAAGGGAAGGGTTATGGTTTTCTACCAAGTTCCTAATCCTATAGCTAGTCATCTCCTATGATGTCTAGGTTCTTGTACTTTGGTTTGAGGACGATTTTCTTCATTAAGGAACAGTTAAGTTCAATTGTTCTTATAAATATCTTATCATATCGAGGAAGTGCTTAAGACAAATCTTAAACATCTTTTCAATATTTCTAGGATTATTTTAAGTCCAAGAGAATTTAATTATACAAATGAATTAATCGTCCGGGAGTTCAAGTTTTGTTATCTTGCTCAGTGAACTAGGACATTTGAATATCCTATAAGTGAAGTAACACTTCACTTAACACTCCATTTAGGAGTTATGACAGCATGAGCTTTCGAGGGCAAATTGATGTTCAAGTGACTTATGATTTGATTTCAGTTAATAGATTTAAGTTTGGAATAGTGTTCAAGTTGTTTTGGATTTATTTTTTGAATTCATGTCTTAGGTGATGTTATTTTTTATTCAATTTAACTTAACATAGTTCAATTTAATTTAATTTAATTTAATTTAATTTAATGTGGTTTAATTTAATTTAATTTAAGTTAATTTAATATAACATGATTTAATTTAATTTAATTTAATTTGATTTAATTTAATTTAATTTAATTTAATTTAATTTAATTTAACTTAATTTAATTTAATTTAATTTAATTTAATTTAATTTAATTTAAATTAATTTAATGTAATTTAATTTAATTTAATTTAATAAGTTCTAATTTAATTTAATTTAATTTAATTTAATTTAAATTTTAATTTGATTTCATTTTTAATTTTAATTTAATATTTTATTTTAAAAGTGTTTGATTTAAATAATTTAACTTTAATTTAATTTAATGATTAAGTCTTTTAGCATTTTAAATCTTAAATTTGAATTATCATTTTAATTAGGAATTAAATATTATCGAGATGATTAATTTAGGGATTCTTAAATTAATGAATAAATTTCCTCCTAATGACATCCCTATTTTAATAATTCCAAATTTATTATTCTTCCAAATTTAATTAATTATTTTAATTAAAGTTCATTTCAATTATTTTTGAATTGTTTAATAGGTTCCTACCCTTTAATTATTTAAGTTTCAATCATCCAAATCAGATTAGGATCAAATATTTTACTCTTTAATTTTATTAAGCCTAAAGTTTTAATTAAAGATTAAAATTTTAATTACCCTTTTGCCCTTCAAGCTTAATGATTTCATAACTCACTAAATTGAGCTCAAATAAACTTGAAATTTATATGTGACTTCACTCATATGTCAATAAAGACATCAAAGGAGAAAATGTGATTTTTCTGTATTTAATTTATTTATGTAATTATTTTTTGTGGAAAATAGGGATTTCCAAGGAAAATTTAATAATATGACCAAAGGAAAGTTTCTGTCCTTAAGAAAATTATGGGACATTTCTAATGACCAGAGGACCACTTGGACCAATTTTGGTGATTTTTTGAATTATATTATTTTTATTATAATTATTTTGAGTTTTGGAGTATTAATTAATTTAAAAATAAAATAAAGGTTGAAATATGAATTTTATATTTTTCAAAAATCTCTCTAATATCAAGGAAATTCAAGAATCAAATTTTATAATTTTATGATTTTTCTTTGATTTATTAGAATTATTTTAGTGGAAATCCTAGAAAATACATTTTTTAATTTTAAAATTGCCTTAGGGCTTTAAAATTTAATATCTCATCATAGAGACTTAAGAAAAATATGGGGTTTGTTCCTAAGTGATTAAAATTCAAAATGTGACATCTTGGTGAATTTTATTATTTTTGTGATTTTTTTTTATTTTTTTAATTATTAAAATATTAAAATAATGCAAAAAAATCAACTTTTTTAGAAAATTGCAATTTTAATTTTCTTAAATTCCCCTAATATTAGAGAGGCTTCAAAACCAATTTGGTGAATTTTTGAAAAGTATTTTGAAAGTTATGAATTTTTAAAATTTAAATTGGCTAAATGGCCTAATCAACCCATTTAGTAGGGCTAACCAAGTCCAATTGACTTCAAATCTTTTTGGTGGGTTCCTCTGATCCTAAAGGTCAGTGGAGAATTGATTTCAAGTCAATTTGATGTATGATTAGCTCTAATTAATTAAAGAGCTATTTTGGGTGTTTAAGCCAATTAGGGTTATTTCAAGCGGATTAATTCAAAACCTATTTTTCCTAAGGTCCTCTCGGTCATAAGAAACATCACCAAATTTTCCTAGAATTTATTTCGCAACATGCTAAGTATTGGATTTAAAATACTCAAAACAAGTAACATGAATTTGAAAAATCAATAACTTCTCATAGGATGGCCTCCGACTTTGGAAAATTCAGGGAACGTTCCCAAATTTAGTAGGCTTCAAAAGTCCTATGGTCTCATGCCATGGTGAATTTTCTATATGCATGGAGAATTAAAACAATGCATACAAGTAAATAAATCATTAAAAATAAAATACTTGATGAAATTAAATGATTTCTTTTCCACATTATTCTCCTCCGTTCACCGAGAAAGAGGGTATTTTTATTTTATTTTTCCGATTTTTCTACACAAAGTTATGCATTTTTGAAGTTTAGGGAATTAAATAAATAAGAAAATACCCTAATTTTCTACTTATCCACGCGGCGCTGACTCATCCTACGCAGCTCCGAAGCTCCACACGGCGTCTTCTGATTCGGCGCCGCCATCTGACTCAGCGATCCAGGGCCCCGCGAGTCATGTACCAACGCACTGTCCGACTCAATCTAGACCGTCCATTCGATACACGCTCGATCCGACGCGCTCATGGTCATCGTCTACGACCGGTGTGAACCCGTGACCGTCAACCTTCTAACCCTAATTTCTCACTCGATTCTCAACGGATTTTCGTGTTCTTATACTTCTATGGATTCGTCTCGAGGAGACGAACACATCCATACTCGTAAACATGTATTTAAATCGACTCAAATTAAATGGAGAATCTCTCGTAAGCTCGGGAAGAAGAGTGAATCCATACCTTTGCTCCGAGAAGTGAAGCTTCGATCCGAGAGTTGTGTCACCTTCGATCGGGTCCAAGCAAGCTCCGTATGAAGTCCCTCGCCTCGGTGAATCGTCTAGCTATGAAAGTGACCACACCCGATCACAAAGCTTGGAGGCCGGGACAATCCGGTGGCCTCGGAGATGGGGCTTTCAAGTGGGAAACTTCTCCTCTTAGTCCGGTGAAGGTGTAGGACCAACTCACTTGGGGGATCGATCCACTCGCGGAGAAGTGTCCCGGCTTTTGTGTCGAAGCTCGAGCTCAAAATCGAGCTCACCGGAGGGAATCGGGGCCGGAATTCAGTGCGGATCAAGTGCTCTATGTGTGGAGAGTGATCCGGAATGATTTTGCAGCAGTTTCCTTAAGGTTTGGTTCAAGCACCTTCATGGCCGAGAAGGGGTGGTGTTTAAATAGAGAGGGGCGGAGGGCCTCCCATGGGGAGTTAGTGGTCGGGATCACCGCTAGGTCAAGGGAAGAACAACCATGGTGACCATCGGGCATGGGGCAACTCAAGCAAGGTAGAATTTCAAAGTTTGCTCCTCCCCATGTCTCGGCCATGGAGTTTTCCGGCGACCTGTGCGGCCGGCCGGCAGTGCATGGGTCACCCTCAAGGTCGTGGTGTCCGTGGCTCGAGTTGGTGAAGGCAATCGGGTCTTGACATGTGTAAAGTGCTTGGATTGAAATGGAATGGGGGAAGGCTATACTTGGCTCAGGTTTGGTCAACCCATTTGTTTGGGTCGGGTTCACCTCCCCATGGCCTGGCTCTTAGGCCGAGAAAATCAGTTAGGCTAGCTGGTCAAAAGGTGGTGATGTCCTTATCCAAGAATATTTGGATTAAATCTCGTTAAGGGGAAACATGCTTAAGGCTAATGACTTTTAGGAGGTGGTTAAAGGACCTCCTCCTTTTGCCATTTAATGGAGGGTCGACCACTGTAGAGATCCTCATGACTTGCCAATGGCTTACATGCTGGCTTCATGGCTCCATGTGGCTTGGGAAAAGATCGGGTCAATTTCATGAAAAGGGATATTATGGATTTTGGCATTTTGATGGAAATTGTTATGGGGCTTGATTTGGAATTGTTAAATTGATGAAATTAGAACTTTAGGAATGACTTTAAATTGAATGTGTGATGAAGGAAAGTGTCATGTGGGCTTTAGGATGATTCTGGGCTTTTGAATTGATGGTAAGTGGGCTTTTAGGAAGGTTTAAGGGAAGTGGGCTTTTTGATTTTAGGTTGGGTATTTGGGTAGAAAATTTTGTGAAGGACCATGTCAAATAAATGTTGCAATTGGTTTATGGATGTTTCATGAATGGTTTGGAGTCAATTTGGTGTGATTTGGAATTGAATTGGTTCGAATTCGGGTTCATTTCGCAAGTGGGCCAATGTAGGTCAAATTGGGCTAACTTGGGCCAATGTTGGGCTAGAGGTTGAAATTGATGTAAAATTAATGTTGGGAAATGTTTATGGGAATGTTTCAAAGAGGTTTTGGCTTTGGTTGGGTTTTGACTTTCGGGGTTCGGGCTTATTCGGGCTAGGTTTGGGTTTAGGTCAAAATTGGGTCTTTTAGCTTTGGGTTGGATTTGAGTGGGGTTTGGGTCTAAATTTTGGGCAAATCATGTTAGTGTTTTGTTTTTGGGAATGTTAAGGAAGGTTTAGAAAAGATTTGGAGTTAATTGGAGTTGAATTGGGTTAGTTTGGGTTAGGTTTCGGGTCATGGGTCCAAATTGGGCTTTAAAGCCAAAAGTGAAATTGATCCCAATGCCAATCAAATTGGGCTTGGATTTGGTCTAGATTGGTGTTGCGGATGTTGAATTGAAGTCTAGAATTGAATTGGACCAGAATTTGGGTCAATTGGGTAGGTTTGGTTTGACATCGGGTTCACTTTCAGGTTAAAAATGAGTCAAATTGGGGATTTTGACAAAAGTGGGGTAAATTGACAAAATTGGCCCATGGTGTAGTTGAACAAAATGAAATTAGGAATATTTGGGATTTTCTGGAATTTTCTGGGAATTTTCTGAATTTTTGGATTTTTTGGCTAAGAGGGGCATTTTGGGTATTTGGAGGGTATTGGTTGGTATTTTTGGAATTTTTGGTATTTTTGGCTATGAATGATCAATTTGAGTGATGTGGGAATGTTTGGGGTTGGTTTTGAGGAATTTGGGTGATTTTGGAGAATTTTGAAAAATTCGAGTAATTTCAAGTGGTTTTGCGGTAAAGGGCGTGTGTAGGGTCCCGTGGGTCAAAAATCGAAAATTTGGAAAATTGAAGCTTGAGTGAATGTAAGTGGAATGAAATCATTTTGATTGAGCCATGAAGCCATATCAAGCCCACATGAGCCATGAAGGGACTCATTTGAGGCATCCACTATGTTGTTCCTAACCCTCTAGCGCAAGGGCTTAGGGGTTAAGGACCATCCATGTGAATCACCTGCATGAGTCAGGAGATCAAGTTGGGTATGGGTGTGGTTTTAGGAGGTGTGAGAAAGTGTAGTGTATAGGTGTAGTGTGTGTGTAAGTCAGCCCCTTCACTGCACCGTAGCCACCTGTAGTAGTCCTAAGGCCAAAGAGTCCCATAAGAAACTCATCCTTTAAACTTCCACATTCGATTTCAACCCTCTAGGTGATTAGGGGTCTACAATCAAGTTTGTGGAGTTTGCAGGGAGTTAAGAAGTGGTTTGAATTTCTAAGTGGTGGGTCCCAATTCTAATCCTCTAAGATAGTCAAAGGAAAAGCCTAAGGCTAGATCCTAAGTACTAAAGAGAAGAAGAGAAGACCTCATCAAAAATGAGGTCAACAAATGGACCCCCAATAAGTGTGGTGTGCTAACCAAGCACACCGCGCGTATTGGCGTTGACCGAAGCGATCAACAAAACCAACACAGTATGTCCAAGTGACACACTTGGGACGAAGTAGAAGAATTTCCGCCGGGGAGTGTCAAGTATATCTTCGGGACCGGAGATTCTCGAACTCTCGCCTGGGAAAAGAAAAGGAGGTGAATCCTAAATCACATGATCTCGGGGGAATTTCGATTTAGATTTTAGTTGTTTCGGTTTAAGTTTTTATGTGTAAGTTCAGATTTTAGCTTGAGTTTCCATTTAAATCAAGTTTTGTTAAGGTTAATTTGAAGGGATTTCGAACTTCGAAATGAAAATTGGAATTTTGTGGTTTTAGATGTAACATCTTCAACCTCAAAAGAAAATCGAATTGATTAGATTGAATCATTACAATGAGGAGAGATCTCGTAGCAATGTGGTATTGGATGTAAAATCCTTAACCTCAAGAGTTCGATTTTGATGTATTTCATTGCAATAGGAAGAGAATCTAAAGCAATGCGGTATTGGATGTAAAATCCTCAACCCCAAAAATTTGATTTTGATGTATTTCATTGCGATAGGAAAGAATCCTAAAGCAATGCAAGTCTCGGATGTAAAATCCTCAACCCCAAAAATTTGATTTTGATGTATTTCATCGCGAATAGGGATAGAATCCTAAAGCAATGCAGTCTCGGATGTAAAATCCTCAACCCCAAAAATTTGATTTTGATGTATTTCATTGCGATAGGGAAAGAATCCTAAAGCAATGCAGTCTCGGATGTAAAATCCTCAACCCCAAAAATTTGATTTTGATGTATTTCATTGCGATGGGGAAAAACCTAAAGCAATGCAAGTCTCTGATGTAAAATCCTCAACCCCAAAAGTTTGAATTTGATGTATTTCATTGCGATAGGAAAGAATCCTAAAGCAATGCAGTCTCGGATGTAAAATCCTCAACCCCAAAAGTTTGAATTTGATGTATTTCATTGCGATAGGGAAAGAATCCTAAAGCAATGCAGTTTCGGATGTAAAATCCTCAACCCCAAAAGTTTGATTTTGATGTATTTCATTATAATAGGGAAAGAATCCAAAAGCAATGCAGTCTCGGATGTAAAATCCTCAACCCCAAAGGCTTAATTTTGATGTATTTCATTGCAATAGGGAAAGAATCCTAAAGCAATGCAGTCTCGGATGTAAAATCCTCAACCCCAAAGTTTGATTTTGAATGGTAATTGATTTTGCAAAGAATTGTAATGTTGATTCGAAAAGTGTGGAATTTTGGTGTTTCAAGAATTTCATGAAAGTTGTAAAAGACTTTCATGGAAGGAAATAGATTAGGAGGGAATATGTAGGTGCTACATATCCCATTCAAAAGAGTTGATCGAAAGTTACTCGTTTGGATTGAATACAATTCCTCGTCATCAGATTTGATCCGCGTCAATGGAATCAACCGCTTCCATCCCAGACATGGGAGAGAGTAGAACGGATTGGATTTCAGATTTGGAAGGTTGAGTTTGAATTTGATTGAGGTTTAATTTGAAATTTGGAAAGATCGAATTTGAAATTTGATTGAGATTTGATTTGAGATTTGGAAAAATTGAATTTGAAATTCGATTTAAAATTTGATTTAAGATTTGGAAAGATTGAATTTGAAATTTGATTTAAAATTTGTGGTCATTTTGTTTTGTCCTTTAACGATTCAAATTTTATTTTATCGTGAATTTGGAGTTTATCCTTTTTTAGATTTTTAAGGAAAGTTTTCTTTTATTCTTTTTTTTGTTTCTTTTCTGTTCTTTGTTCGAAGTTTATTTAACTTTAATGGCGTTTCTCGACTAACTCGCACAAAAGAGGTGAAGGCCAAAAATGTGACATGGTCACTTTCATTCCAATCACGCCGAAGATACATCATACAACCGACGGATACATCTCATACGACTATACGATCTTTGTCGATCCATGCAAAAAGGTATCCGTCAAAAATCCATGTTCGAATAGTGAGGTACATGGTCAATAACATCACCTTCCAAGCCATCCTCGGCAAGGCTGCCGTATGGATGTACGTTGGAGGTGTGATATTTTCCATGTAACTCACAGCTCGTAAGGCCGGAGGCTCTCTAGCTCCGGTCCGGCCGGAAGTGGTAAGGTGCTTTCCCGTCATCCATCCTTCTAAAAGTAACCGAGATCCGCTTCACCGGTACTCCCGGTATGCAATGTTTAGCGACATCTCGCTCCGTTGCCCTTTAGTATCATGACGGAACCTACCGGTAATGGTATCTTTACCGGCCCTCGGAACTCACTCCGGGCCTCGCTATCCGGAGGTCGGATCCGAACATGATATTACATTCATTCAAAAAGAAACCGTGCAGTAAAGGTCCGACAAAGTCGTGGTGATCTATGTTCGGGGTATACAACAATCCTTCTTGTAAATGTTAATGATGCAACTGTCGGGTATGCAATCCGTCTGGCAGCATCCTCCATGTTATCATTCTTTTTACCATCCTTTTAATGACTAATGGCATCGGATCCACCCGGCCATGACGGAGTATTCCCGGTGGGTTTCCTTCCCGTCTTCTCGCGAGTTGTAGCAAGCATCCACATCGTATTGTAATTCTCCCCTTCCCCGGCATCCATCTCCGGGTTCCGAGTAAGTGTTTTCTCTCAGCGGCCCGCTCGGCCCATTCTTTTCAAATCCCGAATGCGCCTACGATTTGTTGTTGTTCGTGCTCTGAGAACACGTCTGTGTGTAGCTCGAGGCCTTCTAGTATATTGATCCTCCTGCCTCTGATTCTCTCGAAGTATTCAAAAGTTTTCTTCTCGACATTCTGCATCCTTTCTAGCTCGTATTCTGGAATGATTTGCAAATGGCGAGGCCTGGTGACGTATCGTGGGATATATGGTTCAATCCCTTCACGTTCTCCCCGCATACCTCGGCTCCTCGGGGATGGTGTCCGTCGGGACATCCTCCGGGTTGCTTCGCAACAAGGTTCTGCATTACCGGTGGCTTTGTCCGGTGGCGTTGTAGCCTTCTTTCTTCCGTCCTTCTTAAGATTTCCCCGGTCCCTTCGTTATCCTCGAGCCGGTCTCCTTTCTTCGAGTTCCCGGTGAATCGGTGTCCTCGAAGTGTATGTACCGGCAAGAAGCAATCGCCTCGTCGCGCCGGTCCGCCGCTAATTTAGTTAACATCTGCGGATACGACGATTCTTATTTCTTCGTTGAGTTGTCGTGAGAGTAGCTCTTCGTACTTCCCGAGTTTCGTGGGCGCGGCGCCGACAAGCTCGACCTCCGCTCGTAGCGACTACAGCATTTGATTCTCTTGTCTTCTTCAGGTGTTTGTTTTCCTTTCTTGCCGCCGGATTGGTGGCTTGGGCCACCCACTTTCATTACCGTCCGATCGGGCAGTTCCTCTCGGTCAATTGGGACCCATTCACTTTCCTCGTATTGCAGGCCTGCTGGTGCGAAGTCTGAGTCAATCTCGATTATCGCTCCATCTTTCACCCACTTTTCGTCGAGTGCAAGGCTTACGCCATTTCTAAAGTTCAGGACCAACCGCCCGTTCGTCATTTCCCTGCGAAAAGATAAGGAAAAGGATCAGGGGCTGTACTAAGAACAAGAACATTAAGAAAATGTTTATTAAAGACAGTTTTTTTTTTATTATTACTTTTGTATTTTTCAATTTAACAGGAATGAAGTGGGATAAGATCAGGAAAGAGATTTTGACATGGAAGAGGAAACAAGGAAAACTTTATCATCATGATTTTATTTATTTTAGTACATTTTTTATTATTTTTGGGTTCGGACCCAGTCATAAGTAATTACCTCACCCGTGCTTCTAGGGATGAAAAATTCATTCCTTCGAAACATCGTGCAGCGTAATACTTCTTCAAGTATCGTCCATCGATCGGAAGCATATGTCGTTCCCTCGCGATTCACTAGCCGGTAGGAGCCTCCCGAGTAAACCGCCTCAACAACAAACGGTCCTTCCCAAGTGGGTTCAAATTTTCCTCCTATCTTCGCGGTGTGCAAGGATAGTCTCTCGAGAACGAGAACTAAGTCACCAACTTTCAAGGTTCTTCGGCGGACTCGACCGTCATGAGCTCGAACCATCTTAGCTTGGTATAATTCTAAATTCCGTCGCGCTGCAAGTCTTTTCCCTTCCGTGCTTTCCAATTCTTCTAGTCGTAATTTGGCATTCTCTTCGTCGTGATTTTGTTTGCAACCGCAATCCCGAGTGAAGGAAGCCGGACCTCTAAAGGTAACACTCGCCTCGGACCCATACACCAGAGCGTAAGGTGTAGATTGAGTAGGAGTTCTGAAGGTTGTCCGGTAAGCCCATAAGGCTTCTAATAATTTCTCGTGCCAATTTCTCTTATTGTCGTCCAAAGTTTTCTTTAAAATTTGAACGAGAGTTTTATTAAAAGCCTCAGCCAAGCCGTTTGCTCTCGGGTAGTAAATTGTTGAATATCGCCGCCGATTCCGTGTCTTCCGACAAAATTGTTGATTTGTGTGCTTCGAATGCCGACCCATTATCCGAGATGATCCCGCGCGGCACTCCGAAATGGTAGACAACTTGGTTCTCGAAAACCGTAGCACGTGGTGTGCTTTCACTTCTCCGAGTGGAACTCGCCTCCGCCCACGTGGAAAAGTAATCCGTAGCCGCAAGAATGAAGCGATGACCTTTCAAGAGGGTGGTTCTATCGGACCCACTATATCCGTGCCCCAACATTCAAATGGCCACGACGCAATTGTCGGATGTAGCACATTCTGGAGGTTGGTGTAGAACCACTCCGTGCACTCGGCATTGGTGATAGCCTCTAGCGACTTTCATGTAGCTCGGTCATCATCGAGGGCCGTAGTACCCTAGTCTTTTAATCTTCATTTTCATCTTCGGACCCGACCGGTGAGCGCCACGGAGTCCCGAATGCACCTCTTTAACAATTTCACGAGCCTCGGACCCGCTTAGCACCTTAGCCACATTCGATCAAAAGACCTTCCGTATAATGTATTGTTTATTAATGCGTAGGACAAAGTTCTTTTCTTAATCTATGGGCTAACGACCTATCGTCCGGTAGTTTTCCCGTTTGCAGGTAGTCCATTAATGGCCGTCGCCAATCTTCTCGTGTTTTCCGTCACCGCCGCAACCGATCCTTTTTCCTTTTCGATTTGTGTATTGTGTCTATGTCGAGTCGTGATAGGACCCGACGTCCATGAACCGACACTTCCACCGATTCATCTTGCAAGCAGCAAATTCTTTTGCGAGGCGGGCTAACGCATCCGCTAAAGCGTTTTCTTCGGGAATTTTGTAGATCGTCACATTCGAAATTTGTTCCAACAGCTTTCATGGCATACTCGGAAGTATTGCTCGAGTCTTGGTTTTAAAATTCCGTACCGTCCGACGATCCGTTGAATGATTAACTACGAATCCCCGTAGATGTTGATGTCCGTTATACCCTTTTGAATAGTTAATTCCAGTCCTGTTATGAGGGCTTCGTATTCTGCTTCGTTGTTCGTACACGGCTCTGTCAGGTGATAGGAGTATCTTAACATCCCCCGCTCCGGTGTTATAAAGATTAGTCTGATTCCTGCCTTACCGGGCACTATCACTTGCGATTCTTCGTCTTTGTGTGCTGAAGATGCTCCGTCGAAATATAATTCCCAACGTCGCTCATCAGGGTCTTCTAAGCTCATTATTTGTTCATCCGGCAAGTCGTCATCGAGAGGCGATTCCGCCGGCAAAGGGTATGCCGCGAGGAAGTCCGCTAGGACTTGTCCCTTTACGGCACGGAGAGGCACGAAAGTTATATCGAATTGCAATAATATCATCGACCATCCGGCAAGTCCGTCGAAAGCGTCGGACGGGTCATCAAGTATCGCAATGGATTAAATTTCGAAATCAGGTCGACCTTATGAGAAAGCACGTAGTGCCCGAGCTTTCGAGCGGCGAAGATCGTGGCCAAACAATGCTTTTCAATTGCGGGATACCTTATTTCCGTCGGAAGTAAACGACGGCTTAAGTAATAAAGAGCATTTTCTTTACCCTCATCATCGACCCGGCCAACAGGGCTCCGAGAGAGTCGTCTAAAGCCGCGGTATAAAGTATCGCCGGTCTACCCGAGACCGGGGCCGCTAAGACAGGAGGTGTCATTAAATATTGTTTAATGTCCTCGGAGGCCCTCTCGGCATTTCTCTTCCCAAATAAATTTGGCGTCCTTTTTAACTAATGCCGAGAAAGGCCGACACCTACTCGACAAGTTCGAGATAAAGCGTCGAAGATATGCCAACTTCCCTCGAAAAGACCGTAGTTGTTTTAAGGTTTTGGGAGGCGGCATTTCTAAGATGGCTTTTATCTTTCCGGATCGATTTCAATTCCACGATGTCGGACAACGAATCCTAAGAATTTCCCGGAGGTGACGCCGAAGGCGCATTTTAAGGGATTCATCTTAAGGTTAAATTGTCTTAATCGTTCGAAAACAATTCTCAAATCATACGAGTGGTTTTCCTTTACTTTGCTTTTGATGACCACATCGTCCACGTAGCATTCGACTCGATCGTGGATGAGATCATCAAAAATTCTTGTCATCGCTCTCGGTAGGTCGCTCTTGCGTTCTTCGAGTCCGAATGGCATCACTGTGTAGCAATATACTTCGATCGGCGTTCTGAATGATGTGAGTTTTTCATCTTCTGGAGCCATTTTTATCTGGTTGTATCCTGAAGATCCATCCATGAACGAAAATATTTCATGTGTCGAAGCAATATCGATCATCAATTCTGGGATCGGTAGAGGGAATTCATCGTTCGGACATGCCTTGTTTAAATCTCTGAAATCTACACAAATTCTGATCTGACCATTCTTCTTCCTGACTGGTACCACATTGGCTAACCAAGTCGGGTATTGTTCTTCACGGACAAATTTGGCGTCTATTAGCTTTTTAACTTCAGCTTATGACTTGTTGTTCGATTTCTAGACGCATTCTTCTCGGGACCTCGTCCGACCGGGACGTGGTAGGATCCACTCCTAGCTTATGGATCGCGACCTCCGGAGCTAAACTCGGCATCTCATCGTAGCTCCAAGCAAAACGAGCCTTTAAAATTCCATTAATAACTCGATTATTTCTTCGCAGTCTTCTTTATCGAGTAAGGAGCTAACAAAGGTAGGTCTAGGTTCTTCGCTAGTACCTAAGTTAACTTCCGTTAACTCATCTATCGTAGATTTGATCTCTTCTTCGAACTCCGGTGGAGCGTTTCCAATTTGTAAATCCACAAGTTCTTCTGTAGCTTCCATGCACTCTTCATTAGACTTGCAAGTGACAACCATGCAAAATTCGCATCGTCAACTCGATCCTACCGTGCCGAATCCGAGACCATGCCTCGAATTCGGTGGACGACCGGAGTTATTCCATAAATTTTCAAAATGTTGTGATCGACCTTTTGTCCATTGTCGAGGTAAGAAACCACGCCGAATTAAATTTCGAACACAGGAGAGTACCACTCAAAAGGTAATTCCATTAATTCCGATGAAGTAGCATCTTCAAATTGTACATTATTTTCAGCTTTGGAGGAAGGAGCACCACGGTAGAATTTGATTGGCTTCGCACCACCGCTACGTACCTCTTTCGACCTCCATACCCTCGATCTTATTAGAATGGATCGGGATTAGGGTCATAGTATGTACATAGTGGTTAATCTTCTCGTACATCGATTTATATTCCTCGTTCTTTTCATCTTCGAGAGAGATCCTCGAATTGCGGCTTCTTCCGACTTATTGTCGCCGCTTCTTGCTTCGATTTCTTTTTCTTCTTCGTAACTATCTTCCCATTCAACATTGATGGCTCGGTTTCCTCTCGTCCAACCGTCCTAACGTCTCTGCCACGACCTCGTCCCCGCCTCGACCTCGGATGCGAGCTGTGGAGAAACCTTCACCATCTCGCCGTAAGGGAGTGGTGAGCGATCGCTGGACTAGAACTTCGGGTTCTTCGTCGTCCCAAATTTGCTTTGTTTCATTTGTTATGGTATCTCCTGGAGAAGATTGTTTTCTTCGGAGGTGCATAATAAGCCGCATCTTCATGGATTCCAATTTCATGTACGGAGAACGGTTGTAAGTCACCTTTGATGCACTGTTCCCCTCCATCGTAGTATTTGATGCATTGATGTAGAGATGTTGGTACCATCCGGTTTTCATGTATCCATGGTCGGCCCAGTAGAGCGTTGAACGACGTTTTTGAATCAATTATATGGAATTTTGCGGTTGTCTTTGCTAAATCACCAGTCTTCATCAACAGCGTTATTGATCCGAGGGCTCTTTCTCCTTTCTCGGTCGAATCCTCTTAATAACATCTTGTCCGCTTCGAGCTCGCGAGCATCAATTTCCAAGTATGCTAGCGTTCGAAGATTCATTATATCGATCGATGCTCCCGGATCCACCAATACTCCGGAGAGTGTAAACTTCCCAATTAGTAATCGAAATGTACAACGGTCGGTCGTGGTCTCGCCGTCCCAAGTAGTAGATCATTGTCCGTGAAGGTGACACCTCGCTCGTTCCTTTAACGAGCAAACCTCATCTAAGGAATCTCCGGCCATTCGAGCTAAGCAAATTTCCGGATCAAGCAAGGCCTCGATCGAGCTTCTCTCATCTCCTTTCGATAAGATGAGAGCGTCGTAGATGCTCAATTTGGCCGGTAGTTTCCTAAGATGGGCTAGCACGTTGTAGTCCACTTTATTTTCATGTGTCTCGTTTTCTTCCCGAACGGGTATTTCTTCCGCCGGGTTGGTTCTTCCCGAACAACCACTCGCTTCCCTTCGTCCTTCGGACCCATTCTCGGAGGTAGAACTTTTCCACTTCTTAAGTTGACTTCGTGATTTCTTCCGAATCTAGTATCGAGTTTGCCGATGTGTCCTTCCGAATCGGAATGACGAGTTCTTCCGGATTAGCTTCGGAGTCCGAAGGCTCTAACTCTATTGTGACCGGAGCTCCTCGAAACTCACAAATAGATTCGTTGCTTGTCGAACTCTCGTAGCCTCCTTGGTGGATGTCTTCTTTGTCATTGTGATCGTCGAGATTGTGTATGATTCGAGAATTGTCATTTGTATCGGAATCGACGTCCGGATTAGGTCGATTGTCGCTAGTTAAGTAATCGTTAGAAACAGTCGGAACGTAGCCAACGCCATAACCCTCATCATTATAAGATCCCACCGGAGTGAGCAGATAATCATACAGAGTCAGAGGTTCGAGGGATTTCTCCCCCGAATCGGAAACAACTATCCTAGGATAAGCAGCCCCTAATCTAGCCTTAAGAGCCTCGGTCTTTCCTCTTCGTCAATTTTCTTCTTTTCTTCAATCGTCTCTGTCGAGGTTATTCTTCTATCGCAAGTGATAAGTGCCGACTCGACGAGTTTCGAACTTCGAATCGAGGCTCGCACCGAAGCGGCTTGGATGCGATCCAAAATCTTCTTCGAAGACTTTGTCCAAGCGGTACTCCATCCATCGTCGGCCGCATAGGGATCTATCGGAACAATGAAATCCGTCGAGATAACATCGACGGAACCTCCTTTCCGGGGTTCCTTCATGTATTCCTTCGGCATTGTTATGTTCCCTTTCCGAAGATCGTCGTCGAGCCAACTCTTCGAAGGTAATACAATCTTCTATCTTGTGTCCGAGCATCCGGTGGTAAGGGCAAAAGTTAGGATCACCTTCTTGTCGACCTCTTCCGGTCTTTTAGGCTCGGCGCTTGGAAATCCGGAGTCTTCATCAAACCGCGGAACATTTTCGAGCATCGCCTCATTCTTGAACGGATACTCCCCGCTCGAAGCTCCCTTAACGTACGTTGTGGACGAGGTGGTTGTTCATACCGTCGAGATGACCGATAGCCGGGTCGGGGTCGTCGGTAACTCGTCGAGGTTGCCGCGGCCGTTCGATGATATTTGTATCGGTTGCTTGCCTTTATCGATCGCCGCAACGATCCCGGACTTCTTTTCAAAAGTTTTCACGGGCTTCGTTTGTCCGTTTTGTCGGTGAAACTTAATTGCTTCGCCTCCTCTTGCAGAGCTTCCGGCCTCGCTTAACAACTTCTCGAAAGTCTTAATAGTAAATCCTCGAGGAGAAGTGCTATCGGGCCATGGATGCTTTTTAGTAAAATGCCGACCGCATGTTGTTCTTGTAGTCGTGGCTCACACTTCATACTTAGGTTCCTCCATCGAAGTATGTAGTCCACCAAAGTTTCGTTCGGTTCTCGCTTCTCTACCACTAAATCACCTATAGTGATGTGGTGTCGAGCTCCGGCAAATCGCTCGATGAAGAGGTTCTCTAATTCCGAAAATGTCTTCACCGAACCGTTCGGTAATTCCGCATACCAATCAAAGGCGATCCCCGATGTGCCGCCGACAAATTGTCCGAAGAGTAAAGCATCACTTCCGCCGCATTGCAACAACCGGCACGAAAATGTGCAACAAGCCGCCGAGGGTTTCGGTTCCATCAAAGGTCTCGAACAGAGGTGGTACAAAGCCTTTCGGATATCGGACGACGTCGAATTCTTCGTGCAAGGTCTACCCGTCCGAATGGATGTCCCGCTCTTCGATTGTGCCAAGGCTTCTCGCACTCCGCCGTTCCACCAAGCTCTTGATATCCTTTTCCGGAATCATACTTTGTGTTGCATCCTTCTTTAATCGATCATCCCCGTTGACGGATGTAATCTCCTTTCCTCCGTCTACAATGTGAATGACTTCGGGGGTGTTTCTCTTCGGGGTTGAACTTAACTCCGGAGGGTGGCTAGGGCTACGACCATTTCTTCCATCCTTTTTGCCATTCGGGCGATCGTATCATCTTTCTCTGAAGCCGCCTCCTCATTACTTCCGGTTCTTCTCTTCTACGGCCGCAGGAGCACCTTGTGAAGCCGACGAAGCTCGCGTTTCAACCATGTTAATTTCTCGCATATTCATCATCCATGAACTCGACGAGTCAACTTCATCTCCGAACTTCTCTTCTCTTTCTCGCTAATCGCCGAATATCGCTCTTAGCTTTTCCATAAGCATCTTCTAGTGGTCTTTTCCGTACATCCTTGCAGCTTGTCATGTGATAATTGTCGGGTTTCCTTCTCATGAGTCCCCTTTATCGCGGTAGAACTTTCTTCGGACTCAAGTCTCCTCGACGAGACTTTCCTTTTCTCGGTCGTTGTTTCGGTCTTAATCGGTCGGTAGCTGGGACGCCATACCATCCTTCTAGCAGCAGAAGGCCCAGGACCGGATGGTCCGTCGGCCGAATGCCGGAAGGTGGTATCCTCCCCGATCCGTAAACCCGAAACAACAACAGGTGGACTAGCCTTCATCTTCTTATTTGCGCTCTTCTCGCAGCCGATAGCAGGTTCTACTCGTGGCCCAAGACGGGATTTGGCCGGCACCCGCCCTATCCTTCTTAAAATCTTCGATACAGGACATTTTTCTTTCTTTGCTAACTTCTCAATCACAGTCTGTAATCGGGCAAATGGTGTAACCCTAGCCCTTTTCCTTTTTTTGTCGCTATAGTATGCGGGTCGAGGTAATGTAGAAGCAATCCTGCGGACATTTTCCTCGTCAGCGCGGCGAAGAGGGGATGGAATCTACTTCCTTCCAAGAGGGGTGTATATTCAGCAATGGTATGTATTCAGTAGTGGTGTGTACTCGAGGATATCTTCTAAGAAAGCGACTTCAACAGCCTCCGGCCTTCCCGGCAATCTTCCCGCTCTCGTTTCTCCTCCGAGTCCGTGTTAGGGGTGGAACCCTCGAGCCGGACCCAATTTCAAAAACGAAGGTCTTGCACGGAAATCCGTACCCTCCACGCGTAACATGCTCGTTACAAATTCGAACCTCCTTCCCTTCGGCTTGGCGGAAGCCGGGTAGGTGCAGAGACGACTAGACCAGCTGGGGTAGAGATAACGGTCCTCCTTCGGACGACGGTATTCCTCTCAACTCGGAACCCTTCGTAGGAGGAAACTCTCGAGTCGACTTAAGGTCGAACTCGATCAAAGGTCTCTCAATTTCGGATACTTTGTTTGTCGTGCGAAAAGGGTAACGTCGCCGATCTTGACATTTGTGTTCTCGAATCCTTGTCCAAACCGGATGATCCCATTGTCGGCAGCTCATCCTTCTAAACAGCGAAGTCCAATCCATTGGTGAAGGAGAAAATCAGCTTTGGCGCTTCCATTTCGCAGGTAGATCCTGATCGTCGATCCCAAGTTATGCTTCTTCTCATCGTGACGGAAAGAAAGGAATCGAAAAGAGTCCGAACACATTCTTGTTCATGTATATTTGTTAAAAGAGTCATTTATTAGAAGGTTTGTTTATTTAGAATGGAATGTTCAAAGGTGTAGAGAAGGTAATGAATCTGATTCTGAGTTGGAAAGGAAAGGAAAGTCTTATGCAAGACTTCTCGACTCGAAGGATCACTCCTAAACTAACACCTATCGGGGTCCATCCCACCTCGTAAATGAGATAAAAGGATCTCGGAACCTCTCTCGTTTAGGGGTGCCTAAACAATGGCTCCTAAATCCGAGAGAATGTCGGCTATACTTGTTCAAGGTAGAAATGAACATAGTATTCCAACGGAAAGAAGGGTAGTTTGATCCATTAGTGGACATGGATACACTACCGATTTTTGAAAGCAAAACTATCCGATTAAAAATGGAGAGAGGAATTATCCCCAAGTGAGTCGCCGTAAATTGTCGGCATATTTTTAGGTTATGTGTTTTTTTTTGAAAAGGGGGGTCGCCTACAGAAATTGTCGGCGAATTTTTAATTTTATTTAAATAAATAATTTGAAAAGTAGTATTTGATTTTGAAAAAATAATTTTAAATTTGAAAATTTTAAGATATGAAATCAAACCGATCTCACATCCCGAATAGTTTATATAAACGAGCACCGCATCACAAACCGTGCATCTATCTCGAAGAATGTACATACCGCTTCGGTGATGGGGCTCGATTAAATAAACTAGAAGATTTGTGACATCCGTTTGGTCTCGCGAACCAATTTTATAAGCCGACAAATTCCCTCGCTTAATATGAAAACATTAAACAGGGTTTATATTACTCCGGTTCTTAAAATTCCCTATAAGGGCAAGCCCCTATAGTTAATTACATCTTAAGTGATGAGAATCACCTAAGAAAACTCTCGATAATAATCAATAGTCTCGCTCTCAAGAATTTCAAAGTTTAAGTTTTCAAAGGATTGAATTTTGGAATTTCAATAGTGGAATGGATCAAATTTGGAACATTTTATTTTGGGAATCCAAAGGAAGAAAGGTAGGAGAAATCACGCATTCGAAGCGAACTTCGGTAATTTCCCGACTATCCTATTGTTTTGCTTGAATTTAGGAAAGTCCTAATGTTTATTTAATGTTTTGATCTTGCCAATTTTAATTAATTAGGACTTATATTCGTATGATAAAATCATACAAATAGCCTCGAAGATGTGAGGGTTTATGTCGTATCGGACGACTACCTCGGAGTCCTAAGACCTGGCTAGGGCTTAATTTACATGACATGATCATGCAAATGCCTAACGAAGAGTTCGAGGATTTATGTTGCACTAGTGCAAACTACCTCGAAGTCCTATGGCTTGGTTATTTAGTTCTAAGGAAAGTTTTGCTGAAGTAGACTCGGGTTTTGCTGATGACGATGGCCGTGCTGCCCACCATGCTCCGAGCTCCTTGTTGTTGCAGAGGTTTAGTTTTAGAAGTCATAAATCAGGAGATGAGAGAAGTGTTTTGGTTTAGAGAAAGTCTTAAAATCCAGGTGTTTTTAATATTTTAATTAAACAAATCTTAAAGTTGATTATAACAACACCGGTTAAGATCCCACGGTTCCATCCTTCTAGCATCGTTATTTTTATCGGATTCACTTAGTCCAGATGAATTTGCTAAACTCAACTCGAATGAGTTCCACACTTTCATTTAGACCGTGGAAATCCCGTTAGCAACACGTAGGTTACATCATCCGAGGTATTCCCGATCATCCAACAAGACGTTTTAATTTAGTTGTAGTCGTAGTTTTGTTCTTTCGTTTGTGATTAAATTTTAAGTTGTTTTATATTTTGAAATGTTGTGGCGGTGAATTTTATCTTGTAATGACTTTTAATTTAGTTTTGGTTTCAGTTTTAGGGACTATCCTAAAGGTGTGGGTTTTCATGCAACAGCTTGTTTATCATGCAAGAAAAGTAAGTGCGATGCGATTAAATAAATTGCAATAAGGTAAATTGCAATAAAATAAAAGCGTACCCGTGAGGGTCTTCCCGTCATCCCAAGCCGCACTTAAAACACAATTAAAATATTTAAGCATTTAAAGCAAGTTCTTAGTAAAGCTAAGGGAAGGGTTATGGTTTTCTACCAAGTTCCTAATCCTATAGCTAGTCATCTCCTATGACGTCTAGGTTCTCGTATTTTAGTTCGAGGACGATTTTCTTCATCGAGGAACAATTAAGTTCAATTGTTCTTATAAATATCCTATCATATCGAGGAAGTGCTTAAGACGAGTCTTAAACATCTTTTCAATATTTCTAGGATTATTTTAAGTCCAAGAGAATTTAATTATACAAATGAATTAATCGTCCGAGAGTTCAAGTTTGTTATCTCGCTCAGATGAACTAGGACATTCGAATATCCTATAAGTGAAGTAACACTTCACTTAACACTTCATTTAGGAGTTATGACGACAAGAGCTTTCGAGGGCAAATCGATGTTCAAGTGACTTATGATTTGATTTCGGCTAATGGATTTAAGTTCGGAATAGTGTTCAAGTTGTTTTAGATTTATTTTTGAATTCTTCATGTCTTAGTGTGATGTTATTTATTTAATTCAATTTAACTTAATTTAGTTTAATTTAATTTAATTTAATTTAATTTAATTTAATGTGGTTTAATTTAATTTAATTTAATGTTAATTTAATATAATATGATTTAATTTAATTTAATTTAATTTAATTTGATTTAATTTAATTTAATTTAATTTAATTTAATTTAATTTAATTTAATTTAATTTAATTTTAATTTAATTTAATTTAATGTGTTTTAATTTAATTTAATTTAATATGTTTTAATTTAATTTAATTTAATTTAATTTAATTTAATTTAATTTAAATTTTAATTTGATTTCATTTTTAATTTTAATTTAATATTTTATTTTAAAAGGGTTTCGATTTAAATAATTTAACTTTAATTTAATTTAATGATTAAGTCTTTTAGCATTTTAAATCTTAAATTTGAAGTATCATTTTAATTAGAAATTAAATATTATTGAGATGATTAATTTAGGGATTCTTAAATTAAAGAATAAATCTCTTCCTAATGACATCCCTATTTTAATAATTCCAAATTTATTATTCTTCCAAATTTAATTAATTATTTTAATTAAAGTTCATTTCAATTATTTTTGAATTGTTTAATAGGTTCCTACCCTTTAATTATTTAAATTTCAATCATCCAAATCAGATTAGGATCAAATATTTTACTCTTTAATTTTATTAAGCCTAAAGTTTTAATTACAGGATTAAAATTTTAATTACCATTTTGCCCTTCAAGCTTAATGATTTCATAACTCACTAAATTGAGCTCAAATGAACTTGAAATTTTTATGTGACTTCACTCATATGTCAATAAAGACATGAGAGGAGAAAATGTGATTTTTCTTGTATTTAATTTATTTATGTAATTATTTTTTGTGGAAAATAAGGATTTCCAAGGAAAATTTAATAATATGACCAAGGAAAAGTTTCTGTCCTTAAGAAAATTATGGGACATTTCTAATGACCAGAAGGACCACTTGGACTAATTTTGGTGATTTTTTGAATTATATTATTTTTATTATAATTATTTTGAGTTTTGGAGTATTAATTAATTTAAAAATAAAATAAAGGTTGAAAAATGAATTTTATATTTTTCAAAAATCTCTCTGATATCAAGGAAATCAGAGAATCAATTTTTATAATTTTTTGATTTTTCTTTGATTTATTAGAATTATTTTAGTGGAAATGCTAGAAAATACATTTTTTAATTTTAAAATTACCTTAGGGCTTTAAAATTTAATATCTCATCATAGAGACTTAAGAAAAATATGGGGTTTGTTCCTAAGTGATTAAAATTCAAAATGTGACATTTTGGTGAATTTTATTATTTTTGTGATTTTTATTATTTTTTTAATTATTAAAATATTAAAATAATGCAAAAAAATCAACTTTTTTAGAAAATTGAAATTTTAATTTTCTTAAATTCTCCTAATATCAGAGAGGCTCCAAAACCAATTTAGTGAATTTTTGAAAAGTATTTTGAAAGTTATGAATTTTTAAAGTTTAAATTGGCTAAATGCTCTAATCAACCCATTTAGTAGAGGTAACCAAGTCCAATTGACTTCAAATTTTTATGGTGGGTTCCTCTGATCCTAAAGGTCAGTGGAGAATTGATTTCAAGTCAATTTGATGTATGATTAGCTCTAATTAATTAAAGAGCTATTTTGGGTGTTTAAGCCAATTAGGGTTATTTCAAGTGGATTAATTCAAAACCTATTTTTCCTAGGGTCCTCCGGTCATAAGAAACATCACCAAATTTTCCTAGAATTTATTTCACAACATGCTAATTATTGGATTTAAAATACTCAAAACAAGTAACATGAATTTGAAAAATCAATAACTTCTCATAGGATGGCCTCCCGACTTTGGAAAATTCAGGGAATGTTCCCAAATTCGCAGGCTTCAAAAGCCCTATGGTCTCATGCCATGGTGAATTTCCTATATGCATGGAGAATTAAAACAATGCGGACAGTAAATAAATCATTAAAAATAAAATACTTGATGAAATTAAATGATTTCTTTTCCACATTATTCTCCTCTCGTTCACCGAGCAAGAGGATATTTTTATTTTATTTTTCTGATTTTTCTACACAAAGTTATGCATTTTTGAAGTTTAGGGAATTAAATAAATAAGAAAATACCCTAATTTTCTACTTATCCACGCGGCGCCGACGTCATCCTAGCGATCTCCGAAGCTCCACGCGGCGTCTTCTCGATTCGGCGCCGCCATCCGACTCAGCGATCCAGGGCCCCGCGGGTCACGTACCAACGCGCTGTCCGACTCAATCCAGACCGTCCACTCGATACACGCTCGATCCGACGGCTCATGGTCATCGTCTACGACTGGTGTGCACTCGTGACCGTCAACCTTCTAACCCTAATTTCTCACTCGATTCTCAACGGATTTTCGTGTTCCTATGCTCTATGGATTCGTCTTGAGGAGACGAACACATCCATACGGTAAACATGTATTTAAATCGATTCAAATTAAATGGAGAATCTCCGTAAGCTCGGGAAGAAGAGTGAGTCCATACCATTGCTCGAGAAGTGAAGCTTCGATCCGAGAGTTGTGTCACCTTCGATCGGGTCCAAGCAAGCTCCGGATGAAGTCCTCGGCCCGGTGAATTGTCTAGCTATGAAAGTGACCACAGCTCGATCACAAAGCTTCGGAGGCCGGGACAATCGGGTGGCCCGGAGATGGGGCTTTCAGCTGGGAAACTTCTCCTCTTGGTCCGGTGAAGGTGTAGGACCGATCAATTTGGGGATCGATCCACCGTGGAGAAGTGTCCCGGTTTTAGTGTCGAAGTTCGAGCTCAAAATCGAGCTCACCGGAGGGAATCGGGCCGGAATTCAGCTGGGATCAAGTGCTCTATGTGTGGAGAGTGATCTGGAATGATTTTGGCGCAGTTTCCTTAAGGTTTGGTTCAAGCACCTCTCATGGCCGAGAAGGGGTGGTGTTTAAATAGGAGAGGGTGGAGGGCCTCCAAGGTGGAGTTAGGGCTTGGGATCAGCTGCTTAGGTCAAGGGAAGAACAACCATGGTGACCATTGGGCATGAGGCAACTCAGCAAGGTAGAATTTCAAAGTTTGGCTTCTCCCCATGTCTCGGCCATGGAGTTTTCCGGCGACCCAGGCGGCTGGCCGGCAGGCATGGGTCACCCTCAAGGTCAGGGGGTCCAGGGCTTGAAGTTGGTGAAGGCAATTGGGCTTGGACATGTGTAAAGTGTTTGGATTGAAATGGAATGGGGGAAGGCTAAATTTGGCTAGGTTTGGGTCAACCCATTTGTTTGGGCTGGGTTCACCTCCCCATGACTCGGTCTTAGGCCGAGAAAATCAGTTAGGCTCAGCTGGTCAAAGGTGGTGATGTCCTTATCCAAGAATATTTGGATTAAATCTTGGTTAAGGGGAATCATGCGTAAGGATAATGACTTTTAGGAGGTGGTTAAAGGACCTCCTCCTTTTGCCCATTTAAGGCAGGGTTGACCACTGTAGAGATCCTCATGACTTGCCAGTGGCTTACATGCTGGCTTCATGGCTCCATGTGGCTTTGGGAAAAGATTGGGTCAATTTCATGAAAAGGGATATTATGGATTTTGGCATTTTGATGGAAATTGTTGTGGGGCTTGATTTGAAATTGTTAAATTGATAAATTAGGACTTTAGGAATGACTTTAAATTGAATGTGTGATGAAGGAAAGTGTCATGTGGGCTTTAGGATGATTTGGGCTTTTGAATTTGATGGAAGTGGGCTTTTAGGAAGGTTTAAGGGAAGTGGGCTTTTTGATTTTAGGATGGGCATTTGGGTAAAAATTTTGTGAAGGACCATGTCAAATAAATGTTGCAATTGGTTTAGAGATGTTTCATGAATGGTTTGGAGTCAATTTGGTGTGATTTGGAATTGAATTGGTTCGAATTTGGGTTCATTCGGTAAGTGGGCCAATGTAGGTCAAATTGGGCTAACTTGGGCCAATGTTGGGCTAGGGTTGAAATTGATGTAAAATTAATGTTGGGAAATGCTTATGGGAATGTTTCAAAGAGGTTTTGGCTTTGGTTGGGTTTTGACTTCGGGGTTCTGGGCCTATTTGGGCTAGGTTTAGGTTTAAGTCAAAATTGGGTCTTTTAGCTTTGGGTTGAATTTGAGTGGGTTTTGGGTCTAAATTTTGGGCAAATCATGTTAGTGTTTTGTTTTTGGGAATGTTAAGGAAGGTTTAGAAAAGATTTGGAGTTAATTGGAGTTGAATTGGGTTAGTTTGGGTTAGGTTTGGGTCATGGGTCCAAATCGGGCTTTAAGGCCAAAAGTGAAATCGGATCCCAATGCCAATCAAATTGGGCTTGGATTTGGTCTAGATTGGTGTTGGGGATGTTGAATGGAAGTCTAGAATTGAATTGGACCAGAATTTGGGTCAATTGGGTAGGTTTGGTTTGACATTGGGTTCACTTTGGGTTAAAAATGAGTCAAATTGGGGGTTTTGATAAAAGTGGGGTAAATTGACAAAATTGGCCCATGGTGTAGTTGAACAAAATGAAAATATTTGGGATTTTCTGGAATTTTCTGGGAATTTTCTGAATTTTTGGATTTTTTGGCTAAGAGGGGCATTTTGGGTATTTGGAGGGTATTGGGAGGAATTTTTGGAATTTTTGGTATTTTTGCTATGAATGATCAATTTGAGTAATGTGGGAATGTTTGGGGTTAGTTTTGAGGAATTTGGGTGATTTTGGAGAATTTTGAAAAATTCGAGTA
This sequence comes from Papilionanthe hookeriana x Papilionanthe teres, assembly GCA_022702705.1. Taxonomy (NCBI): domain Eukaryota; kingdom Viridiplantae; phylum Streptophyta; class Magnoliopsida; order Asparagales; family Orchidaceae; genus Papilionanthe; species Papilionanthe hookeriana x Papilionanthe teres. The sequence goes on along the minus strand of CM040427.1, from coordinate 137,411,398 downwards.
ATTTCGAGGGTTTTGGTAGGCTAAGCGTGTGTAGGGTCCCTGGGGTCAAAAATTGAAAATTTGGAAAATTGAAGCTTGGGTGAATGTAAGTGGAATGAAATTATTTTGATTGAGCCATGAAGCCATATCAAGCCCACATGAGCCATGAAGGGACTCATTTGAGGCATCCACTATGTTGTTCCTTACCCTCTTAGCCAAGGGCTTAGGGGTTAAGGACCATCCATGTGAATCACCTTTATGAGTCGAGAGATCAAGTCTGGGTATGGGTGTGGTTTTAGGAGGTGTGTGAAAGTGTAGTGTATAGGTGTAGTGTGTGTGTAAGTCAGCCCCTTCACTGGACCAGTGCCACCTGTGGTAGTCCTAAGGCCAAAGAGTCCCATAGGAAACTCATCCTTTAAACTTCCACATTCGATTTCAACCCTCTAGGTGATTAGGGGTCTACAATCAAGTTTGTGGAGTTTGCAGGGAGTTAAGAAGTGGTTTGAATTTCTAAGTGGTGGGTCCCAATTCTAATCCTCTAAGATAGTCAAAGGAAAAGCCTAAGGCTAGATCCTAAGTACTAAAGAGAAGAAGAGAAGACCTCATCAAAAATGAGGTCAACACTTCCAAGCCATCCTTGGCAAGGATGCCGTATGGATGTACGTTGGAGGTGTGATATTTTCCATGTAACTCACAGCTCGTAAGGCCGGAGGCTCTCTAGCTCCGGTCCGGCCGGAAGTGGTAAGGTGCTTTCCCCGTCATCCATCCTTCTAAAAGTAACCGAGATCCGCTTCACCGGTACTCCCAGTATGCAATGTTTAGCGACATCTGCTCCGTTGCCCTTTAGTATCATGACGGAACCTACCGGTAATGGTATCTTTACTGGCCCTCGGAACTCACCTGGGCCTGCTATCCGGAGGTTAGATCCGAACATGATATTACATTCGTTCAAAAAAGAAACTGTGCAGAAAGGTCTGGCAAAGTCGTGGTGATCTATGTGCGGGGGTATACAGTCAACCTTCTTGTAAATGTTAATGATGCAACTGTTGGGTATGCAATCTGCTGTCAGTACACTCCATGTTATCATTCCTTTTACCATCCTTTTAATGACTAATGGCATTGGATCCACCTGGCCATGACGAAGTATCCCCGGTGGGTTTGCCTTCCTATCTTCTCGCGAAGTTGTAGCAGCATCCACATTGTATTGTAATTCTCCCCTTCCCCGGCATCCATCTCCGGGGTTCTGAGTAAGTGTTTTCTCTTAAGAGACCTGCTCGGCCCATCTTTTTCAAATCTTGGATGCAGTCCACGATTTGTTGTTGTTCGTATTCTGAGAACACGTCTGTATGTAGCTCGAGACCCTCTAGTATATTAATCCTCCTGCCTCTGATTCTCTCGAAGTATTCAAAAGTTTTCTTCTCGACATTCTGCATCCTTTCTAGCTCGTAATCTCGAATAATTTGCAAATGGCGAGGCCTGGTGACGTATTGTGGGATATATGGCTCAATCCATTCACGCTCTCCTGCATACCTCGGCTCCTCGGGGATAATGTCCATCGGGACATCCTTCGGGGTTGCTTCTGCAACAAGGTTATGCATTACCGGTGGCTTTGTCTGGTGGCGTTGTAGCATTCTTTCTTCTGTTCTTCTTAAGATTTCCCTGGTCCCTTCTGTTATCCTCGGAGCTGGTCTCCTTTCTTCAGGTTCCTGGTGAATTGGTGTCGTTAAAGTGTATGTACGCGGCAAAGCAATCGCCTCGTCGCGCTGGTCCGCTGCTAATTTAGTTAACATCTTGCGGATACGGCGATTCTTATTTCTTCGTTGAGTTGTTGTGAGAGTAGCTCTTCGTACTTCCTGAGTTTCTATGGGCGCGGCGCTGACAAGCCTGCCCTCAGCTGTAGCGACTACAGATTTGATTCTCTTGTCTTCTTCAGTGTTTGTTTTCCTTTTCTTCGTCTGGATTGGTGGCTTGGGCCACCCACTTTCATTATCGTCCGATCGGGCAGTTCCTCTCGGTCAATTGGGACCCAGTCACTTTCCTCGTATTGCAAGCCTGCTGGTGCGAAGTCTGAGTCAATCTCTATTATCGCTCCATCTTTCACCCTCTTTTCATCAAGTGCAAGGCTTACGCCATTTCTAAAGTTCAGGACCAACCGCCCGTTCGACATTTCCCTGCGAAAAGACAAGGAAAAGGATCAGGGTCGTACTAAGAACAAGAACATTAAGAAAATGTTTATTAAAGACAGCTTCTTTTTTTATTATTACTTTTGTATTTTTCAATTTAACAGAATGAGGTGGGATAAGATCGGAAAGAGATTTTGACATGGAAGATGAAACAAGGAAAACTTTATCATCATGATTTTATTTATTTTTAGCACATTTTTATTATTTTTTGGGTTCGGACCCAGTCATAAGTAATTACCTCACCCGTGCTTCTAGGGATGAAAAATTCATTCCTTCGAAACATCAGGTAGCGTAATACTTCTTCAAGTATCATCCATTGATCGGAAGCATATGTCGTTCCCCTTGGCAGTTCACTAGCTGGTAGGAGCCTCCTGAGTAAACTGCCTCAACAACAAACGGTCCTTCCCAAGTGGGTTCAAATTTTCCTCCTATCTTGCGGTGTGCAAGGATAGGTCTCTTGAGAACGAGAACTAAGTCACCAACTTTCAAGGTTCTTGGGCGGACCAGTCCGTCATGGGTTCGAACCATCCTAGCTTGGTATAGTTCTAAATTCGCTCGCGCCGCAAGTCTTTTCCCTTCTAAGCTTTCTAATTCCTCTAGTCGTAATTTGGCATTCTCTTCCGTCGTGATTTTATTTGCAACCGCAATCCCGAGTGAAGGAAGCCGGACCTCTAAAGGTAACACCGCCTCGGACCCATACACCGCAGCGTAAGGTGTAGATCGAGTAGAGTTCGAAGGTTGTCCGGTAGGCCCATAAGGCTTCTAATAATTTCTTGTGCCAATTTCTCTTATTGTCGTCCAAAGTTTTCTTTAAAATTTGAACGAGAGTTTTATTAAAAGCCTCAGCCAGGCCGTTTGCTCTCGGGTAGTAAATCGTTGACTATCGCCAATCGATCCCATGTCTTCTGATAAAATTGTTGATCTTTGTACTTTTGAATGCAGACTCATTATCTGAAATGATTCTGCGTGGTACTCCAAAATGGTAGACGACTTGGTTCTTGAAAAACTGTAGCACGTGGTGTGCCTTTACTTCTCTGAGTGGTATAGCTTATGCTCATTTAGAAAAGTAGTCTGTAGCTGCTAGAATAAAGCGATGTCCTCTTGTAGAATGTGGTTCTATCGGACCCACTATATCCGTGCCCCAACATTCAAACGGCCACGACGCAATTGTCGGATGTAGCACATTTGGAGGTTGGTGTAGAACCACTCCGTGCACTTGGCATTGGTGACGCCTCTCGGCGATTTTCATGCGGTCGGTCATCATCGAGGGCCGTAGTACCCTAGTCTTTTAATTTTCATTTTCATCTTCGGACCCGACTGGTGAGCGCCACAGAGTCCTGAATGCACCTCTTTAACAATTTCACGGGCCTCGGACCCGCTTAGGCACCTCAGCCACATTTGTGTTGTTTACTAATGCGTAGGACAGAGTTCTTTTCTTGATCTGATGGGCTAACGACCTATCGTCTGGTAGTTTTCCCATTTGCAAGTAGTCTATTAATGGCTGTCACCAATCTTCTGTGTTTTCTGTCACTGCTGCAACTGATTCTTCTCCTTTTTCTGATTTGTGTATTGTGTCTATGTCGAGCTGTGATAGGACCTGACATCTGTGAACTGACACTTCCACTGATTCATCTTGCAAGAAGGCAAATTCTTTTGCGAGACGGGCTAACGCATCTGCTAAAGCGTTTTCTTTCCTGGGAATATTGTAGATTGTCACATTTAGAATCTGTTCCAACAACTGTATGGCATATTGGAAGTATTGCTCAAGTCTTGGTTTTAAAATTTTGTACTGTCCGGCGATCTGTTGAATGATTAACCGCGAATCCCCGTAGATGTCGATGTCCGTTATACCCATTCGAATAATTAATTCCAGATCCCGTTATGAGGGCTTCGTATTCTCGCTTCGTTGTTCGTACACGGCTCGTCGAGTGATAGGAGTATCTCAACATCCCCCGCTCCGTTGTTATAAAGATTAATCCGATCCCTGCCTTACCGGGCACTATCACTTGCGATTCTTCGTCTTTGTGTGCTGAAGATGCTCCGTCGAAATACATTTCCCAACGTCGATCATCAGGGTCTTCCAAGCTCATTATTTGTTCATCTGGCAAGTCGTCATCGAGAGGCGATTCCGCCGCAAAGGGTGTGTTGCGAGGAAATCTGCTAGGACTTGTCCCTTTACTGCACGAGAGAGGCACGAAAGTTATATCGAATTGCAATAATATCATCGACCATCCGGCAAGTCTGCTCGAAAGCGTCGGACGGGTCATCAAGTATCGCAATGGATTAAATTTCGAAATCAGGTTGACCTTATGAGAAATCATGTAGTGCCTGATCTTTTGAGCGGCAAAGATCAGGGCCAAACAGTGCTTTTCAATTGCGGGATACCTTAATTCCGTCGGAAGTAAACGACGGCTTAGGTAGTAAAGAGCATTTTCTTTACCCTCATCATCGACTCGGCTAACAGGGCTCCGAGAGAGTTGTCTAAAGCCGCGGTATAAAGTATCGACGGTCTACCCGAGATCGGGGTCGCTAAGATAGGAGGTGTCATTAAATATTGTTTAATGTCCTCAAAGGCCTTCCGGCATTTCTCTTCCCAAATAAATTTGGCGTCCTTTTTAACTAATGCCGAGAAAGGCCGACACCTACTCGACAAGTTCGAGATAAAGCGTCGAAGATATGCCGCCTTCCCTTGAAAAGATCGTAGTTGTTTTAAGGTTTTGGGAGGCGGCATTTCTAAGATGGCTTTTATCTTTTCCGGATCGATTTCAATTCCACGATGTCGGACAACGAATCCTAAGAATTTCCGGAGGTGACGCCGAAGGCGCATTTTAAGGGATTCATCTTAAGGTTAAATTGTCTTAATCGTTCGAAAACAATTCTCAAATCATACAAGTGGTTTTCCTTTACTTTGCTTTTGATGACCACATCGTCCACGTAGCATTCGACTTGATTGTGGATGAGATCATCAAAAATTCTTGTCATCGCTCTTTGGTAGGTTGCTCCCGCGTTCTTCGATCCGAATGACATCATCGTGTAAGCAATATACTCCGATCGGCGTTCGAATGATGTAAGTTTTTCATCTTCTGGACCCATTTTTATCCGGTTGTATCCCGAAGATCCATCCATGAATGACAATATTTCATGTGTTGAAGCAATGTCAATCATCAATTCTGGGATCGGTAGAGGGAATTCATCTTTCGGACATGCCTTGTTTAAATCTCTGAAATCTACACAAATTCTGATCTGACCATTCTTCTTCCTGACTGGTACCACGTTGGCTAACCAAGTCGGGTATTGTTCTTCACGGACAAATTTGGCGTCTATTAGCTTTTTAACTTCAGCCTATGACTTGTTGTTCGATTTCTAGACGCATTCTTCCGGGACCTTCGTCCGACCGGACGTGCGTGGATCTACTCCTAGCTTATGGATCGCGACCTCTGGAGCTAATCCTGACATCTCATCGTAGCTCCAAGCAAAATAATCTTTAAACTCCATTAATAACTTGATTATTTCTTCGGAATCTTTTTTATTGAGTAAGGAGCTAACAAAGGTAGGTCTAGGTTCTTCGCTAGTACCTAAGTTAACTTCCGTTAACTCATCTATTGTAGATTTGATCTCTTCTTCGAACTCGGTGGAGCGTCTCCAATTTGTAAATCTTCAAGTTCTTCTCGTAGCTTCCATGCAGCTTTCATTAGACTTGCAAGTGACAACCATGCAAAATTCGCATCGTCAACCGATCCTACCGTGCCGAATCCGAGACCATGCTTTGAATCAGGTGGACGACCGGAGTTATTCCATAAATTTTCAAAATGTTGTGATTGACCTTTTGTCCATTGTCGAGGTAAGAAACCACACTGAATTAAATTTTGAACACAGGGAGAGTACCACTCAAAAGGCAATTCCATTAATTCTGATGAAGTAGCATCTTCAAATTGTACATTGTTTTCAGTTTTGGAGGAAGGAGCACCACGGTAGAACTTGATGGGCATTGCACCACCGCTACGTACCTCTTTGACCTCCATACCCTCGATCTTATTAGAATGGATCGGGGTCAGGGTCATAGTATGTACAAAGTGGTTAATCTTCTCGTACATCGATTTATATTCCTCGTTCTTTTCATTTTCGAGAGAGATCCCGAATTGCGGCTTCTTCGACTTATTGTCGTTGCTTCTTGCTTGATTTCTTTTTCTTCTTCGTAACTATTTTCCCAATCAACATTGATGGCTGGTTTCCTCCGTCCAACTATCCTAATGTCTCTCGCCACGACCTCGTCCCCGCCTCGACCTCGGATGCGAGTTGTGGAGAAACCTTCACCATCTCGCCGTAAGGGAGTGGTGAGTGATCGTTGGACTAGAACTTCGTGTTCTTCGTCGTCCCAAATTTCCTTTGCTTCATTTGTTATGGTATCTCTCGGAGAAGATTGTTTTCTTCGGGGGTGCGTAACAAGCTGCATCTTCATGCATTCCAATTTCATGTACGGAGAATGGTTGTAAGTCACCTTTGATGCACTGTTCCCCTCCATCGTAGTATTTGATGCACTGATGTAGAGACGATGGTACCATCCAGTTTTCATGTATCCATGGTCGACCCAGTAGAGCGTTGAACGACATTTCGAATCAATTATGTGAAATTTCGCGGTTGTCTTTGCTAAGTCACCGGTCTTCATTAGCAAGTGTTATCGAGCCAAGGGCTCTTTCTCCTTTCCGGTTGAATCCTCTTAATAACATTTTGTCCGCTTTGAGCTCGCGAGCATCAATTTCCAAGTATGCTAGCGTTCGAAGATTCATTATATTAATTGATGCTCCCGGATCCACCAATACTCCGGAGAGTGTAAACTTCCCAATTATGAATCGAAATGTACAACGATCGGTTGTGGTCTCGTCGTCCTAAGTAGTAGGTCATTGTCCGTGAAGGTGATACCTCGCTGTTCCTTTAACCAACAAACCTCATCTAAGGAATCTCCAGCCATTTGAGCTAAGCAAATTTCTGGATTAAGTAAGGCCTTGATCAGAGTTTCTCTCATCTCCTTTGATAAAATGAGAGCGTCGTAGATGCTCAGTTTGGCTGGTAGTTTCATAAGATGGGCTAGCACGTTGTAGTCCACTTTATTTTCATGTGTCTCGGTTTCTTCCCGAATGGGTATTTCTTCTCCGGGTTGGTTCTTCCCGAGCAACCACCCGCTTTCCTTTGTCCTTTGGACCCATTCTCGGAGGTAGAACTCTTCCACTTCTTAAGTCGACTTCGTAATTTCTCCCGAATCTAGTATTGAGTTTGCCGATGTGTCCTTCCGAATCGGAATGACGAGTTCTTCCGGATTAGCTTCGGAGTCCGAAGGCTCTAAGTCTATTGTGACTCGGAGCTCCTCGAAACTCACAAATAGATTCGTTGCTTGTTGAACTCTCGTAGCCTCCTTGGTGGATGTCTTCTTTTTCATTGTGATCGTCGAGATTGTGTATGATTTGAGAATTGACATTTGTATCGGAATCGACGTCCGGATTAGGTTGATTGTCGCTAGTTACGTAATCGTTAGAAACAGTCAAAACGTAGCCAACGCCATAACCCTCATCATTCTAAGATCCCACCGGAGTGAGCAGATAATCATACAGAGTCAGAGGTTCGAGGGATTTCTCCCCCGAATCGGAAACAACTATCCTAGGATAAGCAGCCCCTAATCTAGCCTTAAGAGCCTCGGTCTTTTCCTCTTCGTCAATTTTCTTCTTTTCTTCAATCGTCTCCTGTTGAGGTGATTCTTCTATCGCAAGTGATAGTGCCGACTCGACAGGTTTCGAACTTTGAATTGAAGCTCGCACCGAAGTGGTTTGGATGCGATCTAAAATCTTCTTCGAAGACTTTGTCCAAGCGGTACTCCATCCATCGTTAGTCGCATAGGGATCTATCGGAACAATGAAATCCGTCGAGATAACATTGACGGAACCTCCTTTCTGGGGTTCCTTCATGTATTCCTTCGGGATTGTTATGTTCCCTTTTCGAAGATTGTCGTTGAGCCAACTTTTGAAGGTAATACGATCTTCTATCTTGTGTCCGAGCATCCGGTGGTAAGGGCAAAAGTTGGGATCACCTTTCTTGTCGACCTCTTCTGGTCTTTCAGGCTCTGGCAGTTGGAAATCTGGAGTCTTCATCAAACTGCAAAACATTTTCGGCACTGCCTCATTCTTGAACGGATACACCTCCGCTCGAAGCTCCCTTAACGTACGTTGTGGACGAGGCGGTTGTTCATACCGTTGAGATGACCGATAGCTGGGTCGGGCTGCTCGGTAATTCCGTTGAGGTTGCTCGTGGCCGTTCGATGATATTTGTATCGGTTGCTTGCCTTTGTTGATCGCCGCAACGATCCCGGTCTTCTTTTCAAAAGTTTTCACGGCTTCGTTTGTCCGTTTTGTAGGTGAAACTTAATTGCTTCGCCTCCTCTTGCGGGCTTCCGGCCTTGCTTAACAACTTCTCGAAAGTCTTAATAGTAAATCCCTCGAGGAGAAGTGCTATCGGGCCATGGATGATTTTTAGTAAAATGCCGATCGCATGTTGTTCTCATGAATCGCGGCTCACACTTCATACTTAGGTTCCTCCATCGAAGTATGTAGTCTACCAAAGTTTCGTTCGGCTTCGCTTCTCTACCCCTAAATCACCTATAGTGATGTGGTGCCGAGCTCCGCAAATCACTTGATGAAGAGGTTATCTAATTCCGAAAATGTCTTCACCGAACCGTTTGGTAATTCCGCATACCAATCAAAGGCGATCCCCGACAAGCCGCCGACAAATTGTCGGAAGAGTAAAGCATCACTTCCGCCGGCATTGCAACAACTGACACGAAAATGTGCAACATGCTGCCGAGGGTTTCCGGTTCCATCATAGGTCTTGAACATAGGTGGTACAAAGCCTTTCGGATATTGTACGGCGTCGAATTCTTCATGGTAAGGTCTACCCGTCCGAATGGATGTCCCGCTCTTTGATTGTGCCAAGGCTTCTCGCACCTGCTGTTCCACCAAGCTCTTGATATCCTTTTCCGGAATCATACTGTGTGTTGCATCCTTCTTTAATTGATCATCCCCGTTGACTGATGTAATCTCCTTTCCTCCGTCTACAATGTGAATGATTTCTGGGGGTGTTTCTCTTTGGGGTTGAACTTGACTCTGGAGGGTGGCTAGGGCTACGGCCATTTCTTCCATCCTTTTTGCCATTTGGGCGATCGTATCATCTTTCTCTTGAAGCTGCCTCCTCATTACTTCTGGTTCCTCTCTTTCTGCGGCTGCAGGAGCACCTTGTGAAGCCGACGAAGCTCGTGTTTCAACCATATTAATTTCTGCATATTCATCATCCATGAACTCTGACGAGTCAACTTCATCTTCAAATTTCTCTTCTCTTTCCCTTGCTAGTCGCCGAATATCAGTTCTTAGCTTTTCCATAAGCATCTTCTAGTGGTCTTTTCCGTATATCCTCGCAGCTTGTCATGTGATAGCCGTCGGGTTTCCTTCTCATGAGTCCCCTTTACTCGCAAGTAGCACTTTCTTCGGATTCAAGTCTCCCGACGAGACTTTCCTTCTCGAGCCGTTGTTTCGGTCTTAATCGGTCGGTAGTGGGACGCCATACCATCCTTCTAAGACAGCGAAGGCCTAGGACCGGATGGTCCGTCGACCGAATACTCGGAAGGTGGTATCATCCCCGATCCGTAAACCCGAAACAACAACGTGTGGACTAGCCTTCATCTTCTTATTTGGCTCTTCCGCAGCGATAGCGAGGTTCTACTCGTGGCCCAAGACGGGATTTGGCCGGCACCCGGCCCTATCCTTCTTAAAATCTCCGATACGTGGCATTTTTCTTTCTTTGCTAACTTCGCAATCACGATCCGTAGTCGGGCAAATGGTGTAACCCTAGCCCTTTTCCTTTTGTTGTCGCTATAGTATGCGGGTCGAGGTAATGTAGAAGCAATCTCGCGGACATTTTCCTCGTCACCGCAGATGAAAGGGGATGGAATCTACTTCCTTCCAAAAGGGGTGTATATTCGAGCAATGGTATGTATTCAGTAGTGGTGTGTACTCGTGGATTTCTTCTAAGAAAGCGACTTCGACGAGCTCCGGCCTTCCCGGCAATCTTCCTACCTCTCGTTTCTTCTCCGAGTCCGTGTTAGGGGTGGAACCCTCGAGCAGGACCCAATTTCAAAAACGAAGGTCTCGCACGCAAATCCGTACCCTCCACGGTAACATGCTCGTTAAGAATTTTAACTTCCTTCCCCTTCAGTTTGGCGGAAGCCGGGGTAGGTGCAGAGATGACTAGACCAGTGGGGGTAGAGATAACAGTCCTCCTTTGGATGGCGGTATTCCTCTCAGCTGGAACCCTTTGCAGGGGAGGAAACTCTCGAGTCGACTTAAGGTCGAACTCGATCAAAGGTCTCTCAATTTCGGATACTTTGTTTGTCGGTGCGAAAAGGGTAACGTCGGCGATCTTGACATTTGTGTTCTCGAATCCTTGTCCAAACCGGATGATCCCATTGTCGGGCAGCTCATCCTTGTACACGGCGAAGTCCAGATCCATTGGTGAAGGAGAAAATCAGCTTTGGGGCTTCCATTTCTGCGGGGTAGATTCTGATTGTCAGTCCCAAGTTATGATTCTTCTCATCAGGACGAAAAGAAAGGAATCGAAAAGAGTCCAAACACATTCTTGTTCATGTATTTTTGTTAAAAGAGTCATTTATTAGAGGGTTTGTTTATTTAGAACGGAATGTTCAAAGGTGTAGAGAAGGTAATGAATCTGATTCAGAGTTGGAAAGGAAAAGAAAGTGTTATGCAAGACTTCTCGACTTGAAGGATCACTCCTAAACTAACACCTATTAGGGGTCCATCCCACCTCAGAAAAGAGGTAAAAGGATCTCGGAACCTCTCTGTTTAGGGGTGCCTAAACAGTGGCTCCTAAATCCGAGAGAATGTTGGCTATACTTGTTCAAGGTAGAAATGAACATAGTATTCCAACGGAAAGAAGGGTAGTTTGATCCATTAGGGACATGGATACACTACCGACTTTTGAAAGCAAAACTATCTGATTAAAAATGGAGAGAGGAATTGTCCCCAGTGAAGTCGCCAGAAATTGTCGGCATATTTTAGGTTGAGTGTTGTATTTTTTTTAAAAGGGGTCGCCTACAGAAGTTGTCGGCGAATTTTAAATTTAATTTAAATCTATATATAATTTAGAAAGTAGTATTTGATTTTGAAAATAATTTTAAATTTGAAAATTTTAAGATATGAAATCAAACCGATCTCACATCCCAAATAGTTTATCTAAACGAGCATCGCATCACAAACCGTGTATCTATCTCGAAGAATAGACATACTGTTTGGTGATGGGGCTCGATTAAATAAACTAGAAGATTTGTGACATCCGTTTGGTCTGCGAACCAATTTTATAAGCTGACAAATTCCCCTGCTTAATATGAAAGCATTAAACAGGGTTTATATTACCTGGGTTCTTAAAATTCCCTATAAGGGCAAGCCCCTATATTTAATTACATCTTAAATGATGAGAATCACCTAAGGAAACTCTCGATAATAATCATTAGTTCTGCTCTCAAGAATTTCAAAGTTTAAGTTTCCAAGGGATTGAATATTGGAATTTCAATAGGGAATGGATCAAATTTGGAACATTTTATTTTGGGAATTCAAAGGAAGAAAGGTAGGAGAAATCATAGATTCGAAGCGAACTTCAGTAATTTCTCGTCTATCCTATTGTTTGGCTTGAATTTAGGAAAGTCCTAATGTTTACTTAATGTTATGATCTTGCCAATTTTAATTAATTAGGACTTATATTTGTATGATAAAATCATACAAATAGCCTCGAAGATGTGAGGGTTTATGTCGTATCGGACGACTACCTCGGAGTCCTAAGACCTAGTTAGTGCTTAATTTACATGACATTATCATGCAAATGCCTAACGAAGAGTTGAGGATTTATGTTGCACTAGGCAAACTACCTCAAAGTCCTATGGCTTGGTTATTTAGTTCTAAGGAAAGTTTTGCTGAAGTAGACTCAGGTTTTGCTGATGACGATGGCCGTGCTGCCCACCATGCTCCGAGTTCCTTGTTGTTGCAGAGGTTTAGTTTTAGAAGTCATAAATCAGAAGATGAAAGAAGTGTTCTGGTTTAGAGAAAATCTTAAAATCCAGGTGTTTTTAATATTTTAATTAAACAAATCTTAAAGTTGATTATAACAACCCCGGTTAAGATCCCACGGTTCCATCCTTCCGCATCGTTATTTTTATCGGATTCACTTAGTCCGGATGAATTTGCTAAACTCAACCGAATGAGTTCCACACTTTCATTTAGACCGTGGGAAATCCCGTTAGCAACACGTAGGTTACATCATCCGAGGTATTCCCGATCATCCAACAAGACGTTTTAATTTAGTTGTAGTTGTAGTTTTGTTCTTCTGTTTGTGATTAAATTTTGAGTTGTTTTATATTTTGAAATGTTGTGGCGGTGAATTTTATCTTGTAATGACTTTTAATTTAGTTTTGGTTTCGGCTTTAGGGACTATCCTAAAGGTGTGGGTTTTCATGCAACGCTTGTTTATCACGCAAGAAAAGTAAGTGCGATGCGATTAAATAAATTGCAATAAGGTAAATTGCAATAAAATAAAAGCGTACTCGGAGGGTCTTCCCGTCATCCCAAGCCGCACTTAAAACACAATTAGAATAACTAAGCATTTAAAGCAAGTTCCTAGGTAAAGCTAAGGGAAGGGTTATGGTTTTCTACCAAGTTCCTAACCCTATAGCTAGTCATCTCCTATGACGTCTAGATTCTTGTATTTTGGTTTGAGGACGATTTTCTTCATCAAGGAACAGTTAAGTTCAATTGTTCTTATAAATATCCTATCATATCGAGAAAGTGCTTAAGACGAGTCTTAAACATCTTTTCAATATTCCTAGGATTATTTTAAGTCCAAGAGAATTTAATTATACGAATGAATTAATCGTCCGGGAGTTCAAGTTTATTATCTTGCTCAGTGAACTAGGACATTTGAATATCTTATGAATGAAGTAACACTTCACTTAATACTCCATTTAGGAGTTATGACAACAAGAGCTTTCGAGGGCAAATGGATGTTCGGATGATTTATGATTTAACTTAATTTCAATTAATGGGCTTAAGTTTGGAATAGTGTTCGAGTTGTTTTAGATTTATTTTTGAATTCTTTATGTCTTAGGTGATGTTATATTTAATTTAATTTAATTTAACTTATTTCAGTTTAATTTAATTTAATTTAATTTAATTTAATGTGGTTTAATTTAATTTAATTTAATTTAAGTTAATTTAATATAATATGATTTAATTTAATTTAATTTAATTTGATTTAATTTAATTTGATTTAATTTAATTTAATTTAATTTGATTTAATTTAATTTAATTTAATTTAATTTGATTTAATTTAATTTAATTTAATTTAATTTGATTTAATTTAATATGTTTTAATTTAATTTAATTTAATTTAATTTAGTTTAAATTTTAATTTAATTTTATTTTTAATTTTAATTTAATATTTTATTTTTTTATGATTTAAAGATGATTTAATTTTAATTGTTAAAGTATTAATTTAATTGAAATTTTAAAAGGATTTAATTTAAATAATTTAACTTTAATTTAATTTAATGATTAAGTCTTGTAGCATTTTAAATTTTAAATTTGGATTATCATTTTAATTAGGAATTAAATATTATTGAGATGATTAATTTAGGGATTCTTAAATTAAAGAACAAATTTCTTCCTAATAACATCCCTATTTTAATAATTCCAATTTTATTATTCTTCCAAATTTAATTAATTATTTTATTAAGGTTTATTTTAATTATTTTTAAATTGTTTAGTAGGTTTCTACCCATTAATTATTTAAATTTCAATCATCCAAATCAGATTAAGATCAAACATTTTACTCTTTCATTTTATTAAGCCTAAAGTTTTAATTAAGGGTTAAAATTTTAATTACCATTTTGCCCTTCAAGCTTTATAATTTCATAACTCACTAAATCGAGCTCAAATGAATTTGAAATTTTTATGTAACTTCACTCATATGTCAATAAAGACATTAGAGGAAAAAATCTGATATTTCTGTATTTAATTTATTTATGTAATTATTTTTGGTGGAAAATAAGGATTTCCAAGGAAAATTTAATAATATGACCAAGGAAAAGTTTCTGTCCTTAAGAAAATTATGGGACATTCCTAATGACCAGAGGACCACTTGGACCAATTTTGGTGATTTTTGAATTATATTATTTTTATTATAATTATTTTGAGTTTTGGAGTATTAATTAATTTAAAAATAAAATAAAGGTTGAAAAATGAATTTAATATTTTTCAAAAATCTCTCTGATATTAAGGAAATCAGATAACCAATTTTTATAATTTTCTGATTTTTCTTTGATTTATTAGAATTATTTTAGTGGAAATCCTAGAAAATACATTTTTTAATTTTAAAATTGCCTTAGGGCTTTAAAATTTAATATCTCATCATAGAGACTTAAGAAAAATATGGGGTTTGTTCCTAAGTGACTAAAATTCAAAATGTGACATTTTGGTGAATTTTATTATTTTTGTGATTTTATTTTTTAATTATTAAAATATTAAAATAATACAAAAAATTAACTTTTTTAGAAAATTAAAAATTTAATTTTCTTAAATTCCCCTAATATCAGAGAGGCTCCAAAACCAATTTGGTGAATTTTTGAAAAGTATTTTGAAAGTTATGAATTTTTAAAGTTTAAATTGGCTAAATGGCCTAATCAACCCATTTAGTAGGGCTAACCAAGTCCAATTGACTTCAAATTTTTATGGTGGGTTCCTCTTATCCTAAAGGTCAGTGGAGAATTGATTTCAAGTCAATTTGATGTATGATTAGCTCTAATTAATTAAAGAGCTATTTTGGGTGTTTAAGCCAATTAGGGTTATTTCAAGTGGATTAATTCAAAACCTATTTTTCCTAGGGTCCTCTCGGTCATAAGAAACATCACCAAATTTTCCTAGAATTTATTTCACAACATGCTAATTATTGGATTTAATATACTCAAAACAAGTAACATGAATTTGAAAAATCAATAACTTCTCATAGGGATGGCCTTCGACTTTGGAAAATTCGAGGAATGTTCCCAAATTCAGAGGCTTCAAAAGCCCTATGGTCTCATGCCATGGTGAATTTCCTATATGCATGGAGAATTAAAAAATGCAGACAGTAAATAAATCATTAAAAATAAAATACTTGATGAAATTAAATGATTTCTTTTCCACATTATTCTCCTCTGTTCACTGAGCAAAAGGGTATTTTTATTTTATTTTTTTGATTTTTCTACACAAAGTTATGCATTTTTGAAGTTTAGGGAATTAAATAAATAAGAAAATAACCTAATTTTCTACTTATCCACGCGGCGCCGCGTCATCCTAGGCATCTCCGAAGCTCCACGCGGCGTCTTCTGATTCGGCGCCGCCATCCGACTCGGTGATCCGGGGCCCCGCGGGTCACGTACCAACGCGCCGTCCGACTCAATCCGTACCGTCCACTCGATACACGCTCGATCCGACGGCTCATGGTCATCGTCTACGACTGGTGTGCACCCGTGACCGTCAACCTTCTAACCCTAATTTCTCACTCGATTCTCAATGGATTTTGGTGTTCATATGCTCTATGGATTCGTCTTGAGGAGACGAACACATCCATACGGTAAACACGTATTTAAATTGACTCAAATTAAATGGAGGATCTCTGTAAGCTCGGGAAGAAGAGTGAGACCATACCTTTGCTCGCAGAAGTGAAGCTTCGATCCGAGAGTTGTGTCACCTTCGATCGGGTCCAAGCAAGCTCCGGATGAAGTCCCTTGGCCCGGTGAATTGTCTAGCTATGAAAGTGACCACAGCTCGATCACAAAGCTTGGAGGCCGGGACAATTGGGTGGCTCTGGAGATGGGGCTTTCAAGTGGGAAACTTCTCCTCTTGGTCCGTTGAAGGTGTAGGACCGATCAATTTGGGGATTGATCCACTGTGGAGAAGTGTCCTGGTTTTTGTACTGAAGTTTGAGCTCAGCTGGAGGGAATTGAGGCTGGAATTCAGTGGGGATCAAGTGCTCTATGTGTGGAGAGTGATCTGGAATGATTTTGGCAGAGTTTCCTTAAGGTTTGGTTCAGCACGTTTCATGGCCGAGAAGGGGTGGTGTTTAAATAGGAGAGGGTGGAGGGCCTCCCAGGGGGAGTTAGGGCTTGGGATCAGCTACTCTTGGCAAGAGAAGAACAGCCATGGTGGCCATTGGGCATGGGGTAGCTCAGCAGGTGAGAATTCCAAGTTTGGGCTCACATGTGAGCTCTCGGCCTGGTGGTTTCCGGCGGCTGTGGTGGTCGGCCGCCGTGGTCGGTCACCGTTGTTATCGGGGAGGTCGAGGCAGGGCTTAGTGCGATCAATCGGCATTAGCCATGTGTAAAGGGCTTGGATTAGAATAGTATGAGAGAAGGCTCATTTTGGCTTGATTTGGGTCAACCCATCATTTTGGGCTTGGTTCACCATTCAAGGTGGCTTTGGGTGTTGTGGGGAGTCAAAGGAATCGAATTGGTTTGGCATGGAGAAGTCCTTATCCAAATATATTTGGATTAAATTTGGGTTAGGGTGAAACATGCTTAAGGCTAATGACTTTTAGGAGGTGCTTAAAGGACCTCCTCCTTTTGCCATTTAAGGAGGGTTGACAACTTAGAGATCCTCATGGCTTGCCAATGGCTTGCATGTGGCTTCATGGCTCCATGTGGCTTGGGAAAAGATTGGGTCAATTTCATGAAAAGGGATTTTATGGATTTTGGCATTTAGGGGTGATTTGGCATGAGGCTTGATTTGGAATCATTTGATGATGGGATTGGAACTTAGGAAATGTCTTTGATTAAATGGATGACAAATGAAAATGTCATATGGGCTTTAGGGTAGATTTTGGGCTCTTTGAAATTGTTTTAGATGGGCTTTTAAAGTGATTTAGGGAAGTGGGTTTTTTGGTTTGGAAATAAATTTATGGATGGGAAATTTGTGAAGGATTTGGTCAAACAAATGTTGGGTTTAGCTCATGGATGTGTCATGAATGATTTGAAATGAGTTTGGAGTGATTTAGGTTTGAATGGGGTTAGATTTGGGCCTCTTTGGTGAATGGGCCAATATAGGTCAAATTGGGCTAACTTGGGCCAATGTTGGGCTAGGGTTGAAATTGATGTAAAATAAATGTTGGGAAATGTTTTTGGGAGTCTTTCAAAGAGGTTTTGGCTTTGGTTGGGTTTTGATTTTGAGGTTTGGGCTTATTTGGGCTAGGTTTGGGTTTAGGTCAAAATTGGGCTTTTTGATTTTGGGTTGAAATTGAGTGGGGTTTGGGTCTAAATTTTGGGCAAACCATGTTAGTTTTTTGTTTGTGGGAATGTTAAGGAAGGTTTAGAAAAGATTTGGAGTTAATTGGAGTTGAATTGGGTTAGTTTGGGTTAGGTTTGGGTCATGGGTCCAAATTGGGCTTTAAGGCCAAAATTGAAATTGGATCCCAATGCCAATCAAATTGGGCTTGGATTTGGTCTAGATTGGTGTTGGGGATGTTGAATTGAAGTCTAGAATTGAATTGGACCAGAATTTGGGTCAATTGGGTAGGTTTGGTTTGACATTGGGGTTAAAAATGAGTCAAATTGGGGGTTTTTGACAAAAGTGGGGTAAATTAACAAAATTGGCCCATGGTGTAGTTGAACAAAATGAAATTGGGAATATTTGGGATTTTCTGGAATTTTCTGGGAATTTTCTGAATTTTTGGATTTTTTTGGCTAAGAGGGGCATTTTGGGTATTTGGAGGGTATTGGGAGGTATTTTTGGAATTTTTGGTATTTTTGGCTATGAATGATCAATTTGAGTGATGTGGGAATGTTTGGGGTTGGTTTTGAGGGATTTGGGTGATTTTAGAGAATTTTGAAAAATTTGGGTAATTTCAAGGGTTTTGGGTAGGCTAAGCGGGTGTAGGGTCCCGGGGGTCAAAAATTGAAAATTTGGAAAATTGAAAATTTGGAAAATTGAAGCTTGGGTGAATGTAAGTGGAATGAAATCATTTTGGTTGAGCCATGAAGTCATATCAAGCCCACATGAGCCATGAAGGGACTCATTTGAGGCACTCACTATGTTGTTCCTAACCCTCTTAGCCAAGGGCTTAGCGGTTAAAGACCATCCATGTGAATCACCTTTATGAGTCGGGAGATCAAGTTGGGTATGGGTGTGGTTTTAGGAGGTGTGTGAAAGTGTAGTGTATAGGTGTAGTGTGTGTGTAAGTCAGCCCCTTCACTGCACCAGAGCCACCTGAGGTAGTCCTAAGGCCAGAGAGTCCTATAGGAAACTCATCCTTTAAACTTCCACATTTGATTTCAACCCCCTAGGTGATTAGGGGTCTACAATCAAGTTTGTGGAGTTTGCAGGGAGTTAAGAAGTGGTTTGAATTTCTAAGTGGTGGGTCCCAATTCTAATCCTCTAGGATAGTCAAAGTAAAAGCCTAAGGCTAGATCCTAAGTACTAAAAAGAAGAAGAGAAGACCTCATCAAAAATGAGGTCAACAAACGTTATCCAAAGAAGACTGTATGTATGTTCAACAGAGGCGTGAAATGTTGGAAGCTGCCAAAAATAGAGAACTTATAATTCCATTTGTTGAAAAATCTCATGAACTTAAGATGGATGTACCACATACAATTTTAAAGCCTGCCATTTAGGGAATTCATATCCATCACCAGTCTTTATATCTTCATATTCAACTCAATTACAAGAAAAACCTAAATTGAATGATGAACAAGATAAAGTTATTAAATTAGGACATGGAAGAGAATTTGCGGATAAATTTCAAAAGAACTTTGAGTTGAGAAAAAAGGATAAGGATATTGGAGGACAATTGGAAGAAATTCTAAAGGAATTAGAAAAACCTATTTCTTCAACTAAGATAGATCCTCCATCATTCAATAATTATAAAGGGGAAAAATTAGAAGATAACTTGAAACGAAGACCGACATAGAAGAATTTGATCCTGAATTTGAATTATCTAGAAGAATCCGGTCCAAAATTTGGGAAATCTTGAATTATCTTATAGAGATCTATTTCTTATAAATTTTAAGGATGATATTAATATGCTAATTTAGAAAATTAATAGAATAATATTGGATATAGAAAGAAACATGAAGAACAATGAGATAAGTCCATCTGAAAAGGAAGAGCTGAATGAAAAATTACAATTCGAGGATTACCTAATTAGAATTTGGATCCTGGAGGATTCATTTGTCGGGCTGGCGACGTTATACTAAGCGCTTTATGGGAGGCAACCCATAGTTATTGGTGTGCTTGAGAGTCATGATTGTTAGTGTTGTATGGTGTTTGCTTTAGAGTCAATTGACTTGATCGTTATGTGTCATTATGGATTGATCCGTTTGATTGTTGATTGTTAGATGTACGGATTGTTAGTTGTTTGATTTGATCTTTGTGTGTCATGAGAGAGGTGATTCCTTAACTTCTGATTATGGTTAGACTTGTATGTTCTCTTGTATTTGTTGGATTGATGAGTCCACTATGACTCAGGTCTTACCCGGACTTGAGTTTTAACGGAGTATCATGAATTTGAACAGTGTTAGATCCATCTTAATTTTGTTACTTCCTTTCTCTAACTTTGTTTTCATTTGATAGGAGCCATGAACCTATTTGATTAATAACTTGTGGATGATCTTACACTACGATTTATAACAGTTAGATGTGCTTAATTATAAAAATTAGATGATGCCTGAGATTGGTGCCTAGGAACCAATTTATCAGGGATAATCTTATCTTTGGGATTATAATCTATAAAATCATTTTAAAATGTACCTAATTTATTATTGTAGTGATTCCGTTAGAAATTGAAAGTAAATCAGTGTGATGTGATGAGTTAATGGAAGAATTGACCTCATTTATCTTATGTGTGTTTATGTTTGTGTTACAATTTTATATAATAATTGAAGAACATTTTTATATTCCCTTGTTGATACCTGCTATGCTAGTTAAACTTTTATTTAGTGAATTTCACTCTGGCATGATTAGTTTAGGTTTACTTTCTGCTGCATATTGTTTTGTCCTAATGAATACTTGTAAATGGTTTTGATAGACATTTGTGGTAGATAGAATTTTTAAATTTTTTTTCTTCCTGCTTATATTTTCTATACTGATTGCTATATATGTTAAAAATTAAGTTTGGGGGTAGGAAGAAAAATTAAATTTTAATGTGAAAATACTTCCTTTTTGTGTAATTTTAATACAAGCTTGTTTTAGGTTAGATTTACTTTCTCCTACAGTCATTCTATCCTGATTATGTATGTAAATGAATTTGATAGGATGTTGTAGTAGTAAGTAGATTCAACCTTTACTTTTTCTTCCTGCAATATTTTATGGAATTAATTGCAAAATATTTTAAAATTTAAGTTTGGGGGGAAGAAAAAAATTATAAAATGTAACTTTATTTATCCTCAGTAGCCTGTATTTAATTTGATATAACTTTTAAACTAACTTGTGGTATGTGGTGTTATCTTTAGGTTACTATAATTTCAATTTTAGAAATTTTAGAAAAATAATCTAATTGAAATCGTATGTGAAGTGACTGTTGTAGAGTTAAGATATTTTGTAAAAAACATTGGGAAAATGATTTTGTTATTTATGGTAGAAAGGAGTTGAATATTTAAAAAGCTAAAATTCTTAGATTTATACTTAATGAGAATTGAGCCTTTATTGAAAACCTTTTTCAAACTAATACTTACACTTATAAAAAGTGGGGGAAAGTTTTGAGTTTTAGATTTTAGAGAGAGGATAGTGAAATTCAAAATTATTAAAGGCCTATCTAGATATTGTAATCCACACATAAAAAAAGTAAAGAAAAAGGGATTAAAAATTATCCCGAAAGAAAGAAAAAAAAATGAAGAAAAAAAGAAAATAAGTGAGGAGAAGCTTGAGGAGAAGCCTAATAAAAAATTGGTTTCACTTCAATCTTTTTAAATGAAAATACTTAAAAATAATCCTAAGCTTATTATTATTTCAAAAGGCATTGGTTAAATTGGTATAGATAAGGTGCTTAAATTTTGTTTTTTTACTTTCTATGAATCTTTAGTTTAACAAACTTCAATAACTTTTGAAGTAAATAGAAAACCAGGATTCCTAAGTTGAATATGAGATATTTTTACACTCTTGTCCTAGGTTAATTTGCTAGAATTTCTCCTATGTTATACTATAATATTTTTGAGATGAAATTATATAAAACTCTATTAAAACCCACAACCACAAATCAACATAATTTATTGTTATAGTTATAGTGTTACTTGAGGAAAAGTAACAGTTAAGTTTGGGGGTATTGATGCGCCTAAAATATATACGCTTTTTGCTATATGATTTTACTCATTTTTGGTGAAATTGCACTTTAAAGGACGTTATTTTTCATGATTTGTTGCTCGTATGATGATTTTAGGTGATTGGAGCAAAAAGAAGCAAAACCGATGCAATTTGGAGAAAAAATGAGCAAGAAAACAAATTTTGGCTTGACACCTTTCGATAATCTCTTTTACACTTCTTGCATATTTTTTAATGAGATTACACTTTAAATAAAGGTTGTTTTTATGCTTATTCTGTAGGGTTATCTGTTAGGAATGCATCGCAGCTGAAACAGGGCGAATCGAGCTGAAACGGAGCCAAACAAAGCAAAATGGTGGAGCTGCGCAGAATGGGCGCCAACAACACCCAATAGGACACTGGCGGCACCCAATTGGGTACCGACGACGCCAGAAGCCCGAGAATACAAAAAATAAGGCACCTGTAGAGCCCTATTCAGCACCGACAGCGCTCTATTCAGCGTCGACGGCGCCCAAGTTGGTCTGGATGCAAAATTGAGTAGTTTTTGGCCATATACATCGAATCTGGACGCTTTTTGGAAGGTTTCTTCATGCACCTCTTAGGAAATTCATCCCTACACTATTTTAAACTGAATTTGAAGCCAAATAATGGAGGAAATGATAGGAAAAACATGGAGAATGTTGAGAGATCTTAGAATAGGAGTAGAAATGTAGATTTCTACCTTTTTGGAGAGATTGGTGAGGGGATTTTGAGAGAATCTGTAAGGGAATGTTCAAGCATTGCATGGATCAGTGGGAGACTTTATGGGAGAGATTTTTATCTTTTTTTTTAAGGGGAAAAAGCTAAATATTGTGTTCTTCATTATCTTATGATTTTGTAAACACTTATTTTGTGGATTTTCATTGAAATGAGTTTTTGCACTGTGTTTTCTTCGTATTTTGCGATGCCTTTCTCTTACTCTTTCTTCTTATTTAGAAATAGTGGCATAAAAAGATTATGTTATTGTTTTCATTCTACTTTTTCTTTTGTAATGAGTAGGATTCATGTTTAGCATATTTGGATGCTTGCTAAAAGATGTTTTAATTATAAATGTGATGGTTTTTACTTGCACATCATTTACATTACAAAAAGGGCTCGTTGTATTGTTAAAATTCAATGTAATTGTGTTGTCCTGAAAGGGCGTGTAATTCTCAACAAAGTTGAACCACGTTAAATGTCCATGAATGAGTTACGTAGTTCATGGGGATTGAGTGCAGATAAAAAGAGAAATATGGTTTCATGGGAATCAAATTGGAGGTTTCAGGGTGACAGATTGGGATCTCCAATTTGGTCCTAAAGTTTGGTAACTAAAGCTAGGGTTAGCCTTTAGGTGAAGGGAAGTGGGAGCTTTGAAGTGAGAGCCAGTATCCTCCCAGCCTAACCTTGGATTTAGGGACTAAGCATATATTTTCCAATGTTCTTCATAGCACTCTGAAGAGGGGGTACACAGAAGAGGGTAAAAAATATGATTGCCCCTATTTGGCACATACAATATTTAGTGCATCACATTCCTATTCATTATCCAATTCTTTACATGAGAATAGTAATTATCTCAAAATTTACCAAACCAATTTCCCCAAAAAGGGTTATCTTTAGTATTAATATTTGTATTAGGGAGTAGTTATTATTCTTACATATAATCATGTGCATTTAGGAGTAGTTGTTAGAAAAACCACTTATTTCACCCTTCCAAACTAAGGCTATTTGTAGTAGACAAGAATTTGACTAAGAACCTTTTACCTCGCTTCCTTATGGGATTGATAAACGGGACTCCATTAGAGCCCTGTATTACTTGATACGATACGTATACTTGCATTTAAAATTGTGACTTTACAAAATCATTATGAATATATAAATCTTAGTTCATAAATTCTTACATATAAAAAAAATCTCATCAAATCCCTAAGTCCAATTTGGAGATTTTAGTCTGTCACTCTAAAATCCCCATTTCTATGCCCATCAAAATATATTTGCCTATTTATTTGCACCCAACCCCCATGAAATACGTCGTTCATTCATAGACATTAACTATGACCTTAACTTCTGCTGTGGAACTCATAATCCTTTCGGAACGTATGTTTCACAACAAGTTTTAACAATTCAATTGGCCAGAACAAAAATTAAGTGAAGTATGAATTGAAAGGTCATCACAAATTCTCCATAATAAATTGGCACATCATTTCCATATCACAACATCAACCATCACATGAAAAGGAGGAAGACAAAATAATCTTCTCAAGTCTCATGATGTAAGGACGAAAAAAGATTAAATTTTATATATAAAAGCAACGTCATACAAACAGAGTAAAAAAATACAACTTATCTCAAATTCTTCCCCAAGCGAATCTTTTGGAATTCCTTTGACTCCTTTTATTTCTTCAGAACAACACACAATTCTCTCTTTGAATAGGTAAGGAAGAAAAAATCTCTCATTTTCATTCCTCCTACACTCCGTAGAAGAGAACACACACAAAACTAGATTCTCTCTAATGGGATCTCTACACTAGAACAAAGAAAAGACACTAAGAAACACCGAAGAAACTCCTTATATTTTGTTCTAAAGTAGTTTAAATTTGGCTAAAACTAACTTTCCCAAGAGTTTCCTTGAGCACCCCTCAAAAATTTGGCCAATACATTGAATCTGGTTTGAATCGTGATAGAGCACAGTCTGACGCAGGATAGAGCGCCGTCCAGCACTATTTTCTTGAAAATATTCCAAACTATCTGTAATTTAGCACGGTCTAGCACTGGTAGCTGCGTCGTCCAGTGCTCTAGTTCAAAAAGTGCATTTTGCCTCATTTTGCTCCAAATTTGCTCCTTTTTGCTTCCTTTTGCTCTAAAGGCTTAAAATCATTGTACCTGCATGAAATCATGAAAGATACACTTCTTTAAAGTGCAATGTCATCAAAAATAGGTATGACATAGACATTAAAGAACTATCAAATTTTCAATGGATTACACCCCAAAATGGAACTGGTTAGAAGTTATTTTGATTCCCTGAAGTTTATTGGCACCTGAAGAATTATTTTGTTGGATGGTAGGCACCTCCTGATTCAACTCTTTGCTGAGGAAGAATATGCATGTCTTGTAGCTAAACAAGCAGTTAGATTGCTGGGTCTTCCATGAGAATAGTGAAATGGACACCAGACTTTGATCCATTCAAGGAGCCTTCTATGGTTACCCTCTGGTTCACACTACATGGGCTCCCTCACCAATTTTTTAACCATAATGCTTTGTATAATATTGGTCAGGATTTAGGGACTCCCTTGATGGTGGATACACCTAACTTCAACAAGGCTAGACAAGGTCTCGCTAGAATACATGTTGAAAGAGACATTACCCTTACTGAACTTAAAAGGATCTTGATTGGGTCTGAGTTGGAGGGTTTCTGGCAGGAGGTTGTACTGCAACATAAACCATATTATTGCCAACATTGTAAGAAGTTTGGTCATACAATGGATAGATTTTACAGGTCACAAACCCCTACTATAAAAAACTTTGCAAATTCTGTAAAAGAATCTGCTCTTAGGTTGGAGGTTCCCATTACAGATGTGCCAATCAATGTTACTTTAAATGCATTTGAAGAGATGTTCAAGTTCAGATACCTAAAGCCCCAGTTGAGTGTGTGGAGGTGGACATGACGTCCTTAGTGGGGGCTTCGCCCACTGGTGAGAGCCTTGTGCAGGTGTGTGAAGGTAACAAGGGGTTGCAAATTCAAAGTAACATGCAGAAAACGGGTTGGCTTAGCCAGGAAGCCAGTCCAACAAAGATTGCAATTTAAATTGATAAGGAAGCCCTTTCAGGGGCTACTCTTGAAACTATCCAGCAAGCAATGGAGGATGACTGGGAAATTCATATAGCAAGAAAGAAGAAAAAATAAGTGATAGAGGTTCAAAAACTATCTGCAGTCTTTTTTCATGCTAGGGACCCTAATTCTAGTTAACCCTCTAATTCCTCTAGAGGTAGAGCTAGATCTAGATCCCAACCATCCCTTCCTCCTAAATATGATTAATTTCTTATGTTGGAGTATAGGGGGCATTGCTCACCCCCTTTCTTTTAAAAGATTAATTTATCTCAATATAAAACACAAGTTGTGGTGTATAGCCATTCTTGAACCCATGGTTCATAAGCATTCCCAAAAGTTGCTCAGTAAGCTATCTTGTTTTTCTCATTTTGCAAATTGCAACAATAAAATTTGTATTTTTTGTAGGAAGGAAATTTCATGGTATATTCTGGTGGATAATTTTCAGCTAGTTCATTTCTCCTTTCAAATGAATGACCACATGGGCTATGCCTCCTTTATTTACGCTGGTTGCACTCAGGTAGACAGGAAGACTCTTCGGGATTGTCTACATACCATTGGTGATCAGATGACTTCCCCCTGGTTAGTGGGGGGAAACTTCAACTACATTGGTTCTTGTGCAGAGAAATATAGTGGCAGGGCCCCTAGTTTGGCTCTAATGACTAGCTTTAATGATAACATTCAAAGAGCTAGGATTTATGATTTAGGCTTCAAGGGGCATAGTTTTACTTGGAGGAGGGGGCATATATGAGAAATAATTGATAGGATCTTGGTTAATAGCTTGTGGAATTCACACTTCCTTCTCACTTTTGTTACTCACATCAGCCTGGCTGGCTCTAATCATAGACCTTTACTCATCTCTATAACCTCCCCTTACAATCAGTTTTTACCTCCTCCATTTATATACATCAATATGTGGTCCTCTCATCCTGACTTTCCAAGTATTGTTTCCACTGCTTGGAGTGGGATTGCACACTGAACCCTTCACCAAGCTGAGTTTGTTGCAGATTAAAGTGGGTAAGGCTCTTAAAAATGGGGCTAAACCACATTCAAAGATGTTTTTGTGGTTGTACCAGCTGCTAAAAAGGAAGTCATACAGCTAGAAATGGAGGTATAGAATGGTAATGCTGAGGAGAGGGACATGCTAATTGCCTAAAAAAATCTTCTTGTTGCCAATGAAAGGAAAGAACTGATGTTAACACAGAAGGCTGCTGTGAATATCTTCAACGAGGGAGATAGAAACACCAAATTCTACTATGCTTATATTAAGTTTAGAAGGAAGTGCAACACCATTCACTCTATCCAAAATGCTGAGGGGAGATGGCTAAATGACAACTCTGAAATCTCTTTTTATGCAGTAAGACATTTTCAACAACCGTTAAGTCAAGCACCAGTGAGCAGGCTCTCTATTGATAACACGTATTTTGTTGATGACTATAATTATAAAAACAATCTCATCCTCACTTAGCTACCTACTGAACAGGAAATTTGGCTAGCATTGAATTCTATTGACAGTTCAATGACTGTTGGTCCTGATGGTTTTATAGCTGACTTTTACAAAAAAAGCTTTGCAGACCATTAAACTTGATGTTATTGTTGCTATTAGAAGTTTTTTCCAAGGCTCAATCTTCCAAAGTATTGTTGTGCCTCCAATATTGTGTTGGTGCCCAAAACTGAATAACAAAGAAACTGGGATCATTTTAGGCCTATTAGTTTGACTTCTGTGATCAGTAAAGTCATTAGTAAAATCCTCGTGGGTAGGCTGCAACCCCACTTGGAGAGGATGGTCTACCTTAACCAAACTGCTTTTGTTAAGGGTAGATCTATCATCGATAATGTTTTTCTTGCACAGGGATTGATATTGGATTTAGACAAGCATTCTAGAGGGGGAAACCTGATTTATAAGTTGGACATTAAGAAAGCCTATGATACCATCAGCTGGGACTTCATCATGGATGTGTTCTCTGCCAGGTGATTTAAGGTTGAGTTCTGCTCCTTTGTTTTGAGACGGCTGGAGGCCAAAACCCATTCTATTTTGATTAATGGGCAGACCAGGTGTCCTTCAATGCTGCCAAAGGTTTAAAACAAGGAGATCCACTCTCCCCCATAATTTTTATAATTTCTATGGATTACTTGTCTAAACTGCTAAATAAGAAGCTTCTTGCACAAAGTTATTCCAGATTTCATCACAGATCTAAAGTGCCCTTCTCTCATCTTGTGCATGCTGATGACATTATGATATTTTCTAGTTCTTCTAAGAAAGCTATAAAATTGGTGTGGTAATGCTTATAGCTGTTTCAAACAAATTTTGGGATAAATTTCAATCTAGAGAAGTATCAACTACTATTCCCAAAAAGACTACCACCCCACAGAAAATAGTGGATGTTGGAATTTACTGGTTACTCTAACACTCAACTTCCAATTAGTTACCTTGGTGTACTGACCAGGATGTGCGAACTGCCACGAAATGCAATATTCAAAAGATATTTTCAGTTTAGTTTTGCAAATAGATTAATTAAATAATTAGGCAGACACCCATATACATAAGTATACGTATCGTTCAAGTAATAAAGGGCTCTAGTGGAGTCCTGGTTATTGATCCCACGAGGAAGGCAGAAACTCTTCAAAATATAACAAAGATGTTGAAATACAACACTCAATTCACAACACAAGTTCAAGTACTATTTAATATGCTAATGCAAAGATAACAACAACTAGACTTACTACAAGTTACTTCTAAATTTTCGAAGAAGGATTAACTAACACACAGACTAAGTTTTGTAATTAAAACGTTTATATATGGAAATGTGTCTTCCCACTTAGAATGATTCCATGGTGAGTGATTGATATAGATTGATAATAGAATTGTATTGTGTCAAATAGGAGAATTCATATTCTTTACCCTCGTCAGAGTACCCACTCTTCCAAGTCATATAAAGAACATAAGCAAATCCTAGGCTTAGTCACTAAATTTGTGGTTAGGTTGGGAGGATACTTGCTCTCACTTCAAAGCTCCCACTTCCCTTCACCTGAAGTCTAACCCTAGCTTTAGCTACCAAACCTTTGGACCAAATTAGGGATTTTAGCCTGTCACTCTAAAACCTCCAATTCGACGTCCATTAAACCATATTTTTCAATTTATTTGCACTCAAATCCAATGAACTACGTAATTCATTCATGGACATTGAATGGATTCTCCACTATTGTTGTAGAACACTTAGTCCTTTCAGATTCTATGTTTCACAACAGATTTTAACAATTCAATTGGCCAGATAGAAATGTAAATAAAGTTCAAAATGAAAAACCATCAAAATTCCTTTAACATGTTTATGACACATTAAATCTACATCAACACTTCACCACATCTCATAGCAAGAAGAAAGACAAAGAAATCTACTCAAAACTCATGTGGAAGACACAACAAAACATGGATTTGATATATAAAAGCAAGTCCATACAAACCACAGAAGTAAATCTCTCGTAGTTCTTTTGAATCCTTTCCGCTCTTCTCTTCAACACTCAATTCTCTCTTTAGAATGGAAAGGAAGAAGAATCTCTCACTTTACTCCTTCTCCTACACTCCTTAGAGAAGAATATCTCACAATACAAGACTTTTACACACTTTCCTCAAACTTACTACAAACCCTAACACACTCTCTTCACTACCAACGAATTCACTCCCTCTCCTCTCTCACACACGCCACCAAAAGTGGCATCCAAAATAGTCTAAAATAAGTTAGAAATGAATTCCCTAAGAGTTTTCTCAAGCAACCCTTCAAAAATTCGTCCAAATATGTTGAATTTGACTCGAAATGACATTGGGAGTCAGAGACGCTGGATAGGGCACCAACGGCGCTTGACCATCAATTAATTGTTTGAACTCTCTGGAATAGGGCGCCGGTGGCACCCATTCTAGTGTACGTGGCACCAACAGTTAATTTTCTTCATTTTGCTCCTCTTGCTCCAAATTCATTCCTTTTCGCTTCCTTTTTCTTTAATCACCTAAAATCATCATACCTGCAATAAAACATGAAAAATACCTTCCTTTAAAGTGCAATAACATTAAAAATTAGTTAAATTATATAATAAAAACCTAACATAATTTTGGTACATCAGGTACCCCTTATCACTGGCAGATCTAAGAAAATTAAATTTAATGATATTCTTAACAAAATCTAGTCTCACTTGGCCTACTGGACAAATTCTATCCTATCCAATGGTGGGAGAGTTACTTTATTTAAGAGCATTCTTAACTCCCTCCCTTCTTACACTCTACAAATGACCATGGTGAAGAAAAGCACTTAACTGCAATTGGAAAGGGCTTTTAATAGATTTCTTTGGTCTGGTCAAAGGCATCAATTACAATGGACCTCGTGGCAAAAGGTTGTTAAACCCACACTAGCTGTTGGTATGGTTTTTAAAGGACTCTAAGACCTTCTCCATGTCAATTTGTGCAAGTTTTGGATCAAATTCAAGTCTAAGTCTTCCTTATGGGCTCAATTCCTGTGGGGCAAATATTGTAAGGACCAACACCCTTCTCTCATTATCAGGAAAGTGGGGGATTCCAAGTTGTGGGTCAGAATGCTTAAGATTTCATAGACTGCTAAAGAATGTTTCAAATGTGAATTGGGTAATGGGGAGGTTCATTTTTGGCTTTATCAAAGGTGTCCCAAGCAATGGCTATCCCCTACACTGATACTTCTAACCCCAACATAAAATTATTGATTGTTGGGAGGGGCATGGCTGGTCTCTCCCTCCATTCCACAGGCCCCTTCTACCGCTCAAGTCTCTAAGCTCAACCTTGATAGGAGTCGAGCTGACAAAATCATTTGGCATGCTTATACTAATCAAAGTATCTCTAAAGCTATTTATCCAGGATCACTCATTGGTTACAAGAATCTTAGTCCGAGTACCCCCCCCCCCCTTCCAAGTAATGTAAAGAACATTAGCAAATCCTAGGCTTAGTCACTAAATCTGTGGTTAAGCTGGGAGGATACTGGATCCCGCTTCCCGTCACCTGATGGCTAACCCTTGCTTTAGTTACCAAACTTTAGGCTAAAATTGGGAATTTCATCCTGTCACTCTAAAGCCTCCAATTTGATGCTCAGTAAACCATATTTCCTTATTTATTTGCACTCAATTCCCATGAACTACGCAATTTATTCAAGGACATTGAATGGATTCTCCACTATTGTTTTAGAACACTTATTCCTTTTGGATTGGATGTTTCACAATAGATTTTAACAATTAAATTAGCTAGATCGAAAAGTAAATGAAGTTCAAAACAAATAACCATCACATATTCTTTAACATTTTTATGGCACATCAAATCTACATCAACACTTCACCACATCTCATTGCAAGAAGAAAGACAAAGAAATATACTCAAAACTCATGAGGAAGAAACAATAAAACATGGATTTTATATATAAAAGCAAAGTCATACAAACCATAAAAGTAAATACACCTTATCTCTTTCTCTTCCCCGAGCAAATCTATTTTAGTTCCTTTGAATAATTTTCTCTCTTCTCTTTACTCAATTCTCTCTATAGAATGGTAAGGAAGAAACAATCTCTCACTTTACTCCTTCTCCTACACTCCTTAGAGAAGAACCCCTCACAATACAAGACTTCTACACACTTTCCTCACACTTACTACAAACTCTAACACACTCTCTTCACTACCAAAGACTTCTCTCCATCTCCTCTCTCACACATGCCACCAAAAGTGGCATCCAAAATAGTCTAATATAAGTTAGAAACAAATTCCAAAGTTTTTCCTCAAGCAACCCTTCAAAACGTCATTCAAATATATTGAATTTGACCTGAACCGACATTGGGCACCGGCGGCACTGGATAAGGTGCCAGCGGCACTAGACTGCCAATTAAAAGTTCGAACTCTCTGGAATAGGGCGCCCACATCGGCCGTTCTGGCGCCGACGGCGCCAGAAGTCAATTTTCTTCATTTTGCTCCTTTTTGCTCCAAATTTGTTCTTTTTCGCTTCCTTTTGCTCGAATCACCTAAAATCATCATACATGTAGCAAAACATGAAAATATCTTCCTTTAAAAAGCAATATCACCAATAATGAGTTAAGTTATATAGTAAAGACCTAATATATTTTTTATGCATCAATATCCCCTAAACTTAACTATTACTTATCCTCAAGTAATCCTTTTACTATATAAAAATATAACTCAAAGTAGTGAACTTTTCACTTATATAATACTATGATTTTTTTTTAAATGAATATAATGGCAAGTCTCTTGGAAAGAAGTTCAGTAACATAGGTTAAAATTACAGGTATAAGAACATTCAGTAGTCAAATCTAAGAGTTCTAGTCTCCTATTCATTTCAAGATGAACCATAATTTATCACATTAAGGTGCCTTAAAAGGCTATATGAAAAAGAAGCTCATGCATTATCCATTAGAAAGTAGGCTAATACTTTAAATATAAATTCAGAAATGTAACTAAGTTTTTCCTTTAGTTTGATTCAAGTGAAGCCAATTTTTGATTAGGCATCTCCTCAAGCTTCTCCTCACATATATTTTCTTTCTTTTTCTTTTTTTTTTCTCTTTTTCTTTTTCTTTTGGGATTGATTTTCAATCCTTATTTTCTTTCTTTTTCCTTCTTTTTTTTTCTTATGTGAGGTAATCTATATCTGGATAGCCTGTAATGGTTTTGAACTTCCCTCTCCTCTTTCTAAAGATCAAACCTGAAACACCTCCTTACTTTATAAATATATATCTGCTTTATAATTCATCACAAAGTCACAATCCTTTCTTCACACATAGTTCTTGAAGTCTCTTAACATTTCAAAAATATAGTTTTATTTACTTTAAATAGTGAACTATAATCAAATCCTTTCATACTAAATAACTTACCCTATAAAATTAACTTTTATTACTAAAAACATTCTTCCAAATCTACCATAATATTTAAATGAAATCAAAAATTTACTTATATAAAGTTATGTAAAATTTATGTTATTAATTTTTTGAAAATATATTAATTGAGAACAAATAAGAGTTACTATTTTTTCCCTCCCCCAAAATTAAGTTTTTCAATAAATTTGAAAAGGTAGAGAGTAAAAGAAAACTAACCTTTTTGTGTTTGGATTTTGAAATCTTCTGATGCTACGCTAGTATTAATGAATAAATTAACTAGAAAGCATGAAACAGTTAGAAGCAGTGATATATTTAGCTTTGAACATTTTCTAGGGTGAAGAAATATTACACATTTAAACATCAAACATCAAACATAACATCACAATCTCAATTCAAATTACTAAACAACTAACACAGAGTTCACTACATTTTCATTTTTAACACAAATACATCAAGAAACTACATAAATCACAGAACAACAAATAACAAAAAAACAAAGTACTACAACACATAAACAAAAAATCATAAAACACAACACACTACCAATCATCATCACCAGCTTCATCAACAAGATTGGTAGGATTAGGTCTGTAAGGAACATAGCTAGGGCAGGCAAGGAATATCACTCTCGTCTCTCCCCTCATAAATCTGACTTGAGCATCATGATAGGCAAATCATACTCTACTCTCCTCATGTAATGTTCATTTACATCACTTCTAGCCTCAAATACATCCATTCTGCTATGAAGTATATCCATACTATCACTTTGGATACTCAACTGCTCCATAACTTCATATAGTGTAGGTGGCTCAGAAGTAGATGGAATGTCCTGGCTGGTAGTTGGAATATCAGTACTCCTACTCTCTCCTCTTCCTACCACATGAGACTCATAAGTCTGAATAATAGTCTTAGTAATAGGTTTCAGTGGTATGGCTACCTCTTCATAACTATCAAACTCAACTCCAGACAGTACACACAGTGAATGATTCAGGGCAGGATGTCATAATCCAGTAGTGGTTTCTCCTCTAGCAATAGTCTGAATGTTCTTGTAGATGATAGATCCAATATCAATCTTCTTCATGGTCTGAATACAATAATTTAGAATTGCTCTATCCTTTGTAACTTCTCTGTGGTGATATGAAGGTAGTAGTCTTGTAGAGATGAAATAGTGTCATTCTTTAGAAGCTACATTTAACTTAGAAGAAGGGAAATTAATCATATGTTCTTGTTTCGCTTTCCATTTCCCTCTTCTGTTAGTCACAAAAGAAATCACTTCTTTCATATACACCTCCGGCATATCAAAATTCTCTTATTCACAAAACCGCACCCTTTGTAACTGATAAAAATCATTAATACGCTAAGTGGTGAATTCTACATTTTTCCTTGAACTATCACATATTCCATTTCGGTCCAAGTCAGATTTACATAGAATTCTCACACAGTACCCATAATAGCATTAGAAGTGAAATAACAAAATCTTTTCCAATTTCTATTAGAAATCAATTACTCAATAAATATGCCCGGACTTTCAAAAGCCCGATCTTGTATACACTTTTTATTATGCAGGACAGAAGTAAAATGAAACTGCACTTTCATATTAAGAAATTTATCTTCATTAAAATCTAACTTCCTCTTGTCTTTGCTTATTCTAGGAGCCATATGAAATTCTCAAAATTTGCAATAAAATCTGATAAATTCCAAAATCATAATGTAGGAAACTCATAAAGCAAATTTAAGTAAATAAGAGCTTAAATCATCATGGAAAATCCCAAAATATCTTTAAAAATTCTAAATTTCAGTTCCAAGCAATGTGACAAATTCCCTTGGTGAAAATTAAAATTAATTAGTTTAAAGTGAAGCTCTTACCAAGAGAAGTCTAGATCCACTCTCAAAAAGCTTTGAAAATGCTCAAAATCCTTGATCTACAAGCACTAGATCGAATTTTAGCGAAAGCTAGAGGAAGAAGACAAAGGAAATGACTAGCTTTGTGGGACCCAAGGAAAAATTCACAATTTTAGAGGGGTTTGGCACTTTTCTGTACTTAGGTGCCGGCGGTGTTAGTTTGAGTGCCGGCGGTGCTAGTTTGGGCGTCAACGGTGCTATATTTAAATTAAAAGGGCCCAACTCTCAGTAACTAGGTGCCGGAGGTGCCAGTTCAATTTTTGGGTCTAAAATGTTTTCATAATTTTGATCGTTTCAACATTACAGTATCGCATCAGTAGCCTCTTTAAGCATCCATTTCATCAAGTATGCAACTAACTAACATTAAACTTACGCAAACAACACAAAACATCACTTTAATATATAAAATCCATGCTACAAACATACACACTTAAGGATTCACTGAATAAGTTTATCCAGACACAGATAGTCAGTGTTACAAACACACTACGATACTCTAATGTTGAAAACTAAACACCAACACATAATTTAAGCATAAGAAGTCCAGACACATACAACAAAGTAAAGTAAGTCAACACTAAACACACCAAAGCATAGAAATACCAATTAATAAATATTAAGCAGAGTCACTACTCCTCATCAGTCTCTGAACTATCATATCCTCTGATATCTCCCAGAGACTGACGATGCACAAATAAATTGTATAAGGGACGATACGGGAAGTCATCAGATGAATCCTCAGCAATCACAACATTTCTCTTCAACAGATTTTTCAAATTCACTTCAGTTTTCCCAGTATGATCAAACTGTTCTTTCATCCTCCAATCCAAGTGATCAAATAAATCAGAGATATTATTAATAACATTCACAAGATTTTGTACGTCTTTCTCAAACTTCTGATCTTTGTAAAACCACTCTGGAACTTTCAGGAAAGTAAGGCTGAATAGGTCGTGAACTCTGAGATGGTTGATCAGCAATGAGGCTCATATCACTCTCATCTCCTATTTCCTGACAGTCATAAAGATTGGTTGGATCAATAGGCCTCCAGGGAAGAAGCACTTTTTCCCAACTCTCATATGGAACTTGTGACTAGCTGCAAAGAAGAAATATGGTAGAAGGATGGCCAAGCCCATATTTAGATCCATGAACAATCAATCCCAATATAGATTTCATAATGATTGTACCAATATCAATCGACCTTCTAGTTTAAATACAATAATTTAAAATAGCACTCTCCTTCGTCACTTTACTAATTTTTAAAGTTGGAAGCAACTTTGCAGAAATGAAGTAATGTTATTACTTTGACATTGTATTTAAAGATGCAGAAGAAAAACATAAATATTCATTGTCTCTAATCTCCCAATCTTCACCTTCGTTCGTTAAATAGCAATAAACTTCATTCTTGTTGTCTCTCGTCACATTGAAATTTGAATAATGGTAGATAGGCACATTCTCAATCATAAACAAGTCACTTATCTTTGAAGGAGTAAATGGTACAAACCTACCTCACACATAGACGAATTCTTGATTAATCCCATGAAGATTTTCATAGAACTCTTTCACAACAGGAATGAAAACGGCAGCGGTAGTGTAGAATAACACTTCTTAACGACTCTGCACAATTATCTCTTCAACACTTGTAGTAGGATTATCCAAACCTCAATTTACAAAACATCTTTTCTTGATAATCCTCATCTTCATCATCACCTTGTTGAATAAACGTTGTGCCTTGAAACTGATGAACTTTCGTTGATTGAAAATTCTATATCTTGGGGTTTCTACGGAGTTGGAATCCATTGGATGCAAATTGGAAAAGGAAGGTTTTGTTTTTCTGAAGTTTGGGAGTTAAAAGGAAGTCCACCTAAAACCACTCGAAATTTCATTTTGAAACTCCAAAAACCGTCGTCAAACCTTTGGTGCTGGTGGCGCCGGATTGAGCATTAACGATGTCCAAATCCAGAAATATGGTGCATGCTCTCTGGAATAGAG
This sequence comes from Papilionanthe hookeriana x Papilionanthe teres, assembly GCA_022702705.1. NCBI lineage: Eukaryota > Viridiplantae > Streptophyta > Magnoliopsida > Asparagales > Orchidaceae > Papilionanthe > Papilionanthe hookeriana x Papilionanthe teres. Next base: position 137,375,232 of record CM040427.1, on the reverse strand, counting down.
CGCCGGCGGCTCCAGTGTTCAAATTTGCACCAAATTTCTTTTTGGTCTAAAATATTTTATTTTTTTAATATAATCCAACATTTTCCAATCTTTCATGATATTTAAAAGTAAGTAAGACTCCAATATGACTCTCTACAAGCATAACTACAAAAACAAGCACGGAAGCATAACAAAAACATATATGGGTTGCCTCCCATAAAGTGCTTGGTTTAACATCGTTAGCCCGACAAACCATTCAGTTATTCAGGATGACTTAACATTAAAACCTCTTTAAAATCTGGTCGAAACCCTTCAAAATATGGTTTTAATCTGTGCCCATTAACTTTGAATATCTTTCCAATTTTAGGATCCTCAATATCAACAGCTCCAAAAGAATTCACTTTTATAACAGTAAGAGGTCCTATCCACCTAAACTTAAGTTTTCAGGGAAATAATTTCAATCTAGTATTGTATAACAAAACTTTTTGTCTAGGTTCAAAATTCTTTCTTATGCCATAAATTCATTCTCTCCTTATAAATCCTATCATTATGATAAAATTCATTTCTGATTTCTTCCACTTCATTCAATTGCACAAATCTCTTCTCACCTGCATTCTTCAAATTAAAATTTAACTATTTTATCACCCAATATGCTTTATGCTCCAATTCAGTAAGCAAGTGGCAAGTCCTTCCAAATACTAGTCTATAAGGAGACATTCTGATAGCAGTCTTGTATGCCCATAATGTACTATCTAATCTCACAGGCCAATCTAATTTGTGAAGATCCACAGTTCTCTCCAAAATTCTTTAAATTTCACGATTAGACACCTCTGCTAGACCACTAGTCTGGGGATGATAGGCAGTAGAGATTCTATGAAAAATATTATATTTTTCAACCAATCTCTGAATCTGATTATTCCTAAAATGAGATCCACCATCAGTTATGATTACTTTCTGCATTCCATACCTTGTAAATATATTTTTCATTAAAAGTTTTGAAACACTACGAGCATCACATCTGTGTAAAGCAATTGCTTTGATGCATTTCGAGACATAATCAACAGCAACCAATATATATATTTCTAAATGAAGGAGTAAATGCTTCCATAAAATTCAATCCCCATATATCAAAGATTTCAACTTCTAATGTAAAATTTAGTGGAATTTCATTTCATCTAAAAATATTACCTACTCTCTGACATCGACCACTTGTTTTTATTCATTTGTATACATCCCAAAAAAAGTAGGCAAATAAAGTCGAGATTTTAAAATCTTATAAGAGGTTTTATCAACACCAAAATGTACTCCAAATTCAGAATCATGGCATGTCTGAATAATTTCTTCAGTTTCTTCATACGACACACATCTTCTCATAAAATGATCCTTACACTATTTATATAAATAGGGCTCATCCCAAAATAAAAATTTAGCATCAAATTTTGTTGTTGTTATTGTTTTGTTAAATCAGGTGTTACAATATCACTTACAATATAATTCACAATATCAGCATACAAATGCAAATTTCTTTCCATAATGGTATAAAGTTGCTCATTAGGGAAAGTTTCTTTAATTTCCTTCTCAAATTCAGATAATTTATAATACTCTAGTCTAGAGAGACGGTCAGTAATTTGGTTATCGGATCCTTTCCTATCAATTATCACAAAGTCAAATTCTTGCATTAGAAGTTCCATCTGATCAGTCTTGGTTTGGCATCCTACCTTTGCACTAAATACTTAATAGGTGAATGGATAGTATGCACTATGCATTTAGTTCCAATCAGATACGGTCTAAACTTTTCAAAGGAATACACTATAGCTAATAATTCTCTTTAAGTAGTGGTATAATTAATCTGAGCTTCATTAAGATTTTTACTAGCATAGTAAATAACTTTAAACATTTTATAACACTTTTGCCCTAAAACAACTCCAATCACATAATCACTAGCATCACACATAAGTTCAAATGGTCTCTCCGAATCAGGTGAAACAATTATAGGGGCAGTGATTAATTTTTCTTTTAATAGTTTAAAGGCATTTAAACATTCTTAATTAAAATCAAATCTCTTATCCTTTTCTAAAAGTTGACACAAAGGTTTAGTAATTATCAAAAAATCTTTAATATAATTCTTGTAAAGTTCAGCATGTCCTAAGAAACTTCTTACCCCTCTCACAGCAGTAGAAGGTGGTAATTTATCAATAATTTGAATTTTTGCAGAGTCTACCTCCATACTAAGTTCAGAAATTTTATGCCCAAGCACAATTCCTCCTGCAACCATAAATTGACATTTTTTCCAATTTAGACCTAAATTTGTTTTCTCGCAAAGCTCCAAAACATTTTCTAAATTATTCAGAGATATGTCAAATGAAGTTCTGAAGAAAGAAAGATCATCCCTGAATACTTATGTTCCATTATCAATCAAATTACTAAAAATAGACATCATGCATCTTTGAAACGTTGCAGGTGCACTACATAATCTAAAGGGTATTCTTCGAAATGTAAATGTTCAGTAAGGGCTAGAAAATGTAGTCTTCTCTTAATCCTCAAGAGCAATAGTTATTTTATGATAACCAATATATACATCCAAAAAGCAGTTGTACTTGTGTCTGACAAGTATATCTAACATTTGATCTAGAAAAGCAAGAGGAAAGTGATCTTTCCTGGTGGCGGCATTTAATTTTCAATAGTCAATACAAATTCGCGAACCATTTATTTGTGTGGCTGGTATAATTTTATTCCGTTCATTCACATCAACAGTCACTCCTCCCTTCTTAAGAACACAATTAATTGGACTTACCCAAGCATTGTTTGAAATTGGGTAAATAATTCCAGCATCAAGCCATTTTAAAATTTCCTTCTTCACTACTTCTTTCATCATTGGATTCAATCTCCTTTGCGGATCAGCTCTTGGTTTATGTTGTTCATCCAACAAAATTCTGTGCGTACAGATCAAAGGTCTGATTCTTTTAATATCTGCTAAGGTCCAACCAAAAGTCTTTTTGTATCTTTTTAAAATCTCTAATAATTTTTTTCTTGATATTTATTCAAATATAAAGATACAATGACTAGTAAGGTAGATAATTCTCCTAAAAACATATACTTTAAATGATTAGGATGAATTTTCATCTCATGTTATGGAGATTTTATGATAAATAGAATTAAACTTGTATCACCATTTCCATAGTATCTAACATTTCAATCTTTCCTGAACATAGTCGAACTCTTCATTCTCCATATCATCAAAATCATTTTCTATTTCACTTTCATCCTCACACTCCACATTTTCAAATCTATTTTCTCTTCTAACACTTCTTTAAAATGATCATCTCTCAAATAATCACATATTCCCATTTTAAAGCATTCATCATCTTTTCTTGTTGAGGGATGTTTCATAGATTTTAGAATATTATAGGTCACCTCTAAATGATTAACCCTCATAGTTAATTCTCCTTTTTGAACATCAATCATTGTTCTCCCAGTTGCAAGGAATGGTCTTCCCAAAATAATTGGAATTTCTTTATCTTCCTCCATATCTAAGACAATAAAATCCACAGGAAAGATAAATTTATCCACTTTCACTAACACATCATGCACCACTCCTTTGGGATAAATAATGGTACGATCAGCCAACTGAAGAGTCACAGATGTAGGTGAAATTTCTCATATTTCCAAACTTTTGAATGTTGATAAAGGCATAAGATTAATACCAGCTCCTAGATCACATAAAGCTTTTCCAAAAAATTTCTCACCTATAGCACACAAGATAGTGAAACTACCAGGGTCTTTAAGTTTTTTAGGAAGCTTCTTCTGAATAATTGCACTACACTCTCTGCTAAGTGCAAAAGTCTCTTGATCTGTGAACTTTATTTTCCTTTTAAGAATATCGTTCATAAATTTTACATAATCAGGCATCTGCTCTAATGCTTCAACAAAGGGAATATTTACCGTTAATTTCTTAAGGATTCCAAAAATTTCATAAATTTGTTATTCCATTTTATTTTTTTCAATCTTTGAGGAAACAAAGGAGGTGTTTTTTCAATGGTAATTTTCATTGGTTCAAGCAGATATTCTAAGTTTGGATATATCTTATTAGAACCTTTTTCAATATCCACCTTCTCTTTATCAACTTCAACTTCTTTTTGCACTCTTATTTCTAATTCCTTTCTACTCCTTAATTGAATAACCTTAATTTGCTCCTTGTTTTGATCTTTTGGATTGATCTCAACATTGCTGGGAAGAGCTCTAGAAGGTCTACTATTAAGCGCATTGAAAATAAGTACATAATTGATTCTCTATGTTCTTAATTGAAACACCTTTAGCTTGTAATTGATTACCCATGTTCAACATTAATTCTTCAGTAGACAACTTCTTTTCCTTAAATTTTGATTTACTATGAAAGCTAGGAGGACAAGAAGGTCAATAACTGGTGTGTCATTGGTTGTTCAAATTTCCAACTGAGTTAATAGGATTATTTCTCCATTGTGGGTTAATAGTAGCATTAGTGTTATTTTTCCAATTGAAATTCGGGTGATTTTTCCAACCAGAATTAAAATAGTTCGAATAAGGATTGTTGGGTCTATTATTTATAACATTCAAGGTTTAATAAGCTGTCTGAGATTTTATTATCTGTCCTACTAAATTTTCTCTAACACTGGGGGTGTCTGATAATAATTCATTCAACATTGATCTATTTTCTTTGAAAGGGCAGCAATTTGAGAGACTATCATAGTTACAGCATCAAAATCATGAATACTAGCTACTCTCTTAGGATTTACCCATTCAGAGGGCCACTAAAATTATTAGTAGCCATTTCTTCTATTAATGATTATGCTTCGTCAAAAGGTTTTGACATTAATGATCCATCAGCAGCAGCATCTATAATTGATTTTAAAGATCCCACTAATCCATTATAAAATGTTTAAATTATTAACCAATCTGGTAAAACATGATGTGGACATTTCTAAGAAGTTCTTTAAATATTTCCCAAGCTTCATATATTGATTCCCCTTCAAACTGACCAAAATATGTCATATCATTTCATAGCTTAACAATCTTTAATGTAAGGAAATATTTTGACAGAAACTTTTGTGAAATTTCTCCCCAAGTTTTGATAGATCTAGGTGATAACTTATTTAACCAGGCCTTGGCTTTATCACTTAATCAAAAAGGAAAATGTATAAGTCAAAAAGCATCATTCGACACCTCATCATATTTAAAAGTATCACACAGTTCTAGAAAACTAGTGAGATGTAAATTAGGATCTTTATTAGGTGTTCCTCTAAATTGATTATTTTGTACCATTTGGATAATAGCAGGTTTAAGCAAAAATGAATTAGCAACAATATTAGGGGTTTGAATGGTTAAATGAATTTCATCTGTTGTTGGTTAGCATAATCTCTTAATGGTGATGATAAATTTTCATTTTCATTTATTCAATTTTCTTGGTTGTTCGCCATTTTGTGATGATTTTCAGATTATTTTTGTTGTTTTCAAATTTTTCTAATAGTACGCTCTAACTCTGAATCGTAAGGCTCTAAACCTATAAATCCAATCCTACACATATAAAATCACACAAAACACTCTAAAAAGTAAACAACCACACACAATTGCAAACTACAAAGTAATGGTTTCAACTACTACAATTTTGAATAGTTACCGTATATACCTTCCCGAGCAACGTCACCAAAAACATGACCGGGATGTGTGAACTACATCAGGATTCAATATTTAAAAGATAGTTTTAGTTTAGTTTTGTAAATATGTTAATTTAATAATTAGGTAGTCACTTGTATATGGAAGTATCAGTATCGCTCAAGTAATATAGGGCTCTAATGGAGTCCTGGTTATCAATCCTATGAGGAAGGCAATAAGTCTTCAAAATATAGTAAACATGTTGAAATTCAACACTTACTTCACAATGCAAGTTCAGGTACTATTTAATATGCTAATGCAAAGATAACAACAACTAGATTTACTACAAGTTACTTTTAAATTTTCTAAGCATGATTAACTAACACACACACACACTAAGTTTTGTAATTGAAAGGTTTATATATGGAAAAGTATCTTACCACTTGCAAAGAATCTATGGTGAGAGATTGATATAGATTGATAATAGAATTGTATTGTGCCAAATAGGAGCATTCATATTCTTTACCCTCGTCAGAGTACCTCCTCTTCCAAGTCATATGAAGAACATTAGCAAATCCTAGGCTTAGTCACTAACTTTCTGGTTAGGCTGGGATGATACTGGCTCTCACTTCAGATCTCTCACTTCCCTTTACCTGAAGGCTAACCCTAGCTTTGGTTACAAAACTTTTGGATTAAATTGGATATTTCAGCCTGTCACTCTAAAACTTGACGCCCATTAAACCATATTTTGCAATTTATTTGCATTCAATTCCCATGAACAATGTAATTCATTCATGGACATTGAATGGATTCTCCACTATTGTTGTAGAAGACTTAGTCCTTTCAGATTGGATGTTTCACAATAGATAAGATTTTAACAATTGAATTGGCAAAATCAAAAATTAAATGAAGTTCAAAATGAAAAGCCATCACAATTTCTTTAACATTTTTATGGCACATCAAATATACATCAACACCTCACCACATCTCATTGCAAGACGAAAGACAAAGAAATCTACTCAAAACTAATGAGGAAGATACAACAAAACATGGATTTTATATATAAAAGCAAAGTCATACAAACTACAGAAGTATATACAACTTATCTCTTTCTCTTTCCCAAATAAATCTCTCATAGTTCTTTTGAATTCTTTTGTCTCTTCTCTTCAACACTAAATTCCCTCTTTAGAATGGTAAGGAAGAAGCAATCTCTAACTTTACTCCTTCTCCTACACTCCGTAGAGAAGAATCCCTCACAATACAAGACTTCTAAACACTTTCGTCACACTTACTACAAACCTAATACACTGTCTTCACTACCAATGACTTCTCTCCCTCTCCTCTCTCACACACGCCACCAAAAGTGGCATTCAAAATAGTCTAAAATAAGTTAGAAATGAATTCCCCAAGAGTTTCCTCAATCAAAATTTCAAAAATTTGTCCAAATATGTTGACTTTGAGTTGAAATGACATTGGGTGTCAGTGGTACTGGATAAGGCGCCAGCGGCACTTGAACATCAATTAATTATTTGAATTCTCAAGAATAGGGCGTCGGCGGCGCCCATTCTGCCTTCGGTGGCACCAAAATTCAATTTTTTTTATTTTGCTCCTTCTTACTCCAAATTTTTTCCTTTTCACATCCTTTTGCTCCAATCACCTAAAGTCATCATACCTGGAATAAAACATGAAAAATACCTTCCTTTAAAGTCCGATATCACCAAAAATTAGTTAAAATATATAGTAGAAACCTAATATATTTTTGGTGAATCAGGTACCCCTTATCACTGACAGATCTAAGAAAATTTAATTTGATGATATTCTTAGCAAAATACAATCTCACTTGGCCTGCTGGACAAATTCTTTCTTGTCCAATGGTGAGAGTGTTACTTTACTTAGGAGCATTCTTACCTCCCTCCCTTCTTACACTCTACGAATGACCATGTTGAAGAAAAGCACTCAACTGCAATTGGAATGGGCTTTTAATAGATTTCTTTGGTCTGGTCAAAGGCATCAATTACAATGGGCCTCATGGCAGAAGGTTGATAAACCCACACTGGTTATTGGTATGGGTTTTAAAGGACTTCAAGACCTTCTCCATGTCAATTTGTGCAAGTTGTGGATCAAATTCAGGTTTAAGTCTTCCTTATGGGATCAATTCCTGTGGGGCAAATATTGTAAAGACCAACACCCTTCTGTCATTGTCAGGAAAGTGGGGGATTTTGGGTTGTTGGTCAAAATGCTTACGATTCGATAGACTGCTAAAGAATGTTTCAGATGGGAATTGGGTTATGAGGAGGTTCATTTTTGGCCTGATCAATGGTGTCCTAAGGAGTGGCTTCACCCTACACTGATATCCTAACCATAAAATAAAAACTGTTGATTGCTGGGAGGGGCATAGCTGGTTTGTCCAAATTTGCAACTCCATTATACAGGCCCCTTCTGCTGCTCAAATCTCTCAGCACAACCTTGACACGAGTAGTGCTGACAAAATCATTTGGCATGCTTATACTAATCAAAGTATCTCTAAAGCTATTTACTCTAGGATCACTCATTAGTCACAGGAATCTTAGTGCGAGGTTATCTGGAATAGATTTCTTTCTCCATCTATGACTTTCTTCAGTTGGAGAACTTTTCATAAGCTGACCCAACTGATCATATTCTTATGATGAAAGGTCTGAGGGGTCCTTCAAGATGTGAAATGTGTTATCAGAGAAGAAATCAATCCCTCACCTTTTGATTCAGTTCAGTAAGGACCAGGAGTGTGGAAAGAACTTTTTAAGCACCTGAACATTGGAAGGGAGCAGTTTCAAGTGGACTATTTCCACAATTGCTGGCAGAGCTGACAGACTTGAAAATTTGACTCCATTTATTTCATTATTGCATGGTTTATCTGGATGGACAGGAACAAAGCCAAATTTGAGGTTAGACCATTCTCAGTCACACAGGTAGTGAGAAACTACATTTCCTTCATACACAGACTGACCCTACATAAGAGATTTCCTAATATTCTGAACTCCTCACTGTTGAAGTTGTCCAACCTCAGATATCCTCAGTCTAGTGGAAAATTTTTGTCCACTCTATAATTAAGGCTAACACAGATGGGAGTTACTGAAACTTAGAGGAAATAATGGGAGGTGTGTTTAGAGGTGTTTCTAGTCACTGCCTCCTTTTCTTTGCTTCCCCTGTAACTGCAGTGGATCTACATAAAGCTAAATTAATTGTTGTCTATTGGACCTTATGGATTGCTGTGAAGGTTTCTTGGACACAGCTTTGAGTAGAAGTGGACTCTTAAGTGCTAATTTATTTTTTTGAGCAGGAGGAGCAAACTTCCTGGCAACACTCTTTCTGATCAACAAAATCAAATTACTTAGAGCCCTCCTCAATGTAGAGTTGTCGTTCATCTTTAGAGAGGGTAACAAACCTACATAGTGGCTTCCTAGGAAGGACTTGTATTCTACTAAAGTTGGAGTTTCTACTTCCCCTCCCCCTGCTCTTCAGTTCCTTTTGGTGGGTGATAAGCTTGATATCCCACATCTCAGGTTTGAAGCACCACATTAATGTCTTGAAGGTCTGTATGGATTTGGGCCTGGGAACTGTCTTACCTCATTCTCATCTCTTGGAACATGTTTTGCACTTGGAATCTGTTGTGCCCCACCTACTACTAGAATCTGGAGACTTTCCTTTTTTTCAAGTAGAGGAGAGTTTTTTTGGATACTGCTTTCAGCTCCTCCCTTCAACTGGAGTTTCTACTTTCCTCCATTCGTTGAGGTTAGACAAGGGGATTGATACAGATAGTTACCTCATTTTATCATCTATTTGTCTTACTAAATGGTTGGAGATTATGTTTGGATCTTCTCTGTACATGCTAGGCTTTGGTGTACTTTTTTATTGCTATACAGGGTTACTTGTATGTATTTTGGGTTTATTTTCTTGGTGTTTCCGTTTACTATTTTTTGGTGTGGAGTTTTAATTCTGGGAAAAGGAACCCCTTAGGACTTCATGTTCTCTTATCTTATAGCTAGGGATCCTTTTACCCTCTTTTTGTAAACTTCTTTTATTAACATGTAGGGAGTCATGAGCTGCTCCTTCCCATATATATATATATATATATATATATATATATATATATATATATATATATATATATATATATATATATATATATATGTATATATACATATTGCAAGAAAGAGAAGTTTATTAAATCATAGAGTTTGTACATCTAACATGTGGGATCATAATTAAATCCCCATGTAAAAGAGATCTAAAAAAGGAAAAGAAGAGACGGAAGAGGTGCAAATTAATTCAAGAGTAGATGATGCTCTTATAGCAAGCCAATTTGCCGGCTTATTCCCTTCTCTATAGATATGAGACCAAATAATATTCCTGGAAGCAGAAATAATATTAATCTTTTTTATCCAAATATGAAGAAACTAAGGGGTGGCAGCCTTATTTGTCAATATATGAAGAAGAAGCAAGGAGTCCAACTCTATATGAAGAAAATTTAGTCGTTGCTTCACAGCAATATACGATCCCAAAAGACCGCAATAGCTTCAGCCTCAAGAGCCGAACTAGCTATAATAGGAGCTGAATAAAACCATAAACAATGTCCTCTGAAGTCATGACAAAGTCCTCCAATTCCAGTAGATAAAGGATTAAAACTACCATCAGTGTTGATCTTCAGCCAAGGATTTTTGGGTGCCCTCCAAATAATCAAATATATTTTGCTGTGCTTTTGTTTTGAAGGAAGTACATATCTCTGCAACTTATTAAGAAATGATAGAATATTCTTAATACAATTTTGATAAGAAGGAGTCATGTTATGGAATACAATGTCATTTCGAGCCATCCATATGAACCAGAAGATAATCAAAGGCAGATAATAAACAAGCAAGTATCTTTCAGCTCCCGCCAACGAGCATCCACGAAATCCACAGGAAGAATTTATCAAGATGCCCTGTTGAAAATAAAATACCCTTCCAAACCTGTTGAACCCAATTGCAATTGAGAAAAATATGGTGCAAGGTTTCCTTATCACAATGCCAGAAAGGACAAACAGAAGGACCCCTAATGCCTTCGAGCTTCAAGATATCATCAGTGGGCATAAGTTTCTTAAATAATTTCCAGCAAAAAAAAGACATAGATGGAGTTAAATATTTATTCCATAATTTAGCACCCCAATCATTCTTCTGCCAGTTAGAGCAAGAAAAATAAATGAACTTAGATAAGCTCTGATTGACAAAATTCTTGGTAATAATATGATCCTTGATAGAATTCTGAATAGGAATAGTCAAAATCTTGTTAACACATTCAGAACTTACATAAGGTTTAATCTTTTCATAATCCCATTTATTATTACTCCAACAATCAGCCACAATTTGAAGAGGAGAAGATGGGGTGTAATAATTTGCTAAGGACTCATCAAACATCCATTTATCAAGCCAAAAATTGAGTTGACCATTGCCAATTTCCCAGGTGAATAACTCTTCAGCCTTCATTCTTACTTTGAGTAAATCTTTCTAAGTCTTAGAGTCCCCCATTTTATAAACAGCCTGAGTAGGATGTACATTATGACAATATTTACCATGCATGAATTTAGCCCAAATAGAATTTTTGGCCCTAAATTTAATCCACTGTTTACAGTAGAAGGAAAAAGTGAGATGCTGAAAGCTTTTAAAACCAAGTCCTCCACAATCAACAGGCTTGCACACTTTATCCCAATTAGTCCAGTGCATCTGCTTATGTTGACCTTCCCATAAGAATTTATTAAACATGACTGAAAGTAGCTTTTGGGTACTTTTCTTCATTTTAATCATTTGAAGAAAATAAAGAGGGAAGGGTGTTAAAACACTCTTAAGAAGAGTTATTCTTCCACCATTAGAAAGAAAAGTGTTGGACCAACAATTAATCTGAGATGATATTTTAGTGATATTATCATCAAAATGAGATAATTTCCTTCTTCCCTTAATTAGTGGGAAACCCAAATACAAGAGAGGATATTGAGTTTCTTTAAACCCAGAGAAATCAGAAATCCAGTTTTTGATCTTAGTACCGATTTTAGAACTTGCCAAATAATGACATTTGGCTTTGTTGAAAACCATGCCAGCAATTTCTTCAAATACAGACAACGTTTTCATCAAAGATTTGATAGCTTTTTTGCTACCATTAGAAAACACAATCACATCATCTACATAAGCAAGATGAGAGACCACATGTGTAGATATATGTTGATACTGAGTATAAGGATGAGAGATTTGAGCTTAATTAAGCATCCTAGATAGATAATCAAAGGCAAGAATGAAGATATAAGGTGACAATGGATCACCTTGTTTAATACCTCTGCCAGCAGAGAAAAATCCATGACTCTCACCATTAATCAGAACACTATAAAAATTATTGCTAAGCCATCTATAAATAATGTTACAGAAAGCTTCATTAAACCCCCTTGCAGCCAAAACATCCAGAATAAAAGTCCAACTTATTGTATCAAAGGCTTTAGATAAATCCAATTTGAAGATGACATTAGAACCTCTACAGTTTTTGTCAATGTCAACCAAAAGTTCTTGAGCCAAAAGAACATTATAAGTAATGGATCTTCCCTTAATGAATGCAGTTTGATTTTTAGATATTAAATCCTCCAGCAAAGGCTGAAGTATAGCCACAATAATTTTACTAATGATCTTGGAAAAAGTAGAGGTTAGGCTAATAGGCCTAAAATCTTGCCAAGAAGCTTTAATTCGATCTTTAGGAATCAGTATAACTGTAGAAGAAGCAAAATATTTAGGCAAGGATACTCCTTGGAAGAAACTTTTAACTGCTGCAATAACATCAGTATTGATAATATGCCAAAATTCTTTAAAGAAATCTGATGTAAACCCATCAGGTCCAGCTGCTCTATTACTGTCCATGGATTGAAGTGCAGTGTATATTTCCTGATCATCAGGAACAATTACTAAAGCATTTGATTGATCAGTATTCAGAGTAGAGAGCAACAATGAAGATGAAAAAAGAGCAGAGTTTGTAGGTTGAAAAGCAAACAAATTCTGGAAATATTCAATAGCATTTTCAGCAATGTCCTTAGAATTATACAAACAACTATTATCAGATGTTCTAATTTGGAGAATGGCATTAATAGATCTTTTATATTTAAAAGTAGCATGAAAAAATCTGGAATTCCTATCACCATGAAGAAACCAGTTAGCTGCAGCTTTTTGTTGAAGGAATAATTCTTCCTGTGATATGGCAGTCTGCAATTTTTCCTGGGCATTAAAAAGACATTGTTCAGATACCTTCCCCTCATCTACATCTTTTTCAACATCAGAAACTAATGCTTCAACAGTAATAACATTGTGATGTACATTTCCAAATATATTCCAGTTCCAAATCTTTAGTTCTCTAGCTAGCCTTTTTTGTAATTGCCATAATCTGACCATTAGAGTGAAAGCATTATCCATAGAAGCACACCAATTATTTTCAACCACCTTTTTAAACTCTGGATGAGTAGACCATACATTAAGATATCTAAAGGAAGAATTATGAACTGGTGAAAAGGGGTTGAATTTAACAAGTAAAGGAGTGTGGTTAGATCCCATTCTAGCCAAATACTGAACTCCAGTGATAGTAAGCATATTAATCCAAGATTGATTAACTAAAATTCTGTCAAGCCTTTCAAATATATTACCCCTCTTCCAAGTATAAGGAGAACCATCAAAGCCAATATCAAATAACTTGGCAGATTGAATATTATTAGAGAAATTCAGCATAGATTGAAGGTTAGGATTTCTACCTCCCTTCTTCTCACTTGGATGTGCAATAGGATTAAAATCCCCACCAACAATCCAGCCTTCAGACATTGACAAGCTAATCTGATGTAAATTTTCCTAAAGATCAATTCTATCTTTAGGATTGGAAGCAGCATAAACAAAAGAAGCAAAGCCATGAAAATTTTCCAGCTGAAAATGAAAATGTAATAACTGAGAATGATTAAGTAGAATATTCACCTTCAATTCCTTTCTATAGAAAATCCATATTTTATTAGAACAGTTTGCTGAAAAATGAAAACCAAAAAGCCTTTTAGTGAATCTATCCAAATTAGATTTCACTAAAGGTTCCAACAGCACAATAATCCAAAATTTATGAATCTTGTTTAAGCTCAAAACTCTATTAAGGGAGCCAGGATTTGCCACCCCCCAAATATTCCAAAGACAAAAATTTAAGCATTAATGACTGATCTTCCTCCTCTAGTAAGCCTAGAAGAAGAAGAAGAAGGAATAATGTTTGCTTCAGATAAATTCTTCAATTCTGTCGATTTCTTATTCTTTTTAGATTTCTAAACAAGCCAATCATTATGAAGATCATTTGCAGCAGCATCCACGTTGTCTGAGCTAATAACTTTATCACCATGAGTCATAGTTTGGAAGTTAGGATACTCAACAGGCTTGGGAAGTGTTACAATAGAATGAGAATGAGTGACTGGATCATTATCACCCAGAGTAATATCTCTTCCAACAGATTCAACAAAAACCTCCTTAGGCAGCCCTTCCATAGAATGAGAAATTGGTAACAAGTCATTTAATACTGCAATCTTACTAATTTTCTCCTGTTCTGCCAGAGAAGTAGAAGGAACTTCAGACAATACCACATCATGAGTTTTGGGAATATCAGTAACAACAGTCTCAATAATTTCAGGTTTAAAATCTGCTACCAAGGGGGCAACTGCAATTGGAGCATCTTCTACAAGAGAATTATGAGGAGCAGAACTCTGATTATTTAAAATATTGGTTCCAGAAGCTTTCAGATGTAAAGAACTATTGTTAGCTGCAACTTTAGAATACTTAGCAGAAGATAGTTTAAGTTCAAGATGAAGCTTAAAACAAGACTCCTTAGAATGTCCAAACATTTTGCAATTATGACAATAAACGGGTTTTTGCTCCATTATATCAGGCTGCCAATATCCATTATGTGGAGAGCCTAACCAAATTTCATCCACATCAGGCAAGGTAATGTCTCTTTCAATTAAAATCCTAGCCAATGAAGGCCTTGTTAAGTTAAAGGTGGACATATCCAATTTAAGAGGTCTCCCCAAAGCTGTCCCTATAGCATAAATAACTTCATGATTAAAAAACTGGAGTTTTAAATTAGGAAGCCTATACCAAATGGGAATAATAGGAGCTTCTTGAGTAGGGTCAAAATCTGGAGACCATTTTAAAATTTTCATGTATTTTCCTTCAATTAGAATAAAATTCCTAGAGAACAGATTGGCATAGTCTTCTTCCTTAGATAATTGAATCATGATATGCCTTCCATCAAACAAACCCACCTTCCAGTTTCCAACCAGCTTAAGATCTTCAAAACATTTCCTTATTGTTTCCATCTTAGGATGTCCGAATTGAAATTTTCCAATTAAGGTGAATTTATGCACTTCAACAAGCGAATTAATTTCAGAATCAGAAAATATTAAAGCTGGTTTCCCACCTTTCTTTTCCACCTTCTTGATAAAATGACAGTCTCCCTTACCTGCTGCAGCATCATGATAACTTTGTGGAAAAAACAATTTATCTGATTGATCTTGTCCAACAATATCAGCAAATGATTTCATTGAAGAAGAAGCATGATTAGAAGCCACCATAAGTCAAGAAACAGATTCCAGAATTCAAAAAGCTATGAACCCGGGAAATCAAGAAACCCAAAACAAGGATTCTCGGAATAATAATTGATAAGAAACTAAAGGATTAGTCTCTAAATCAAAGAAATCACCAATAAAAATCGCATAATCAAACATAAAAAGTTGAAGAATTTAAAAAAAAATCTTCAAGATATATATATATTTATATAAGGTAAACATTGATGGGGCTTTCTCTGATATTTGAGCAGGCATTTGTGGTATCTTCAAGAACCACAATGGGAATTGCATCTGCTTCTACTAGGCTCCTACTGTTGCTGCTGACCCACTAGAAGCAGAATTGGCTGCAGTTTATTGGGCTGTTTACTTGGCCATCTCCAATCACTGGTCTAAAATTATTGTGGAGGGAGAATCCACTATACTATTACAATAATTGCAGATTGATCTCCCCCCCCCCCTCATGGCACCATTCTCTTTGGATTAACAAAATCAAGGATCTATTTCAACACATCTCTACACAATTTGCTTTCATTTACAGAGAAGGGAAAAGGCCAGCCAACTAGCTTGCTAGAAGGGCTCTTGCTTCTCAGGAAGAGCAAGTCTCTTCTAATCCCCCCTCAGCTGCAATTCCTAATGGAGGCTGATCTGTTCCAAGCTCCTCACTTTAGAATTGTGGAAGATTGAGGCTCCAAATGCTGTTAACATTCTGGACAGACTTCCTTCTTCAGTTTCTGCCACCTTACCAGATTTTGATTTTGGTTGTTGGGTCTTCTTGTAGTTTTCTTCACTTGGAGTCCTATTAGGTGTTTCTTCTTTTGTTTTGGATCTTGAGTATACTTTGGGATTTGTAAGTAGTCTTAGTTACCAAACTTTTCTTTTTTGGTGTGGAGTTGTATTGGGTTGGATTTCTTACCCATGGGTTCTTTTGTACATTCACTTTAGACACACACACACACACACATATATACACTCTTATTATTGGTTTGTTGTCGTTATTATATTCTATTTGTTTTTATATATTCATGTGTATTTTGATAATTTAACATGCATACATTACTATTGTTATCTTTACTATTTTTTTGGTTATTTATATTTTACGTTATTGTGTATGTTTTTTTTAATTAAAGCGCTCCCGCTTTCTCTCTCTCTCTATAAAATGGCGGCTGAGGAGGTAAGTGCTCTGCTAGGGTTGGCTGGGTGTTGATGGCGGCTGTGTCACTGGTCAGTGTTGGTAGGTTCCCTGTCCCCTTGGTTTTCTTGTTCCTGAGACCTGCTTTGTGTTGGGCTGGTTGCTTCCACTTCTTACCTTTGTTTTTGGTCTTCCCGGGCTTTCCTGATTTCAAATTTCTGAGGTGTTACTGTTCTATTGATCTTGAGTTTGAGGTTTGGTGCCTTACTGGGAGTTCTTCCTCTCCTGGAACTTTGTTTTGTTCTGTTGGTCCTGCCTGGGTGATTTTCTACCTTTGGTTGGACTGGTTTTCTTTGGTCTCGTTTTTGGGTTCTTGTGGTGTGGGCTTGGGGGTGTTTGCTGATGGCTAACCCCTCTTCCGGACTTTTCCCCATTGATAGCTACACCAACACCATGTGGGCTAAAGCTACCTATGCTGGAGTTGTGGGAAAAGGACAGGTTCCACATAAGTCCTTTGACCATTTTGTTTTTCCTCAGGAATTGCATGATACTGCTGCAGGTAAGGGAAAAAGTCCTTTCATCCGGCCTGTGGGTTCTAAGGATGGCTTGCCTGCAGTTTTGTTCTCCAAACAGGATATGCACTGCCTTAATGAGGCTGTTAAATTTTGTCTGATAGGAAAATTCCAAATGGGGCACCCCAAAATGGAATATGTGAGGAAACACTTTGATGAACTCAGTCTTGTTGGCAGCTGGAAGCTGGGCTTATTAGATGGGAGACACCTGCTGATTCGACTTTCAAATGAGGAAGATTATGCTCGAATTTTTGGGCAACAATCCATACTAATTGCTGGAACCTATATGAAGATTTTAAAATGGACACCAGATTTCGACCCTTCAAAAGAGCCACCAATCATCCCTATGTGGTTTAAATTTCCAAACTTACCCATCCAACTGTATAACCAAAATGCCATGTTCAATATAAGCCAAGAATTGGGCACTCCACTCAAAACTGATACTCACACTTTTGATATGGCAAGACCAGCAGCAGCAAGAGTACTGGTAGAAAGAGACATAACTTTATCCGATATTCGAAGATTTGGATCGAACGGATGAAGAGGCTCCGGAAGAGGGATTTTGGCGGGATGTTGAAGTGGAGTTCAAACCACATTACTGTAAACATTGCAGAATGTTTGGCCACTTACTGGATCAGTGTTATAGACTACACCCCCCTCAAAGAAGAAAGCTGGGCATGGCAAGAGGGCAGAAATGATGCCTGACATATCTATCTCCCCTCCTGAAGTTTCAATGGATGACATTCCTCTGGAGCCAACCCCTAGGAATGTTAACCCACTGGAAGGACATGAGGCTGACAGAATTGAGGGGCAAGGTATAGAGAAGGCTCAGACAGAAATCAGAAGTGAACAAGTAGTTGAACCCACTGAGGTTCCCAGCCCTATGGGTCTTTTAACTTCAATCCCAGCTCCTGAGAATACAGTGGAAATTATCACAGATCAAATCAAGGAGGCAGATGAAGAGTTACATAGTGCCTGGCAGGTACATAAAAACAGCAAAAGAAGGAAAAGCAAAACTGATTTGCAAGGATTACTGGGACCTCAATCTACAGGAGACCCTCCAGACAACCCTCAAGCACTTCCCCCTAGAACTAGGGGAAAAGGAAAAACTATTTCTCAATGATAAATTTCATGTGTTGGAATATCAGGGGGCTGCTCACCCTTCCTCTCTCGAATAGAATAAAACGAGCTTGGTTAAATTACACAAACTATGGTGTTTTGTACTCCCGGAGCCTATGGTTCCTATAAACAAGAGTAAAATTATTAAGTCTTTTCCAAACTTTACCTTTTTTCAAATCTCGGCAATAAGATCCGGATTTTTGCAAGAAAGGAATTACAATGGTCCATTATTATTGATAACCCCGGCTTATACACCTTCAATTTTCCATTGGGGAGCAGCTGAGATTTGCTACCTTTATTTATGCCAGTTGCTCTCATGCCCAACAACAGTTGCTGTGGTCTGAGCTACTCTCCCTTGCTAATACCATGAACAATTTCTGGATGGTTGGTGGAGATTTTAACTGTCTCTCTTCCTCAACTGAGAAGAAAGGTGGCTCTCCCCCACTCACCTCCTCTATGAACAAATTTAATCACTTTATCAATAATGCCAAGCTATTTGATTTGGGCTTTACTGGCCCACCTTTCACATGGAGAAGAGGGAATACTTGGGAAAGGCTTGACAGAGTCTTGGTAAATTCTCCCCGGTATCGGCTTTTCCCTTTCACTTTTGTTACTCATTTGTCCATGGTTTGCTCCGATCATATACCTTTACTCATCTCTTTACAAAACACCGGTGGGAAGGCTGCTTAGCAACTTCGCATTTCAAAACATGTGGACCCTTCACCTTGAATTTCCGGGCTGAAGTGGCTAAGATCTGGAAGCCCACTCAGGGCAGCTCCCCTTGGGGAAACCTATGGTCTCTGCATAAATTGACTGCTCAACATTTTAGGAGCTGGAACTGGAACACTTTTGGGAATTCCAGGATAATATCCATAAGGAAGAAGCTGAGGTTGCAAATACTGAAGCTGCTTTCTTAATTGGGGACAAGGATGAAGCTGATCTTTTTAGAGCATCTGAACAGCTACTCACACAGATCAATTACCAAGCTGAATTTTACAAACGTAAAGTCGCATCCGCTGATTTATTGATGGGGATAGAAATACCAAGTACTATCATGCTTATATTAACTTAAAAAGGAAATGTAATATGATACTCACCATTACTAATGAAGTTGGAATCAGAATCACTGAGGCTGCTGAGATTGCTAGGGATGCTGAGAGACATTTTAGCCATCTCTTTACTCAGGTTCCATCTAGCTCCACTCCTATTCAAGCATAATCTTTTTCGAGATAGTCTTAACTATGTGCAGGAACCGAATCTAACCGATATTCCTGAGGAGACCGAGATTAAGAAGGCTCTTGATACCATTAAAGATACCAAAGTTGTCTGGTCCCGATGGTTTCACATCCTCCTTTTATAAAGCTAGCCGGTCAATTATCGGGTCGGGATGTTATTCAAGCCGTGCAAGCCTTCTTCCAAGGCATGGATCCTCCCAAATTTTTTTCTGCTTCCACCATTGTGCTTATTCCTAAGAACAAATTCAGAAAAAACTGGGGTGACTATAGACCTATCAGCTTAACTACTGTAATGTCTAAAGTGTTAAGTAAAATCCTTGTCTCAAGAATTCAACCACATCTGAGTCATATTATAAGTGAGAGCCAGAGTACTTTGTCGAAAGGAAGAAACATCTCAGACAATATTATGTTGGCCCAAGAAATGCTTTTGGACTTAGATAAGAAGTGCAGAGGCCATAATATCATTTTCAAACTTGATATTAAAAAAGCTTATGATACAATTAGCTGGGATTTCATATTGAATATTTTAACAGCTAGAGGCTTTCAACCCGAGCTTTGTTCATCTCATCAACAGGTGGTTAAAGTGCAATTTTCATTCTGGGCTTGTGAATGGGAATAAGCAAGGCTTCTTTAGTGCTTCTAGAGGTATCAAACAAGGAGACCCCCTCTCCCCAACTGTTTTTATTTTGACTTTTGATTATCTGTCCAGATGTTTAGACCATGCTTTTGCTGCTTCTCCTCACCTTGCTTACCACCATAAGTCTAACATTAGGATAAGTCACTTATCCTATGCTGATGATATCATAATTTTCTCTAAGGCATCTAAAGCTGCTATAAGGGTGGTTCAGAAGACTTTAAATCATTTTAGAGATGTTTCTGGAATGGAATTTATTCTTACTAAGTGTATTTTCTACCCTAGCAAGAATGTTAGCCTAAGTCAAAGAAGATGGATCTCTGACTACACTGGTTTTCACTCAGCAACCCTCCCAATAGATTATCTTGGAATTCATCTCATAAAAGGCAGATCTAAACAGACCCAGTTTCAGGAAGCTATAGAAAAGATAAAAAATCCAATTTCTAGCTGGTCCAATTCCTTCCTCTCTAATGGTGGGAGAATTACTTTGCTGAAAAATATTCTTACTGCTCTCCCTTCCTATGCTCTCCAGATGTTCACCATGAAAAGGAGCACATCTATACGGATCGACAAACTGTTTAACTGCATTCTTATGGGCTGGACAACATAAGCAATTTCATTGGTTTCCTTGGCAGCAGTGTATGTAAACCTACTCGAGCTCGGGGGTCTTGGTTTCGGGAGCTTTGATCGGATGAGCTTCACCAATATGTGCAAATTGTGGATTAGGTTCAGAGCCAATGATAATCTATGGGCCAAATTTCTCCATGGTAAGTACTGTAGATTTGAGCATCCAACTTTAGTCAAGCCAAAGCTGGGTGACTCCAGGCTTTGGTTTTCTATGCTGAAAGTTAAAGAAAAGGCTGAACATCTCGTTCATCCGGGAGTTGGGAGAGGGGCGGATCAACTTTTGGTTCGGATCGGTGGATCCGGAATGGAACTAAGCTTCTCGCTAACCTCGAACCCGAGCGGTCCCACACTTCGTTAAAGATTTCGGACTGATAACTGTTGGAATTACGGGCTATCGAATACTTTGCTAACTCCCGAGCAGATGCGAGGAGTAACTTTAACAAATGTTAATCTTGAAAAAAAGGACACACTGATTACAAAGAACAAAAGATCACAAAAGCTCTCATCCTACATTTACCAAACAACTTATACCTGGGATCAGTTTAAGTGGGGCACAGAAATTTGGAATAAATTTCTTACTCCTTCTATCTCCTTTTTCCGTTGGAGATTGAGACATCTTGCCATACCTACCGATGACATCCTCAAATTAAAGGGTTTGAAAGGACCTTCCGAGTGCCATTTGTGCTCACAAGATGAAGAATCCGTCAACCACCTCTTTTCAAATGTCACTTCTCTCAAGAGGTTTGGAAGCATCTCATTAGTAGTTTTACTATTAACACTCTAAATCCGAGTTGGAATAGTTTGGATACCTGCTCGGGTGGATTGGCATAAGGAACATCTTTTGGAGATACCTTGCTTGGTGGTTTGGTTCCTCCGGATGTGTAGAAATAAAGCTAAGTTTGATGGGAAGGCTACCTCTCCTCTTCGAGTTGTCGTCCAATGTCTCAACTATATTCTCAAGCTTATCAAGTTTCAACACTTCAAAGATATTTGCAGGGTAAGGCCAATGGCTAGCAAGAAGTTTTCTGTTGTAGTGTGGTACCCTCCCCCTCCCCTGTGGGTTAAAGTTAACACTGATGGCAGCTGTTTTAAATCTGATGCTGGCATTGGTGGGATCTACAGAGACTGCCAGGGACATTGCCTGCTGTATTTCCATTCTCCCACATCTGCTGTTGATGTATTAGAAGCTGAGATGATAGCCATTTTCTGGGCTATCAAGATTGCCAAGATATGCAAAATTACCGTGCCGCTTGGTAGAATCCGATTCTAGTCGTTGCATTAATTATCTTACCAAGACCGAACCCGCTCCTTGGAATATCAAGAGATGGATGAACAGTATGCTCAGCCATATGGATAACATGGTGGTTAAGTTTGCTTTCATTCCTAGGGAAGGCAATACTCCAGCTCATTGGTTAGCCACACAGGGCTGCTATAATGAGGTCACAAAAGCTGATATTACCATTCCCTTCCCTCTCAAACTTTTGATACATGGTGACACCTTAGGACTTCCATTTATTAGATGCTAGGTTTCCTCCTTTTTTGTTTAGTCCTAAGAGAGTTTACTTTGTTTTTGTTGGTATACATGTAACCAGGGTGTCCATATCTTGCTTAGTTAGGTAGTTTTGATGTAGCTTTTGTTTTGGATGTGGAGACACTCTAGTATTAGAGGTCCTCCATCAAATTTTTGTATCCGTACCTTTCCTTTTTAACCTAACATGTAGGGAGCTATGCTTGCTCCTTTTGTTTAATATATATATATATATATATATATATATATATATATATATATATATATATATATATATATATATATATATATATATATATATATATATATATATAAAAGGAACATAAGCTCCTTGCATGTTGCAACAAAAAAAGTTACAAGGCGAAAATTGGGGATGGATCCAGCACCAAACTAGTGGAACCACAAACCCCTATCACAAAAAGGAAAAGAGACCCTCCTTGACAACCAAAACCTACTACAAGACTGAGAAAACTAAAATCAACCAAACAATCCTGCCCAAGACTCTAACATCAGTAAATAGCTAAGAAGTCAACAATGGTGGACAGAAACAATATCAAGGAGCTAGATGATCATTAACTCTGTGATGAATAATCCAGTTTGAGATGGGGAAGACACAAAGTGTCCCCAGCAATTAGAAATTGTAGTGCAGTGGGTGGTGTTTGTGATACCAAAACCTTCATTGTAGAAGCACCCGAACAAGCTAGCAAGTTTGCTGGCTTATTACCCTCTCTAAAGATGAAAGAGAATTTGACCTGAGGGGGACTGATGCTGTGTATTTGCTTTAACCAGTAGTTATGGTTCCAGTTTGTACAGTTGGCATTTTCAAGACTGTTCAGCAGCACAGTGGAGTCCACTTCAATCCAGATATTGTTCCTGGAGGCTTTCCAAGCTAATTGCAAAGCCCAGTGCACAACAATTAGCTCAGCTTCAAATGCATCTTGGGCATCAACAGGGGCCTGAAAGTATAATAGACACTTGCCAGAGTGATTTCTAAAAACTCCTCCCACCCCAGCACTTTCCTTAGAGTAGTTACCATCTGTATTAATTTTAATGGTAGGGCAGGTTGGGGGCTTCCAGCTAACATTTTTGACAAGAGGAACAACTTCAGCAGTTGGAAGATCAATTTAAAGTAAGTTTGGGAACCTTTTGTGTGTAATTATCTTGATTAAGTAGGATTTGCAATTTCACACCACCTTAGAAACATTAGCAGGGATCCCATCAAACTTAGTATGGTTTCTGGCCATCCAGAGGAACCAAAGCACAATGAAATGGATTGTGTGAAACTTATGATTATTCCAGTTTTGCCATCAAGTATGGGAAAGGTCCCATTGGATGGTGGTTCTCCCCCTATGTAGATATAGTTGCAGTTCCTTCCAAACAGCTTTAGAAAAGGAGCATTTGAAAAATAAGTGAGGTATGGATTCTTTCTGATTATGACACAGCATACACCTTAAAGGTCCCCTCAAACCCTTCATTTTATGTATGTCATCAGTAGGAGTAAGAATGCGGAAATCTCTCCTGCAATGAAATGACATAGAAGGGGACAGAAATTTACCCCAAATGATTTCCCCCCAAGGAACAGATGACCATTGATAGGATTTACAGTAAATAGCTTCGGTAATACTCTTTATATGGTAAATTTGTCAATTAATTTTATCAGGTCTACCTCTATTAAATTTTACGGTGGAGATCTGTTTAGCTGAGTGGTCCTGTAGGATTGCCCTGAGGTGTGGAAGTGACCAGTTTTGGCCATCCCAGAAATCAGCCACCTTGAGAGAATGCTCAGCATGGTCCAATCTTGGAATTAGCCAGTCCTTTGGGCACCAATTATCCAGCCAAAAATTTATCTCCCCACTACCCAATTCCCAGATGAAGAGGTCCTCAACAGTTTGTCTACTTTTAAGCATCTTTATCCAGATTTTAGAATCCCCCAATTTCCTGACAGTAAGGGAAGAGTAAGTGTGTCTACAATACTTTCCCTTCATGAATTTGGCCCACAAAGAAGTATGTGCTTTGAAGTGAAGCCATAACTTGCATAAGTTAACCTGCAGGAGATGCTGAAGTCCTTTGAAACCCAAACCACCAGCCTTAACCGGTTTAATCACTTTCTGCCATGATGCCCAATGCAACTGCTGTCTTTGGCCAAACCACAAGAATCTGTTAAAGGCACTCTCCAATTGCATTTGAGTGCTTCTTTTCATGGTAGTCATTTGCATTAAGTAAGAAGGGAATGTAGTAAGTATACTCTTAAGCAAAGTGATTCTGCCCCCATTCGATAGGAAAGCATTAGTCCAACAGTTTAGTTGAGAATTGATTTTGGTGAGAGTATCATCAAATTAAATATGCTTTGCCCTCCCAATGATGAGGTTGACCCCAAGATATTTGATGGGGGGGGGGGGTGCAGCTGGAGAACCCAGTATATGCCATAATCCAGTGCTTTATATGTGTTGGGGTCTTTTTGGAGAAGATCATCTGACATTTGTTTAAACACCATACCTCACTAAGCTTGAAACAAGTCCAGGCATTGTTTCACTTTTTTGACGGCATTCTTATGGGCACTTAAGAAAAGCATAATGTCATCTGCATAAATAAGATGTGAGATTGCAATATTGGTTTTGTGATGGTACCTGGAGTAGTTCTGATTAAGTAAAGCTCTATCAAGCATT
This sequence comes from Papilionanthe hookeriana x Papilionanthe teres, assembly GCA_022702705.1. Taxonomy (NCBI): domain Eukaryota; kingdom Viridiplantae; phylum Streptophyta; class Magnoliopsida; order Asparagales; family Orchidaceae; genus Papilionanthe; species Papilionanthe hookeriana x Papilionanthe teres. The sequence continues at coordinate 137,350,493 of CM040427.1, read as the reverse complement.
CTAAAGACAAAATCTAATGCAAGTATGGAAATAGTTGGAGAGAGAGGATCTCCATGCTTAAGTCCTCTTGATGCTTTAAAATTGCCCCTAGTTTGACCATTAATCAGGATGGAGTGCGCATTAGATTCCAACCACCTTCTAATGAGGGTGCGAAACTGAATATTGAAACCTCTAGCAGTGAGAAGCTCAATGATAAATTCCCAATTTAGGGTGTCATATGCCTTTTGAATGTCCAGTTTGTAGATTAGCTTGCCCCCACTATGTGCTTTCTCCAAATCCAAAAGAAGCTCCTGTGCAAGTAGGACATTGTCAATGATGGATCTTCCTTTCACAAATGCAGTTTGATTTGGATAAATTAGCTTGTCAAGCTGAGGTTGGAGTCTCCCCACCAAAATTTTACTTATAATCTTGCTTATCACTGAGGTAAGACAAATTGGTCTGAAATGCACCCATTTCTGTAGTGTGTTGTTTTTAGGGACCAGCACAAAATTGGATGCACTGAAATGACTTGGGAGAGAATGACCATGAAAGAAGCTTTGGATAGCAGCCACCACATCCAGTCTAATCAATTCCCATGCTTTTTTGTAGAAATCTACAGTGTAGCCATCAGGCCCAGTAGTTTTTGAACTATCCACAGAGCTGATGGCATTCCAAATTTCCTGCTCAGAGGGGATTGCTGTGAGAATCAGATTATTGGTATACTGGTATTCATCTTGGAATATAGAGGTATCAATAGACATTCTATGTACATTGTTGTGGTTGAGTAACTTCTTATAATGATTAACAGCATCCTGGGCTATTTCAGAAAAATCCTAAAGTCTCCTGCCATCATCAGATTGGATGGAATGAATATTATTACATTTCCGTCTGTAATTAATGTAAGCATGGTAATATCTAGTGTTCCTGTGACCATATTTGAAGTGGTTAATGGCAGCTTTCTGTTGTAGCAGCAGTTCCTGTCTTTCTATGGCAGTAGTAAGGTTGTGTTGAGCTATGATTAGTTGCTCCTCATTGACAATGACGGATTGGAAATCAGCTTCCAATTTTGTTACTTATTTTTCAGCTAAAGGTACAGCTTGGAAAACATCAACAAAAGAGTTCCAACTCCAGTGTCTAAGTGCTTTGCTGAGTTTGGTATACAGTAGACTCAACTTGATTAAAGGGGAAGCATGATCAATCCCACACCAGTGGTTGGAGAAAAGGTTAAGAAAATCAGCATGGGTAGACCATACATTCAGGTATCTGAAAGGAGGGGGAGAACATGGGTGAATGGGGGAGGTAATGGAGATAAGTAGGGGTCTATGGTCGGACCCAGCAAGGCTAAGGTGTGTCACATAGGTAAGTAGCCAGAGTGAAAGCCAATAGTTATTCACCAGAATCCTATCAAGTCTTTCCCAGTTTTTTCCTCTTTTCCAAGTGAAAGATGGACCCCTGAAACCAATATCAAAAAGGTTTGTAGCTTGGATGTTATCATTGAAAATGGTCATCTGAGCAATGTTAGGGGGCCTGCCCCCAAGCTTTTATGTAGTAGAGCCAATGCTGTTAAAGTCACCTCCAACTAACCATGGGGAATTCAGTTGATCACCAATACTATGTAGGTTTGCCCAAAGAATCTGTCTATCATCTTTACTGCATCCTGGATAGACAAAAGTGGCAAATAGAGTTTGTCCATTTATCTGAAATGAAGAGTGTATGAGCTACTGATTGTCAATTAAGATGGACCAGGAAACCTCCATTCTACAAAAAATCCAGATTTTATTATTGCAATTGGCATAGTGAGAAAAACCATTAAATTTACTGAGAATTTTGTGGGGTTATTTATGAACTAGAGGTTCAAGGATAGCAATGCATCAAAGCTTGTGTTTCTCGTTAAGTGAGATGAGTCTTTTTAAAGTTAGGGGTTGAGATCTAGATTTAGACCTTCCCATAGTCTTGGAAGTACCAGCCAACTCCCCCTCAGTCAAAGGAGTTCCTAGTTTCTGCACTTCATAATTAAACTTTTTTTTCTTTCTTGATGTTTGGGTATGCCACTTCCCTTCCAAATTATTCTGCATATCAATGATGACATTTTCAGAAGGAACCTGTGTATCAGAATGATCATCAATATTGGGTGCCATTGCTTCTATCAGTTGTTCAGAGGACTATGTAATTGTGATGATTTCAACTTCCTCCTTTTCTTTTCTAAGCCAGAATGATGAGTCATCTCTATCACACCCAGAAGAGGATCCCAAAGCAGCAGGTGAGCAAGGAAAAGGCCCTCTAGAAGAGAGACCCTCCAAGGGGGCAGTGTCCTTCCTCACCCTCTGAGTTGAAAGGTTGATTTGGGTAGGGATAGGTTCAGTGGGCGTATTAAATTGAGTAGAGAAAATGTGTGGATTTGGTGAAGAGGTAGGTGAGATAGGGCCAAAGCTTTGTCTTCTTTCAGCAACTGGAATGGGATTCTTCATTTGGCTAAGATGTTGCTCAGAAGGAGCAAACCTGGTACCTACCATCAACAGTTTAGAAGTGCTAGCCTCCTGCACCACAGCAAGAGAGGCTCTGGGTACTGCAGCAGCTAGCACATTGGGAATATCCTTAGTCACATTTGCAGCTCTTCTAGGAGGGGGCTGAAGCCTACAGCATCTATCATTAGTGTGTCCAAAAATCATACATTGGGTGCAGAAATAAGGCTTCTGGTGCATGATAATTTCTTGCCATTGCCCATCAGAAGCTGAGCCTATCCATATCTTCTTTATATCTTGTAGGGAGATATCCCTTTCAATTTGGATCCTGGCCATTTCAGGTTTGGCCTTATTATAAGTTGCAGTATTTTGTTTGAGAGGTGTTCCAAGGGATCTTCCAATCTGGAAAAGGGCAGTTGGATTGAAGTATCTGTAAGGGAGATTTGGGAGCTTGAACCACATTGGCACAATGGGGGGATCTTTACTAGGATCAAAGTCTGATGTCCACTTACATATCTTCATCTCCATACCAGAAATAGTTACCACCTGTTTAGCAAAGAGATTTGCATAATCTTCCTCTGTAGAAAGGTTAATGAGCAGATGTCTTCAATCCAGGAGGCCAATCTTCTAGTTTCCCTTAAAATTTAAATATTCAAAATAATTTCTAACAAATTCCATCTTTGGGTGACCCAGCATGAACTTACCAATTAAGGTTAATTTTACTTCATCATCCCAAGCCTCCAGCTCCTGCTCAGTGAAGATAACAGCACAAAAACCCTCTTTCTCTTCAATTGGTCTGATAAAAGGACAGGTACTCCTACCAGCAGCTGCATCATGCAGTCTTTGTGGAAAGATCAGCTTGTCAGGATCAGAGAGTGATGGAGCACTTCCCACCACCCCAGCATAGGTGGCTTTAGCCCAAGCAATATTAGTTTCCAGGTCAATGGGGCAGGCCATTACAGCAGGTAAGGCTTGCACAAGACCACAGAAACCACATTAGCTCAAGCCAAGACCCAGCCAATCAGAGAGCACAGAAACAAGAGCCAAAGAGCTGGACAAATCCAACAAAAAAAAAGATCCAAGAACAAAAGAGCCAAAACCACAAGAAGTAACAGAAATCCAACCCAGGAAACTCCAGCCACCAGCCAAGAGCCTCACACAGGGCCAGGCCAAAGAAAAAGACTAGTAAGAGACCAATGGAACAGTAAAAGAAAAAGACCAGCAATATTAATTTCCCGGGAAGACCCTTCCACCCAAAGAAAAGGCGAAGGAGAAGCACCACACCACCTACCAGCCAAGGATAGACCACCACCCACCTCTGCACTCACCTGAGCCACCACCAGAAGAGAAGACACCGACAGAGTCATGCTAGAAACCCTAGCAGAGCAAAACCTCCCACAACCGCCTCCATCATTATATATATATATATATATATATATATATATATATATATATATATATATATATATATATATATATATATATATATATATATATATATTTAAAAAAAAAGGAGCAAACAAATGCTCCCTACATGTTAGTAAAAAAAAAAGGGGTTACAAAAAGCCGCCCCAAAGGGACCAAAACAAAACCCAGTACAACTCCACACCATATTCCTGTAAAAACTGCACATAACTACCAAAAAAGTATACCCAAAGAGAAAACAATAACCCAAAAACGAACCATGAGATCGCCCAGAGAAGGTTGAAAATGGGACCAATCTCCAGTGCAGGCTGAGGAGGAAGAAGCTTCATTCCGCAACAATTCTAAAATGTGGGGCCTGGAACACATGTGCTTCCAAGAGAAATTTCAGCTGAGGTGGTGGGATGTAGGCAATTTTAACTTCCTGGTCAGAAAGAGCAGCTTTGGCAATCCAGTTGGCCGGCTTATTGCCTTCCCTATGAATGAAATTAAACTGGATGGACAGCTGAGATGTGAAAGCTTTTATTTTGTTAACCCATTGGGAGTGATGCCAGGGTGGTCCAAGATCATGCTGCAGATACTGAATAAGGGTGCTGGAGTCTCCCTCCACAATAATATTGGACCATTAGTTATGAACAGCAATATAAATTGCCCAAAAAACTACTGCCAGTTCAGCCTCCATTGGGTCAGCAGCCAAGATGGGGGATTGAAAGTAACAAATGTAGTTTCCTTTATAATTCCTGAAGATTCCACCAAAACCAGCAATCCCCTTTTTGAAGGCACCATCTGTGTTGACTTTAAGGGTGAGGTGACTGGGAGCTTTCCAATATATGAGAAGAATTTTGGTCTATTTTGGATGGTCGGGGGGGGGGGTATTCAAGATATTGGGAAACTTCTTGTGAGTGATCAATTTGGAAATGAAAGAAAGGTAGTTGGCCACCAAATGAACCAAGCTACAATAAAAGGAATGCAGCCACCCTTGGTCTTTTGCCATGATGTCCAGCAAACACTCAGGTCCTGCCAATCCAGCATTAGAGTGTTGATGTTCATACAACTTAAGATGCCAGTCCAAACTCTCTGAGAAAAATAGCATGAGAAAAAAAGATGTTGAATTGTTTCATCATGGTTGCCACACAAACAACATCTGGAGGGTCCCCTTAAACCTTTCAATTTTACAATATCATCTGTTGGGATGCATTTATGGAAAACTCTCCATATCATAAATGACATAGAAGGGGTGAGGAACCTGTTCCATATCACCTTGCCCCAGTCGGCGAGAGTCCAGGTTATAAATGCGTTGATAAATGTGTTTGGTGAGGGAGTGCTTGTCTACCGAATTCCAAATGATCTTATCGAGGAGTGATCTATCAAGTCGAATTTTGGATATTTGTCTAGCGAGAATCGACCTCCAAGAGTTGTAGAAGTTTATGGTCCGACCGACTGTTTCCCTCCCAAGCAAGTAGCCACTAAAAACTGAGTTCTAACTGTATCAGGTAAAGCAATCAACATCTCGCCTAGACACCACCTGTCTTGCCAAAAAAGAATTTCCCCCTTGCCCAACTCCCACAGGAAAAGAGATTCAGCAATCTCCTTATTTCTTGCCATCTGTTTCCAGATTCTTGAAGCTCCAGGTTTAATCTGGGCAGAAGATGGATGGGAATCCTTGAAGTATTTTCCATTCAAGAATTTAGCCCAAAGAGATTTTTGTTGTCTAAAGAGAATCCAAAGTTTACAAAAGTTCACCCTCTGCAGCTGATCCAGACCTTTATAGCCCAGGCCACCAGCACCTTTAGGTATAGCCAGTTTCTGCCAACTCGCCCAGTGGATCTGCTTCCTTGGCCCTGACCAAAGGAACCTGTTGAAAATTCTTTCAATCTAGAGTCTGGAGCTTTTCTTCATGCTAGTCATTTGGAGAATATAAGATGGGAAAGTGGTTAGTATGCTAGCCAGGAGGGTAATTCTCCCCCCAGAGGAAAGGTAAGAGTTTGCCCAATTAGACAGCTGTGCATTGAGTTTCCCAATAATTTCATCAAACTGAATTTGCTTGGATCTTCCTTTGGTTATCATCACCCCTAAGTATTTCAGTGGAAGATGGGCTTTAGTAAATCCAGTGAATTGAGTGATCCAGTGGGAGCTGGTAGGGGGAATGTGCTTGGGGCAGATCACCTCACATTTAGTATGGTTGAATTGCAGGCCAGATATTTGTTGAAAGTGAGTCAGGCACTAAAAAATTCTTTTAACTGCAAGTTTAGAAGCCCTGGAGAAAAGCATTATATCATCTACATACATCAAGTGGGAAATGGCCATGTTAGATTTGTGATGATATCTAGCATATGGATAAGAAGTGACCTTGATCTCCAGCAGCTTAGAGAAATAGTCCATAGCAATTATGAAGATGGTAGGAGATAATGGATCCCCTTGTTTCAGACCCCTAGTAGCTTGGAACCCACCACAGCAGTTGCCATTAATAAGAATAGAATGATGGTTATGTAGCAGCCATCTTTTAATCAATTGGCAGAAATCATCAGGGAAACCTTTGGCATGCAAGACCTGAAGAATGAAATTCCAATCAATAGAGTCATAAGCTTTCTTTATGTCAAGTTTGTAAATAATATTTCCCCCCTGTAAGTGTTGTCCAAATCAAGCATCAACTCTTGTGCAAGGAGAACATTTTCAGCAATAAGTCTGCCTTTAACAAAAGCAGACTGACTGGGGCTAATGATTTTATCAAGTAGGGGTTGAAGTCTTCCCACAAGGATTTTGCTGATAATTTTGCTTATAACAGTTGTGAGGCTAATAGGCCTGTAATGGTGCCAGTTCTTGGGAGCAGCATTCTTGGGTATGAGCACAATGGTGGAAGCATGGAAGTAGCTAGGTAACTCATTGCCCTGAAAAAAACTTTGAACAGCAGCAATAACCTCCCCCTTGCAAATACCCCATGTCTTTTTATAGAATTCAGCAGTATACCCATCGGGGCCAGCAGCTTTAGAACTATCAATGGAACTAAGGGCTTCCCAAATCTCCTCCCGAGATGGTATGTCAGTCAGATTGATGTTAGTGAATTGATGATCAGCCCTGAAAAGGCTGTTATCAATAGTTGGTCTGATAGTTGATGAGTAAGTGAGGAGTTTATGAAAATAGTTGACAGCATCTTCAGCAATATCAGCATTGTCCCTGAGCACTGCCCCTTGTTCATTTTCAATGGTCTGGATGGTGTTGCACTTCCTTCTATATTTGATCCAAGCATGATATAATTTTGTAATTCTGTCCCCATCTTTGAATTTAATGCCAGCAGCCTTCTGCCTCAGCAATTGGTCTTGCCAATTAAGTAATGTAAGAAGGTTCTCTTGAGCAGCAATAAGAGAACCATATTTAGAGTCATCCATCTGAGAATTTGCTTCCAAGTTAGTAACTTCCTCCTTAGCCTTATAGACACCATGATAAAGATCACCAATATATTCCCAACTCCATTTTCTGAGAATACCTGCAAGATTTACTTGCAGCAGCTGTAACCTTATGAAAGGTTTAGAATGAAAACACCCAGTCCAGTGTTGAGAAATGAGAGACAAGAAATTGTGATGAGAAGACCAAAAATTTAAATATCTAAAAGGGGTAGGGGAGGTTTGATGAGTGGGTGAAGCGATAGATACAATTAATGGTCTGTGGTCTGAACCAGCAAAATTCAGATGATTGATGGTGGTGTAGAGGAAATTTTGATGCCAAGCACTGTTGGACAAAAATCTATCCAATTTTTCCCAAATTTTTCCTCTTCTCCAGGTGAACTTGTTACCTTGAAATCCCAGGTTAAACAGGGCAGCCTTCTGGATATTGTCATTAAACTCAGTGATTTTATTGAGTTTGGGTGATCTTCCTCCTTACTTTTCATCAGTAGAAGCAATATTGTTGTAATCACCACCCACAATCCAGCTGGAGTCTTCTTGAGTGCTGATTTTGTGGATTTCTTGCCATAGCTCAGTTCTAGCTGACCTGGTACACTCAGCATACACAAAAGTTGCTGCAATTTACTGCTGCTAAATGAGCAATGCATGTGAATCAGCTGAGGATGATCAACAATCACCTTCCACTGGATTTCATTTCTACAAATGATCCAAATCTTATTAGATGAGTTAGTAAAAAAGGAACACCCAGGAAACCTGGTGAGGATTTTTTGTTGGTGTTTCTGTACCATGGGTTCCAAAAGTACCAAACACCAAAGTTTGTGCTTTTTGTATAAATGAATTAATCTTTTGAAAGATTGGGGGTGGGCAACACCCCTTATGTTCCAGCAGATGAAATTAAACATAATTTGGGTCTGGTGGAAGGAGGTGTGGTGAGGGTTGAGCAGAAGTAGACCTGGATCTTGATCTACCTCTTCTTGGTCTAGTTGGGGAGGCAGTATTCTTTCCTTTCAGAACATCAGCTGAAGGGGAACACTGCAATTCAGAGGTAGTTTTCTTTGTTTTTTGTTTTTTGTTCCTTCCAATTTGATTCCATTTTGTTCTGAACTAAATTCATCTTATGACAGAGGGAATAATCTCCTGGGGCACTTCTTGTGTAGTTGAGATTTGTGCTTGATTCTCTACTTCAACATTATCTGATGGTAACTCAAATGTCTTCTCTGGGTTCTCTACTACCAGTTCCTCATTAGCAGCAAGACCCTGAGAAGTTGCCTCTTGGATCTCCTGCTGTTGAACTGCTGGTATTTCCATAGTGGATGTGGTGGCTGTGTTCTCTACTGTTTTGATTTTTTCTCTCCTTCTAATTGGGGGTTTTAATCTATAGCATTTCTCTAGAGAATGGCCAAACATTCTGCAGTTTTGACAGAATAGTGACTTATGTTCAAGGAGCACATCTTGCCAGAAACCATCCTCCTCATATGAGGTGGTAATCCATATTTTTTTCAATATCTGGAAGAGAGACATCTCTCTCCACTAAGACTCTGGCTCCAGCAGGATTGCCCATCTCATGAGTGGGGGAATCAACCCTTAGAGGTGTTTCCAAAGCCCTGCTAATCTGGAATATGGCATAGGTGTGGTATAGTTGTATAGGAAGGTTAGGTAGGGTGAACCATAATGGTTTCAGAGGGGTTTCTTTAGCAGGATTAAATCCTGGATACCATTTAATTAGCTTCATAGTGGAGTTAGCAATCTGCATACTTTGCAGTCCCAGAAGTTTAGCATAATCCTCTTCCTTAGAAAGTCGTATAAGAAGATGTCTTCCATCCATAACCCCTAGCTTCCATTGGCCCAAAAAATCGAACTGTTCAAACTGCTTCCTAACAAGTTCCATTTTTGGGTGCCCAAATTGGAATTGACCCTCTATTGTAAAGTTAACAGCTTCAGCTAAGACTTGCATCTCCTGTGAGGTGAAAATGATGGAAGGTTTACCTTCCTTAGACCCTAACGGCCTAATAAACTGGCAAGCGGATTTGCCTGCAGCAGCATCATGTAGACATTGAGGGAAAGTCAGGTTATCAGTTTTTCTCAGCAACTGAGTTCCCTTGCTAACAGCAGCAGCATAAGAAAAGGAAGCACTAACAGAAGTAACCCCCACCATTGAAGCACAGGGAGAAACAACAACTCACAGCCAATGAAACAGTAGTTCTAAAATCAAAAACACTTTGCCCGG